>JARLTB010000161.1:3435000-4082500 GCA_030141615.1 Unio pictorum | reverse complement strand
TTTAGTACATTTCATAATATAGAATAGTTAGTTTTACAGTGTATGCAGTTGTGTACATTCATCTGGGTATTCATATAAAGGGTATACTTATTTCCATGGTAAATGAACACATTTAAAAAATACTGAAAATTTGATGCTTTTAATTGGTGTCGAGTATATTTGATTTAGTTGCAATACGACGGCTGATGATGCACTTATGTGATATAAGCTTTTAAGGTTGCTTTTGATGAACTAGTATTTTAGTCTTGAAAACCTTATTCTGTATCCAGAGCCATTTTGTTTTACATGTAATTGAAATTAATGAGCAGTATCTGTACAGAATAGTATCCTAGTGTTTGTAGTTATGTTGATATTTACAAGCCAAACTGTATTCATGAAACACTGTAACAAGATTTATTTCTCAGCTCAATATGGATATTCGTTATTTATCATTCAACGTAATGTTTTAATGTATATGCACGATTAAAATCATGTTCAACAGTGTTCTTTTGTTCTTTACATCCTTTAGCATCCCAAGACAATGCTAGTTAACTTCAATTCATAAAATGGTTTTAATATATAGTCTCCTCACAATTTTAAATCATAGCCATACATATAATCATTCTTTGGTCGGTAGGTAGCTAAAGTAATGTATAACAAAACTTGTTCGTGCAAAATAAAAATTGCAAACTACAAAAGAAATGCTTTATACAACTTAAAGTCAACATAAAGTATATTATTAACACATCATATCATTGGACAGATCACCCAAGTCTTACTTGAGTAAAGCCATGGTATTGGCCAAAATTATTTATCCGTTATACGCCAATGATATGTATGTTGCCAGTACTTAGGTATCCGTTAAATCCATAAAATAACTGCCTATTAGCAGTATGTCTTTTCCCCTGGTTATAATCATTATCTTCTGATGCTGCCAGTACATCTTGCACATCTCTGTGCAACAAAGAGCATGATTGCATCTAAAACAACCAGGTCAAAGTCCTGCAGATTTTTAAAAAAAAATTCCAAATAAAATAAATGCATTAAATGTTACGTGGGAAAATATTAATTTTTGTGTTATGCAATGAAGCAAACGTGTAAATATACAAACAAATGCGCAAATCACATCGACTATCGGATACGTGAGCGTGAAGTCGTAATGCAAATGCACAAGAAAATCAACTTTATTCTGAGCCTAAGAAACGACTTTAGCGAGACCTTTCAATAGCTGTTATGATTACAATGATACAAATTATCATATTTTTAGTTGGTTTATCTTACAACGTAACAAAATCACACAACACGACAAGTAAACAATTTCAAGATTGTCCCCTTAAAGGAACCCCTTATTGTCAGGATTTGCCATCATATTGACGTTTTTGCCTACTTCTTGTTATTTATCATATATAATGAGAAATCTATAAGCAATACATATATCGTGGGTGACTATAAAGAACTAAGGAGAAGGACAGACGAAGAAATAAGAAAATAAGGCAATAATTCCATCAAAAGAGAATCACATGCTTACCTCGACTTCCATATTTGTTGACGAGCGTCACGTGACACTGCGACTTCGGAGAATATCAGTAAATTCCGTTTCTGCATAATTAATTAGCAATCCGTACAGAAAATCGTTATATTTTCATTGATTAAACTTACAGTTGTACAATTTTTGAAACTGGATGACCTGTAATTACTCATTATTTCTACTATACTTTTCATAATATCATGAATCTGCAAGAATAAAAAGGTCGAAAATCTTAGGTTGTATGCCTTTAACTTCCGTACAGTAGTGTTGGACTACATCAGTGTGGTATAGTAGTCTGTGAGTCCAATTACTTATTTGTTTTATTTTCATATTATGTACCTTTGTATTTATGATATTCTCGTGTTTCCTACTAATTAGTGTGAGAGTGTAATACATTTTCATTGTCACTAGCATATGTTTTTGTTATTTCTTGAAATCCAGTCCAGTCTCAAAGGGTGTCAGCTTTTTATGTTACAACATCCGATCTACTTCTGCACCTTTAGAAGCAACATGACAAAATGTCAGGTGAGTATCCCTACTCTCCTCTACAACTGCAAGAGCCATAAGTTTGAGTAATTGGTCTTTGCTAGTCATGTGTTCACTTTTACCACCACTCGATCGTCACGCTTTTGTTAATTTATTCTTTAGCAACTAAAGCGAAATAAAATCAACTTTAAAATGAAGACAAAATAATACTTTTATTTTGAATGAATATGGTCCTGACACTTACCGCAGAGACGTATTCTTTTCCAGGGTAGACAATTGGGTTATTCAATAGATATGCCTGTCCCTGGCCCAGCATAAGATTGGAGCCCACACTGGTTTTCACGACCTTCACAAAGGCAAGAGCAGTTGTTGTAAATGAGGTGACGATCTCAATTTGAACAACGTTTGTTGTACCAACCGGAAGGTCAAGCTCTATTGTTAGTTGGCTTTTCTCACCAATGTTGATATTGGGCGTGTCAATTTCTCTTACCAGTCTCATCGCTGTTTCTGTCGGCACAGCACCCAGCGCTAGAAAAAGACATATTCATGGAGTTACTTTCACATGAGACAAAGTTCAGACATCAGTTGGAATCGACTTGTATATTTATAAGTTTTTCTTTAAATGTAAAAAGTGCGATCGATCGACTATATCACTGATTTCAACAGAACATTGTTGACATTTTCTAATTATCCTTAGGTATAAACGTTTAATTTTTTTACTCGGTGTAATAATTTCAGTTAGTCAGCCAAAACAACGGGAATATCATGAAATGTCTGAGTTTTCATTATTTCCTATACGCAACTCAACGATCAATAGGTATGTTATTAATATAACCTATACTTATGCAATTCAGTGCACTGTTGGATACCTTCCATGATGAAGACCTTACAATTAGCTATTATATTCAGATAACTGAGTTCAAATGCGTAAAACATACAATTTAATTGTGCTTATCATTTCCCTGGTAAATCAAAAAGGCCGCTAAATATTTTTCTAACTTGCAAGAAACTATGCGCAAGCATTTTTTCGTTTTTCACACTCAGATGAAAGTATCGCGATTCATGGATATGCTTTGCGCATTTGTTTTTCTTAGATTAACGCAGTAACTGAAGATTCCCCTAGAAATGTTAGCAGCAGAAAAAAAGGAAATCAGATCGCAGAACGTCTGTACAATTTCCTTTTGAGTTGGGTTTCTCTGCGGAAGCATGATTAATATTTAAGAAAAAAAATTAAAACTGTCAAAGCTGATATGAGTTATTCAGACAAATATGAATTAAAAAATATATCATTGATTTTCATTTATATTTCATATACTACCCAAGCAAAACCGATAGTATATTTCGGTTGTGTTCTATATGTTCAACCTGTTTTCTGTTGTGCGTTTTTTTGTGTGTTGATAACATGAAGCTTATTTATTCAACTTTGTTATTAATTCCTCTTTATTATCCGTTGAAAAATTCCGAGCTAGTTTTCTCATCTCGTCGTGAAGAGATTCAGTACGGTATATCTCGCCGTTAGGTCATACAAATTGGTCACATTTAGACTCTTCGTCTTCAAAACTCTCAAATAACCACACTGACACAGGATCGTTTTTACTTTCCGCGTTAATAAAATCAAACAAATTCTCCTCCCCAGAGAACTCTGGAAAAAACTTTATGGGTAGATATTGTATGGTTCTAACCCGTGGAAATATTGTTATTTCGTTAGACCACGCGTGTGTATTATGATCAATGATTTTGATTGGAGCCCTCCCACTTTCTAGATTTATATTTCGATTCGTATAATACCTCTCCTTTTATCGTCGCTACGGTTATTGGGAATTTTAATATCCTTTCTAACGCAGATACATTTTGAATTGTTGTCCCATTATTCCTGCCTGCTAGTGCCCATTCTTTTATTTTTTTACCTCTTAGATCTGTCAATTTGTTTCCACGTACCACATTTGTAAAATGCTCTATTATTCATTCGGCTACATAAATTATTCTCCGACAAAGTCAGTGGTGACAGTTTCATAGGTTTTAATTTCTCAACACTCAGTTTGTCATTTATCGGAAAAATCCCATAAATAACCGCGGTAACAGAATAAGCTCATAATACGGTTTTCAATTCCAGTCAACACTCCTGGTTTGGAATCCTGGCTCACAGTGACAGTTTTTTTATTTTTCAATACAGGATCAAATTTACCACGAATAATCAAATTACCTGTTTCTGAACGGATAATGAATTTCACTCTGAAAAAATACGTTTGGTGGTCAAGATGCGATATTATACCTGTTGCCTTTTGATCGTTCATGGTAGCATCAACACTACCATCAATTCGAAATGTTCACCAACAATGAAATGCTCCGTCGCGCTTACATTCGTTAAACCCTTTATGGATTTTACCTATCATGCTTCTATCACTTATTGGACCCTTATTTGGTGCATCTATTATTTTTTTTTATTTTGTCAGAGAACGAGTAAAACAAATAAGTATCTACAACAACAGTATTCTTATTTTTAATATTTCTGTCAGGAATCTTGCTTGTTTAGATTCTGTCAATAATCACAATTAAGTAAAAGCGAAAGTACAAATCACACACCCTTGTTGTTGATGTCCGTGTTCTAGTCAGCTTATATAGCTCCAAGCCTTCATGATCGAAGTTCGACTGAACACCTCTCCGTCACACTGTCGCAAGGTGTGAATGTGTGTTTTTAGATTCTCTCTGGACGATGTTTATGACGGAGAGTGTTTCAGTTGAATGTACCATATTTGGTGTGTGTTGCACTGTCCTTATTGTAAATATGTAAATATAACTTTTAAATATGTAAATATTTGTATATACCAGTACATATGTATATAATTGTATAGAGCTGAAATAGTATTTCATCATTCACCCTAGCTAGGAGTTGTTTCACCAACCAAGGCCACCTGGGTTTCTCGACTGTTAACGGATTAGAGGCTTACAACGGGTTGTGTTTCGTGCCGTCTCTATATACCTTAATTAAGATAATATGATGTGCCGTCTCTCTATATACTATATATACTTTAATTAAGATTATATGTTGTAAACAAAATTATCAAGCCACGCCTTATTGGAATTCGCTAGACTGTTTGTTGCCATGCTAGTTATTCTGATAGGCTGTCGTCATTCATATCGCTAGACTGTTGTCATACTAGGTGTTCTGATAAGTCATCATCACGCCTTATATACCTTAATTAAGATTATATGTTGTGCCGTCTGTAAATACCTTAATTAAGATTATATACATACTTTAAATATTGTAAATATTGTATATATAATCTGTAAATATAAGCTTGAAAAAGAAAATGGGTCACAATAGACCCCTATTTTTGGGGATATTTATATATTATATATATATATATATATATATATATATATATTATTATGTAAGAATTACGAGATTATAAATGAAATAATCATTGCAATTACAGATTTAAAAAATCAAGAAATAAAATTATCACATAAATTAGATTGTGATCAGATTTTCTCTTATTTTCAATATCTCGAATATATATCTTTAAGTAAAATATATGTACTGCTGTCCCAGTACGGATTTACTAAAAAAAAATGCAACAAGCCGTTAACTAATCATTAGCATATAACAGCGATGTAAATACATTCATTCCGCTATTTACCGCGGTACAAAATTTAGATCTGACCTCAGTAGACAATATGAAGTTACGAAAACGATAAATTCCAGAATGAAACACTTAAAAGAGCTCATTAAATACAATAACACACTACCATGAAGTTAAAAACGAAATATAACACGCTACCAGAAAGTTTGAAAACAAAACAACAACACGTTACCTGGAAGTTTGAATGTCTACCTGATAATGATATTGAAACTAGATGTGTTAATAACATTTGTTTGCACTGCGCAACACAGAAGTAAAATAACATTGATATCTTAAGACGGAAATCCATTAAGATTTCACAAACAGACTAATTTGTAAAGTCTCTCCCCCTAAGTCAATCAAATTAGTGGACTGGTCAGTGAGTTTAAAATTAGTTCTAGTTAATGAATACATTATGACATCGCATATACACCGGATTTCTTGGATCTTCAATTATTAAAAATCAAAGTGGAGCCGTTGGTGCAAACGAATATAAAATGTATCCCTACTGGGCCGGATATGATCTTTCGAGATTTATTTGGTAACTTCCATCAATAGCATCACATACTAGATATTATATATATATATATATATATATATATATATATATATATATATATATATAATATCTTTTGCGGCGTTCTGTTTGTCGCTATTCTCTGAAGTAATTCCGCTGTTGATACAGATGTCGACATTGGTATTGTCATTGATGTTGTTATTTTTGTTTTGTTATTCTAATCTTGATATTGAGAAGTGGTAGATGCTCCTCATCGCGAAGTATTGGTTATCTGATACTGTTATGTCATCAAGACTAGGTGATATATGCGACGACAATAGGTTATAAGCGGCTTATGCAATATGCAACTTAATTATATACTCGTGTAGTTTATTCTGACTGCACGTGGATATTGTTTTTGTGATGATTCTAAGAATCCCTGTAATTGTTGTCGCCGATGACACACAAATTGTGACAACTACAGGTGCCAGTGCAGTTTTCGCTGACAACAATATACCCGTTAAAGCAATTATACTTGAAACCGAATACACAATAACGTCAACTCTGGTAATTCGCCTGCCGCATGTTTATATGTTCGCGCTATATTCGTCAATAAGAGTTTTTATTTTAGTCTAAAATTTGCGGACTTGATCATATCGATATTGTTGGACATTCATTATACTATTTACTTAAATCAATTACAAATTCTACGTAGTATGTCATTGATGCCCGAGCTAAAGTACTTTAGTGGTGGTTATTGTAAATGTTTCAATGGCACTCTTATCTATCATTGCACTTACAGTATAAATTCCCGTAGATGTACCCGATAATACATTAAACTGAAACGGTGAAAGTAGGGTCAATCTATAGATACCTTTGACTTCAGCTGTTATATTAATAATATTATTTTGAGGTGTCCAGTCGAAAGAATTTTATGAAGCCGGGTCGCGATAGCAGGAAGATCAGAACTGATATCGTCATGTGTTTGTTTAATCTTAAAAATGGTTGTTTTAAGTCATGAAGTTTCATTAGGACAGTCATCGGAGTATTAAAGAAATGATTCATGGTTTCATCCAATTTTCTAAAATTCTTACGGAGGTTTGCAAATGCACCTACATGAACATCATACTCAGCTCGCAGTATTGTTAGATTATCATCTGTGTTTTTATGCTCAGCGTGTATCGTTGTTAGTTTATCATCTGTGGTTTTATGCTCAGCGTGCAGCGACGCTAGTTTATTGTCTAACACATCTACATACTTTTTGTCACAACATCAGTATCCAATGTTGGATCGCCAAGTGTGGTTATTTAATTTGAGTTCATATCGAGGGGACCTGTCATTGTATCACCAGAATTGTTTACTCGATTGTTGATAATGTTTATCATAGTTGGTAAAAGAACTCCTGGTTTAATTCAGTTACTCCATTAATTTTAACTAGAATATCATTTACGGAAACATCACTCGTTTTCAATTTCCCTTGATTGTCTTAAAATACGGCTATTTCTTTTGTATCCGGTGGGATTTTAAGGTTTGAGAGAGATCTTCCCCAAATATCAATCAATACGCGATCAACCATTATATTTTAAGATCTCTCTAAAAAGCGATTGCGCGTATATTGGTGTACGGAATTATGTAGGGGTTTAGTTGATGATGATATAGCGATAAGTACATTTAATAGCTGCTGGCCGCATATAGGTGGGTCGGTCATTTCTTTTGTTGGTAGCGTGAAGTACCAGATCGGTATTTTTAATTGATGTATATAAAGCATAAATCCTTTAGGTGGCGCGAACCCATATGAATCAAATTAAACAATTATACGCGGATCAATCGTGTATGCAACCCAGTGAGTTCCAAGTCCGGTGCTATTATCGAAATTAGTGATACCGTTTTCAGTGCTGTTTTTTGTGGTAATTGATACCGCATAAAAACATCTCTAACTTTTTTTATTCTTAATTCTTTGGCAGCATCGAGTGAATACAAATTTGACAGCGGAGTTAGCAAACTGTCCCTGGGAGTCTCCGGGCGATTTCGCTGTACCAAGTAGTCTTAGACCCTTTCCTTTAACTGATCGTCTCTTAATTTGTATCAACGTTCAGTCGCCTTCTTTAGTGCCATGCAAGTGGCTGTACCAGCAGCTCCTAGAGCGGCAGCTTTCGCGACTGCGGGGGCGGCGTCTGAAATTAGCGCTGGTAACGAAGCGAGAAGTGGAAATATACTAGCTGATTTTATCATGTCTTTCATCGCGGACGCAGAGAGAGAGACAGAGAGAGAGAGAGAGAGAGAGAAGAGAGAGAGAGAGAGAGAGAGAGAGAGAGAGAGAAAGAGAGAGAGAGAGAGAGACAGAGAGAGAGAGAGAGAGAGAGAGAGAGAGAGAGAGGAGAGAGAGAGAGTGACCTGAACACCTTTTTTATCTTTGATAGCATAATTGAAATGCTTAATCTGACGAGCTGACAGTGAAAGTTTATTATGACATCCATAAATTTGATTGTTTTTTAACGATATTGTAGTTACACATTTTTTAGCTGCTTCCGCTTGCATCCTTTAATATGACCAGGAGTCACAGTAACACTAACGTGACTAAATGACATTTTTGTTTTGAAATACGAGGTTGATATGATTGTCTACATGTGTTTGGAAAACATTTACATGTTTTCTACTGGCGCATCAACTACACTCATTCGTCCACCAACACCTTCGAGTAGCATTCATTAGTCACTGAGAATGACAGCAATTGCTCTGTAATTAGGGATAGTGATATCACCTGATGAATTACTCCGAAGAGTCACACGAGTTCGGTCATGTATGTCAGCTACGGACTGTCTAGTTAAAACAACATGTTCCAACGGAAGGTAATAAATCGGATATCGATCTTTAAAATCTAATTGTGATATTTGCAGACCGGTATATACATTATTATCACGTCGCATAAATGTCAACAAACGATGATACGCGCGTGCTATTTGGATTTGTCCGTAATTAAGTAAACTATCCTCGGATGGCTCTTGTTGGCCGTTTATCTTATGGCTGCGTATTTGTGAATTTAATCGCGTCTTACCCTGCAACACAACAAATTCCTGCCGCGGCGCAGAAACACCCTGTTCTGATGCCATGTGTCATGTTAATATACCGTTAACAGAAGTCTCGATAAAATATGTTGTTCATGTTAGGTCATGATAGTCATGATTAACAACCTGTATCCATAAAAGATTGGAATTTTTACTCTGCGGTGATTGATGGAGTAATTACTGGCATCCGCAATGAGAGTTTTGTTATATTTACTTTACCATCAGTAACACCAGCACCATGCCAGATTGCATCATTATCATCACGTTTTCCCACGAGGACTACTGTATGTTTCGCTCTAAAGATAACCTTTCGAACATTTCTGCAAAAAAATCCGAACATATGAGGTAGTGGAATCGCGCATGAAAATACGCGGTCCTTGCAATATTGATACGAGTGTTGCCAACCGTTGTTGTAATTAGGATTAGTGTTAATACTCATTTTCTCGGTATCAACATTAGCAGTATCGGCAAGATTTTTCGGTTGTCTTATAATATACTGATTATGATCAGCATTATTAATAATATCCTTAGCAAACATCATAGATGGTCCAGCCGATCTTGTATAATTATCAGAATATCTCGCTAAACCCACTATTGTTGTGGCAACATCAGCATCATGTTCAATAGATTCAATCTCTCTTCCATCAATCATATATCTAGCGCTACTAAATAATGTTACTACTAAAATTAAACTAAACTAACTGGCAAATTTGGGTCATATTCCTCATCAGCATTTGTTAGAAGGTCTCCTTCTACGTCAATAAATGATTCAGCGGGTAGAAAATATTTGCTTGTATGTTGAACCTGAAGTTCGATTCTTGATCGACTATTTGGTTGTATTGCGTTATAAGAATAAATTTGAGAGTCGCGTACAGAATCAGTTTTAAGAACTGGGGCATCCATATGCAATGCTGGGTCAGGTGAAGATTTGAAAATTTTATTATATATTTCTCGATCTAATTCGCGATTTCAAACCACTTCCCGCTATCGTGTTAAGTAAGTAATATTCCCTTGAGCATCAAATCCTTCATTTATTCGCTCTGCTATTTTCTGATCCACCGTGTCTTATTTTGCCAACGCTCGCAGGCATAATCTCCATAGATGGTAGTTTTCCAAGTGGTGTTTTATTTTGTCGTCGAACCAGCGTGATTACTCTTTCTTTGGCCGTGGAAAATGCTTTACCGGCAACATCACCAACAGCGCTAATATCTTTATCATGAATGACATCAATTTCTTTCATCAATAATTGTTCTGCGATTGGTGCTATTTTCAAAGCCATCCTTGCAAATAACCCTAGAATAACATTACCGAGACCATCTCCATAATACACCTTATAAATAGGCAATCGTGAATTTACTTCGTAGGTCATATTTGGATATTATTGGCTGTAGTGAATGATCATTTATGATCATTTTATATAATGCTATCAACGAGTACATCGATAAATTATTGATGCACACCAATATTCATAATACCACCTTCAAATTGTCGTCGGCAGATATCAGCGGCTTCATGAATTATTTCAGGTGTGTTATTTCCGGCTCGTTTAATCCCCATGATAACTTTAAATCTTGCTATATCGGAGAGAATATTATTAGGCCGGAACATTACCACTACCATGGGTTCTAGATGAAGATAATCCCGTGCCCATTTTTTTTCTTCAATATACCAATTGTGCCTTGCGTATCATAATCTTCTTCTGGATCGGAAGGTATATGCAATGATTGAGGATCTTCTTGTTTTTTTTTGTCTCCATGTCTGTCTCAGTGTTGGTGTTTGACGTTTTTTCCTTTGTCTTTGTCGTTCTTCTAATTGTCTTTGACGTTCTTCTTCTTTTCTTTGACGTTGTTTTTCTTGTCGTTCATCATAATCAGTAATCCCATCTCGATAATTTATATTCCCCAATTCTTTTGTATTTATACGACCAATCCCCTTGTTCCATTTATTTAACCAATCAACCCATTCATCACGTTGTATTCCGTTTATCTTATATTCTTCTTTAAATATTCACTTCCTGAATGATAGCTTTTAGCAGCAAATTCACCTGAAGTGTGATAAATCCTAGGTTTTATTAT
Organism: Unio pictorum; assembly: GCA_030141615.1. Taxonomy (NCBI): domain Eukaryota; kingdom Metazoa; phylum Mollusca; class Bivalvia; order Unionida; family Unionidae; genus Unio; species Unio pictorum. The sequence goes on along the minus strand of JARLTB010000161.1, from coordinate 4,071,248 downwards.
TTTGAATTGTTTTATTAATTTTTTACCTTCGTCGGTAAATGTATCCATAAAATAAACCACTTTCTTAGTTTTACCAACAGTGTTTTCATGTTCTTCAACGTCAATTTGAGCTTGTGGTTTGGATCTAGCGATCTGTTTTAACAACGGAAGAATACCTTTTTTGCTATCTTCATCGTCAATAATGTCTCCCAATATAGCTTTCTCAGTAGCCAATGCAGCTTTCTCAGTAGCTATAGCAGCTACCGGTTTTAATAATTATTGTGCAGTATCTGTTGCAAAATCAGCTTGAGATTCCTGTCGTGCTTGTAATTTATTTCTAACAGAATCTCTCACAGGGATAAATCTCTTTATTGCATCTAATCTCTCTTCAGCTAGGCTAGTTGCTAATGATTATCCTACCATTATTGTTATATGATATGATTTAATTGTAACAACAAACAAAACCACGACAACAGAGGCATTGTTTGTTTCTTCGATTTCTCAACAGTGTTGGTTGACAAACAGAAACTTCGGTTTGTTTTTGTTTTTCGTTTGTTTTTTATGGTTTAACGCCGTTTTTAAGCACAATATAGGCTATGCATGGCGGCCAGTATTAATGGTGGAGGACGAACCCGGAAAAACCCCGGAAAGAACCACCGACGCACGAGAAGCTACTGGCAAGCTATCTCACATAACTACATTAGCCGAATCTTAGACTCGAACCCACGCAGACAGAGGTGAGAAAGCAGTGATCCGTCACGAACAGAGCATTAGACCACTCGGCCACTCGGGGCCCCTGAAACTTCGGTTGGAAAAGAAACTGTCATTTTTGTTTTATTTTAACTGAATTAGTTTTGATCTGTTCACCCTTTCTCTCCGTAGAGGCTTAATATTTGTTTGAAAATTTGACCTGTTTACTCTCTCTTCGTAGAGGCTTTATTTTTGTTTGAAAACTTCATCTGTTCACCCTTGTTGCTGCTCTTTCTGAGTGAAATAAGATTAAGAATCACCTAAAGATATGTCTTATTCTACTTCTACCTTTTCTTTTAGATTTTTACTTCATTTTGCTTCTTTTTCACTTCTTTTTACTTTTTCTTACTTTTTCATTGTCTTCCTTTTGCTTTGTCTTGTTTCTTTTTCTTTCTTCTTCTTTTAATTCCTTCTTTTATTCCTTCTTTATCTTCCTTCTTCTTCTTTCTATTTTTTTCTTCTTTATGATTTTTTTCTCCTTTTCTTTCTTCCTTTTTTTCTTCTTTTTTTTCCTTTTCTTTTTATTTCTTTTTCTTTTCTCTTTCTTTTCTTCTTTTATATTTTTTTTCGTTTTCTTTTATTACATATTATTAAATATTATTATTATTATTATTATTATTATTATTATTTTTATTAATATTATTATTATTATTATTATTATTATTATTATTATTATTATTATTATTATTATTATTATTATTATTATTATTGTTGTTATTATTATTATTACTTTTATTATTCATTTCGGGACCCCGAGTGACCTATTTGTCTAATGTGCGTCATCGTTGGTATGTGAGAAAGCCAATGGCTTCTCGTAATTCCGTGGCTCTTTCAAGCGATTTTACGGGTTATTCCTCCACCATTTATAGAAACGGTCATGCATAATTATTATTATTATTATTATTATTATTATTATTATTATTATTATTATTATTATTATTATTATTATTATTATTATTATTATTATTATTATTATTATATGGACACCATTGTTTTAAAGGGTGACGTTAAATCTTATCCTAAAACGATTTTCCCACGTCTAGCACGCATTTTTAAATCATGCATCCTTCTTTTTATTCTGCATTACAAAATATCAGGATATTGAAAGATAGAAAAAGATTTTACCTCCATGTTGGATAGCCAGCCAATATGCCATAAATAAAGTTATCATTACATGTGTCGATATCGGCATGAATTAAGCAATACCCATCCAGCGATACCGAATTGGAGTGAAATTATCAGGAAAGCGACACTGTCGTGTATGCAACCAGTATTTGTTGGGAATAACTTGTGATGTAGGTCTACATAATCAGTCTCCATGGAGATATATACATATATCTGAACTTGATTTGCTTAAAGATGTCTAGGTACGCTGTCATCATCTACAGAGCATGATGCAGGAATCTGTAATAGGATTCCCATGTTGCACAAACTACAATGAAGTATTTAACGAGATTCATCTAGCTTGTAAAAATGAAAATTCCATCCATTGATAAATCTTGTGGAAGCTTTCAAGATTTCAAGACCGATAAAAGATAAATGATTGAAAGTTGCGTTAGTGACGAAAGCATTTCAGAAATACATGTAATGGATATTTTTAACTGCCCGATACGGTTACATTAGCATGTTTAAACAAAAATCAAAGTAAAAGAAGAATATATTATGGTCTACATATTTAATTTGTGTTCGATCGCTTTCCTTGACTGAAGTGTTGAGATTTGGTATGTACTTTCTTTTCTCATATGTTATATACTGTGATATGAATTAAATCCCTAGTTCTTGTTTTAAAATTGTAAATGTTCTGGAATAGAAGTTCTGATCCACCTCCTGTTCACTTCATTGTGGTTTTTTACATAGAAGATATATGGTTGTTTTGGACAAAATTATTAACTACTCCTTTAATTCCAGCCCGTATATTATTTACTATCGTGTTCAGATATAGTATGAAGCATCTATTTAGATTTTTCATTGGAATTACAGTGTACTTTATGATATTTTGGACTAACTAACTATTCTTGGATTATAGCGAATTCATTCAAAGACGTTCTAGTTTATATCAAGAATGTTGACACATTAACATTGTCAAAACTATTGGTATATCAGAACATTCAATATTGGAATTCATTATACTACTCTATCCTTTTTGACTTCTGATAAAACTTAAAACCATATAGTCCTAACACTTAGTCTTTGGTGATATGGTCTGGCATTTGTTTGGGATAACTCCAATAATGCAGCTAAAGAGAAAAGAAAATGCCTAAAGATTAAACTTAAATGATCATGTAACTGGCATGAAATTGACAAAATATGGTTCATCGAAACAATTAATCCGTTTCTAACTCAACAATATTTTTATCTAAATTTCAAAACAATGCAAGTGGAATTTAAAGTATATACATCTTTTCTTAAGATCTAAAGTATATACCACAAAATTTCGAAAACAATTATTAGTCTAGAAGGCTGACTCGTTCAAGCAGGGTTGGCATCTAGCAGCAATGGAAGTTCCCTACTACACGAATAATAAAGTATACGCATATTGTGAATTTGTTCTATTTTTTAGTATTTCTGCATAAAGAGATACTGTATTTCATTGTTTCACCATTTGCTACGACCCATACCCATGTGTTTTTTTTTCACTCCATATAGTGGCTTGAAATGGAGCAATTATATAATCGAACGAACGGGTAATACAATAACAGAGGTCTGACGGGGGTACTTAAATAACATACCAACATGATAAACTATAGTTTTGTAAGATACTACAAACGCAATAAGTTTTGTTGAATATGACTTCCATAAGCTAAAAAACTAGTTCTCTGACCTAAGCCATGTTGATAATAACCAGTAACAAAACCACTGGTGTAACAGAAAGCTTGTGAAAGAAAATGAAAAATATGAAGTGTTGTGCTTTGTATGAATTCCATGTTATTTTTTAAGAAGATCAAATTCTTCATCAATTGCTGAAAATTACGGTCTAAGTTTAAAATCCTAGCTACTCCAATGTAGTCTTGTCAATATTTCACGCATGAGTCAGCTTATGACCCGTACATACATTTTTTACATTTTTGACCCTCAACTGTTTTAATGCCTTAGATGACAAGTTTTAATATTAATATTATTATTATTATTATTATTATTATTATTATTATTATTATTATTATAATCTTTGTTATTACTATTATTATTATTATTATTATTATTATTATTATTATTATTATCATCATCATCATGGGAGAAAAATATGATGATTCTGGAGAATTTCTACGAGGTTTTGTGTAAAATATTCAATCCAATATTATCTGTAAAATTTTTGCTTGATATTCCTGATATTTTATTTTTCCCCTTGCATGTGACAGGATTTAATATTCCAGAACGGAAAGGTATTCTGTAGTAGACGTTGTAGTGTTCAGTTCACGAGTTTTCCTGTGCACATTTACGTTCTTCACAAACTTTCAGTTCACAAAACACTGACATACTTAATGTTTACAAAAATCAGCCTGACACGAGGAGAATTCCTAACTACTTCTGTGATTCTACACACACGATTCAAGAAATATATATTGATCAGCATATTCAATAATTCTACACCAACGATTTCAGGAAATAGATATTCTTCATCATATTCTATAATTCTTAACCAAGCATCCAAGAATTAAATATTGGTCAACATATTCTATGATTCTAAACCAAACAACCAGTAATTACATATTAGTCAGCATATTCTTTAACTCGACACTAACCATCCAGGAATTAGATATATGTCAGCATATTCCATAAAACTAAATCAACCAACCAGGAATTAGATATTGGTCAGCATCTTTCATAATTCTAAAAGAACCATCAAGGAATTAGATATTGGTCAGCATATTTTATAATTCTACACTAACCACCCGGGAATTAGATATTGGTCATCATATTCTATAATTACGAACCAACCATCCAGGAATTTCATATCGGTCAGCATATTCTCTAATTCTACACCAACCATCCAGGAATTAGATATTGGTCAGCATATTATATAATTACAAACCAACCATCCAGGAATTAGATATGGGTATGCATATTCTAAAATTTTACACAAACCATCCAGGAATTACATATTGGTCAGAATCTTCTATAATTCTACACCAACCATCCAGGGTTTAGATATTGGTCATCATATTCTATAATTATACACTAACAATAGAGGAATTATATATAGGTTAGCATATTCTATGATTCTACACCAACCAACCAGGAATTAGATATTGGTCAGCATATTCTATAATTCTGCACCAACCATCCAGGAATTATATATTGGTCAACATATTATGTAATTCTAAACTAACCATCCAGGAATTATATATTGGTCAGCATGTTATGTAGTTCTACACTAACCATCCAGAAATTAGATATTGTTCGGCATATTCTATAATTCGACACCAACCATCCAGGAATTAGATATTTATCAGCATATTCGGTAATTCGACATCAACCATTTCATCCAGGGTACAATGGTGATGATTAGGTAAAACATCGTGCTGACTTTTAAAGTCACAGCCAGTGTGACAAATTCTCTTCCCACGAATATAAATTTGTCTATTGATAGTTTGCGTCTGATCTCTAGGCACTACAAAACTGTCAATATCTACCGTGGCTGGCGGAATATGATGAAGAAACTTGTCAGCTGAATATGGTTCGAGAAATGGTCTGAGAGACTATGGGCAACTGCTTTCAGAAATGTTGTATCACGGATGATAACGTGGTGTATCTAGCCAATCATTTTATGTCTCAATGAAGACGGAGGTGTCGGTATAAATGCCTAATGTTTCTATGAAATCTGTAATGGTCTCAGTAGGAACGTATCGCTGTGTCCCAGTGAACACTGTGAGGTGTCCGAAGAAAAGCATGACTATCACCCCATGTCAGAATGAAGACTATGAAAATGTCATTATAAAATATAAGATGGCGCGTTGAAAACTGTTTATCATTCTAAAAAATCATGTATGTCACCGACTGACGTTAATTTTGTATGATGACCACATGTTTTTCCGAAAGGATATACTGCGGTTTCAAGTAAAGATTACATAGGAATGGAAGCAATCATCACAAATATTATATAACGACAACTTTGGAAAACGTGAAAAATAAATCAGTTATCAACGTTTCGAAATAAAGCAAAGTTTTCTTCAATGACATTCAAATACACCCACAGACAGCAACTCCACCAGACAAACGACACATGTAGAAAACAAAATATTTACATTATAATAGAGAGAAGAAAAACAGTTAATAAGATGGCTTTTCTAAATGAAAATAACAAAATCTCCAGAACTCACTACAGGTATTGAAATGATATATCATTTATTAAAAAGGAGATTTGTGCCGGGGTCAAGCGAATAAACCGGGCGAGAGACAGAAATCTAGAATAGTGCATACGAGTTTCAAGGATGTTTATGGTATGGATCCCCACGTGTTATCCCGACGGAGAACTGAATAACGCGTATAAAAGGATGACCGAGTAAGATTTGTAGGACTAGACTTGCCAAGAACGCCAGTGTTGGAATATTATAAGATACCGTGTAAGGGATTGTTGATAGTTCGAGGCTGCGAACTATTGTCACTCGCTTGATAATAGCAGAAAAAATCTCAGGTGGAACAATTTCAATAATAGAAGCATGGAAAACATTCACCAGAACGAATGTCAGATAAAATGTAAAAACTTTCCCACTGTTCCCTTATTGCCAAATGGTTGCCAAGAAAACTTATGCTTTATGCTTCATTATGTGCTGACACCAGCAAAAACCATGTCGTCACGATGACCAAACATACAAATCGAAACATTAATGTGTATAAAGCAGATGTTTAGTTTGCATGCACGGAAACGGGATAGGAGGCGAAGGGTAAAGTTATTTAAAGTTAGAAAACTCTTTTGAACGTGGCATATTTGAACATATTTCAATATTAAATCAGTTGTTATCAAAATAGTGTTTCAGGTCGAAAAGTTAATCTTTGGTATAATAAGGCACGTATGGTCTGTAGCCCTTAAAAGGGGAAAGGTCCAGCGTCTGGCAATGAGATCATAAACAGTCTCAGGTGTTCGGGCGGCATATATTTATGTCTGATACGCCCCTGGGTTTTTGTTTGGAGTTATGATATATGCAATGACATTCCATTCTCAACAATATGGTTAAGATGTAATCTACCACCATTCATTTTGCCGATCCGTCTGCTGCTGATTCGCTTGCTATGTTCTCGCTGTCGTGGCTGTTGTTGTCTTCCAGGCTGTGCAAGCAGTGGTTTTTCTCCGATTCTGTCTCGGCTACTTGAGTTGTTATTGTTGTTACTATATTTGCTATTCATGGTTCTGTCATTAATTTTGCTAATGGGTCTTTTACGATTTATGTCTCCGGTCTTTTGTTTGCCATTTTAGCCTATAAATGTGGTGTTTAAGTTTAATTTTCTTCTCTTTGCACCTTTCCCCTCAGCTTGCCTCATCGTTGTTTTTGATGGCCTGGTAACATCGGACAAGGTTGACTGAACAACGACCTGTATAGTCTGAAAGCGGTACAGCGTGGTCCACAGATGCCGTGGAATGTTTTAGATAGGAGGGAAGACATATGGCAACGAACCTAACAAGTTATGTCGCCTCGAAGTCACGTGGACTGATTGGTGTGAGGTGTACAGTGGAAGCTTCTCAATGGCTTAGACCTTGGCTAACACTTTTGTGGTTGCTTCCTGGCGACGAAGACGTGGAACAGGAATCTTGTTGAGCACTGGCAACCATGGTGAAGGAGTAGGACGTTTGGTGGTGTAGAACAGGACGCCAATTAACTTTGTGTTGGATGATCGAGCCCAGACTGGAGTGCAATACTGTACTGTTGGATAACAGATAGCCAGAGCTGATGACTTGACTGTCTGAGCACTAGCATCCCAGGTTGAGCCGGCCAGTTTGTTTCGAGTGTTGTTTTACTGCAGTTTTATTTCGGTGGTTGTAGAATGTCATTGATGAGTCCAGAGTCACATCAATGTACGTAGGTATTGGGTCATGTTTTAATTGCTGCCCATCGGGGAGGATGCAAAGCTCAAACTTCGCTTTTGCATTATTAAGATGGAAGACGTCGAAGGCTGTCTTTGTTGCATAATTATCAAATGATATTTAAACCCTGGGCGGAAATTAATAGATCCACCTTTGACTATCTTCATTATGCGTATTACTCGCTGGTCTCTTTCTCAAACATTTCCAAGACTAATGAATGATTTCAATTAGAGACGTGTTCGGCGATTCGGCCATGTAGTCTACGTTTTTAGTGCAAAAGTACCCCACTGATAACAGGATTTGACTCCTGTTTTGAATGCAAGCATACATTTCGGAATTTAAAGGATTGTGTGCTCTGCAAACTACTTTCTGGTAAAATAATCGTTTATGGGGTAAAACCGTTGCACAGCGTGAGAGAAGTGGTAATTCGAAACTGAAGCAACTTTTGACACTTTACGTTTCCACCACAGTCTAATATTTTAATGTCCGAAAGCGGAAAAAGTGGAAGGCGGATTGAAGCTCCCAATAATTAATTGGGCTATCTGGAATGTCATGGAAGTCCTTATTATCAAACTCTGACCAGTTAGATATCTTTATTATAAACTTCTTTTTGAGCCACATTCTTAATTAGTTGCAAACTTCACAAGTTGCAAACGTTTTCTATCCAACAAGTGATTTGAAAAATAGAGTACATTTTATCCAAAAATATTATTGAATCCAAAAGCTAGGTTAATGAAATCCTCGATTCCTTTTGTGGTCTTATGTATATGTTAATGAAGTTGTGTTTAGAACGGTGGTGAAAAGGATCAAATTGGGAAAATGTAAAACTATTATCAAAATGGGTTTTGAAACAGAAATAAAACGCCTAGTCAACTGTATATTTATTTTCACCATTCATAAGGATGTTTTGGACCTTCAGCGGTGATGCAATGTATGGTTAGCAATAATAAGTGTTTTCATCCGAGGCACAGTTGATATGATTTTATTCGGCAGGCTGCAGATCTCCACCAGGAGGTTGATGGTCAGTGCTTCAAGAAAAATTGGGCATGTTTTGAAGGTCTCACCCGCTTTTATTATCAGGTTACATCGTGTCTTTTGTGCGCTTTCTGTCATTTCTCTGCTTAGCTGTCCTTCACAAAGAAGATATTCTTAGATCCTCATTTTCCTTGGCCACCCACGACATAATTAATTCCAAGGAGGTGAACTTGGCGTGGATGGTGTTTTATAGAGCCATTGTTTTCGTCATGTCGGGCATTACGAAGATATTTGAGGGTGTTGGTGAACCAATACATTTATTAAACATGTTGCTGATTCCCGGTTGGTCGTGCAAGACCCCTAGTTTAATTAGTGGTGTTATATATACTGTCGAAGATACACATCTATGCGAGCCTGACACCGGGTCAGATTAAAAAGCTACAGTCTGCGTTGTCAAATTATTTCAGACAAATTTTGTTGCTCAATCACGTACAGTTGAGCGGTGGTCTTATTAAATACGCTCGCAGACAGACAAATCAAACGCGCCAGTGACACCTGATCTAAGAAGATCGGATTTAACTTTGATCTATTGTGAAGCTGTAATCGTTGATATCGTGAATACTGGTAGAATATTTCCATTTCTTGCAGGAATACTAGTGCTGTTCACAGAAGTATCTCTATCTGTAGCTAATGAATCTGAATTGTGTGTCATTGGATATGATAGTAGCAAATAAGCTTGTGGAACAATTGTCGTGTGTAATATAAATGTAAAGACGGAACGCGGTATCAGATTGACAGGGTCTGTCAAGGGACTGAGTCTTAGACTGATCGAGAACATAGAATTGAACGCGGTAAAATTAATCTCAACGGCCAGGATGGCCGTGTCACACATTGGGTAGCAAAAGTGATTAGCTCAAGCAGAGTTGTAAACGTGGATTCGTACGGGCTGATACAACGAAAAGAATTTGGAGATGTCCCTGTTCAGTATTCAACATTGCTCACGGAAATGATCAAACAGCCATTAATATGCGGAAGGAATATATTGCGATGTTAGACGCTATATTGTCGTCGACTCGTAAACTCCACATCGCCCTTCTCAATTACACGTTTGATCGCGCACGTATGTATATAATAATAAATCGCCAGGGACTCAATCAATGATATTAATTACGGGAGGTTACGACGACGAAAACCAGGACATGTTTGCTGGGGCATTGATCTTACAGAGTATGCCACCAGAGACGGACGTAGGTGATCTAGTCAAAGATTATGATACGGATGGTAAAATGAATGCATACACTAAACTGAAACAAAATCTGACGATAGAATGACGTGTATTTCTGCACAAACCGTACGGATAACTATTCTATACCATCTTATATAAAGAGAATCACGTGCTAAGGTATGTAAACACTTAACTGTACGGCATACACACTGCATTCGTTCACAACGAAATAAAAACGGTAGGTTTTTATTTTAATCTGACAGAATGAAATAAGATGTCTTTGTCAATATATAAATAATTCTTTCTTTGAATAGATTTGAAGAAACAAAGCTGAGAAACTGAACGTTTGGGAAGAAGAACATTGGGTTTACAACAATTTCACTACGGCTCGTTACAAATGATTTTAAAACTATAGGTAAATGGATATCACGATTCAGAGGAGAGAGGGTTTTTCGAAGACTAACAATATAGAAATTGGACTAAAATGTAAGACGCCGACTGTAATAGTTACGATGTGAGGGTGGGTTGGAGATAGATCTGTTACTCTCACATCGTAACTGTCACAATCGATGTCTTACACTGTTTAACTATTAACCGCCCACCACTATATCCAGTCTTAATTTCATTTATTTGCGGCCTTTGTTGGTAACCTAAACTTTCAATGATAACATAATTTGATATAAAGAAACGAAACTCTGCCATGTCACAATGAACTCATGAAAGCACCTAACCCACGAGTCATGCATTTGTCAAACAAAACAAGGCATCCTTTGCTTTAAACATTTAACTCGTATCACAAACATAATTTAGATACAATGACAAGACCATGTTCCCAAATGCACAAAACCTTAGATTGTTTACCACGTGCCAAACATTTGTACGTTTAATTAAAGCTCTAAAACTGATATAAAAATGAAAAAATAAAGAAATTAAATGATAAAGTATCGCAATTATAAGGATTAGTGGCAGGCAGGCTGAACCCTTCACATTTGTAGAACCCTTACTCTATTCAATAAATATATTCAATATATACATATAATTTGCATACTCGTCGCGTAATTGATGTCATTGTGCGCGATTAGGCTGCGATTTCATTAACTATACATTTTATCTAGTCCAATTCTATATCTTGTTCTAGGGTCAAGCGGCAGAGGGGGCGAATCGGACAACTTTTTATATGCGTCTATTCGGCAAACTGAGGCTTGCTTGAAAAGTGAATCGGACAAGCGTCGATTTGGCAAACTGAGGCTTCCTCGAAATCGTTAAAAAAGAGGCGTCTATGCTGCTATGGATTAACAATTGTTTTTACGATGAAAAACACTACGATTTCACAAACAGACTAATTTGTAAAACCTCGCCTTGTAAATCAATTAAATGATTAGACTGATCAACGAGGTTGAAAATAATTCTCGTTATCGAATTATTATGACATCGCATATAGACTGGATTAGTTGGGTCCTCAACGATTAGATATCCGGGTGGAGCTGTTGGTGCAAAAGAGTATAAAATATATCTCTGCTGAGCTTGATTTGATCGCTCGAGATTTATTTGATAGCTTCCTTCGATAACATCGCATACTAAATTCAATGCTATCACTGAGGTTATATTCACGTTGAACGGAGCGATATGCCTGCCGCCTTCGTCTGGGTCATTATTATACGGCAGAATTGTTGTTTTTTGTTTCCATTTGGTGAGTATCATAGAAAAGTTTTCTTGAATAAGATCAATAACATAATTTTTTAGTTCATTTGCATTATATCCAGGAAACTTGAAATCGGGTCAATCAGCTTCTGTTATATTGTGGCTGGTTAGAAATTGTTTTTTTTATCTCCGTTGCTGTCATTAATTATCGCCTGAATTACTCGTTTGTTGATATATTCCATATCAGATACAACAAGCTGATTTAATATCTCAACATATTTTATGATCTCATCACGCGGCTTCGTTATATCAGAGAGATGCTCCTAAAAGCTTCGTCGTAGTTGTTCTAGTTGTGCCTTATGCAATTGATTAATCTCACCGAAGTAATCAATGACGTATTTTAGCGTAAATGCAATGGTTTCTCAAAAAAAATCCCATTGCATGCTATTATTATCGGTAAATATAAATCTATCTGTTACTTTTGCATTTTTTATATCAGATAAATCATTTCGAGATGACAGAGTAATTTCATAATACAACATTTCATCTGTGACATAATCAGATTTTTGTGGTTCGGGTATTTGATAAGCTGTCCGAGGTGGTATTTCAGGAAACCCCAGTACTGTTCTTATAAAACTCTGATAGATATCTACGACATACCCAGGTGAGTTTATCTCGATCGCGGATGATAACGTTGGCTCGTGCACCGTTATAGCGATTTTCGATTCTGCTCCAGTAATGGATTTTATTCTACGCTGGAATTCAGCATTGATTTGTTCGATTTCGTATGACCCAGATGGTATCGAAACAACGTTCCAGTCTGGAGTTCCATCGGGTTTTTTCTTATTTTCAAATACCAAGGAATTATTCGGTTGTTGACCGCCAAATGCTACCGACCTAATATTAGGCCAACTGTGATTCACACGTAGTTTTGCTAGCGCTATCTCCTTCATGGGAATTGGAGTGGGGCAATTCACACTAAATTCAAGTTTCGTTGAGGTTATTGAGATCATGCTGGTTTGTACTGGATTTGTGTTCTCCACTATTCGTTGAAGTAGTTCTTGCGATGTTGTCATTGTTGTTATATTCATGTTGTATTTCTAATTTTGACAACCCGGAATCATAAATACTTACCATCGCTGAGAACTCACTATCTGATATAAGTGTATCATCGAGCCACGACGATATCATCGAAGATAATTGCGAGTACGCGGTTGATACAACATGAAATTTCATTATGTAATCTTGCAGTTTGCGTAGGCTACATAATGATATTTTTTTTGTTATTATCGAAATTATTCCCGCGATTGTTGTCGCCGCGGATATGCAAATTGAAACAGCTATCGGGGCAATCATTCTCACTGACGATATTATTATACCAGCTCCGGTGATTACACCACTCACCGAGTACACGGTAATATCAACTGCGGTGATTCTTCGTCGGTATTTTTTATTTTTATTTGATACTCCTCAGTTATTGTTTTGAGTTTAGTTTGAAATTATCTGACTTGATCATAGCGATATTGAGATACCGAAGGTACCGTTGATGACGACATTATATTTTCAAATTAGTTCACGATTTCAATTTAGTTGTTTACTCAAATCCGCTACGAATTCCGCATACCATGATACTGAAACCCTAGCCAAATTAGTATCAGTGGATGCTATCGTGAATTGTTCGGTTGTATCCTTATCGATGATCGTTGATATCATATTGTTGACCCCAGATGAACTCGACGATAATATATTAAATTGTGTCGGTATCACTAGTGTTAATCGATAAATACCTTTGACGGTTGCAGTTGTTTGTTGTTGTTGTCTAATTTGTTGTTTGTAGGTGTCCACGCAAATAATCCGTATTGGATCGTGTATACTACGTTGTTGGGTTTCGCATGAGGAATTTTTGTTTTTTTCAATAATTGTTATCATCCTCGGAAAATCATCTTTGATTACTTCGATGGTGTTCTTAATCTCATCGATGGATTTTTTAATATCCGGGAGTTTTATGTCAATTTTATCCAACGTGGTTGCAAAGAATTTCTCGATGATATTTTTACGAAATGATGTAAACTTGTCAACGTGTTTTTCATATTCGGATTGAAGTGTTGCTAGTTCCAACATAGAATCTTTTATCGTTGTGAGCTTCGGCGTGGTCACCGGTGGATTTCAAAGGAAATCTAATAACGGCTTGTCAATATTGTTAATTCGTTTCTAGATAGCTGAAATGAGTACACCCGGTTTGAGTTTACCTTGATCGGAAAACAACGCGATAGTGTCTTTGGTTACGCCGCTTTGTTTAACTAAAATATCATCCAGGGAAACATTGCTATATTTCAATTTACCCTGACGATCTTGAAATACAACTATTTCATTGGGATCGACACTTGCTAAGTTCAACGTCTGACCTATTTCATCTTCGATTTTTTTTATATCATCGGTTGCAGTGCCACCGGGTTTGGGTTTCTTCGACGGTAATATAGGTCGTCCCCAAATATCAATCATGTTATTCTATATAATCTCTCTAAACTCTTTTCGATTTCAGCGTTTACTAGCGTATTCATTTACAACAACATGTGGTGGTTTTCCAGATGCTGAAATAGCGTTGAGTATATTCAATACTTCACTGACACATTTTGGAGGGTCATTCATTTGTTGTGTTGGTAGCGTAGAATACCAACAAGGAGTTTTTAAGCGGTGTATATAACGCTCCAACTCCTTCGGCGGTGCTAATTCATATGAATCGAAATAAACAATTGCACGTGGATCAATCGCGTATGCAACCCAGTGGGTTCCGGGCCTGGTGCTGTTATCGAGATTAATGATACCGGTTTCAACGCTGTTTGGTTGTGCCGGTAACTGATCTGTCATAAAGACACCCCTGAAGGTTTTGTATGGCCAATTGTTTATCAGCATAGAGTAAATCAAAATTGGACATGGGAAGCATACATTCCTAAATCGAAGATTTCTCAACTAGTAAAGCGGTCCTAGTCTTAGACCCTTTCCTCTGTACCATGAATACGGGGTTCCTGGTAGTCTTAGACCCTTTCCGTTCTTTTTATATCCTTATCCAGTTGCTTTCTTTAGTGCCATTCCTGCCGCGGTACCAACGGTTCCTAACGCCGCCGCTTTAGCCACCGCTGGGGCCGCTGCCACAATCAACGCTGGTAACGCAGCTAACAATGGAAATATACCACCGGTCTTATTCATATTGTCGATTGCAGCCGCAGAAAGTTTAATTCGAATTCCTTTTTCATTTTGTTTGAAGATTTGTCAGCGACAATTTATTTGCCCTGCCTGTCATCTGATTGGATTTCAGCGTTATTGTTGTTCCGCATTTTCCAGTTGCTGATAATTGTAGTTTCTTAATTTGATTAGGAGTTAACGTAACACTAATAACATCATATGGCATTATACAATAACAGATTGATCTAATTGTTACATGTTTTCTACTGGTGCATCTATCACTCTCATTCTTCCACCAACACCTTCGAGTAGCATTGATTTATCGCTGAGAATGACAGCAACCGCTCTATAATCGGCAATACCATCAACACCTACGATAACTCGGTTTACAGTAGCTCTAAAGTGTATATCAACGACTGATTGTCTTGTTAAATCAAGATGTTCCAAAGAAAAGTAGTAGATCGGATATAAATTCTTAAAATCCAACTGTGATATTTGTAAACCAGTATCAACAATTTGATCACGCGCCATATATGACAACTACCTGTGATACACACGGGCAATACGGTTTTCACCGTAATTAAGTTGTATATCCTCGGATGGTTCTTGCTGGCCGTTTATTCTCAGTGAGACGTCACTAATACCAAGTTGATAAAATATCATATGGCTGCCTAATTGTGAACCAACGCAATAAATATATTACGTGGGGCTGAAACGCCTCGTTTTGATGCTAGGTTCCATGTAAATAACCCATTAACAGCTGATTGCTTAACATCTGTAGTCGTTGTTAGCCAACTTATCAGTGATTTTCCTCCTTGGTCCATAAATGATAGTAATCGTTCTAATGCGGTGATTGATGGAATCAACACTGGCAACCACAATGATAGTTTTGTTAAATTGACTTTACCGGGATTATTATCTGGATGTGTTTGATCTGCTCGAATCCTCCAAATTGCGTCATTGTCATAACCCTTTCGCACGAGTGCTACTGTATGCTTTGCTCCGTAAATAACTTTTGGAACATTTCTGCAGAATCCAAATATATGATGTAGTGGAATCGCGCATGAAAATGATCTACGCACTCGTTCCAACATTGACATACGTGTTGCAGCTCCTAGATTAAAATCAGGATTATTACCAAAAACTACAGCCTCGACATCAGCATCATCATTAGCAACACTGACTTTTTTTGGTCGTTTTACAATAAATGGATTTATTCCAGTCGCATTCTTACCATCCTTTGCAAACATCATAGAAGGACCCGCCGATCTTGTATAATCATCCGAATATCTTGCTAAACCGATTATTGTTGTGGCCACATCAACATCACGATCTATCGATTCAATCTCTTTTCCATCGATGAGATATTTTGCACTCTCAAATAACGCCACGATCCCATTATTAACAAATCTGACTTGGGTATCAGGTGAATATGTTGGATCATTATGAACAGCGTCATTTATTACAATTTCTCCTCCTACTTCAATAAACGCTTCACAAGGCAAAAAGTATTTACTGGTATCATGAACTTGAAGTTCAATTCTTGCTCGACTATTTGGTTGTATTGCGTGATAGACATAGTATTGATAATCGCGTACAGAATCATTCTTTTGCACTGGGGAGTCCATATGAAACGCTGGATCAGGTGACCTTTTGAACATTTTATTATATATTTGTAGATCTAAATCGTAAAATCCGTAGGATTTTCATCGTCAATGAAATCTCGATATGTTTTGATATCCATGATGCCACCTTGAAATAACCGCATGCAGATATCAGCTGCTTCATTAATTATTTCTGGAGAGTTATTTCCAGCTCGATTCCCTCCGATGAGAACTTCTAATCGTGATATATCGTTGAGAACATTACCAGGACAACTAACTAGACCACTACCTGAAAAAGCCTTTAGATATCCCTTTCCCTTTTTACTCTCATTAGATAATTTTTACAGTGATGTAACCATTTCTTCTAAATTATCATCATCATCCCCTTGAAGGTCTTCTTGTCTTTTTCGTCTTCTTGTTGGTGTTATTTGGAGTTTTCTTTCTTCTCTTTTATAATCATCAATTTCTCCTTTGAAGGTTTTATACTGCTTCCTCCTCCTATCTAACTCCCCCATTTTTATTTTATACAACTCATCAGCCCAATTATTGAGTGATATTGGCTCGTCTTTATACTCGTCTGTTAAATATTCATTTCTTGAATTTATGGCTGTTAATAAAAAAATCGCTTAACCCGTATTGCTTTTGTTGTTGTATTAGTGTTATAGCCTCCTCGGTAAATTTACCCACTAAAGGAGTAATCATTTTTTGTTTTGTTTACAACGCTGATGTCTTTTCAGTTCCAGCTACTATTTTTGCAAGTGTAGTAAGAAGAGGCGTCTTTTTCTCTTTCATGGATATCTCCGTATATAGCACGCTCAGTGGCTGATATTACCCCTTTCGTTGCCGTAGTTATCGGCCTAAACAAATCTTCAGTTCCGGCTGAAAAGTCAGTTTGAAGACTCTGTCTGGCTTGTAATTTACTTTTGACGGAATTTCATACGAGAATATACTTTCTAATTGACGCTAATCTCTCTCTCTCTCTCTCTCTCTCTCTCTCTCTCTCTCTCTCTCTCTCTTTCTCTCTCTCTCTCTCTCTCTCTCTCTCTGTCTCTCTGTCTCTCTCTCTCTCTCTCTCTCTCTCTCTCTCTCTCTCTCTCTCTCTCTCTCTCTCTCTCTATTCGGGTGGTTAATGCTTCGTTTACCATTATTGAAACAGTAAAGCAATTTCCAATTTGAATCCCGAAGAGATTTTCGTGTACGATGTAGTGATTTCAACTTTTTAACCGGACTTAGATAGACAAGTATCAATGCAAAATGACACAAAAAACAATCATTCAAATATCTTTCAGTTAATTTACTTCCGTGTTGTTTGACATTACAGTTTAGCGCGCTTACCTTTCCATGGATTGCAACATCTGTCAATGTAGTGGTGTATTTATAGCGAGAATTTTACTAACGCGCTAAACATGTCAAATGGTTTGTTATACAACCAGAGGTATCTAAAGGGAGTTTTCATTTTCTTGAATTAATGCTCGTATATTTCTAATCTTCGAATTGACTTCCATTTTTAATTCATAATCTCGACCCAATTCTTTTCGAATTCCCTCTACGATAGTAAATAGCGGGACAAATATACTTACATCATTACAAAACGCAAGAAAATCGCGAATAGGATTCTGGATTTTTTTTATCAACGCATTTCTTTGGCAGCATATAATTGTTAGTTATAATACCGTGTTCTATATCTTGAAAGTCCGACATAATTTGGTCAGGGTTTAAATTATCAGACAATTTAATTTCTTGGTTTTTCAATTTATAACTTTCGGATATAATATTATCGATATTTTCAGAGTTCATTTTATATAATTATATATATTTCTAATATAAAAAGTATATATTTTTTCAAAAAATGAATCCCGTTCGTGGTAAATTGTTGTAGCATCTTACTCACGCCAAAGGATATTATGCGATGATATATGAACCCAGTTCGTGGTAAGTTGTTTTATTATCTTACTCACGCCAAAGGATATTATGCTAAGGTGTTTGATCATCTTGATACGTTCAGAGATTATGTGATTATAAACCCCAATTAGGTGCCTCAGGTGCATTTTCACCGGAGGTCCCCAGAGGTTACATATACGACAACACATCTCATAGGGTCTAGTCAGGTGTATTTTCATCGAACTGGGCCCAGAGGTCATGAAACGTATTCCCCGCGAGTAAGTCTAATTCGCCAAATAGCGGGTTAGACCCACAAGAAGATACGTTTGATGAATGGACAGCACAAACAATAGATTATATATCACGAAGCATATTCCCCTAAGAGTGAATTTAACTCGTCAAATAACGGGTTATAATCACACGAGGATATGGTAGTTGTATAATGAATGACGTCAATGATGTGGTATTTGATAATGGATGATAAGTGGACGGCACAAGACAATACTACGTATAACATTAAATGAATGATGTCAATGAATGATGACACTTCTATATTCAAATTGCAACCACTATACCCCACCCACAAAGTCACCCTGGGTTAAATGGAAAAAATCATTCACACCACGGTTAGGTGTGGTTGGTATATATGGTTGCAATTTGAATTTCGGAGGTGCTCCCCCACCAATTTAAACCATCTTTCGGCGCCAGTTGGAAATAATGCCTGTTACGGGTTTCGAACCATGTTCGTCAGTATAGCACCGCGACACGTTACCGATTGAGCTAATGGTTCTTATACAAGCATACGAATTTTATATAATATAAACTAATACAATCAAACACGAACAGATGTGATGTACGTCAAAACGTTTATGAATTATAGATGCACAAGCGCATTATTTTGAATTTATATATTCACTGACGATAAAAAGCAGAGCCGAGTATTTGTAAACACTTTATATTTGATTCATTTTCAGATTGCACTAACTGTTTTGCAGGTAATTTGCAAATCAAACGCGAACAGATGTGACGCGCGCTGGTTATACCTGTAGACCACCGATCAATACTAGCTCGGACTGACTGTACTTTACAATGAATGATGTGAATATATAGGACATGAATCTATATATCTTTGTTATATTTACTGACAATATTAAAGCAGAACCGAATACTCGAAAGAACAAAAAGACAAAATAAGAATACAGCCGTTTGTAAACACTTCGTATTTAATTCGTTTTCCACAAAATAGATTATACTTCCGCTGAGAATCGTGACAGTTAAAAATAAATTGGAAAATCCCATTGAGATCTGTAATTCTTTTCATAAGCCGAAACATATACCCGGACGAGTTATCTTCGTTGAGAATCGTGACAGTTAAAAATAAATCGGAAAATCCCATTGAGATCTGTTACTCTTTCATAAGCCGAAACATATACCCGGACGAGTTATCTCATTTGGTGTTTTATACATATAGTGTAAAATGGAATTCAATCATAATCAAATCGAATCTTTTGCCCGGTCTTTTTTTAAATCGCCGTCTTGGTTATATTCTATGCAACGTTTCGTATTGAGGCTCTACAAATATCAAAATATCTACCGGCGCTATACATAGACTGAAATACTATTTCTTTATTAGTTACAGTATTGAATGATTTTACGGATCTCGTCCAAACTGTTTTACAAGTACCGGTTCTTCCTCGTTTTAAATTCTCACTTTGTGAAATAGCCTGTAGATTTTATAAAGAATTGTTCTTAGGATCGGTATCAATATGATCGATAACAAAACCATCCCTGATTATTCCATTAAAGACCTCGAAGACGAATCGATGACACAGTAATATTTCTTCTTTCCAGCGCCAAACATCAGAAATCCCCGATTAGTCACAAAACCAACTAGCTTCTTCAATCTACGGTTTCTGATAATACCATCACGAGACGCGTCGTAGTTTGGAATCGCGGGGTGCGGTTGGAATTCTTGGTTCATTTATATACTATACTATTTTTTGTCTAATTCATTGTTTGGTTGAATTATTACATTACTTGAAAATCTCCCAATATAATCTTGAGGGGTTCTTATAACTTTGTTCTTGACAACGTCAAGGACAGAGGTAGAGTCGTTGATGGAATTCTTAGTTCGTTTATCATAGTAGCGCTTTAACTCTCCATATCGTTTGCCACCACAACTGAGACACAATTGTGATATTCCTCTCACACCAACCCCACATCGTAAGCAGGGTGAAGGCCCATATTCCCGTTGCGAACGCTTTGCATATGATACCCACAGAACTCCTTTCTGCATGATTTGTTACACGGGGTTACTGATCCAATCATAAGCCATTTGCAATGATTCATTATATATATATTTTAAATACTTTCTTTAATTATAACATCAATGAGTTCGAGAGATTATCGAAAATTAAGCCCTGGAACAATGCTAAACTTAATCTCGATAGAGTCTCTGATAAAACAAAGAGTCTAATAGGTGATAGAACTATATTGGGTAAAATCAGCGATTGTTTTAATGAATTCAAGCGTGATGGAGCATCTCACTGTTGGTCAGCATTTCGAATTCATGGTAGCGTTGATGCTACCATGAATGATGAAAGAGCTGCCGTGATAATCTCACATCTTGGGCGAAAAGGTATTTTTATAGAGTAAAATTTATTCGTTCGGAAAACCGAGATTGGATTATCAGGGATAAATTTGAACCCATCTTGAAGGAAAAAAACTGTCACTGTGAGTCGAGATTCCAGACCAGGAATTCTGACTGGAATTGACAAACCATACTACGAAAGATCTTATCCTGTAACAGCAGTTGTTTATGGGATATATCCGTTAAATGATTAACCTAGTATTGAAAAACTAAAAACCATGAAACTGTCACTGTTGACTTTGTCAAGGGTGAATTGTGTAGCAAAACGAATAATAGAACACTTCACAAATGCGCTGCGTGGAAACAAATTGATTGATCTAAGACGCTAAAAAATAAATGAATGGGAATTAACAGTTAGGAAAAACGGAGCATCAATTCAGGATATAGCCAAATTAGAAATATCATTAAAATTCCCAATAACCGTAGCGACGATAACCGGTGAGATATTACACGAATCGAAATATAAATCAAAAGGAGCCCCAATCAAAATTATTGATCATAACGAACACGCATGGACATCTGCAGTAACAATATTCCTGCGAAATAGAACAATAAAATATATACCCACGGAATTTTCTCTAGAATTCTCTGAGAAACAATTATTTGATTTTATTTACTAGTTGAGTAAAAACGATCCTGTGTCAGTCTGGTTACTTCACAGCGCTGAAAACCCCGAGGGTGGATTCGATCAGTTTGTAAGACCCAATGGATAATTATACCGTACCGAAGCCCTCCATGACAAGATGAAAAAACTAGCTAGTAGTTTCTCCAAGAATTTCGACGGCGAACAATTATTAACAAATTGCTTTACATTTCCGTATGTTGCAGCTCATTTTGCGAGAAAGAGAAACTCGTGGAAACCAACGCGAGCTAAATTTTCATCAGACATCAAATGAAGCTGCATTGAATATAATCATGGCGGATAATGGAATACAAAATATGACCCTAAAATCATTATTTCGGTTGATATAGTAGCGTGTTGCCCAGGGAGTTTTCTCGGGTACGGAGAATGCGCTGAATACTTCAAGCGATTTGGACATCCCACCCATGAGATTGCCCGCGTTGCGATTAATGGACTACTGCCACATTTTGATTTAACCGGATTCGCTCGTGTGGTATCTTTTGAATTGGCTACATGACTTCATTCGTGCTGTTATGTCTGGATTGGTAGACACATGTCTGAAAAACATTGGATGCCAATAGTGCTGTTACGGTATGTGATCGAGTGTAGCATGCTGATATCGCTAATTGTCAGTGAAGCAATTATATCATATCGAGCACAGACTGAAGTCTGGTTACCACAACCTGATCTAGATAGTATAATCAGCGAACAACGAAAACAGTTTCCCGATCTCGACGGAGAAGATATTATGAATTGGTTCAAACTGTTATTTGAAATCAGAAACAAAGACGCAAAAGATCTTGGTAGAATAATATTTTGTAAGTTCACTCAAGGTGGTAAATACGAGAATACAAGAAATTCTTCACGGTTGATTATGGATAGCGTTGAATACGATTTTATAATCGCGGATGTAACATCTAAGGGTATATATGTCGATCGTAAAGACGCTTTCTTGTCCGATGGAAGCAAATTGGGCACAATTGTTACTTACAGTGATGGACACAGTCTTCAGTATACACATTTGAGGGTATCTATGCTGGCTTATGCTTCTATCATTTATTTTCGATGATAAAAAGATTTCCTGTCACCGCATTTAGAGTCGCCACTGATTCATTTTACACAGACATGAAACACAGCAACAAAGTAGCTAAATTCACGAATTCCGACGAGAGTTGGGGATCATGGAGAATTAAGCGGGAAATACCGTGTGATTATTCCGAATCAGCAGATGTTACGATTGAAGATAAATATTTGAAAATCAATCAGGTTTCAGAACTATCTAACGCACCGCAGATATCTGATCCAATATGTATATAAAAACAGTTTATTTAAACGGTCGTGGCGCGTCAGGAAAGACGACTCGAGCGATTGAGTTATTTCGTGACAAATCAAACATGAATGTACTAACACCAACACACATACTTGCCAGAGAGATGAAACAGCGAGTGGTAAATGCTTGTACTTATCATGGTTTCTTTCGATGGAAAGGCGATGAATGGACTCCTGATCGAACTGGTGAGAAATTTATTCCTGAAGTTATAATTTGGGATGAGATATGCACGGTGTCGTTAGATGTATTACAAAGATTTCTCGATTGGTTATTGCACGCGAACGCAAAAGTAATAATGTGCGGCGATCATGGTCAACCACGTCCATTTGTCGGTTTATCCCCGCATGATTGGCTGAAGAAATTTGTAGACTATTCTGAAGAAATTAACACCGATCATAGAGCACTTGATGAACAATTACGCGAGTTCAAAAAGCTAATTTTATTGTAACCGGATAGAATCCAATGTGAGATAGCGCGTGAAATAATTTCAGAAACTGCCATGAATGATTTTTGGGAAACGTGGAGACCAAGCGATTTGATAATCGCAAGTAGAAAAATAGTCAGGGACACACTTCAGATGAAGTTCTTCGAAACGCATAAAGAAAAATTTTCAACACTTCTAGTGCCGTTGTGTTATAGACCTTCGGATAAAACGAAAAATAGAATATTGAAGTTGATATTCCAGGCTTGACAGAGAAGCAGAATTTAGTGTTAAATGATATTGTGCTGGTTGCTATCAACGTCGTCGAAGATGCATTGCGCGCTGATAAATCCCAATGGACGCTAGGTTACGCAGCGACGATACATTCTTCACAGGGATTGACTATATCCGATACAATTGTTTGGATAGTGGATAATCACATCGAGTGGTCAAATTTAGTTTATCTCGCAGTATCCAGAGTACGAAGAATAAATCAGCTTCGAAGAGTTGTTTTAGACGATAATGACACTACAATCAATGATATTGTCAGCGTTGATAACGTCAAGGACATAATCAGAAAAAAACTTTCTGGTTATAAGCAACAGGATAAAAAAACTAACAGAGAATTTGATATTGATGCTGAATTAATAATTATACTGAAACAACTACAGAATAATCACTGCGCGAGTTGCAATTGTATAATGAGTTGGTGTTGGTCGGATCCTCGCCAATTTACCGTGGATAGAAAAGGTAGTAGTAATGGTCATACCAGCGATAATGTGATGCTGACTTGTCTTGAGTGCAACAGACGCAGGGGTGCTAGTTAAGACCACGTGGTGGTAATTGAGTATCCTCAGGTATCACTTGTAGTTGTCGAGTAAATCCTCGCTGAGGAGCAGTTGAATCCAATCTATAAATTGCTGGTCTACCCGTGGATCGTGTTATGCCGGATATTTTATGCGCGGTGACATTCCAAATAGGATCAGTAGCTCCTTTTTTACCACCTTCGAGCTCTCGTGTTTCATATAAATACATCACAGTGACATTACCGAGAATTAGTTGTTTTGAAAAATCTTTTTGCGGTTGTACGGGTATATACTTCTTTATAATGGCGTTGTTAGGTTTCATGTTGATTGTTCGAGTAATCTCGTTATTCAGCGCAGTAATCACGCCTGGTAATCTCTTGACCCATTCACGAGATCGTTTATTTTGAATAAATTCCTTCACGTATTGATATCCCAATAACCGCTCAGCAAGTGTCCGATTAAATCGTTCAAAAATTGCCTGATCGCGATGTAATGCAGTATATCGTCGTCTGATGGTGATATTATGATGCTTCATCGTTGATAGAACCGCACCCCGAAATTCCTTACCAGGATCAACTTATAATAGATTTGGCCAGCGCAGAGGACCCATTCGATAAATCCTTTCAAACGCAGAAGCCACTTCAGTTGATGATTTTGTTTTTAACGGTTCTGCTTGTTTGTATCGACTCGCAACATCAACTATGGTTAGCGCGTATTTGTACCACCATCATGCGGCAGAAATATCAGCTTGATGAACTTCATTAGGAACGGTCACATCAAAATGCAAGAAGTTAATTTGTTTAGTCGGCGTAGATAAATTTGCCATATCGCCTGCTTGGATAACCAATTAGCCGCTGTAGTATATTTCACCTTCGCGGCGCTAGCAAGTTTACCAATTGCTGCTTTACCCATCCAGTATCCTTTTGGAGAATAATAAATAGACTCCATGTTGTTATTAATTACCAACACCTAGCATCAATTTACCTTTCATGGCTGATTTTACTAACCGTGAAGCCAATTTTTCTTTGAAGGATTTATCAGTGATAGAATTTAACGCATGAATCAATTTCACATCTGATATATGTCTGTGTTGCAAATTACTGCTTTTATATGCAACATCATGAGCATTACACGCCTTATCAATGGCGTTTATTGGATATTCACCCGGTCGGGGTTGGTTTTGATCATCGAGTATGATATCGAGTCTAGTCCCAGGCCCACAATAATTATATCCTGGAAGGTGTTTCTCTCCTGGATACTTCGCCCATGATGTCGTTGGAAGTTTAGTTAGCTTGGCTGCAATATCACCTCCTCGTTTTTTATTAATCCTTTTGATTTATCAAGGGAAACACATCTAAATTTCTTTGCACTGCATTGAACACACTTACCTGAAAGTGCTGATTTGTTATGTTTAGTTGTAATCGTCGTCTGGTCATCTGTGCCAGTACGCGCCTTACACTTCACACAATATAGATCCATAATTTATATATAATAACATAAATGTAATTGATTATTCAGCTACCCGACGACGGGAACCTATTAAACACAATGCAATGTTGCCGAATTCAATTAGAATGATTATAATCGGACCATCTGGAAGTGGCTAGACACAATTGTTACTTAATTTAATAACGAGATGGATGAAATGGGACAAGTTGTATTTGGTAGCTCCAAGTCTAGATGATCAGCGATGTTACAATGTATTAAAAGATTTTAACGGCAAAGCGGTAGAAGAATTCGGAGAGGATATTATTGAGTTTATAACCAATATCGATGGAGCACCGAGCATTGATGATATTGATGGAGGGATTAACAATTTAGTCGTATATGTTAATATCAAGTTAGATAATCAAAAGAATCCTGCTAGGATATTTTCCAGAGGTAGGCATAAAAGCACTGACGTGATATATATCACTCAACGATACACACAAATACCAAAAAAAATCAGAGATAACTGCAATATTCTTGCCATATTAAACGGAGTTGATACACATACGCTACGAAATATTCACCAGACTTGGTGCAGCGGTGAAATGGATTATAATCTCTTTAGAAATTGCTTTAGTCATGTTCAGTCAAATCTGCATGGATTTGTAACGATAAATTTACACGACCCGAGATCAAGATATCGTGTCGGACTTGATAAAATATTCGTTTAACCCAGCAGAGGGGGCGGCGACAACGACCATGGCGTCTTCGAGAAAGCGTTGGTTTGCCTTTTTTTACGACTTCGAGGAAGCCTTAGTTTGCCGAATAGACGCCTATAAAAAAATACCCGATTCCCCCCCCCCCCCTCTGCTGCTGGTCACATAAATGTATTGTTACAAATCCATGTAGAGTTACTTGAATATAACTAAAACAATTTTTAATTTGTTAATGACCATGTCACTGCATCACCAGTTTGATAAATATAAGTGTTAACTACGTTAAAGATATTACAGTTATCTCTGATCACTTTAGGTACTTGAGTATACAATTGAATAACATATATCACATTAGTGTTTTTGTATCTTCCCCCGGGAGTATATTCTAGCTGAATTATTTTCTTTATCTAGCATCGTATCATCGTACACTACTAAATTGTTAACACTGGAATCAATATCAACGATGCTAGTTGCTTCATCCATATCAGTAATAAATTCAATAATATCCTCTCCGGTTATCTCGGCTGCTCTCTCGTTATAATCTTTAACTACGGTATAGCAGTGTTGATCATCTACACTAGGCGCTATCAAATATAATTTATTCAATTTCATCCACTTCATTATCAAATTAAGAAGCAATTGTGTTTTACCGCTTCCAGAAGGGCCAATGATGATCATTCGAATTGAATTTGTCAACATCGAATGATGTTTGACATGTTCTTCTTTCCTTAATGCGGAAAAGTCAGTAACTTCCATTAGATATAACGTAACTATATTATGAATTTATATTGTGTGAAAAGTAAATCGCGTACGTCAACAGTTGAATTAGCTCCTATCGTAACTAAAAATAACCGAGATGCAGTCACTGGCAAGTGTACACAGTGCGGAATTTAAAAGAAATTCGATATGTCAGTAAAAAAAACGGAGGTGATATCGCCGCCAAGTTAGCAAAACTCCCATGAGTTCCATGGGGGAAATACCCAGGAGAAAACACCTTCCAGGATATAATTACTGTGGTCCGAGAACTAGACTAGATATAAGACTTGATGATCAAGATCAACCCCGATAAGATGAATATCCTATAAACGCTATCGATAAGGCCTCTCATGCTAACGATGCTGTATATCTAAGTAAAGACCTTGATGAACGACATATCTCAGATATAAAATTGATTAATGTATTGAATTCTATTCCTGATAAATCCTTTAAAGACATTGTAGCTAGTTGCTTGATAAAAACTGCGATGAAAGGTAAACTGGTATTAGGAGCTAATATTTAATTATATGGAATCGATTTATTGTTCTCCAACCGGATATTGGAAAGGAAACACTGCGATTAGTAAACTTGCTAAAGCTGCAAAGGTTAAAAAAAATGACAGCGGCAGATTGGTTATCCAAACAGGCGATATGGCAAATTTATCTACCACCACCGAAAAAAATTCAATATCCGTCGTTTAATAACTTAGTGTCCAAAATGAAGTTCATCAGGCCGATATATTATTTCTGCCACATGATACTGTCAATACACGTACCTACAAAAGCGTGCTAACCGTAGTTGCTAGTAGATATAAAAATCTGAGCCGTTATCAACAGAGTCCTCATCTGAGGTTGCCTCCGTGTTTTAAAGAATTTATCGTCGAGGTCCTCTACGATAACCAAATCTCCTCCACGTTGATCCCGGTAAAGAGTTTCAGGGTGAAGTATCATCAACAATGAAGCAACATAACACTGCGTTACGCCGAGGACATACTGCAATACATCACGATCAGGCAATTTTTGAGCAGTTTAATTGAACACTTGTAGACATATTGTTCCATTATCAATACGCGAAAGAGTCTAGTGATGATAAAAGATCTCGTAAATGGGTAAGGAGATTACCAGGAGTAATTACCGCGCTCAACAATGAAATTATTTAAGCGATTAATATGAAACCGGTTATCAAATCACAAAAAGGATATAAATTTACCCCATCGTGATTTTTCATCGCTGATATTACTTAGCCATATCACCGTGAGATATTTGTGTGAGCCTGGCGAACTTGAGGGTGGTAGGAAAAGATCAGCTGATACTATATGAAGTATCAAAACACATACAATATTTAGTGTTGTCACAACTAAAAAGACACCAGCAATGTATAGATTAGAATCAACAACCCCACAACGCGGATTTACTCGTGAGCAATTACAAATTATCCCAGATGATACTCAATTACCACCACATGATCTTAACTAATATCATCAACTCCGTTAACAATTCACGAAGTTGATTAATTCTTCGTACTCGTGACAGTACGAGATAAACTAAATTTGACCACTCGATGAAGTCATCGATGATCCACAAAATCGTATCAGTGATAGTCAGTCCTTGCGAAGAATGTATTGTCATTGCGTATCCTAACCGCCATGGAGATTTATCAGCGCATAATGCGTCTTCGACAACAGCAATATCAACAGGCACAATATCATTGTCGTTGAGAAGTTCCAGGAATATAAACTTTGATATTTTGTCGTCGTCGTATGTCTGTGGGCCAATAACAAAATATAACTTCTCACACTGGGAATGCTTATTGATGCGTGTCAAATAATTTCACCTGACGTAAATCTCGGCCTATTTTTCTGCTCGGGATTATCTAATATGTTGGCTCCCACATCGTCCAGAGATTGCTAATCGGGGTTTCAGGTATTGTTCTTCGTGTTATTACGCATTGAACTGTAACTGATTTATCTTATCGTTAATTTTAACTTGGTTAACTCCGCGTCAAGTGATGGATGATCTGTGTTAACTTATTCGTTTCTTCAATGATACAGCACATACTTCATCCCACATAATGATCCGTGGAATGTATTTTTTTCCCATTCACTCAGGTGTCCAATCATTGCCATTATATAAACAATGATACGTACAAGCGTTTACTCCTCGGCCAAGTCGGTGAGTTGGGGTCAGCACAATCATGTCGGAGCTCTTCCCCAATAAATCGATTACTCGTGTTGTCTTACCACATCCTCCTGAACCGTTCAAATAACTAGTTTTATTTCGAGTTATTGGATCACACACAGATGGATACGATCATATTCCATATTTGTATTCTCGCGGTAATTATCTTCGATGTGAAGATCAGCTGATTTGCAAAATCAATGAAAAATTTCCTGTTTTAATCTCCATGTTCCTCAATTCGTTTAATATCGTAGTAAACTCCTCGACGTTTTTCCGGTCTTAACGATAATCTATTTATCATCGAAAGTAAATTTTAAGACATAACCGAGAATCGATGATCTAAAATGAGTATACTGTGGTGATTTGCCTTCAAAATATTCAACGATAGTTCCTAATGTATCCTTATTGCATAAAAAAGATCTTTTACTTCAGGTGAATTTCTGATTTTCTGTTGTATTGCGATTATAAAATCTAGTTCAGCGTTATCGAAGAATAATCGTGTACAACGTCGCTTATGGTCGCATGATCCATGATGTCGGTGATTAGTGACCCAAGGAGTTGGTACCCAAACAGAAATTTGCGCTCGGTATGATATAATCACGGAGGATACAGTCAACGACGTTAATATTTTGTTATCTAACATAAATCGCAATAATACTATCGCAGCCCACTCCTTCTTTGAACAATGTTTTCCAAACCAGACATAAAATATCGAATGAAAATTTTCAGCAAATTTAAATGATGTTACACGAG
Source organism: Unio pictorum (assembly GCA_030141615.1). Lineage (NCBI taxonomy): Eukaryota > Metazoa > Mollusca > Bivalvia > Unionida > Unionidae > Unio > Unio pictorum. Next base: position 4,041,333 of record JARLTB010000161.1, on the reverse strand, counting down.
CATTCCCTGTCAGATCAAAATTGGATAAAGGTCCGTTTATGGCTACCCTTGTCATTTTATGCTTGGGATTACCAAATCGCGTAATGTATTCCTACATTCACCAAGCCCAAGAAAATTTCCTAGGTGACAAACTGCCATATCAACGGAGATCATATCTAGCAAATTATATTTTGTATTTCACAGTTCGCCATGTCCGTATTTGATACAACGTGCTTGTATATCACTGAGAAATTCATGTCTGGTCGGTTTTCACGAATTCTGTTCTCTGGCACATTGAGTTGCGCCGGATGGAACTGTAAAGCAATTTTTTGTTATTTTTTCATCTATATATTTAGTTGCGAGGTTATTCATATATCATGGAAGTTCTTCTGTTCGATATAACTCTCTGCTTGATCTTGCAAATTGATCGTATCCTTTTTCTTCATCACTGCTAAGGCCATAGTTATGGTTTGTCCGTTTAGTACTCATAGAGAAAGCAAGCGGGGTTTACTCAAATGCATATGATTATGTATGGGGATGGGTCTACTAATAATGTATGTACACATATACCTCAATAGTTATTTGTCTAATATATAACCTGCTTGACTGGGTTCAGTTGGAGTTTGAGTTTTATTGGGCAATAGACAAACGTTTTAAAGTTATGCAGTTTATTTCTTTGATGCAGGCAGACATTCAACATTGGTGGACAATATGTCATATTAAATACATAATATTATTAACCCTTGACCTTTTCTGTGTGAATAAATATAGGCTGTTCTAAAGACTGAGGAGGGCAATCACATGTACGCAGATAGGGTGTATGTAAAAAAAAAGTATTCATGGGTAAAGGGAGGTAGTGGTCAAGCTATACCCCATTTTAGCGCACATGCCCATTGTTGGAATCAAGATTTTATTTAAGGATGTTTTACTTTTTTGCTTGCAATCTAATTCACACCGGTCTGAGCTATACAGAGACAGGTGCACATTTACAAAAGTAGGATAAATTGGTGATTGGAAGTAAAAAGTGGCCATGAGGAAAATCGTAGCTCAGAAGAAGAAAAAACGCCAACTTTTACCCTTATGCAGATGCCGAATGATGTTTCTAGCACACCTAGACATATATCTAAGCAAACAAATTTTGGAAGCAGATGTATTTCAATGTATTCAAAATTAGCCCACAAATGCATTTCCAACCCCCATTTTAAGTGACAAGGAAAAAAATTGTAGGGGTGTTAAATGGCGTTAAACCCAATTATTATTTTTATAATTTTTATTATTATCATTATTATTATTATTATTATTATTATTATTATTATTATTATTATTATTATTATTATTATTATTATTATTATTATTATTATTATTTTATGTACACCATATTTTTAAATGGTGACTTTAAATCTTATCTTAAAAAGATTTTCCCATGTCTAGCACCCTTTTTTTAAATCGTGCATCCTTCTTTTTTATGCTGCATTACAAAATATCAGGATATAGAAAGATAGATAAAGATTTTACCTGCTTGTTGGATAGCCAGCCAATATGCCATGAATAAAGTTATCACTACATGTGTCGATGTCGTCATGACTTAAGCAAAACCCATCCAGCACTACCAAATTGGAGAGAAATTATCAGGAAAGCGACACTGCCGTGGATGCAAAGAAAATTTGTTGCGAATAACTTGTGATGTAGGTCTACGTAATCAGTCTCCATGGAGATATATACATATACCTCAACTTAATCTGCTCAAAGATGTCTAGGTACGCTGTCATCATCTACAGAGCATGATGCGGGAATCTGTAATAGGATTCCCATGTTGCACAAAGTATAATGAAATATTTAACGAGATTCATCAAGCTTGTAAAAATGAAAATTCCATCCATTGATAAATCTTGTGGAAGCTTCCAAGATTTCAAGACCGATAAAACTGACAGACGATTGAAAGTTGCATTAGAGACAAAGTATTTAAGAAATACATGTAATGGATATTTGTAACTGCCTGATACGGTTACATTAGCATGTTTCAACAAAAATCAAAGTAAAAGAAGAATATATTATGGTATTCGTATTTAAATTGTGTTCGATCGTTTTCCTTGACTGAAGTGTTGAGATTTGGTGTTTACTTGCTTTTCGTCATATGTTATATACTGAGAATTACAGTGTACATTATGATATTTTAGACTAAATGACTATTCTTGGATTATAGCGAATTCCTTCAAAGACGTCCTGGATTATATCATTTTGATACAACAAGACTGTTGACACAAGAAAATTGTCAAATCTATTGGTATATGATAACATTCAATATTGGAATTCATTATACCACTCTATACTTTTCGACTTATGATAAAACTTCTATAATTATTGAGGAAATAATTACAAATGGTGTAAAAGTCTTCTTAAGTTTCTTTTTGTAACTTAGAAAAAGACATTTCCTTGTTGAGTTCACTAAATATGATTGATTCGCCTCCAACAGTTGTTTAGTGTAAAACCATAGAGTCCTAACACTTATTCTTTGGTGATATGGTCTGGCATTTATTTGGGATAACTCTAATAATGCAGCAGAAAAGAAAACTTCCTAACGATGAAACTTAAATGATCATGAAACTGGCATGAAAATGACAAAATATGGTTCATCGAAACAATTAACCCGTTTGCAACTCAACAATATTTCTATCTAAATTTCAAAACAATTCAAGTGGAATTTAGAGTATATACACCTTTTCTTAAGATCTAAAGTATATACCACAAAAGGGTATTATAGTCCCCTTAAAAACGCGTTACCGCTGTGGTTAAAGTTTAACCACTAACAACTAACTAAGGTCCCAACTAGAGTGTTTGAGGTAGTCTCAAAACCAAGACTATCAGGTTCAGCGACACAATGTTGCAACCAAAAACCACATCATATCTGCATAGGTTATGACCCCAAATTAGATCTTATAAGGAAGTCTCAAACCCAAGACTATCAGGCCCAGCAACACAAGGTTGCGACCAAAAATATGCTAATTTAGCAAATTACCTCAAATACATACACTGTAGAGATAGTTAACCCCAAAACTATCAGGCCTTGCACTAACAAAATGACATCATGCATTAACTAGCAATGCAAATAGTTGTAATATGGGGTTATATATTCTACACAAAACAGCGCAAAGAATTCCAAATTGATAGAGAAAAATACGGAAGCAAATTGAAGAGGGAGCAAGGATGTTTAGAGAGAGAATCCAAAACAAGACACCCAGGATGTATACAGGGAATCATCGAGTGAGTACAGGGTCAAACAATAAACTCAAGAAGTATACAGGGACAAACCACAGGAGCAGAGGGATAATCGGTCACTAACAAGTGATCATGGGATTATTCCAAAAAAACAAAAGTCCTTTTTAGGGCTATTGTCTTTCATTGCCTTAATAGGGTCTTCCACTTGGTTACGGAAACCCTCCTTGACAAGCTCTTTCCAAAACGCCTAACTTGATCATTTTCGGACCCACCACTCAAAATTAACAATCTAATCCTCTCTGACAGTGGCTACCTTTCAAATGACGTTTAGTCAAATAAGCAAAAGAAATTGTCAGGAACATATAATATGTACACTTTTGTACTAGAAGACTGGCATAGATAGGAACGTAATTTAATTCTTCAACTCTATCATTTGATGAATTGCATAGGTGGCTTACACAATTTTGGCATAGGGAAATTCTCTAGATAAACTGGATTGGATTTGGAATAAGCGTGAGTACTTTTGATTGGTTGATAGGGTGAGTGCGTGATGGGTCTATTCCCACTCACCTAGGTCTAACATTCATATCATTAGCCCCTTTTTAGGGTTATGATATGACGACCAAATTAAATAGCGCACTCTGTGCGCATAAACGTCAGGAAGATGTGGCACCATTCCATCTTCCTGGATAAATTAAATCACAGCCATGTAAACAAATGGCAGGGCAAAATAGTGAACATATGACCCTAGTGGCCGGTTTAACTTTAAATCCAACTATTCATTTTAATTGTAGCTTCTTCAGCGAATTCAATGATATTGGTATATAGCCATATTCGGAAACTGGAGTTTATCAAGAACTTTTTTTGGACTTGCTGAGTAAGCTTAAGTATTACTTTACATTTAGATGATAATATTGTAAGTTCTCCTTACATTTTCATTATAATAATTAAAGATTTTAGAAAAACAAAAAAAATAAGTTTTACGAAGCGTGTTGGTTTTGCTTCATTCTGCTCCTGGTTTAATATCAAATAATCGTAAGAGGTTTCAAACATGTAGTCCTGCCTCTGTTGTTTCTCAATACTATATAAATTTAGAATGTAGCAACTAAGCAACTATCACTGTTTGAAATAGTAACGTTTTATCTGATTGCTTTCGATTTATGCATACAATGTTTGTAAGGGAATTTCACCACGATAAACATTTTGCCTGTTTCATGCATATTCACTTTGTAAACTTCATTTACTTACAGTGTTCAATGTTGTGGTTGAAATGTGCAGAAGCGTGTGATGCAACTTTCAACTAATACAAAATAAAATTTTATATCAAGACAAGATCACAACACATTAAATATTTTTGAAACATTTCATTTTGTATAATAGTTCTAAATTTGCAAGGCTATTCTAGATCATGTAGACATTGCAAAGCAAAAATGTAGACCTAGCCACATATATTGAGTAGTAATTTCTATAGAAATTGTTAACGTTAGCCTCTCAAATGTTCTTTACCCATTAGGTTTTGGTCTGCAATTTTTTTGGGAACATAAAGATTGTACATTCTTGATTACTGACATGAGATTATATCAGGCATATTACGTTTCTGACTTTCACTGTGCAAGTATAAATTCTCACCGAGTTTGCTTGAATAATCTCTCTCTCTCTCTCTCTCTCTCTCTCTCTCTCTCTCTCTCTCTCTCTCTCTCTCTCTCTCTCTCTCTCTCTCCCGCCAAATGTTAGTGATGTGCCCTAGGCCTGTTTGCCAACCTTCGTAACACACATCCTTCAGATAGGTCGTGTAACCCCGCTTACTCGCAAGGCACGAAAAAAGGTATGCGCTTCAAAGTGACATCATTCATTTCCTGGACCACAATCCATTTTACTGGTACTCATGTATACGTAGCTGATACTTGGCCAATATTCTCTCACAGACTTCCTCCATTCTAGTTTCCACCCTCACTATCGCTTCCCACAAATCTATTTGTTTAGTATTTTCTAACCACTGTACAATATCAGATCTTACATTTGTATATACAGATATCCCTGAGAACCTTAGCTGTTCGTTTATATCTGTCAGCATTTCACATTCTTGCGCTGTTGTAAACAGACATCTTGCTTCAATCTTTGTCTACTTGTCTCGACGCTTTTCGTAAAGCCGATGAATCTGAAAATGCTTCTCACATTTTATATCTTTATACGGACTAAATTTACACTGGCTGCAGTCTTAGCAAGCATTTGGACATGTATTACAACCGATTGCAATGACGTTGTGAACAGATACTCTTTTACTCGTAAGTTTAGAAGGAGGTAACGTTTGCTTACTTCACATACCCTTCATGTCTCCACTTCACTTACTCAGAGCCAGAAAATTTAGGAATTGATCGAGAAGAATTTCAACGTAGTTAAAATATAATTTGTTGCCATTGTTTCAATTCATCATATTTTATTTTATTTGTTGGTGCTTTAGTTAATCCTGTAATTAACTTGTTTCTTTAGGTAACTGAAATTGCTGAAAATAACATTTATGTTCGTATTGCTCTCAATTAAAACGGAATATACATATATATATATATATATATATATATATATATATATATATATATATATATATATATATATATATATATATTTATATATATATTCAAACATTATTTTACGCTTGACAGATTGTCGTTTGTCCTGATCAAAGAGCCAACAAAACGCTCACGTATGACTGGAATATTTTTGTTGTACCAATTTTCAAAACCATGTTAACTCCTTAAAACGTATGAATGATTATTCATAACATTTGCTTCAGACTAAGTAAGCATGTCTTTATTTTCGCTTTTTTTTCCACCAAATCAATTACCGCTTGTGATGAATAGCTGCATTTCGATCTAATAACGTTGTCATATCTTAAATTTGCAACAAGTACTTTTATATCATTGTTATACTACACAGTGACATGAAATATATATTTAAATGACAATGTGATCAGTGACACAAAATAGGTACTTTAATAACGATGTGTTACTACAGAGAGTGACGAAATAGATACTTTAGTGCCATAATGATACTGCGCACTGACATGTAACACATAATTTTTTGCCATTGTAATACTGAACAGTGACATTAAATAGGTACTTTGGTTCACATATTTAGAGAGACAAAAAGGTACATTTGGATACCACAATCGTTGCTTTTATTTAGAACTTGACTACAATCTTGATCACATCTGTGGAAACTGTTGAATTGGTTACATTATAGCTATACTAATTCATGCAATTTATTGTAGAAATTGTTTTCTTTATTACAATTGATCTATACTACTACTTCATTTGCTTTCTTGTTCAAACTGTTGAATTGGTTACATTATAGCTATACTCCTTCATTCGTACATATTGTTAAATTGATTACACTTTAGCTAAACTGTTTCAATCAATTTCTTGTTCAAATTGTACAAATGGTTTTAATTATTACAATTTAGCTATACTACCTCATTCCCTTTATTGTAAAAATTGTTTTAGCTTTCACATTTTTGCTATACTACTTCATTCGCTTTCTTGTACAAACTGCTGAATTGATTAAATTATAGATAAATTGTTTCATTCACTTTCGTATACAAATTCTCTAATTTTGTACAATTTAGCTATTCTATTTCAGTCACTTTCTAGTACAAACTGTTTTATTAAAATTTGACTATACTACTTCATTCCCTTTCTTGTTCAAATTGTTTTATTTATTACAGTTGTTCTATACTATTTCATTCGCTGTCTTGTACAAATTGTTGAATTGATGTCAGCAATACAACTGCTTTCACGTTAGGTACAAACAGTTGAATTTATTTCAATTAACTATACTACTTCATTGACTTGTCTGTACACACGGTTGAATTGATTTCAATTAGCTATCCGACTGCATTTCACATTTGGTACAAAATGTTGAATAGATTACAATATAGCTATACTACTCCATTCAATTTTTTGTAATTGCTGTTGAATGTATTTCATTTATCTATATTACTTCATTCACTTTCTTGTACAAGCTGTTGAAAAGGTTTTATTTCAGATATACTCTTTCATGCAATTTGTCGCACAAATTGTTGAATTGAGACTACAATATAGCTAAACGGATTCACTCACTTTCTTGCAAAAAAGTTTTATTTATTACAATTTAGCTATACTACTTCGTTCAGTTTCTTGTACGAATTGTTTTATTTATAAAAAAAAATGCTTCTATGCTATATAATTTGCTGTCTTGTACGAATTGTTGAATTGATGTCAATTGGCCATAGGACTGCATTCACTTTGGTACAGACTATTGAATTTTTTTTAATTTACTATACTACTTCATTCACGTTTTGTACACACTGTTAAATTGATTTCAATTAGCTATCCGACTGCCTTTCACATTTGATTAAAAATTTTGAATTGATTACAATATAGCTATTCTACTTCATTAACGTCTTTTCACCAACTGTTGGATTTATTTCAATTAACTATACTCTTTCATTCAATTTGTCGTCCAAATTGTTGAATTGATTACAATTTAGCTAAACTGATTCACTCACTTTCTTGCAAAAAATGTTTTATTTATTACAATTTAGCTATACTACTTCGTTCAGTTTCTTGTACAAATTGTTTTATTTATTAAAATGTTTATATACTATTTCATTTGCTGTCTTGTATAAATTGTTGAATTGATGTCAACTGGCTATAGGACTGCATTCACTGGTACAAACTGTTGAATTTATATTAATTTACTATACTACTTCATTCACGTTTTGTACACACTGTTAAATTGATTTCAATTAGCTATCCGACTGCATTTCACATTTGGTTCAAAATGTTGAATTGATTACAATATAGCTATGCTCCTTCATTAACGTCTTTTTACTAACTGTAGAATTTATTTCAATTAGCTATACTCTTTCATTCAATTTGTAGTCCAAATTGTTGAATTGATTACAATTTAGCTAAACTGATTCACTCACTTTCTTGTTCAAATTGTTTTATCTATTACAAGTCATCTATACGTCATCATTAACATTCTTGTACATATTGTTTTATTTATTAAAATTTAGCTTTACGCATTCATTCACATTCTTCAACATCTTGTTTGGTTTATTACATTTAAGTTATACTACTTCGTTAACTTGAACAAACTGTTGAATTGATTACAATATAGCTATACTACTGCATTCAATTTCTTGTGCAAATTGTTGAATTGATTACAATATACATGTAGTAATACTACTGCATTCACTCTTTTTCCAAATTGTTGAATGTATTTCACTTAGCTCTACTACTTAATTCACTTTATTGTACATACTGTTGAACTGGTTACAATATAGCTAAACTGTTTTAATCAATTACTTGTAGTAATTGTTTAATTGATTACAATATAGCAATACTACATCATGCACGTTCTTGCACAAACTGTTGAATTGTTTATAATATACATATACTCCTTCTTTCAATTTCTTGTACAAACTGTTTAAATGATTACAATAAAACAATACTACATCATTCACATTCTCGTACAAACTGTTTAATTGATTATAATATAGCTATACTCCTTCATTCAATTCATTGTACAAACTGTTTAATTGATTACAAAATAGCAATACTACATCATTCACTTTATTATGCAAACTGTTTAATTGATTAAAATATTCCAATACTACATCATTCACTTTATTGTACGAACTGTTTAATTGATAACAATATAGTAATACTACATCATTCTCTTTCTTGTACAAACTGTTTAATTGATTCAAATATACCAATACTATATCATTCATTTTATGTGCAAACTGTTTTATCGATTACAATATAGTACTACTACATCATTCTCTTTATTGTACAAACTATTTAAATGATTATAATATAGCTATACTCCCTCATTCAATTTCTTGTACAAACTGTGTCAATGATTAAAATATATCAATACTACATCATTCACTTTATTGTACAAATAGTTTATTTGACTATAATATAGCTATAGTCCATCATCCAATATTAAGTGATGTTTTGCAGTAGTCAGATAAGTGGTCCAGCAAAGGCCGACGTTTGAATTAATAAATCCAATCTATTTTCGTTTGTTACGTGGAGCGGGTTTTTTAGTGATGATGATAATTTATTAGTTATTATATATTATATTCCCACTTGTCACAAGGTTGAATAAATATAATAATAATAAATAATATAGCCCACCATTTATTTGGTCCTCGTTATCTTAAAGATGATCGCCCTCGATATAATTACTCAGGTTCGAGTATGGAAAAAGATATAGTGAACTGAGCAGGTACATTGAACAAAACAAATACAAGCCCGTGTAAAGACGAAACAATTTAATCAAGTACATACACAATTGTAAAAAAAATTCCTTTCCCTAGGAATACACCTGCTTTAGAAATAAAACTTTCACCGAATTACAAAGAACTCAAAATATATTTAAATAAATTAGCCGATCTGTTACTGATAGCTTTAGATCATCATAGGATCGCGTGACACACTGGATGTCAACTCCTTGTGCGATCTGATAACCTGATAGTCCACAGTCTCTGTTTCCTCTGTGCTGTTCAAATGTTTATCCTATGAAACGTTCTACCATCCGCCTCAGGATACCATCTGAACACGTATAAGTTCAGCACGATGCCGGAGTTCACTACTAGATTATGCATCTCACTTCCCTTCCCTCTAGTTTCTTTTCTTTCCTCAGTATACGTCTCAGTTTACGTAACATCGATGCGTCCAAAAATATATTTTCTCCCTTTTAAAAGAGATTAAACAACATCCCAAATCTCTCGTTATAATTGATAGAGTTGATAACTTTAAATATCTCTGGTATCCAAAACCAGATATTTATATCAGTGGTAAACAGATTAAAATGCTATTAATATCAACTACACATGTCCTCAAATTACCGGAGTTAGTCGAATTGCTAATTGGTTACGCCTTGACCTTACACATTAACGCACCATTCTCGAGGCTTTTATGTTTGGCCTCGCCATAATTTACACAGCAAATAAATTGAATACATTCCAGCTTCCTAGTCAATACACACTGACGCTCAATCATATGTGAAATCTAAATTCGGTGAATTCACATGTATTCTCGTAAATCATATTAACTAATGTAATGCATTGCATTCTTTGAACTTAATTATTACGCAAACAAGATAATCAAACGTATCCAAAAATTAATGTAAGATTTCCTATTCATAACTCAACATAGTGTTTCATGCTAACAGGACATAAATTAACAAGACCTCACCCTTACCGACGAATTAATGTAAGACTTCCTATTTATAACTCAACATCGCTATAATTAAAAAGCACATTATTATAAACATGTATCAAATGAAATGATGGAAGACATGTAAACTAAAGCAAACATTATATAAATCGCATCAACAAATTACATGGAATTTTGACACTATACCTGTGTATGTATTTGTGTCAAAAGTGAGATTCTCTACGCTATGGCTACATCTACTGTCTCTGCTCCCTCGTTCCCTACTATCAAAGTCATCGACCAAGAATTAGATTCCGTTGGTTTTGGGAGTTCTTGTATCTTCGTCATCTCTTAAGCATGTTATTTGCCGAATCCACTGGTTCAAGCAAAACCAACATTTTTAAACGTTTCATCAAAACATGAACACCATTTGAGCGATCGCGCACCTTAACGAATCAATCATATGGTTTATATAGAGTGGCAATCATGAAAGTCATGGCGATTCCATGTTGCTTGTAGAAGACATTCTTGGAACCTATTGAGTCATTTTCGACTACATTTGGTTTAATCGTATATGGCATCATCGTAATGTCGTGTCATTTACATAACTCAAAACTTGTTTCCACAAAGTAAAGCCAATCGTACAATAAGTATAAATGCTCTGGTCTTGTTTAAAAGCACTAGAGACAAATCGCAAGTGCAAGTCTAAGCCAAAGTGTTAGGAACGGATCTCGTCACTCGTGCGTACGACGATGCCACTCAAACCCCACATTCCTACTTACTCGTGGATTTAAAACCCATTACCTATTTATTATTAACAATTTAATACCTATCTGTTACACCACTGTTGCCATGATGGAAGGCCGGTGTAGAATACGTACCCATCGTCGACTATAGAAATCTCGGACATAATAGTAGGACATACTGTGACATTGTTGGAAGTGTTATACCCACCAAAGATCCAAAATAAAAGGGACAAGAATATGATAGGGACCTCCGGTGTTAAAATATTTATCAGATGTGACCATTGATGTTCAGTGGAAGGATGAAAACTGGCTTTGGTGTCTTTAAAGCGATGGATGGAATACCATCGTTGGTAAGAACAATAGACACCGCATTTGCTCCCAGTCTTCATTTGACAGAGATGTCCCAAGTACAACACGAATTGCAATCCCGAGACCAAAGCCAGCATCGTAGAACATTGTCAAGACACCTTGAAAGAACGCATGTGGACTCATTTTACACATTTACATACTGTCAAGTTCATAGACATCGTACCGCACCTAGTCAAAGAGAACATCCAACTTTTACCATCGCAACATCGAATGTGCCCGCCAAGAAGTGGCTCCCGAGATGAAATGACCGTCTTTGAGTGAGTGCCTGTTTGGTACGTTCGAATATTTGATTGTTCCCAGGAAAGGTGGATTGTTGACAAGGACAGATTGGGTGCGTATTGGCAGAACTAAATGCACTTTCGACAAAGGTTACGTATGTAACTTCAACACTGAATTGTTTAGTGGCAGTTGAAGAGTGCGTGGCTGTCATCATGTCGTCTATAAATTGGAGCACATGAACGCGGAAATATTAAAAGGTAAAGCATTAATTTGAATTATTCATTGAAATTGCTAAGGACATAAATCGTATTTTGCAGTAGATCACTTTTTAGAGACTATTGTGAATTCCATCAAAGACATTATGGGATACATCATTGACTTATCTCAAATCTCTTCGCGCATCAATATATTCAAAACTACCGGCACATTAGCGTATTCAAGACTACCAGCACATCAGCATATTCAAGATTACCGGCACATCAGCATATTAAGTATAATTCAGATTTAAAAATGTTATCAAAATGTTATGATTATTTGAAATGTAATTGAAAATACTGTAAACTACACATAAATGTTCAGTTTGTAACTTATAGAAATACATATATTTGTTTAAATTGAAATAAAAGTGATGGTCTCGCTTTTTAGAGGGGTTTAAGACAATAGAGTTATAACATACAATTGTGGTTTACAATCGATCGGAATTTCTTTCACATATTTCTAATATTAATTTAAATTGGCCTTGTCTGAATTTTCCATGTTCCTCTTAAGGCAAAAGCTTTCATATAAAACTTTCTTAAATGTGAGAAGTCGTTAGTAAAACCTACATGCTTGAACATTGTCATCTAAAGTGGATAACTTTACTTTAAGAAATATACATTCATTATAGCGTCTCTGAGAAAAGGACGAGTTGTTTTAAATTTCCATATTCCTTTCAGAAGCGAAAAGATTTTTAAGAAGCAAGAAACGTTTTCATCCTATATTTTGTGGAAAATATGTTTTGAATGAAAAGGGTTTGGTTTCATTAGTTGATCTGTATCTGGCCTAGATCAGACCTTATCGGAGCTGCAGTTAAAAACGAAGATGGAGACATATTCTAGAAGGCTTCACGTTAAAAAGGAAATGATGAAAATCAAACACCAAAAGTAGAGAGAAGTGATATTATAGAGACTATTGAAGTAAATGTAGAGAGAGAGAGAGAGAGAGATAGAGAGAGAGAGAGAGAGAGAGAGAGAGAGAGAGAGAGAGAGAGATTGAGGGAGAGGGAGAGAATGAAGATAGAAGATTGACAAATGCAAGCTAAATTAAATCAATTTGAATCGGTTTACGATATAATGATTATCCAAGCCATGGACAGTTCATATTAGCTGAAGAGTTCAGGAATTGAGTGCACAGTGATTTATTTATCAATATGTCTTCCTCTCCAGCAGATTTTTTTTTGTAAATCCATATCCTTACATACGTGTATTTCACGCAAGAAAAAAAGAAGTCATTCTGAATGCTACAAAATGGAAAATAATTAAATTAAACAATAGAGATATTGTGTTTATTTCTTTCTGAAAAGTCATCTAACAGTTAAAGTGGTTTAATGGGTAGTGTGAAACTTTATTTGGCGTCAGATTTACTCTTGAACCCGTCACTGTCGTAGGGATGACTTCTTTACCATTAGGAGTATTCATTTGTAACAAAGCAATGACTTAGCTGGAGATAAGGTTGTTGTTAATCCACTTGGTTAACTGGGAAGTTTGATTTTGTCACGACGTTGATCATCTTGAGAATTAAATCCCTGATTTGTACCCTCAATTGTTCAGTTACTAGTTACTAGAAATATGGCAAAAGAGATCTTGACACTAATGTTGAGAAGATTATTAATTTAGCTGAAATATGTAGCGATCAGTCTTATGATTAAATATCCCTGTATTATTGGAATAAGATGTATTGATATAATTTGTGCTACTCATTTTCTTTAGTCTAATCAGGGTGTCAAAAACACGCATCCTCGAACATGAACAGGATGCTGATATGTTGGATTTCGTTCCGGGGTCTGTTAGTGATCATCCATAAAGCTTCTAGCTATGTCAAAGTTAAGACACACCTGGAGATACAAGAATATTATTTTGTAAACTAAAATCAGACTTTTGAGAGCACTAGTCATCTCAGTTGTCTTGTATTCATGTGACGCCTGGACCCTGATCGAAGAATTACAACAGAGATTCCATGCACTTGAAAAGAGATGCTACAGAACCATCCTTGACATCTCTTACATATAAAAAAAGAAGAAGTTCGTAACACCGTCAGCCACAAAGTAGACCATTAAGAAGACATCACCACTGTGAAAAGGAGAAATCTGAAATCAAATGGCCATGTCACTAGAGCCATACGCCTATCCGCACCAGAACTTCATGGCAGCAACAAGAGTGGCAGAAGGGGAGATAAACAGAGAAAAACGTGGACTTACAACATCACAGAATGAACCAGGAAACGTTTTGCGGAGACATGGGCATTGACACAGGATCGAGACAAGTGGAGGGAACTGGTCAGATGTTCAGCAGCACAGTGCCTCAACGACCACACAAGGTCAAGAGACTGAAAAGGACGATCATAAAATGATAAAGCTTCTCCTTTGGCCAGTCATTTGTCAGTTAGTACGCTTATCAAAGATCACTTTTACTGGCCAAAAATTAAAGAGATGTTTGCAAATACTGTATATAGTGTCACACTTGTAAAAATGGCAGAAAATCCCAAGCAAAACGTAAGACTCACTTGCAGCGAATTCCTACATTTGATGAACCAGTTAACAGACTAATGGTAAATTTTGTTGCAATTTACCTAAGAACCAGTCAGGCAATCAACACTTGTTGACCATAGTGTGTACGTCTACAAGATTTCTAGAGGCAATCACAGACTTTACAAATAATATGTGAGGAGGAACAACACAACCTCTTTGCATTCAGACGATAGAATGTGCAGACATATCACTTTAAAAACACATGTTGAATATCTTTGTGATGTACTTGATACATTCTAAAAGATGAGTCAATTATTTGCCAGAGAATTGATAATTTGACGTTCATGTCACTGCACGCATGCCTAGCTGTATATACACGTGACGCTTCAGGGTGTTTTGTAAATTCATTTTATATGTCCTCTAATTGTTTCCAATTCAAACCGTACATATACACTATTTTCAAAACGTAAATTATACATATAAATGTAATTTTGTATATCTTATAATAACTGATGGTGGATAGGAGTAGCATTCTAAAGTATTGATCACGCATCCTTGGAGAATCAGATGAAATGTCATTGTGATTTTCAAATGCCGCCAAGCCTTAAGAAACAGCAGAGGCGATTGAAAAAGGAATGCTCAAATTTGATTAAGGTCACAAATATGCAAACATGTTCTAACGATTTGATAGCAAAGAAATATATTAGTGTCCTCTTTAACATATTTGATGATACAAAATAGTATATGTTGTATGCAGATAACATTTTAATCAAAGAATAGTTGAAAATGTCGAATTATTGCTCAGAGGTGTATAATTTCTGTTAATGTTTTGTTAAAATATTGTGTAGATTGTGCATGAAATATATGAGAATCTGATGAATGAAGAATTTGATATGAAAATAACGAAATTTTTTTGTCTGCAGTCATCGATTCATGAAACACAGACACCCCATAACAGTTCTTGGAAACATGCGGAGCTCCAAAACGTAAACAATATGTGACAGAAGAACCGAAATTGTATGCAATATAATGTGCATTGCCTTGTTTACGAGTTTTGTTTGTTTGTTTGCTTAGGATTTTAAACGTAGCTTTAACAATTGTTCAGTCATATCGATACGATATCTGCAGTGAGGCAGTTTATTGTGATGTCTAGTACTGGGATATCATACCGCAGACACGTAGCGTAATTTCCCACCCAGTCACATTATCCTGACAACAGGCCGACCAGTCTTAACACTAAGCTCTTAATGCTGAGCACCAAGCGAGGCAGCTGTTAGTGCCATTTTCTAAAGTCTTTTGGTATGACTCGGCCGGGGATAGAACCCACAACCTCCCGCTTCCGCGGCGGACGCTCTATCCGCTAGGCCACCAGAGCGGTGTGCGTTGTTTTAGATATACTTTGCTTATAAATGATGAAAGAAAAAGAAAAAGAAATGTGGTTTGGTGAAAATTATGTCTGGATAAGTATTTACCATGGAAATATAAATAAACTGTTAATGAATATTCGATTATTGAACCCGGTTTTCACTTATATCCATAACATGCATTCATGTTCACATGCTGTACTTTTGTATTGTATTTAATGTTCATTTTTAAAAGAATCAAAATATTATTCATGGCGGGGAGATTGACTAAGGGATATCGCTCCGAGCCTCCAGTCAGCAAAGCCTACGGTATTGGCGTTAAAATATAAAATTAAGAACGTGGAAGGTATAACATTTTTAAAAAAAACCTCGTAATTCTGTGTATTTTTTTAAAAAACCATTCACCATTTTTTATTGACCATTTCTTTTAACAATCCAGTTAGAATCACATTTTGTATTCTCTTTTTAGTACCTTCTTTATCCTGTTTCAGACTGCAGTTTTGTTTCTTTTTCCAACAATTTTTCCAGTTTATGTACTATCTCATCCCTCCTTTCTATAAATTTTCTAGTTCGGAAGGGGTTCAAAGGTTAAAACTATAACAATTATACCATTTGAACATGGATATGCCTGTTCATTTTCTTGGTATTGTGGAATATTTAAGAAATGTATTATACGTTTCAAATCTGAAACGTATATAACTAGTAGTATGATGTTGGTACTCGTTAATATGCAAGTAATTTAAGGGTGTCACATTTACCACCTCATAGTTCTCGCTACAGGAATTTAGTTGAACATTAAGATTTTAGCAATAAGTCGTAAGCGTATAAACGAACTGAAGACTTATTATATCCGTAAACATTGTCTCAAAGTTATTGTAATTACACTGTTTATCCCAAGTCTTGACTAAAAACAAAGACATATTTAGAGATATGAAACTCAAAATGCGCATATCAATTGTGACCTGACAGTGTTTCATATAACACTATCCTTGTTATATAGCAAAAGTGAAGATACTGACCCAAGATGATTTTTTTTTATCCCGTTGGTAGCTCTGCACATATCTATCATTATAAATTACAAAATGGTTAATAATGCATAATGTTTTAAAAAGAAATGTATGCAGGTTTACATATTATTCTCTTTGTTATATTTTAGCTAAACATTTAAATAGAAGACATTTTTTTGTACATTTGATTAAAACAAAAAAACAATCTCATAAAAATCTTTAATAATATCAACCACGATATCTCGTCCTGTTTCACTGTTTATCCTCTGTTAAGCTATCTATCAATATTCTTCCATTATTATTGATTAATCTGCTCGTTTCGTTACTGCTTGAACGGTTTCTAAAGAATTAGTTATATCTTATACAATTTGAGAGAATTATGCAAATATGTGAAACATATATTGTCGATATTTCAGTGATTGTAAAATCTGCAATACAAAATTAACAGTATAAATGACACGATAAGCAAATATTCAATCTAGAACTGCAGTGTATGCCGCTCTTGTATATTAAAGTACTCAACAGAAAACTAAAGTAACTAGTAAGGTAAAATATTTGTTTTCATTGTGTTAGTTATCATACGTCCCTAGCTCATTATCCAGCTTTTTTGCTAATTTTCATCTGTTCGGTGAAAGCAAAGGTAATTGCGTATGAAGACCATTAATCTTTCATGAAGCAATGGCTCAGTGGTAAACAAAATTTCACAGGCAACGAATCTAATAAAATCGAATGTTTAAATGTTTACATTATTGATATATTACCATTGAAAGAAAGTCTTTGTATGATCTTTTTTTGGTGAAGGTGACTGTTTACTGGGTTATTGATTTGGTGAAGGTAAACATATATATATATATATTTCGGTTTATTGATTTGATGGAGGTAAATGTATAAATTTCGAGTTATTGATTTGATGGAGGTAAATGTATAAATGTCAGGTTATTGATTCGGTTAAGGTAAATGAACATCATTTACAAATTTATTTAGTGCTACACCAGCATCCATCAGCGTTTTATCAAGTGCATTCTTGTCATCAATACCGCGAGTTATATCTTCCAGTGCCACTAAGTTTAACAGCTCTTCTTTTACCGCTACGTCTAATGAAACAGAACGAGCGAACACCGCCAAATGTGGCGTATCTTGAATATCTGTTGATTCATCAAGATCCAAACTGAATGCTACACAGTTCCTTACATCGTTCGTCAATTTGCCTTCAATATCAGCGCTAATGTCTGAAATACGTCTCTCATTGGTGTGGCGTGACATAGGAATGTGTGTTATCAGTCGCCGAAGTTTGGAATTATTTGGAACTAATATTGAAATTACTTCCTCTATATTCTTCTTAATAAAGTCCCCATCAGAATACAGTCGTTTAGCACGAGCAATATTCCAAGCAATGGCATAACTTCCCTAAGTTGAAATGACACCTTCTTTGCAGAAAGCTGAAAGTAGTGTCTCTTGCTGACACATTCCAGATTTTAACGCAGCCAGCTTGCTTTTTCTGAATTCAGATCGCAGAGGATACCGCGCGATGCAAACTCTTCATGACGTTTTTCATAGTGTCGCTTCAAATTGCCATCACGTTTAAATTTCCTGGTCATTTCAATATTCTAAATTAAAAATATAGTAAGTAGGACTAATCGGTAGATTTGTGGTAAATATGTTGCTCTCTACTAAAATTCTAAATTGAAAACGCTTTGTACATTTTAAGCTGTCTAATTGAAAAATTGTATTTAAATATGATGCAACCATAAAAAGAAATGTTGCCAGACTATATTTTCTGTTACATTAGCTGCTTTTAAAATGTTGCATTGTAACTTACAGCGTAAACCAGTAATACAATAAAATCATCTGTTGTTGCTTCGTCGGATGAAAAATACTGAAAACTTATATATGGAACGTGATTCTATTTATTGTAGAAATATCATCATTAAGAAATAATAATGTTGTGTTTATTCGATGAGGCGTATAGCTATCACATTTATACTTAGGTTTTGCATATATTAGTTCGGTGTTTTATAGAAATTACATTTATACTTATATTTTACATAGGTTATTCTTATTTTGATACTCTAAATCGTTCCATCTTTATGTTTATTCATTACTAAATTACTATACCTCCTGACACTGAATTGAATTTCAGAAACTTTTGATAATCTCGAAGGGGGGCAGTGTGATTGACTCCCACTCGTGGCGTATCAGTGGGTTAAATATACAAAACATTGTTCATCTGAGTGAGCATTGTTGTTAGCTCCCACACATGGAGTATACGGAAGCAAGATGGCAAAGTACAAAACCTAGATCATGTATGATAAGTGTGTACCACACTTGGGATTTTAGTTGGGGTTGAAGGTACAAGACTATCAGTATGAAAACATTGTGAAATATTTTCTTAACAAGCTTTATATATTCAGCTATACAAGGAATACATATATATCTAACAGATTTGGATTATGACCTGTGGGTCACTATCTTGGGAGGTGAGGTGGAATGTGAGATATCTAGGAATATTTAGTGAAATTGTTGAAGATTTGAGGATGGCAAAATCATTTTTGCATCGAATTTTGCTTTAGTACTTTGGTGAATATTTTTTCATGCATTTCTTACACCAGCGCTGTCCACCCTTTTAGACACCATGGCACAAAGATGTTTTGTTTTTGAAACCGAGAGCCTCAACAAAAACCCAAACTTAAAGGCACCGATCATTAACAAAATGTATTCACAATTATTTACCTGGTCATGAAGTTATAGTATGAAATTAGGATACAAATGCGTGCTGAAAGTTTCGACATCAAGCTACAGATGTGGCTGTATAAATATTCGAAATAGTATGCATTACCATGCTCTACCTGACGAAAAAATAGACCCGCCTATAGAAAGTACTAAAGCCATACCCAAGCAGTCAATCAGATTGCAGCATGTTCGATTTATCAACTACTATACTGTACTTTGTACTTTCCAAATAAAATACATATACGATTTAACAAATAGACGTAGACGTTTATTGTCCAACGTATACTGTTGCAGAATGTCTACTCCCTAAATGCTCTCTCTGTCTCTGTCTCTGTCTCTGTCTCTCTCTCTCTCTCTCTCTCTCTCTCTCTCCCAGTACCGTACATACAAAATCAGTCAGGTTTGGCGCATCAGTGAATGTTATGCCATCTACAGTGTATTGCACTATGTATCGGTCTGGCCATGTTACGTTTATAGATGCACTGTAGTTGAACATTATCCCTATTATTATTGCCGTTTCATTGAGAGTTGGCTGAAAAACAAGAACATGCATCAAGGAAGACGCTATTCTAATATGTCTGATAGAAAATTACTGGTATGGAACAAAATTACAAAGACAAATGGTGCAAGGTAGCAAATATTTAAGATCCTTCACATCCAAGTGTTCACCGGATACTTGAAAAGACAGGTGCTACTAAGAATATATTTATTAGTAGCATTCCTAACCAGACCGTTCAAAAAGTAAAATAATTTTAACTAGGTTAAAAGTGAAAATTTATATCCTGTCTGTGTGAGATAGAACATTGCATTACATTGATTTTAGTTATAGAACTAAATTGATCCGATTGTTGTGCAAACTGTATATTTAGTCTGTCCGTTTACAGTAAATTTAATTTATTTCTCCTTTTTTCTTTAAAATTATTCTTTATAAATTATTCTTGTCATTTAAACATGAGAAAAATTAGACTTTCTACCTGGCTCTTGTGTTTAGTGTTTGTTTTGTGGATGTAGGTTGTATTGGCCCCTAAGAAAGAGTTTATTTACATCGACATGTTGGGAATCTGTTTCGACTTTTTACGGTTATCAAGGTTTCTATGTGTGTGTGCATGTGTGTGCATTCAAACACACACACACACGCACACACACACACACACACACACACACACACACACACACAACCAAAACAGCTTTCAAACTGAAAGAGTGAACCTCAATAGTAAATTATTTGTTATCGTTCATTTATATTCCAAATGTGAATACCGATACTTAAATTTCTAATAAATTTTAGTCCAAGAGTACGGACATATTGTATATGTCATAGCGGCATAAGGCCATAAATGTGGGTTATAGCGGCAGACGGCTATAAATGTGGGTCATAGAGGCAGAAGGCTATTAATGTGGGTCATAGCGGCACAAGGCTATGAATGTGGGTCATAGATGCAGAAGGCTATAAATATGG
The DNA here is from genome assembly GCA_030141615.1 of Unio pictorum. Taxonomy (NCBI): domain Eukaryota; kingdom Metazoa; phylum Mollusca; class Bivalvia; order Unionida; family Unionidae; genus Unio; species Unio pictorum. The sequence goes on along the minus strand of JARLTB010000161.1, from coordinate 4,020,308 downwards.
GTCATAGAGACAGAAGGCTATGAATGTGGGTCATAGAGGCAGAAGGCCATGAATGTGGGTCATAGAGGCAGAAGGCTATAAATGTGGGTCATATAGACAGAAGGCTATGAATGTAGATCATAGCGGCAGAAAGCTATGCATGTGGGTCATAAAGCCTAAAGGTTATGAATGTGCGCAATGGCGGCAGAAGGCTATAAATGTGGGTCATAGAGGCAGAAGTCTATGAATGTGGGTCATAGAGACAGAAGGCTATGAATGTGGGTCATGGAGGCAGAAGGCTATAAATGTGGGTCATAGAGGCAGAAGGCTATGAATGTGGGTCATAGAGGCAGAAGGCTATACGTGTGGGTCATAGAGTCCGAAGGCTATAAATGTGGGTCATAGAGGCAGAAGGTTATGCATGTGGGTCATAGCGACAGAAGGCTATAAATGTGGGTCATAGAGGCAGAAGGCTATAAATGTGGGTCATAGCGGCAGAAGGCTATAAATGTGGGTCATAGAGGCGGAAGGCTATAAATGTGGGTCATAGAGGCAGAAGGATATAAATGTGGGTCATAGACTCGGAAGGCTATACATGTGGGTCATAGAGGCAGAAGGCTCTATAGGACGACTATTTGGTTCTCTCTGATCTCCGTCTCCATTTTTAGGTTCTTATGATTCCATGGTCTTCAACTAAGTAATATAAATGACAAAAAGCGAAAAAGATAATAAAATTCAAAAATAATTGATATTCTTTGAATACAACATGAAAGTCTAAAAAGAAAACAGAGCATTGCGAATCAAATCCCAAACAGTCGTTAAAGGTCTAATGCAAATCCAAAAGTAAACTGTATTACAAATGAATTCCTTTTGGTGTTCCATAACAATTGTGCCGATGCACCAGCAATCTAGAAAGATGTTGATGTTTTAAACGTTCCAACATATTAGAATGATATAATCAAGGACTTCTCTACATAAATTCACAACAATCCCGAATAGTGGTCCAGTCCCAAAGTACCAATAATTTTTCGCAATTCCAATGAATAATTTAAAACAATATATCATCTGTAACTAAAACTGAACACAACTAAAAGACGGATTCCACTTTAAATGTTTATATATGATGAGTAATAATAATAATAATAATAATATTACTGCTACTACTACTACTACTACTACTACTACTACTAATAATAATAATAATAATAAATAATGAGGTCTTTGTTTAGCGCCTAATCTTTCGAAGCTGTTAGCGCTTTAGAACATTAGACAACATCTAAAACATATATAACAAAATGAATTATATAAACAAAACAGCGTACAATTAGAAAACAGAAAACATGCTAAAACTATTTTAAGTAAGTAAACATTAATAGGTGTTTAAGCATGTTCTTAAAATCCGTTATATAAGCACCAAACACAATGAAAAGACCGGGATGATATTCATCTTAATGGAAACTTCCATCCAAATGTAACATAACTCGTTTCTTGAGAATCAGTGATGTATGTATAACTCCAAACCAAGTAAACATATTTACTCTACTTGAGAGCCCAAAAAACCGTATCCTATATTATGGACAAAGGTCAATTAAAACAATCAAATTAGATACATTTAACAAGGAAGAGTAATGGTATCTACCGCTAAGCGATCATGGGGAAATATATTGATAGACGCAGTAGCGTACTGCAGGAAGTTCTGGAGACGAAGTTTTCAGGAGGGTGCAAAAAGGTGCGTAATGAACTCTATTTAGGATTGTAGTGTAGAGAGCTATTAGAGAGTAGTATATGTATGGGTCACGGAGCACTATAGACTATCAAGAAGCCAAGGCACTGTGGCGTCAGTATGCAGTCATAAACAGGAATCTGAAAGACAAGTGGTTGCAAGATGGAAACTGAATCTCGCTAAACCAGTGAAGTTGAGGTCAGCATTCCGACGTAGGTAGATAGCGGCGTGGCTTGTTCGTTGTCAGCACACGTTAGTAGATCTATCAATGCGATTATAAATTACCATTTTCTGGCATGGTGCGCACTTTCATATCCATCATTTTTCCTTTTATTGTGTTTGTTTGTTATAACATATAAATGGTAACACCATGACGATACTTACTTTAAGAATGGTATGTCCCACAAGCATTACTGTTAAAGACAAAAAATCAATATTTAAGAGTGTATTAGCGAAAACAAAATTGCTCAAAACACGATTCAGACATCAGAACGATATTGTTAATGAAGCCCTTTATTGAGATGATTTTTATTAGCTCTACCAGCAGAATCTATTTCATATGAAACAGTCAGAGATGCTATTGGTCTCTGTACTTATGAACTTCAAAATATATTTGTATATATCCGTGTTAATTTTAATCAAGTGCTTTCCAATTACAATAAAATTAATTATGTCAGTTTTGTCCGTTTAATGTTGTCTACCTGTCTAAATTAGATTAAGTTGGTATATTTCTTATCGATACATATCATACCCATAAGTCGATCGTTTAAACATTATGTTGAATAAATTCCTTTTTTTTGAACGTATAAAAACATTACAGAGACCGAAATATGTAGGCTTTATTTAATCTGTATCACATAATGGTAAATAAAGAAGTAATAAATAACAAAGTCAACATATATGCTCATATCTCAAATCCAGTCAGAGAGCCCTAAATATGAGAAAACTTGAGTAACATATATAAGACTATTCAGGATTTCTATTAAAAAGATACTTTAATTTTAATAATAATAATAATAATAATAATAATAATAATAATAATAATAATAATAATAATAATAATAATAATAATATGTGTATCTTTGGGAAAAAGGCAACTTCAGACCATTTTATAAAATGTATAGCTTGTTAAACGATTCAATTCAGAATTATTTTCCCCAAGTACATTTCATAATTATGTTTTTGGCATATATTCAATTCAAAACGTACATCTCAGTTTACGGGTCAATCTAATGCAAGTATGAGGTATATTACTAGTTAACGTCTTAACTTGGCAGCAATGGGGTATATGTCAAGCTAGTGCAAGGACAAGATATAATACTTTTCAACTTCTGAGCTTGGCAACGATGGGGTCTATGTCAAGCCAACGCAAGGGCAATGGATAATCCTTGTCAACTTCTTACTTTGGTAGCTACTGAGGTTGCCCGTATTTGGTTATGCATTTGCCCCAAAGTAATAGCTTGCATATTCATAACAGAAAGGACATTTCAACAATAATTTTCTTCTCGTATATCGGCTAAGCTGTTGCACTGACTTCTTCAAGTATATTGTTTTCCATAGGCCCTAGCGATAATTGTATGCATATCGCTACTCTAGCATCTCCGGACGTTGGATGGTGAACCGGAAGTTAGTATCACTTAAAACTAAACTAGTTAGTTTCAACTAGCATCCTTAACACCACTTCAGTGTCATATATGAATCACAGAACAGTAAGGCTCAACAGCTGTGAATAAATGATTGATGACAATTATATCTGTCATATTTTTTGAACACACTGATATCGGATAATTCATCAAAAACCGTCTGTGTTCTTTGTTACTGTTACACCATTGGCATCAACTGAAAGTGTTTCTTGAAAAAATATTTATCAAGCTACCAGTGATTAAGAAACTGGAAATATTAAGTATTTTCGTAGGTTTTATAAGAACTTTGATTAGTAATAGGTTTGAATTTTGTATTTGTAACATTGTGACGTTGTCTATAATAACTAATACCGCAGGAGGACGTACAAGTGAATATTTTTAAATTGATGAATTTATAGCTTCAATCTCATAGTAAGCAATACCCACGGTTTACGTTGATAATATACACAACAAATGTAATGAATAACAATATAATAAAGATCTAAATAGTCAAACAACACAAGTAAGTTTCCACAATTTCTCCACTTCCACCTGTCCCTGCAACTTTGCTCATCTGTATTATTTCCTTTTCCATTACTGGTACTACATTACCCCTTGCATCCATTGACCACGTCCTTCACCTATCCACTTCCTCCACTTCCGTTTTCCAGTCTGCCTTCAAACTTCTGGCAACGTTATTCTATCCGGACCTGTGACCTCTATTACTTTTTTCCTACTTCGTCACCTTTGGGTGGCACTGAGTCCAACCTGAGCAACCACAAACAGCACCAAAAGATTCTCTATAAATAAAGAGATGTATAATCTAGTCTCCCATGTAACCTAGACAATCTCACACCTTCACACAATTTTCCATCGGCACACTAGCGATTAAAATTATTATGTCACGCATACACTCAAATCGAAATAGTCTGTAACAGGTTGTACGATAAAAAAGATCAATAATACAAGGGTATTAATAACTCATGATACATACATCAACAACGTTTGTGACACGAGTACACATTTGTTATTCTTAATATAGTAACGATCAACATCGCAACAATCTGACACATTTCTTACCTTACAAATCATACATAATGTTCAAATGCAAATATACCGATGCTACACATACGTTCACAAAGCCAACATGTCTAACTCTGACTCGTTCCCAACTATGTATTCAAATTCTCTCCCTGCGGTTTTGGGGTTGTATAATTAGACCAACATGCCTCGCTCCGTGTCGTAAGAGGCGACTAATTAGAGGCAACCTTGCATCCCGTGTCGGTGCAGGTAAGGATCCTAGTAGTTGAGCGGAGGCTTTTCGATGCAATACACTGCTTTGGCCTCTTCTTCTGTCTTGCCAATATGGGACAATTACATATTAAGCACTAATATGTTAATGAAAGTTTGAATAAAACAAGTGTTATGAATCTGAAAGGCGAGTCTTCTGGCCAGTTATAGACTGAAATGACCTTGTCGTGATTTATTCATTAGAATTGAGACAAATAATGGAATTTCAACAATAACTGAGCCTAACTGGTTATCATGGACACGATTTGCAGCATGGCACGTTTGCGTCTAAACAAATATGTTTTCGAATAACAATCTAGATCGATCTACACAAATTTCACTTGTTGGATAGAAGTCTGAAGGTACCTGGTAAAAAGTGTGAATTAAAAGCATACCCCTATCTTCAATTTCACATGCAATTATTTTCTACACGTTAGTCAGGTTTAGGTTGCTGTTGACAGTCTTTCACAGCATGTCATAAACTACGAAAATGTGTGTGCATGCACAGCTGTGGTAACGTGTTTCTTACAACAGAATGTCAATGTAGAACTCTCAGATTTTACATTTTATGCATGTTCATATATGTTGATATTAATAAGACATTGCATACGTCGTTAGTAACGAGTCGCTTTATCTACCTTTAATTTAATTGTTCAATTTTAACTTTATGAAGATATTCAACAAAAGTGTGTGTGTGTGTGTGTGTGTGTGTGTAGGATTTGTAACGTAGCTTTGACAATGTTTAGTCCTATCACTACGATGTCTACAGTGTGACAGTCTATAGTGATGTCTACCACTGGGCATCATGTCGCACATATATAGCATGTCCCACCCAGTCACATAATCCTCACACCAGGCAAACCGGTCCTAACACTAACCTCCTAATTGTAAACGCCAAGCGAGACACAGGTTAGCAAACGTCTTGTAAGCCTTTCGTATGACTACGCCGGGGATCGAACCGACAACCACCTGCGTCTAAGGTGGACGCTCAAACCACTAGGCCACGGGAGCGGTTCAGCAAAACGAAACACTTGCACAACTGGAACATTATAAAGAAACAACTCAGTACGCAGAGTTTCTAGAACAATTCTTAGTTTAATGTACAGTGGGAATCAGTCGATTTCATTGTCAAATTAAATTGTTTTGGGAGGGTTATTGTCGATCACAGATATGATCAAAACAGTTTTCTGATGATTCGATCAAAGTATATTCTTAACATAAATATTTGGTAATTGCTCAATTTTACTTACCCTATAGTAGTTTGAAATCCATAACCAAAATATCATTAAACCAGACAAAATCACATTGTGAACAAGTGAAGACACAAAATAGCCCGTCTTAATGATCCTGTCACAATTATCGTCTACATGGAAAAAAAATGGCCTTGGGAAGAACAAAGCAAATGAGCCCAAAAACTGTGGTATTATTCGTTGTTTCTAATGTTACGCCTATGCAAAGCGTAGCCATATGCACAAAAAATAAAAACACCGAAACAAAATCTAGCGAAAATCTCACTATCTGTATATGATTCAACATCGTTTGTGTTCCAATTAATGTGCGCAACGTGAGAATTGCCCATGAAGTCATTTAACAGCCACATGTTCATTTCCACGGGTCATTACTTAACCGAGCGGTTGTCAAACCTTGGCGCGAGTCCCACTAGAAATCACATGAGGACCCCAAATTTCCAAAGACTTCCATACAACGTCAGTTGTAAATTAGAAAGCCCGACGTGCATTGTATCCATCCCATTAGGAGAAGTAGCAATAACAAGATTATTAAGATGGCCGCCATTGTAGGTAACTGGACGTCACATCGGCACCATTTTCATTTGGGACAGACAAGGCATGAAATGAATTTGTTTAGTGAAATACTTATATCACTATGATCATCCGATAAGGACAGTTTTCCTAATGGATGATGTGACGGCTATATTGTATGTCAGAGTTGCACCAATTGTGTTTTTTTTTAAGACAGACTAGACTATGGGCTAACTGGGTTAACATGGCATAGTCTAGCAAGATTTGTGTACGGACGGAAGACGGAAAACAGACTGTCTCATACTTTGTTTGGTCTATGACTAGTAGAGCTAAATGTACATATGTCAGGGGAGATAAATTATGTGTACCTATATAATAATCATAATATTCATGAGTTAGTCAAGTTGAGAATTATATTTTGCCAAGTTTATTTCTCTTTTCTAAGCACATACTTAAAATTGGCATGTAATTTTGTAGTAAAACTATGGGGAAAATTCTGCAACATAATTGAGTCACTTGGTTTGCAAAGCTATATAATTAAATTCAATCAATGTTTATTGCATGGACATTATGCTATTGACACCATTTAAAACATTTAAGATCAAATAGCGGTAAACAATTTATTAGCTAGCTATCAAATTGTACAGTTTATCACTTGTTAAGGTTTCCTAAAGAAATGGGGCCTAACTCATTATGACTGTTGTGATTGAGATGAAGAGGCTTTTTAGCTATTTCTCAGTACGAAATTGTCCTGTTTGTAAGTCATAACAGAGCAATATTAATCTAATATACATTCGATGATGAAGTTTTTGTCATAGATTATCCGGCATTTCTTTGATATGATGGACTGAAAAACAAAGCAAAAGCAACGTGCAGTGGTTCACATATTTCACTTCCATCACTGCCTCATTACTCTCTGTGCAGTATCGGCAGAAAATATAGACAACCACGCCATAGTGTTCATATTCCAAGAAATATAACTATTTCCTTTAAATCAATATAAACAACGCCTAAATATATTTCTCGTATCACAAAGTATTATTAAAATGCTAAGTTGCGCAACTGTTCCCAGTAGTTGAACCTCTCCGGTGCCCTACTGTTTAGAGCGTCCGCCGCGGTAGCGGGAAAGTAAAAATTGTTTCGTAACCTGGTCATTTGTAACCAGGATTTTTCATATACGGCATTGAGCCTGGTTTTCCAAATGGTATCACTATCATAATCATTATAAGTTCACTGGTACTTCGACATTTCTGGGTTCGTAGACGAATGCACACCGCCTCAACAGAGAAACAACAGACAGATGGATTTTCGTGCAATTATCCTAACATGAAAATGAGGCCTTTTATATAGCGAATACGTGCAAGCTGGTGCATTTTTCAGCTTACCATCTGAAGCTACATTTATTTGAAAGAAACGGAACGATGTTCTACGGTCAATTAATGATGCCAAATGTGTGGACGACTGCACTGGTGTCTGCCTGTTGGTTGAGTCTCATTCGCGTTCTGAGTTTGTTGCGGTTGAACTGAGTCTGAGATGTCTAGTTGAAACAAAATCGTCCAACTTTGAAACAAAAGTGGAAATATTTAGATCCTTGAATTTATCTGAGCTTAACGTCTTGAATGTAAATCAACATTTTGATGAAACAGAATTGATTTTGTCACTTCCGAATGAAACTTTTCAGCAAAGTAGATCTTATAGAAATGAACATTTGACTCCCATCATGGTCCTATTATGTCAAACTTTTTAACTCTATAAAATGTCTACTTAAGAAAAAATTCATTTTTTTGCATGTAGCATCTGATGCAGAATACTTAATATTGGTAATTTCATTTATTCATTAAGCCATGATTATTCATTCAAATCATTATTCACCAGATTTACTAAGTATTCACCAAAAATAATTTGGGATTGGAACATATATTTGGAAAGTTTGGAAATTGAGACAAGAAGACTTTCGGATAATATTATTGTGATACATTAAAATAGTGTTAGCAACATGTTGTTATTTGCATGTCCGGATAGACTTTATCAATTAAAAGTGATACATTTCGGTAGGAGAAATTCTCAGTATTCCAGTGTTTAATGAAAATGGTACATCTAATGTAGATGGCTTTGATACGTATATCGAAAACATATTTACACGCAGCGACACCTTGAAATATATTCCCTGGAAACTATTCGAAAATACAAAGGTTTGTTGCATGAGATAAATTTGACAATATTTTGGACTAAAAGTGAGTTTTTCCAAGCTTGTGTTAAATTTCAAGGAAATAATGTAAAACATTGTCAAAGTTTACCTACTAAAGTAAAGGTTTGATTTTGCAGTAATATGACTGTGCAATTAGGCAAACTGGCGTAGCGAGGGTGTTCGGTGCCCGGTGCGAGGTTCATATTGTTTTTGCCCCCACCCACCCCATCCGTGACGTAGAGGAGAGTATTTGGCGCCCTCGGAGACTTGAGAAGCACGCGTGACCTAGATGAGGTATGAACCAGAGTTAATCTCAATCATCTGGACATCATAGCACGGACCCAGTTAATTACTTAGTTTTCTTTTCTGAATCACACCTTGTAAAACAATACACATATTCCTCCAATCCTCTTTAGTTGCGCTACTGATTAGGCACATTCAAAGGAATGGAAATTTGATTACAGATGTAGTTTCATCTATCTTTGTACTTTAATATTTTGTTTTACATATCATATATTATTCATAATGCATCTTTTTTCCGGTATAAAATGAGGTATTATGCATTGATATGTTCATTTTACTTTTGGTGCACGTCTCTAATGTTTGGCTTAAATTCTGTCACGTAGATTGTATAGGATTTGTAAACATATGTTGTCAAGTTTCTAGTAATCGACAATAATACTAATATTTACAAGTTTGGAGCTATGATCAGCTAGTTAAACTATGATGCTTGTATACATGAGTAAATGTTCTCCTATATTGGATGGTAGAGTAAGGTCAATCAAGTAGGGTATATTGAAACAAATTAGTCGTCAAAATTTTGTGGAGATGATAACATGGATAGAGCTGAAACATTACTTCCCGTCTTATTCAGATTCTTTAAATTAAACAAATTGCATTACGTCAACTTATACACACGTACATTATGACAATTTATTTTCATATTCTAATGGTTGTCCCAGACAAACCTGTGGCATTGAAAAAATTTACGTCATTACTATTTTCCTGCTTAATTGTAATTGAAACTGAATAATGAATGAGCGGGTTAGTTCAAAATCACAGTAGACCCAAAGTGTTGGAAATATTGTATATATGCAGGAATATCTCTCTTATATCAGTTTTCATATGCCCAACTATATAAATGTTTATTATCATGAAATACATTTTGTTCTTTCTTAAATATTGTTGTCTTCAAGATGATATTGATTACATAAGCAAAACCGATCGTGAAATTGCCTTGACTTTTTTGTTGGACGAAAGAAACAGATTATACACATTACCTACATTAAGAGGACAACCCTGTGTTTACACACCAACATTAGGAAGACCTATGAAATTAAGAGAATATCCTCCTTATGTATGTGGAGTAACACCTGAAAATATTTAGATCTTTGAATTCATATGAGTTTTTCGTCTTAAATGTAAATCAACATTTTGATGAAATAGAATTGTGTTTGACACTTCGTAATGAAACTTTTCAGCACAATAGATCTGATAGAAATGAATGTTTGACTCCCATCGTGGTTCTACAATGTCTAAACTTTTTAACTATATAAAAATGTTTACTTAAGGAATAATTCATTCTTGCATTTAACATCTGATGCAGAATACGTAATATTGCTAATTTCATTATTTCATTACGGCATGATTATTCATTCAAATAACTATTCACCAGATTTACAAAGTGTTCACCAAAATTATTTTTGTGACTGGAACATTGATTTGGAAATTTGGGGAATTAAGACAAGAAGACTTTCGGAAAATATTATTGTGATACATTAAAATAGTGTTAGCAAAATGTCGTTATTTTCATGTCCGGATATACTTTATCCATTAAAAGTGATATATTTCGGTAGGAAAAATTCTATATTAATATTCGTGTATTTAAAGAACATGGTACATCTCTTGTAGATGACTTTGATGGATATATCGAATTCAGCATTACACACAGTGACAAATTGAACGACCGCCTGGAAACTTTTCGGAAATTTATTCTTTTTTCTGCATGAGAAATTTTGGTTACCACTGAGATATTGTTTCATGAAATATTAATGGACTTAATACACAATTACATTTGCTTTCACCGAAAAGATGAAAATTAGCATAACAGTTGGATAATGAGCTGGGGACGTATGATTGTTATGTCATATAACTAACAAAATGAAAACAAATATTTTACCTTACTAGTTACTTTTGATGTCCGTTGAGTACTTTAAAACACAAGAGCGGCATACACTGCAATTCTAGATTGAATAATTAACATTAACTGAAATATCGACAATATCTGTTTCACATATTTGCATAATTCTCTCAAATTGTGTAAGATATAGCTAATTGTTTAGAAACCGTTCAAGCAATAACGAAATGAGCAGATTAATCAATAATAATTCAAGAAGGTTGATATTAAAGATTTGTATGAGATTGTTTATTTGTTTTTAACAAATGTACTTAAAAAGGTCTTCTAATTAACTATTTAGCTAAATATAGCAAAGAGAATAATCTGAAACCTTGCATAATTTTTTTTTAAAACAATATACATTATTACCCATTGGGTAATTTATTAATTTAAAATATGCTTGTCTTCACATTACTCTATTCATTATTACGTTTTGCATACGAAAATTTTATTTGATCTGATTAACGCCTGATAACTGACCTTTTGATTATCTAAAACGACATGTGTACATCTTGCATTTAAAATTAAGGTTTTTCGCAATGTTTTCCTGTGCAAACATTTCTTTCTATCCAATGGTCCTAATGAATTAGCCTTATATATCAATCGCCTTACATCATTTTTACTCAAATTAGTTGGACAATCAAACAGTTCGCAGATAAGTAATTACAGGTTTGTTTTATTTCTGCAAACATAACTTTTATGCTGTGCTACATGGGCAGTCAAGGCTATATTATCCTGATATGCTAATACATGTAACATAATTAGAATGCCCGAATGACTCAAAATTCCTATCAAAATTTAAAATGATAGATATGTGCAGAGCTACCAAGTGGATAAAAAAAATCATATTGGGTCAGTATCTTCACTTTTGCTATAAAACAAGGATAGTGTTATATGAAACACTGTCAGGTCACAATTGGTATGCGCATTTTGAGTTTCATATCTCTAAATATGTATTTGTTTGTAGTCAAGACTTGGAATAAGCAGTGATATTACAATAACTTTGAGACAATGTTTACGGATATAATAAGTCTTCAGTTCGTTTATACGCTTACGACTTATTGCTAAATCTTAATGTTCAGCTTAATTTATGTAGTCAGAACTATAAAGGTGGTAAATGTGACACCCCTAAATTACTTGCATGTTAACGTTCATACTGCTATATCCGTATCAGATTTAAAACGTATTATACATTTCTTACATATTCCATAATATCAAGAAAATGAAAAAGCATATTCATGTTTTACTGGTAAAATTGTTATAGTTGTAGCCTTTGAAACCGTTCCGAATTAAAACATATATAGAAAGGAGGGATGAGATAGTATATAAACTGGAAAACGTGTTGGAAAAAGAAACAAAACTGCAGTCTAAAACAGGATAAAGAGGGTACCAAAAAGGGAATACAAAATGTTATTCTAAAGAGAAAACTATAGATTCATACTTGAAATAAGCAAACCAAATCTTTATTGCAATTAAAATCAATGGATGGAGCTCATCCGCTAACAATATTTGGGGACTAGATTGCTAAGTAGTAGCAAGGCTGTATTATAATATAAAGATGGACATATCTAGAATAACAAACGTGTGTGTGAAACTAGTCAAACAGCATCAGCACGCTATTACTGAAGAATTACAACCTGTTCAAGTTGTAGATATTGAGACGTTTAATGTAATAAACGTTCGTAATATTAAATAATGAACAGAAATGCTTAATGTTTTTTCTATAAATATGGATAAAGAACAAACTGAAAGATTAAATGATTTGTGCTTAATGAAACATCTTATTTATGCCAGAGATACTTGCTCGGTATAAAAGTATACAATCAGAATACCAATTGCAAAAAGACAGGTTGTCTAGAAGGAATATACAGAGAATCCAGTATACTGAATTGAAATGCCAGTATAAAAATGTCCGCAAAGCCAACATAATTTTTAATTGAAATGATTGTGATACGTGGACATTGTCACGTTGTGTGAAATTCCAGTTCCTGCTCATATTTATGTCTTCTGAAATTATTTCTTAATTCAAAGAGCTTTGGGTAATGTCAATACGTGTTATATACTATGAAAAGCGTGGACGTATTTTGAAACAAAGAAAATACTTGTCCGTGAATTAGCCATTGCGTTAACTTCAAAATCGAGGTTATTTTGATTAAAGAACTTTGCGTGGGGCAAGAAACTCTGGTTGTTTGCAATTAACGATGACGTCACAGGTCGTGCGACATTGTAACATCTGTGGTATCGCTGCAGACAGATATCACAGACCGGTATCAAATCAAAACTTAGGGAATCGAGTTTTAGGCGTGATTCTCACACTGCCATACATTGTTAAGTTTAATTAATTGTGAAAGAGTCAGTGCACGTCTTAACATCGAAGAAGCAGATGATTGGGAAAACGGACTAGGCTCCACTCCGAGTGCCAAATTTTTTCACTCGTTTAAAATGGCAGTAAATTAGTTCTTGGAACTTCATACGAGATTGGAAAAAGGTTTCTGAGGTAAGATATCATCGCCCGGATAGGCGTCACTTCCTAACCAGGTGTCATAATATTTATACGTTATTATGTGGATTTAATGTAGCAGAAATTGAATCGTCCATGTGTAGTTGAACTATCAACATTTCGCAATGTATTATATAGCGAATTAGTTATATATTAAGGATTAATGTGTGCAGTTGTTAGGATACAATCAACGGGGATGGTGTAATCTGCTACGATGTTGCATCATGGTGCAGAACTGATTTTAATAGGGAGTAGTTAGGACTATGTATTTATTTGTATTCGATTACTTTTCGATTATATAGTTGTGGATTGTGCAAAGTTATGCGTTGTTGGCCGTGTGCATGTATGAATAGCCATTTACAATTGTATATGTTGTTATAATTTGTAATGTAGAACATCCTTATGAATATTTTTGATGTTGATAGTTTATTATAGAGAAAATTATTTATATATATATGTATATATATATATACATGTATATATATATATATATATATATATATATATATATATATATATATATATATATATATATATATATATATATATATATATATATATATATATAAATAATTTTCTCTATGTAATGCAATCCATGACAAGATGCGAAAGGAAACGAAAGAGATACTGAGCAAAATGTACGAAAATTATAAATGATAAATCTAGAGACGTAAATAACGAAGGATTAAAGAGAAAAAATAGAATATCAGAATATCAGAAAAACAAAAGAAAGAACGGAGGAAAATTTAAAATCAGAGTACGAAAAAAAAAATGTAGAGAAAAGTTATCGAATAAGAAAAATAAAAAGATATGACAACACCTATATAACAAAACAAATTGCAATAACAAGAAAGAAATTAATGAACAAGAAAAAGAAAGGACATTTTTAAAAAGAAAGTACATGAAACAAGTCCAGAGAGTATAAAGGAAAAGTAGGAACGCTGCTAATGTATATCATAATAGGATAATTATTAATATGTGGGAAATCAATTTGTAACTACAATTACAACCATGAATAGACTAGCAGGCACACCGTCTGCATAGGCGGTTGTTGCAAGAGATGAGAGAGAGAGAGAGAGAGAGAGAGAGAGAGAGAGAGAGAGAGAGAGAGAGAGAGAGAGAGAGAGAGAGAGAGAGAGAGAGAAAGAGAGATAAATATGCATACATCATACTACAAGGATGTAAAGTCACAATCACCGAGAATCAGTTTGGTGTCAAAAAGCTACAATCAACAGATTTATGTCTCGCTTCCTTTAAAGCAAATGTCATCTATTATGTTGACCATGACAGTCCAGTGTTTGTTTGCATGCTTCTTAGTCATTCGATACTCTTTAAACTTTGCTTGATATTCAAATGCCTGTCATCATAGTTCAGACATTATTTAACTGGAATAGCAAACAGTTATACTGTGTGCGCTGCAGATGTGTAATATCCGGTTTTTTCAAAGCAAGCAATGGAGTGAGGCAGGAATGTGTTCCTTCCCTCTCATATTTAATATATCCATTGACGAGTTAAACTGGGTCAGTGTCAAAGTGGGGTGACGTACGCCACCAAATGTTTCGTTTCTTAAAAACTTTATTTATATCATTGACAAGTCCATATATCGCATGTTCAAGGGCATTAATACAGATCTGTGCACAATACGCATTAGATAATGATATAATTTTTAAAACACAAACATCGGAATGAATGGTCTTTCAGTCAACGTCTTTCAAATTACCATCTCCTCCTTCCCTACATTTTATCGGCCGTGCATGTAAACAGTTATTAGTATTTGGATCATATTGTAGAATCCAATCGTTCATATGAAGAAGCCTTGAGGAGACATAAATAGATCGTTGTGTACTCAAAAAAAACATGCATTTACGCAAATTTAATAATGGTTCATTGGATATCAAAATTGGATATATCCGTTATTGGCTTTTTCAAATCTGATTGCTGCGAATTGTTGTGCTTCTCTGTGGATTAACTTTAATGAATGCATGTGGGTAAAAACTTGATCTTAGTTATAATATTTGTCTTCGTTTTATATATGGTCGTCCTAGATGAAACAATGCCTCCATCAATTTTTATACAATTATAATGTATTTAGCATTGATTAGGCGATGAGAAGGTATGTGTTCTCAAATATAACTAGAATATATAATTGTAATAACTATATTTTAATAATAATAATAATAATAATAATAATAATAAAAATAAGGAATTTGTTCAGAGGCTACTCTTTAGAAGCTCTAAGCGCTCTACAGCATCTATAATGATATGATTACACTACAGAAAAACAAGAAGAAATAAAATGAAATTGAAAAACATACAAACATGCTGAAAACGTATAAGATATTTTGAAGTCTCTATGGAGGTATCATATTCATTGAAATTCTCGTATTATTGGTAGATGACCTTATTCTTTAAATGTGCTACGTAATGTTATTCGTAATGTCTGTGTACTTGTGTATAATATATATATATATATATATATATATATATATATGATATTTGATGTTTTCAATACTTTTCCTTAATATCTATATATTATTTCAGATATTTAGACTATTTTGTCTGAAATAAATAAATCTTCTTCTTCATCTTCTTATTATTATTATCGAAGAATACGATCGTGCAAACTAGTTACGGTATAAACATTCGTTCATTTTTAAAGGAACTCTTTTTTCAGAACAGGAACTAAACATTTCTGAATGAATGATGGCAACAAGCGACGAAAGCAATAGCCCTTAGTCAATCTCTCCGTCATGTATGATATTTTGATTCTTTTAAAACTGAACATTAAATACAAAAATACAAAATGTTAACATGAATATATTCTATGGATATAAGTGAAGACCGAGTTCAATAATCGAATATTCATTAACAGTTTATTTTATATTTCCTGGGTAAAACCTTATACAGCCATAATTTTCACCAAACCACATTTCTTTTTCTTTCATCATTTATAGGTAATGTATATCTAAATCAAGGCACACCACTCTGGTGGCCTAGTGGATAGAGCGTCCGCCGCGGAAGCGGGAGGTCGTGGGTTCTATCCCCGGCTGAGTCATACCAAAAGACTTTAGAAAATGGCACTAACAGCTGCCTCGCTTGGCGCTCAGCATTAAGAGCTTACTGTTAGGACTGGTTAGCCTGGTGTCAGGATAATGTGACTAGGTGGGAAATCATGCTACATGTCTGCGGCATGATACCTCAGTGCTAGACATCACAATAAACTGCCTCATTGCAGATATCGTATCGATATGACTGAACAATTGTTAAAGCTACGTTAAAAATCCTAAGCAAACAAACAAACAAAACTCTTAAACAAGGCAATGCACATTATATTGTACACCATTTCCGTTCGTGTGTCACATATTGGTTACGTTTTGGAGCTCCGCATGTATCCCAGAACTGTTACAAGGTATCTGTGTGTCATGAATCGATGACTGCAGACTAATAAATTTCGTTATTTTCATATCAAATTCTTCACTCATGAGTTTCTCATATATTTCATGCAAAATCTACACAATATTTTAGCAAAAAATCAACACAAATTATATACCGCTAAGCAATAATTCAACATTTTCAACTATTCTTTGATTAAAATGTTTTATGCATACAACATATACTATTTGATATCGTCAAATATGTTAAGAGGCCACTAATATTTGTCTGTGATGCCTTGCTATCAAAACCTTAGAACATGTTTGCATATTTGTGACCTTAATCAAATTTGAGCATATCGTTTTTCAAAGGCCACTGCTATTTCTTACGGCTTGGCGGAATTTGAAAATCACAATGATATTTCATCTGATTCTCCAAGGACGCGTGATCAATAATTTAAAATGCTACTCCTATCAGCCATCAATTTTTGTAAGATATACACAAATTACATTTATATGTATAATTTATGTTTTGAAAAGTGTATATGGATGGTCTGAATTGGAAATAATTAGAGGACATATAAAATGAATTTACAAAACACCCTGAAGAGTCACGTGTATATACAGCTAGCCATGCGTGCTATGACTCGAATGTCAAATTATCAATTATCTAGCAAATAATTGACGCATCTTTTACAATGTATCAAATGCATCACAAAGATATTCAACATGTGTTTTTAAAGTGATATGTCTGCACATTCTATCGTCTGAATGCAAAGAGGTTGTGTTGTTCCTCCTCACATATTATTTGTAAAGTCTGTAATTTCTTCTAGAAATCTTGTAGACGTACACACTATAGTCAACAAGTGTTTGTTGCCTCACTGCATCTTAGGTAAATTTCAACAAAATTTACCATTAGTCTGTTAAATGGTTCATCAAATGTAGGAATTTGCTGCAGTTGAGTCTTACGTTTTGATTGGTATTTTCTGCCATTTTTACAAGTGTGACACTATATACGGTATTTGCAAACATCTCTTTAATTTTTGGCCAGTAAAAATTATTCAAGATATTAGATAAGGCTACTAATTCACAAATGACTGGCCAAACGAGAAGCTTTATCATTATGATCGTCCTTTTCAGTCTCTTGACCTTGTGTGGTCGTTAAAGCACTGTGCTGCTGAACATCTGACCAGTTCCCGCCACTTGTCTCGATCATGTACCTACGCTCATGTCTCTGTAAAACGTTTCCTGGTCCATTCTGTGATGTTGTCGGTCCACGTTAGTCTCTGTTTATCTCCCCTTCTGCCACTCTTGTTGCTGCCATGAAGTTCTGTTGCGGATAGACTGTTGGCTCTAGTGACATGGCCATTTGATTTCAGCTTTCTCTTTTTGACAGTGGTGAGAAGGTCTTCAAAATGGTCTACTTTGTGACTGACGGTGTTACCCACTTCTTCATTTGTTATATGCAAGAGATTCCAAGGATGGTTATGTAGCATCTCATTTCAAGTGCATGGAATCTCCGTTGTAAGTCTTCTGTCAGGGTCAAGGCCTCACATTAATACAAAAGAACTGAGATGACTAGTGCTCTCAAAAGTCTGATTTTAGTTTACAAGTAATATTCTTGTCTCTCCAGATGTGTCTTAACTTTGACATAGCTAGAAGCTTTATTGGTGATCACTAATAGACCTCTGAACGAAATCCAACATATCAGAACCCTGTTCATGTTCGAGGATGCGTGTTTTTGACACCCTGATTAGACTAAAGAAAATTAGTAGCACAAATTATATCAATACATCTTGTTTCAATAATACAGGGATATTTAATCATAAGACTGATCGCTACATATTTCAGCTAAAGGAATAATCTTCTCAACATTAGTATCAAGAGATCTTTGGCCATATCTCTAGTAACTGGTAACTGAACAATCGAAGATGCAAATCAGGGATTTCATTCTCAAGAGGATCAACGTCGTGACTAAATCAAGCTTCCCAGTTAACCAAGTGGATTAACAACAACCTTATATCCAGCTAAGTCATTGCTTTGTTACAAATGAATACTCCTAATGGTAAAGAAGTCATCCCTACGACAGTGACGGGTTCAAGAATAAATCTGACGCCAAATAAAGTTTCACACTACCCCTTAAACCACTTTAACTGTTAGATGACTTTTCCGAAAAAAGGAACACAATATCTATATTGTTTAATTTAATTATTTTCCATTTTGTAGCATTCAGAATGACTTGCCCTTTTTTCTGACGAGAAATACACGTTTGTAAAGATATGGATTTACGGAACAATCTGCTTGAGAGGAAGACATATTGCTACATATATCACTTTGTACTCAATTCATGAACGCTTCAGTTAATATGACCTGTCCGGGGCATGGGTAATCATTATATCGTAAACCGATTCAAATTGATTTAACTTAGCTTGCATTTGTCATTCTTCTATCTTCATTCTCTCCCTCTCGCTCCCCCCAATCTCTCTCTCTTCTCTCTCTCTCTCTCTCTCTCTCTCTCTCTCTCTCTCTCTCTCTCTCTCCCTCTCTCTCTCTCTCTCTCTCTCTCTCCACATTTACTTCTCTATTCTCTATATTATCACTTCTCTCTACTTTTGGTTTTCGATTTTCATCATTTCCTTTTTAACGTGAAGCCTTCTAGAATATGTTCCATATGCGTTTCTAAATGCAGCTACGGTTACGTTTGATCAATGCCAGATACAGATCAAATAATGAAACTAAATCCCTTTCATTCAAAACATATTTTCCACAATATATAGGATGAAAATTTATCTTGCTTCATAAAAATGTTTTCGCTTCTGAAAGGTATCTGGAAAATTAAAACAACTCGTCCTTTTCTCAGACACGCTATAATAATTGGATATTTTTTTTTAAAATAAAGCTCTCCACTTTAGATGAAAATGTACCAGCTTGTTTTCTATTACTAACGATTTCTGACATTTACGAAGGTTTTATATGATAGCTTATACTTTAAGAGGAACTAGGAAAGTTTAAACAAGGCCGATTTTAATTTATGTTAGAAATATGTGAAAGAAATTCCGATCGATTGTAAACCAATATTGTATGTTACAACTCTATTGTCTTAAACCCCTCTAAAAAGCGAGACCATCACTTTTATTTCAATTTTAGAAAATATACGTGTTTCTCTAAGTTACAAACTGAACATTTATGTGTAATTTACAGTATTTCAATTACATCGCAAATAATCATAACATTTTGATTACATTTTCAAATCTGAATTATACTGAATATGCTGATGTGCCGGTAGTCTTGAATACGTTGATGTGCCGGTATCACATAATGTATTTGCTGGAATTCGCAATAATCTCTAAAAAGTAATTTACTGCAAAATACGATTTATATCCTTAGCAATTTCAAGGAATAATTCTAAAAAATGCTTTTCCTCAAGTTTAACTGAACACGACAGTAAATAAATATACAAACGGAAATGAAAATTAAATAATTTGTTACAGCAACATTATATTAAAACATAGGACACGCTGAAATTAATAGGAGGCGGTCAGAAGTTCACTTCCAAACAATTCTAAATTATATATTTGAAACACTTGGTCTTGATGTAACAAGATAATCTGGTGGAATTTCAGATGTATAACAACACAATTGTTCGTCATACAAATACAGTATTTAATGAAAAATAATTTGAATGATAAGTTAATTATGATTAATATTGCATGTATATGATCTAAATATTGAATCATTTTACGTAAAATGCACAGAAATAAATAATGTAAAACACCCGAACAAATGTATAACATTCCACGATACAAGGAGTGAAAGCTTAACAGTGTTTCTACCACGAAATGAAAAGTTTTACTCAAACAGTAACAACTTTAGTACTTTACTCGTATAGTCAGAAGTATTCACTCAAATAGTGAAATTATGTATACAAAAAAAATACATTTATAAATTATCTCTTTAGTCGATTAAACACACTGTTTTACGTACCCAAAAATTATCCCACGGTTAAACGAGTACATGCATGGAGTTATTCAGTCCGCCACCACCACCACACTCGGCTACCAGTCACACTGGCCAATCAAGCCGTCAGTATTCCAGGTTGGTCAATCAAGCAATCAGCGCCCACCAAAATCTGTCAGCAATGCTACTTGACCAGCATCACTATTCAGCCCTACTACTACAAAGTATCTGCTTTGCAGCTAATATGGTCGACTCTGCAGCTTATACCACGTCGACCTCAATCAACCTGATCACTATTCACACTTGGGCAGTTTTATAGCTGATCTGTCCGGTCACTCTGGCCAGACTCAGATCGGATCACTCTGGTCAGCTTAAATGTATATAACGTCATGTACTTTGCATGACAGTGGCATATATGTTAACACATAATGACGTTACATACGGTAAGCTATACAAATTACATTATCGCCACAATACTTATAAAACCAGGCAAAAGTTCAGAAGAGAACTGAACCGTGCCCGATAAGAATCCTATTATACTAAACGTTTCTTAAAAATGATACTTTGTATTGCCAATATGAATCTCCTGCTAAGTCAAACACGAATATAACATTTTTACATTATAATATGTATACTGAATCTACAATGAAAATATAAAAAGGTAGACATGGTAGTATTCTATAGATGAAGATGTGCAAGTCCTCTCACTGACACAACGGTCCGTAATATAAAGATTGTTACCTAATGTGAGGCACGTATACACAGATATCGTGTGTGCACACAAACGACACCCCAATTTATACATTAGAAGCATCACAAATAGCAAATACACACCAAACCTCATGTCTCAGCAAAGGAATAAATGTCAAGCACACGGTACAAAGTAAATATACGTGACTTAAACCATATTTCTTCATTTGGAGTCTATTCGAAACATGTCAAAGTAGCCTTTTCAGTTAGCATAACAATTTATATTACACGCATGTCATTAATGCATTAGTGAGTAAAGATTGCAATTTTAAATCAGATGTCTTTTGTATTTGCCTCCAAATCTGTTGTCAGGTAGGTTCCACACTTTATCTATCTACCTATCTTTCTATCTATCTATCTATCTATCTATCTATCTATCTATCTATCTATCTATCTATCTATATATATATATATATATATATATATATATTATATATGATTTTGCTATGTACCTGCTTAATCGGATTTCGTTTAATATTGCAGTATTCCTTGTCCAACATGGGAATACTAATAAATCTTTCTGAGAACGTGGTTTTTAAACTTGCCTGCATACCTGGAAAGCTTTCAGTAAATTATTTATAATCATCCAGACGTATACAATTCCAAAGAGACTGCCTAGTTAGCAAGTTATTCCCAACAATAGCGGGTTGCAGATCGTGCAGAGTCACTTTCCTGATACGTCATTCCCATCTGGGTATTGCTTGATGGGAAAGATTAAATTCATGCCAACATCGACACAAGGAATATCAACTTTATTCACGCAGTATCAGTTAGCCATCAACAATACAGGTAAAATAGCCCTATATCAAACATGAACATGTAGACTGCATCCAGGTAAATAGGAATAAGAATTCAATACTCAAATCAATACAAAATGTGCTCCACCCATACACTACTACTAATAAAACTACTACTACTAATAATCATCATCATCATCATCATCATCATCATCATCATCATCATCATCATCTATCCCTTCACTTCGTTAGTTACAAAGGCACACAAAGACACACTCACCCACATCTACATCCACCCCCTACCAACCACCCACACACTCGCTCTCTCTTTGAATCGTCAACCATTGTGTCAACAATCGTAGAGATACCACTGCGTATTGCATAATTCAACGCACAATGAGTAGGACTACCGGAAAAGCACACATAAATAGTTAAGTTTATCAAAGATCGGAATGTCGACGCCTTGTTATTGACAGAAACATGGCTTAAACATCAGGCGATGAGCACAAGTGCATGGATCTAACATCCACCGATTACTCCATCAAGTAGGTCCTCCGCCACTCTCGCAGAGGTTTAATTGCTGTCATTACAAAGAATTCCATGTCTTTGTAATGACACTTGTAATCAATTCAACAATTTGTACAACAAATTGCATGAAAGAGTATATTATATCTGAGATAAAACCTATTCAACAGCTTGTACAAGAAAGTGAATGAAGTAATATTGTTAATTTAAAGAAATTCAAAAGTTATTACAAAAGAGTGAATGAAGTAGTATAGCTATATTGTAATCAATTCAACATTTTGAACCAAATGTGAAATGTAGTCGGATAGCTAATTGAAATCAATTCAACCATGTGTATAAACAAGTCAATGAAGTAGTATAGTTAATTGAAATAAATTCAACAGTTTGTATCAAACTTGAATGCAGTCGTATTGCTAATTGACATCAGTTTAACAATTTGTACAAGAGAGAGAGAATGAAATAGTATAAAACAGCTATAATAAATAACACAATTTGAACAAGAAAGTGAACGAAGTAGTATAATCAAACTTAATAAAACAATTTGTGCTAGAAAGTGAATGAAATATTATAGCAAAATTGTACAAAATAAAATATTTTTACACGAAAGCAAATGAAACAGTTTAGCTATAATGTAATCAATTCAACAGTTTGTACAAGAAAACGAAAGAGGTAGTATAGCTAAATTGTAATAATTAAAACAATTTGTACAAGAAATTGATTGAAACAGTTTAGCTAAAGTGTACTCAATTCAACAATATGTACGAATTATTGCATGAAGGAGTATAGATATAATGTAACCAATTCAACAGTGTGTACAAGAAAGCAAATGAAGTAGTAGTATAGATCAATTGTAATAAAAAAACAATTTGTACAATAAATTGCATGAAGGAGTATAGCTATAATGTAACCAATTCAACAGTTTCTACAGATGTGATCAAGATTGTAGTCAAGTTCAAAATAAAAGCGACACTTGTGGTATCAAAATGTAACTTTTTGTCTCTCTAAATATGTGAACCAGAGTACCTATTTAATGTCACTGTTCAGTATTACAATGGCAAAAAATTATGTGTTACATGTCAGTGCGCAGAATGATTATGGCACTAGCAGCAGAGAGGGTGAATCCTACAACGTTTTTAGACAAATTTTGATTGAAATCCTAAAACGATCCGTCCTATAATCTTATTTTAACCAAAAGATGGCGAATCCTACAACGTTTTCAGACAAAAAATTGATTGAAATCTCCCTACGAAATCATTTTAACTAAAAAAATGAAAACGATTTTTTAATTAATTTTGGTCGCAACTTGTTGTCATCCACCCTCTCTGCTGCTTAGTGATTTCATCACTGGTTAACAAAAAATAAGAAATGATTTGATCAAGTCTTTATGATGAAAGTCCTTAGGACGAAAATCATTTAGGATCTCACAAACAAACTAATCACTAACACCTCTTCTTGTAAATCAATCAGATTATTTGACTGGTCGGTGAGTTTGAAATTAATTCTGGTTAATGAATTATTATGGCATCGCATGTAGACAGGATTAATTGGGTTTTCAATAATTAAAAATCCTGGAGGAGCTGTTGGTGCAAACGAATACAAAATATACCCTTGCTGAGCTTGATTTGATCGTTCGAGATTAATTTGATAGCTTCCTTCAATAACATCACACACTAAATTGATCGCAATCACCGATGAAACATTCACGTTGAACGGAGCGATATGCCTACCGCCACCATCTGGGTCATTATTGTGTTTGAGGATTTTTATTTCCGGTGATGCTGTTTTTTTCCATGCATCATGAATTATTTTAAAACCAACATCGATGGTGTCACTGAGAAGTTTTTTTAGTTCTGGTACGTTATATCCCGGTAGTTTGAATGTCGGAATGTCTTCTTCGTGGATATTATATTGGTTTGCAAATATTGTTATCGATGTGGGGTTTTTATCATCTAATATCACTCGAATAATTTGTGAATTAAATACTTCCATATCGTCGATAATTTTATTGCATGTTTCTACGACGCTGATAAATTCATCTCGGGTGAGAGTACCGGATTTAAGAGATATTAACAACAGCGATAAATCATGATTCATCGCTGTGAAATTTTTAATGATTTCAGGTTCGTTAACAAAATTATATTCTTTCAATGGTCCAATCCCCACACCAGGTTCGTATCCTAACCCAAAAAACTCTTTAAATAAGTTGTATTTTTTGTAACTCCTTATTGGATTTTTAGGTTTTATTTTGTCTGTGATATAATCAGATTTTTGTGGTTCTGGTAATTTAACGGTTTCCTCCAGAGTTTTACTCTGGGGTGGTAATTCAGGCCATCCTAATACGGTTCTAATAGAACTCTGATAGATATCTACGACGTATCCTTCTGAGTTTATCTCAATTGCGGATGATAGCGTCGGCTCATGAACTGTTATAGCGATTTTTGACTCTACTCCAGTAATCGATTTTATTCTACGCGCGAATTCATTATTGATTTGTTCTATTTGGTATGACCCTGTTGGTATCGAAACGACGTTCCAGTCTGGGGTACCGTCGTCTTTATTCTTATTTGCAAATACCAGTGAATTATTGGGTTGTTGACCACCAAATGCTACCGATCTGATATTAGGCCAACTGTGATACACTCGTAGTTTTGCTAGCGCTATCTCCTTCACGGGGACCGGAGAGGGGAAATTCACACTGAATTCTGGATTCGTTGATGTTATTGATATCATGCTTGTTTGTACTGGGTTCGTGTTCTCCACTATTCGTTGAAGTAATTCCTGCGGTGTTGTCATTGTTATTATACTCATGATTTATTTCTAATTTTGGTATCGAGGAATCATAAATACTGACCATCACTGAGAACTCACAATCTGGTAATGTTGATATTATTGAGATCATTTTGTTTTTTGGGTTCGTGTTTTCTGATTCCATCGGTGTTGTCATTGTTATTATACTCATGTTGTCGCTCTAATTTTGATATCGCTGAATCAAAAATACTGACCATCTCTGAGAATTCACTATCTGATATAATTGTATTATCGAGTGACGACGATATCATCAATGATAACTGCGAATATGCGGTTGATGCAATATGAAATTGAAGTAAGTAATTCTGCAGTTTACTCTGGCTGCATGATGATATCTTTTTTGCTATCCCGGTTGATATACCCCCGATTGTAGCCACCGCAGAAATGCAAATTGGAACTACGACCGGGGCAATCATTGTAACCGATGCAAGTATTATTCCGGCGCCAGTGAGAACGCTTGACACCGAGTATATAATAACATCAATTGCGGTGATTTTTCGTCGGTATTTTTTTATTTTTATTTGATACTCCTCGGCGAGGGTTTTGAGTCTATTCTGAAATTCTCTGACCTGATCATAGCGACATTGCGTTGATGAAATCATTGTTGTTATTTTAAAAAAGCTAGCGTTTTCAATTGTGAAATCCTTTCAATTTAGTTATTTACTTAAATCCGCTACGAATTCCACATACCAGGTTACTGAAACCCCAATCAAATTTTTATCAGTAGCTGTTATAGTGAACTTTTCAGTTGTATCCTTGTCGATGATCGTTGAAATCGTATTATTAACCCCGGATGAACTCGACGATGATATATTAAATTGAGTTAATGGTGTTACTAGTGTTAATCGATAAATACCCTTAACGGTTGCAGTGATATTTAATTTGTTGTTTGTAGGTGTCCACTCAAATGATCCGTGTTGGATTGTGTATACCACGTTGTTGGTTTTCTCATGAGGAATTTTTGTTTTTTCAATGATTGTTATCATCCTCGAAAAATCACCTTTGACGGCTTCGATGAAGTTTTTCGTCTCATCGATGGATTTTTTAATATCAGGGAGTTTTATGTCGAGTTTATCGAATGTAGTTCCAAGAAATTTATCCACGATATTTCTACGTAAAACTGAAACCTGTTTTCCGTGTTCTTCAATTTTAGATTGAAGTGTTGCTAGTTCTAACAGAGAGTTGTCATGATGGGTAGCAATCTTGTTGTCTTGGGTAGCAATCTTATCAGTGATCGTAGACACAAGTGCACCTGGTTTAAGTCGTCCGTCGTTGGAATACAACGCAATAGAGTTTTCAGTGGCTTCTTGCTGCCGTTTTAAAATGTCATCCGCGGATATATTACTGGCTTTAAGTCGTCCGTCGTTGGAATACAACGCAATAGAGTTTTCAGTGGCTTCTTGCTGCCGTTTTAAAATGTCATCCGCGGATATATTACTGGCTTTAAGTCGTCCGTCGTTGGAATACAACGCAATAGAGTTTTCAGTGGCTTCTTGCTGCCGTTTTAAAATGTCATCCGCGGATATATTACTGGCTTTAAGTCGTCCGTCGTTGGAATACAGCGCAATAGAGTTTTCAGCGGCGTCGCGCTGCCGTATCAAAATATCATCCAATGACACATCACTGCTTTTCAATTTACCCTGCTTGTCTTGAAATACAACTATTTCGTTCGGGTCAACACTTGTTAAGTTCAACGTCTCAGCTATTTCATCTTTGATTAGTTTTTTTACATCCTTGACAGAATCAGGTGGTGCAGTGCCATCGGGTTTGGGTTTCAAAGATCTCCCCCAAATATCAATCATGTTATTGTAAAACTCTTTCTCTCTTTAAAATCGTTTTTGACGACTTCGTCGTTGCCAGCGATTACTAGTGTATTCATTCACGACAACATGTGGTGGTTTTCCGCTTGGGTTACTCAAGGAGTTAGAAATAGCATCAAGGACATTTAATACTTCGCTGCCACATATTGGTGGGTCATTCATTTGTTGTGTTGGTAGCGTAGAATACCAAGTCTTCATTGGAAGGGTTTTTATATAACGCAAAAACTCTTTTGGTGGGGCTAATCCATATGAATCGAAATAAACAATCCCACGTGGATCAATAGCGTATGCAACCCAGTGAGTTCCAGGTCCGGTGCTGTTATCGAGATTAATAATACCTGTTTCAATTTTGTTTGGTTGATGTGGTAATTGATCTTTCATAAAGACACCTCTGAAATTTTTAATCGCTAGTTTTTTAGCAGCATCCATTAAATCAAAATTGGACATGGGAACCATCGAAGATTTGGGAACCATAGGTTCGGAAATCGAAGATTTCTGAATTAATAAACCGGTCCTAGTCTTAGACCCTTTCCGCTGTACCACGAATACGGGGTTCCTGGTAGTCTTAGACCCTTTCCCTTTTTTTTATACCCTCGACCTTTCTTCGGTTCATATGATTCAGCAATGCTCTGTACCGCTTTTGCCCCCAAGCCTCCAGCTGCCCCCAATGCGACTGCTTTTGCAACTGCTGGGGCCGCTGCCGCAAACAACGCTGGTAACGCAGCAAACAACGGAAATATACCGCCTGTTTTAATCATATTTTTGATAGCAGCCGCAGAAAGAGTAATCTGAACACCCTTTTTTGCTACTAGTGCATCATTGAAATGTTTCACCTGACGAGTTGTCAGCGATAATTTATTTGCACCACCAGTCATTTGGTTGGGTTTCAACGTGATTGTGGTTCCACATCGCTTAGCCGATTCTGATTGCAATTTTTTGATTTGACCAGGAGTTAACGCAACACTAATAACACTATATGACATTATACATAATTGATTGATTCTAAATCGTTTACAATTTCAATTACATGTTTTCTACTGGGGCATCTACCACTCTCATTCTTCCACCAACACCTTCAAGTAGCATTGATTTGTCGCTGAGAATGACAGCAACCGCTCTATAATTCGGGATAAGGATAGGAGATACCCCACCAACTGGGGGACCTCTCGGACGCTCTACACGGGCTCTAAAGTGTATATCAACAACAGATTGTCTCATCAAATCGAGATGTTCCAGTGAGAAGTAATAGATCGGATAGAGGCTTTTGAAATCCAATTGTGATATTTGCAAACCAGTATCCACATTTAGATCACGTGCCATAAACGACAATAGATTATGATAGACACGTGCAATATGGTTGTGAGTGTAATCGAGTTGTATATCCTCAGATGGTTCCTGTTGGCCGTTTATTCTCAGCGAGACTTCTTTAACACCTAACTGATCAAATATCATATGGCTTCGTTCTTGATTACCAACTCGCGCAGTATTCTGTAACGCCACAAATATATGACGTGGAGCTGAAACACCTTGTTTTGATGCCAGGTGCCATGTGAATATATCATCAACATTATCCTGTTTGATATCCGTGGTCACTGATAACCAACTCAACAACGACTTTCCTCCTTGTTCCATAAATGATAATAATTTTTCTTCTGCTGTGATTGATGGAGTTAATACTGGCATCCATAATGCTAGTTTTGATAAAATGACTTTACCATCAGCAACACCAGCATCATGCCAGATTGCATCATTATCAGTACCCTTTCGTACAAGCGCTACTGTATGCTTCGCTCCATAGATAACTTTTCGGACGTTTCTACAAAATCCGAATATATGATGCAGTGGAATAGCACATGAAAATTGTCGATGCTGCCCATGCAACATTGCTACACGTGTTGCAAATCCTAGGTTGTAGTTAATGATATTATTTATGACATCAAAAGTACCAGCTGGTCTTGTATATCCGGCTGGTGCTGGATCAACTGCGGTATCTTGTGTTGCCTTGACTCTAGAATACTGGTTGTGTTCAGGGTGATCAGTGATATCCTTAGAAAACATCATAGATGGACCCGCTGATCTTGAATAATCATCAGAATATCTCGCTAACCCGATTATTGTTGTTGCAACATCAACTTCACGGTCAATGGATTCAATTTCTTTTCCATCAATGAGATATCTAGCGCTTTCAAATAACGCCATTATGCCGTTATTAACAAAACCAACTCGTGTAGTTGGGTTTATGTCATATGGGGTATTAGCTGCAACATTTGTTACAAGTTCTCCTTCGATTTCGATAAATGCCTCACACGGTAGGAAGTATTTACTGGTATCATGAACTTGAAGTTCAATTCGCGATCGGAGATCTGGTTGTACTGCGTGATAAGAATAAAATTGAAAATCGCGTACAGAATCATCCTTGCCAACTGGGGCGTCTATATCAAATGCTGGATCAGGTGACCTTTTGAACATTTTATTCTATTTATCAGAGTCTAAATCGCGATTTCCCATTTCATCGTCGTGTTTTTTTAAAGCCACTTCCTGCTATCATGTTTGCTATCATGTTATTTTGGTCCTCTTGATTTATCAAGGGAGTCACCATCGACGCTAATTTTTCATCTACTGCGTTATTTATAATTCTACTAACACTTGCAGGCATTTCTGCTGTAGACGGTAACGGTACCGGTTTCTTTTTTCGTCTCACTAATGATGTTATTTTATTCTTCGCAGTTGAAAACGCTTTTCCAGCAAGATCTCCAACAGCACCAATACCCTTATCACGAATAACATCAATGGCTTTCATTCCTAGTTGTTTAGCTAACGGCATCACTTTTGGAGCCATTCTCGCAAATAACCCTGCAATGGTATTGCCTAAACCATCTCCGTAGTATGCTCTATAAACCGGAAACCGTGAATTAACTACGTAGACGGGGGTTGGTTTATCATGATTGTAGTGTATGATCATTATTTTAAATCAGAAACAATTTTTCAATTGTTATTTATCTAATCGATTCAGTCACTATGATAACCATGGACGGTTTCACCGTCTACTAACTCGCCAATGAAATCTCGATATGTGCTGATATCCATGATACCACCCTGAAATAATCGTCTACAGATATCAGCTGCTTCATTAATTATTTCCGGTGAGTTATTTCCAGCTCGTTTCCCTCCGATGAGAACCTCTAACCGTGATATATCACTGAGAACACTACCAGGACATGAAATCCTTGGATTCTCACTGGAATCTCTTAATCCACTTCCGCTATAACCAATTGCTTCATCCATTTTTTCTTCTTCATCCATGGGTTGTAAATAACCAAGAAGATCATAATCATCATAACGTGGTATTTGTTGTTTTTCAGGCGAGAAAAATATCTTTGCAGGTTGTTGTTTTTTAGGTGAAAAAGATATTTTCTTTGCAGGTTGCTGTCGCCGTCTTTGCGTTTTTTGCGGTTTTTGTTGTTGTTTAAACTCTTCGTATTGATTATACACGTTTCCCACATCATTGATATATCCAATGTATGATGCACTATCTTTCTTAACCTGATTTTGTTCAGTTTTGATTTTGTAGAGTATATCAGCCCAGTGAGTTATATTCGTAACATATTTATGTTGTTCTGGTTTCAACATTTTTTTCCTGTTTTCATAAGTCGTAACAACAAGCTTAGGAATATCTGCTAGTTTAGTATCATCAATTGCTGCTAACCCTTCCTCGTTAAATCTCACGCGTAAACCATCAACTGTTCTTTTTGATTCTATTTTTTGTACGGCCTGTTCTGTTTGTTCAGTTTTCGCTGCTATTTTTTCGAGTTCACCAATAACAGATTTCCCCGTCTCGGGACCATCTCCCAGTAAAGCGCGCTCTACTCCTTTCGTTGCTGTTGTTACTGGTTTAAACAATTCTTCAGATCCCGCAGCAAAATCAGTCTGAAAACTCTGTCGTTGTTGCAGTTTATTCCGTACAGAGTCACGAATTGGTACAAATCTCTTAATTGCATCTAATCGTTCACGAGCTAATCGGGTTGTTAATGCTTCATTGACCATTATTTGAAATCAGAAACAATTTTTCAATTGTAAAACAATTTTTCAATCCCGACCTAACACCAGTGACAAAGTCACTGTGGAAGTGTTTTAACGGCTCTATCATTGATGGCGAAAGTATCATAATTGTATATAAAAATAATTAATACTGATAGTTTCGCCACTTTTCTATTTGATCAATCCGACATGTCATAGATGATTTTTTTAACATCACCATGGAAGCGTTATTTCATCCTATCATTGATGGCGAAACTATCAGTATTAATTATTTTTATATACAATTATGATACTTTCGCCATCAATGATAGGATGAAATAACGCTTCCATGGTGATGTTAAAAAAATCATCTATGACATGTCGGATTGATCAAATAGAAAAGTGGCGAAACTATCAGTATTAATTATTTTTATATACAATTATGATACTTTCGCCATCAATGATAGAGCCGTTAAAACACTTCCACAGTGACTTTGTCACTGGTGTTAGGTCGGGATTGAAAAATTGTTTTACAATTGAAAAATTGTTTCTGATTTCAAATAATGGTCAATGAAGCATTAACAACCCGATTAGCTCGTGAACGATTAGATGCAATTAAGAGATTTGTACCAATTCGTGACTCTGTACGGAATAAACTGCAACAACGACAGAGTTTTCAGACTGATTTTGCTGCGGGATCTGAAGAATTGTTTAAACCAGTAACAACAGCAACGAAAGGAGTAGAGCGCGCTTTACTGGGAGATGGTCCCGAGACGGGGAAATCTGTTATTGGTGAACTCGAAAAAATAGCAGCGAAAACTGAACAAACAGAACAGGCCGTACAAAAAATAGAATCAAAAAGAACAGTTGATGGTTTACGCGTGAGATTTAACGAGGAAGGGTTAGCAGCAATTGATGATACTAAACTAGCAGATATTCCTAAGCTTGTTGTTACGACTTATGAAAACAGGAAAAAAATGTTGAAACCAGAACAACATAAATATGTTACGAATATAACTCACTGGGCTGATATACTCTACAAAATCAAAACTGAACAAAATCAGGTTAAGAAAGATAGTGCATCATACATTGGATATATCAATGATGTGGGAAACGTGTATAATCAATACGAAGAGTTTAAACAACAACAAAAACCGCAAAAAACGCAAAGACGGCGACAGCAACCTGCAAAGAAAATATCTTTTTCACCTAAAAAACAACAACCTGCAAAGATATTTTTCTCGCCTGAAAAACAACAAATACCACGTTATGATGATTATGATCTTCTTGGTTATTTACAACCCATGGATGAAGAAGAAAAAATGGATGAAGCAATTGGTTATAGCGGAAGTGGATTAAGAGATTCCAGTGAGAATCCAAGGATTTCATGTCCTGGTAGTGTTCTCAGTGATATATCACGGTTAGAGGTTCTCATCGGAGGGAAACGAGCTGGAAATAACTCACCGGAAATAATTAATGAAGCAGCTGATATCTGTAGACGATTATTTCAGGGTGGTATCATGGATATCAGCACATATCGAGATTTCATTGGCGAGTTAGTAGACGGTGAAACCGTCCATGGTTATCATAGTGACTGAATCGATTAGATAAATAACAATTGAAAAATTGTTTCTGATTTAAAATAATGATCATACACTACAATCATGATAAACCAACCCCCGTCTACGTAGTTAATTCACGGTTTCCGGTTTATAGAGCATACTACGGAGATGGTTTAGGCAATACCATTGCAGGGTTATTTGCGAGAATGGCTCCAAAAGTGATGCCGTTAGCTAAACAACTAGGAATGAAAGCCATTGATGTTATTCGTGATAAGGGTATTGGTGCTGTTGGAGATCTTGCTGGAAAAGCGTTTTCAACTGCGAAGAATAAAATAACATCATTAGTGAGACGAAAAAAGAAACCGGTACCGTTACCGTCTACAGCAGAAATGCCTGCAAGTGTTAGTAGAATTATAAATAACGCAGTAGATGAAAAATTAGCGTCGATGGTGACTCCCTTGATAAATCAAGAGGACCAAAATAACATGATAGCAAACATGATAGCAGGAAGTGGCTTTAAAAAAACACGACGATGAAATGGGAAATCGCGATTTAGACTCTGATAAATAGAATAAAATGTTCAAAAGGTCACCTGATCCAGCATTTGATATAGACGCCCCAGTTGGCAAGGATGATTCTGTACGCGATTTTCAATTTTATTCTTATCACGCAGTACAACCAGATCTCCGATCGCGAATTGAACTTCAAGTTCATGATACCAGTAAATACTTCCTACCGTGTGAGGCATTTATCGAAATCGAAGGAGAACTTGTAACAAATGTTGCAGCTAATACCCCATATGACATAAACCCAACTACACGAGTTGGTTTTGTTAATAACGGCATAATGGCGTTATTTGAAAGCGCTAGATATCTCATTGATGGAAAAGAAATTGAATCCATTGACCGTGAAGTTGATGTTGCAACAACAATAATCGGGTTAGCGAGATATTCTGATGATTATTCAAGATCAGCGGGTCCATCTATGATGTTTTCTAAGGATATCACTGATCACCCTGAACACAACCAGTATTCTAGAGTCAAGGCAACACAAGATACCGCAGTTGATCCAGCACCAGCCGGATATACAAGACCAGCTGGTACTTTTGATGTCATAAATAATATCATTAACTACAACCTAGGATTTGCAACACGTGTAGCAATGTTGCATGGGCAGCATCGACAATTTTCATGTGCTATTCCACTGCATCATATATTCGGATTTTGTAGAAACGTCCGAAAAGTTATCTATGGAGCGAAGCATACAGTAGCGCTTGTACGAAAGGGTACTGATAATGATGCAATCTGGCATGATGCTGGTGTTGCTGATGGTAAAGTCATTTTATCAAAACTAGCATTATGGATGCCAGTATTAACTCCATCAATCACAGCAGAAGAAAAATTATTATCATTTATGGAACAAGGAGGAAAGTCGTTGTTGAGTTGGTTATCAGTGACCACGGATATCAAACAGGATAATGTTGATGATATATTCACATGGCACCTGGCATCAAAACAAGGTGTTTCAGCTCCACGTCATATATTTGTGGCGTTACAGAATACTGCGCGAGTTGGTAATCAAGAACGAAGCCATATGATATTTGATCAGTTAGGTGTTAAAGAAGTCTCGCTGAGAATAAACGGCCAACAGGAACCATCTGAGGATATACAACTCGATTACACTCACAACCATATTGCACGTGTCTATCATAATCTATTGTCGTTTATGGCACGTGATCTAAATGTGGATACTGGTTTGCAAATATCACAATTGGATTTCAAAAGCCTCTATCCGATCTATTACTTCTCACTGGAACATCTCGATTTGATGAGACAATCTGTTGTTGATATACACTTTAGAGCCCGTGTAGAGCGTCCGAGAGGTCCCCCAGTTGGTGGGGTATCTCCTATCCTTATCCCGAATTATAGAGCGGTTGCTGTCATTCTCAGCGACAAATCAATGCTACTTGAAGGTGTTGGTGGAAGAATGAGAGTGGTAGATGCCCCAGTAGAAAACATGTAATTGAAATTGTAAACGATTTAGAATCAATCAATTATGTATAATGTCATATAGTGTTATTAGTGTTGCGTTAACTCCTGG
Source organism: Unio pictorum (assembly GCA_030141615.1). Lineage (NCBI taxonomy): Eukaryota > Metazoa > Mollusca > Bivalvia > Unionida > Unionidae > Unio > Unio pictorum. The sequence goes on along the minus strand of JARLTB010000161.1, from coordinate 3,985,423 downwards.
TCAAATCAAAAAATTGCAATCAGAATCGGCTAAGCGATGTGGAACCACAATCACGTTGAAACCCAACCAAATGACTGGTGGTGCAAATAAATTATCGCTGACAACTCGTCAGGTGAAACATTTCAATGATGCACTAGTAGCAAAAAAGGGTGTTCAGATTACTCTTTCTGCGGCTGCTATCAAAAATATGATTAAAACAGGCGGTATATTTCCGTTGTTTGCTGCGTTACCAGCGTTGTTTGCGGCAGCGGCCCCAGCAGTTGCAAAAGCAGTCGCATTGGGGGCAGCTGGAGGCTTGGGGGCAAAAGCGGTACAGAGCATTGCTGAATCATATGAACCGAAGAAAGGTCGAGGGTATAAAAAAAAGGGAAAGGGTCTAAGACTACCAGGAACCCCGTATTCGTGGTACAGCGGAAAGGGTCTAAGACTAGGACCGGTTTATTAATTCAGAAATCTTCGATTTCCGAACCTATGGTTCCCAAATCTTCGATGGTTCCCATGTCCAATTTTGATTTAATGGATGCTGCTAAAAAACTAGCGATTAAAAATTTCAGAGGTGTCTTTATGAAAGATCAATTACCACATCAACCAAACAAAATTGAAACAGGTATTATTAATCTCGATAACAGCACCGGACCTGGAACTCACTGGGTTGCATACGCTATTGATCCACGTGGGATTGTTTATTTCGATTCATATGGATTAGCCCCACCAAAAGAGTTTTTGCGTTATATAAAAACCCTTCCAATGAAGACTTGGTATTCTACGCTACCAACACAACAAATGAATGACCCACCAATATGTGGCAGCGAAGTATTAAATGTCCTTGATGCTATTTCTAACTCCTTGAGTAACCCAAGCGGAAAACCACCACATGTTGTCGTGAATGAATACACTAGTAATCGCTGGCAACGACGAAGTCGTCAAAAACGATTTTAAAGAGAGAAAGAGTTTTACAATAACATGATTGATATTTGGGGGAGATCTTTGAAACCCAAACCCGATGGCACTGCACCACCTGATTCTGTCAAGGATGTAAAAAAACTAATCAAAGATGAAATAGCTGAGACGTTGAACTTAACAAGTGTTGACCCGAACGAAATAGTTGTATTTCAAGACAAGCAGGGTAAATTGAAAAGCAGTGATGTGTCATTGGATGATATTTTGATACGGCAGCGCGACGCCGCTGAAAACTCTATTGCGCTGTATTCCAACGACGGACGACTTAAAGCCAGTAATATATCCGCGGATGACATTTTAAAACGGCAGCAAGAAGCCACTGAAAACTCTATTGCGTTGTATTCCAACGACGGACGACTTAAAGCCAGTAATATATCCGCGGATGACATTTTAAAACGGCAGCAAGAAGCCACTGAAAACTCTATTGCGTTGTATTCCAACGACGGACGACTTAAAGCCAGTAATATATCCGCGGATGACATTTTAAAACGGCAGCAAGAAGCCACTGAAAACTCTATTGCGTTGTATTCCAACGACGGACGACTTAAACCAGGTGCACTTGTGTCTACGATCACTGATAAGATTGCTACCCAAGACAACAAGATTGCTACCCATCATGACAACTCTCTGTTAGAACTAGCAACACTTCAATCTAAAATTGAAGAACACGGAAAACAGGTTTCAGTTTTACGTAGAAATATCGTGGATAAATTTCTTGGAACTACATTCGATAAACTCGACATAAAACTCCCTGATATTAAAAAATCCATCGATGAGACGAAAAACTTCATCGAAGCCGTCAAAGGTGATTTTTCGAGGATGATAACAATCATTGAAAAAACAAAAATTCCTCATGAGAAAACCAACAACGTGGTATACACAATCCAACACGGATCATTTGAGTGGACACCTACAAACAACAAATTAAATATCACTGCAACCGTTAAGGGTATTTATCGATTAACACTAGTAACACCATTAACTCAATTTAATATATCATCGTCGAGTTCATCCGGGGTTAATAATACGATTTCAACGATCATCGACAAGGATACAACTGAAAAGTTCACTATAACAGCTACTGATAAAAATTTGATTGGGGTTTCAGTAACCTGGTATGTGGAATTCGTAGCGGATTTAAGTAAATAACTAAATTGAAAGGATTTCACAATTGAAAACGCTAGCTTTTTTAAAATAACAACAATGATTTCATCAACGCAATGTCGCTATGATCAGGTCAGAGAATTTCAGAATAGACTCAAAACCCTCGCCGAGGAGTATCAAATAAAAATAAAAAAATACCGACGAAAAATCACCGCAATTGATGTTATTATATACTCGGTGTCAAGCGTTCTCACTGGCGCCGGAATAATACTTGCATCGGTTACAATGATTGCCCCGGTCGTAGTTCCAATTTGCATTTCTGCGGTGGCTACAATCGGGGGTATATCAACCGGGATAGCAAAAAAGATATCATCATGCAGCCAGAGTAAACTGCAGAATTACTTACTTCAATTTCATATTGCATCAACCGCATATTCGCAGTTATCATTGATGATATCGTCGTCACTCGATAATACAATTATATCAGATAGTGAATTCTCAGAGATGGTCAGTATTTTTGATTCAGCGATATCAAAATTAGAGCGACAACATGAGTATAATAACAATGACAACACCGATGGAATCAGAAAACACGAACCCAAAAAACAAAATGATCTCAATAATATCAACATTACCAGATTGTGAGTTCTCAGTGATGGTCAGTATTTATGATTCCTCGATACCAAAATTAGAAATAAATCATGAGTATAATAACAATGACAACACCGCAGGAATTACTTCAACGAATAGTGGAGAACACGAACCCAGTACAAACAAGCATGATATCAATAACATCAACGAATCCAGAATTCAGTGTGAATTTCCCCTCTCCGGTCCCCGTGAAGGAGATAGCGCTAGCAAAACTACGAGTGTATCACAGTTGGCCTAATATCAGATCGGTAGCATTTGGTGGTCAACAACCCAATAATTCACTGGTATTTGCAAATAAGAATAAAGACGACGGTACCCCAGACTGGAACGTCGTTTCGATACCAACAGGGTCATACCAAATAGAACAAATCAATAATGAATTCGCGCGTAGAATAAAATCGATTACTGGAGTAGAGTCAAAAATCGCTATAACAGTTCATGAGCCGACGCTATCATCCGCAATTGAGATAAACTCAGAAGGATACGTCGTAGATATCTATCAGAGTTCTATTAGAACCGTATTAGGATGGCCTGAATTACCACCCCAGAGTAAAACTCTGGAGGAAACCGTTAAATTACCAGAACCACAAAAATCTGATTATATCACAGACAAAATAAAACCTAAAAATCCAATAAGGAGTTACAAAAAATACAACTTATTTAAAGAGTTTTTTGGGTTAGGATACGAACCTGGTGTGGGGATTGGACCATTGAAAGAATATAATTTTGTTAACGAACCTGAAATCATTAAAAATTTCACAGCGATGAATCATGATTTATCGCTGTTGTTAATATCTCTTAAATCCGGTACTCTCACCCGAGATGAATTTATCAGCGTCGTAGAAACATGCAATAAAATTATCGACGATATGGAAGTATTTAATTCACAAATTATTCGAGTGATATTAGATGATAAAAACCCCACATCGATAACAATATTTGCAAACCAATATAATATCCACGAAGAAGACATTCCGACATTCAAACTACCGGGATATAACGTACCAGAACTAAAAAAACTTCTCAGTGACACCATCGATGTTGGTTTTAAAATAATTCATGATGCATGGAAAAAAACAGCATCACCGGAAATAAAAATCCTCAAACACAATAATGACCCAGATGGTGGCGGTAGGCATATCGCTCCGTTCAACGTGAATGTTTCATCGGTGATTGCGATCAATTTAGTGTGTGATGTTATTGAAGGAAGCTATCAAATTAATCTCGAACGATCAAATCAAGCTCAGCAAGGGTATATTTTGTATTCGTTTGCACCAACAGCTCCTCCAGGATTTTTAATTATTGAAAACCCAATTAATCCTGTCTACATGCGATGCCATAATAATTCATTAACCAGAATTAATTTCAAACTCACCGACCAGTCAAATAATCTGATTGATTTACAAGAAGAGGTGTTAGTGATTAGTTTGTTTGTGAGATCCTAAATGATTTTCGTCCTAAGGACTTTCATCATAAAGACTTGATCAAATCATTTCTTATTTTTTGTTAACCAGTGATGAAATCACTAAGCAGCAGAGAGGGTGGATGACAACAAGTTGCGACCAAAATTAATTAAAAAATCGTTTTCATTTTTTTAGTTAAAATGATTTCGTAGGGAGATTTCAATCAATTTTTTGTCTGAAAACGTTGTAGGATTCGCCATCTTTTGGTTAAAATAAGATTATAGGACGGATCGTTTTAGGATTTCAATCAAAATTTGTCTAAAAACGTTGTAGGATTCACCCTCTCTGCTGCTGCACTAAAGTAGCTATTTCGTCACTCTCTGTAGTAACACAATGTTATTAAAGCACCTATTTTGTGTCACTGATCACATTGTCATTTAAATACATATTTCATGTCACTGTGTAGTATAGCATTGATATTAAAGTACCTGTTGCAAATTTAAGATATGACAAACTTTACTAGATCGAAATGCAACTATTCATCACAAGCGGTAATTGATTTGGTGGAAAATAATGCGAAAATAAAAACATGCTTACTTAGTCTGAAGCCATTGTTATGAATAATTCATTCATACGTTTAAAGGAGTTAATCATGGTTTTGAAAATTGGTAAAACAAAAGTATTCCAGTTATACGTGAGCGTGTTTTTATCTCTTTGAACAGGACAAACGACAATCTGTCGAGCGCAAAATAATCTTTGAATATATATATATATATATATATATATATATATATATATATATATATATATATATATATATATATATATATGCCGTTTTAAATGAGAGCAATACGGACATATATGTTATTTTCAGCAATTCCACTTACTTAAAGAAACAAGTTAATTACAGGATTAACTAAAGCACGAACAACTAAATTAAAATATGATGAATTTAAACAATGGCAACAAATTTTATTTGTAAGTACGTCAAATTCTTCTCTATCAATTCATAAACTTTCTGGCTCTGAGTAAGTAAAGTTGAGCCATGAAGGGTATGTGAAGTAATAAAATGTTACCTACTTCTAAACTTACGTGTAAGAGAGTATATGTTCACAACGTCATTGCCATCGGTTGTTATACATGTCCAAATGCTTGCTAAGACTGCAGCCAGTGTAAATATAGTCCGGAGAAAGATATCAAATGTGAGAAACGTTTTCAGCTTTATCGGCTTTATGAAAAGCGTCGAGACAAAAAGGCAAAGATTGAAGCAAGAGGTATCTTTACAACAGCGCATGCATGTGAAATGCAGACAGATATAAACGGACAGCTAAGGTTCTCAGGGATATCTGTAATACCAAACGGACAGCTAAGGTTCTCAGGGATATCTGTAATACCAATGTAAGATCTTATATTGTACAGTGGTTAGAAGATACAAAACATTAACATAGAGTTGTTGGAAGTGATAGTGAGGGTGGAAATTAGAATGGAGGAAGTCTGTGAGAGAATATTGGCCAAGTATCAGCTACTTATACATGAGTACCAGTAGCATGGATGGTGGTCCATGAAATGAATGATGTTCTACTGCATCATATGGGGAGGTTGTCCTCACTCAACTAGATGTCGCCGACGCCGCTAAGGCTTTCAGCCATTTTTTCAATTTAGTGGCTAGAAAACAAAGAGTTACACCTCCTTCAATCCGAATAGAAATCTACTGTTGGAAATCCAAGTTATACTGATCAAAGGTATAGAAGCAATAGCATCATCCACACTGTACCCACTTAAAAATTTATTGACATTCGATTTACCTCTCTTGATCGAAGTTTGATTTTTGAGGCTATGAGAGGTCTTTCAGATTTTGTTTTCTGCTCCTTTTTGTAAATGACAACTATGTTTTGTGCTTTGCACGATAAATCAACAGAAGTAAGGAAATTTAGTACTGTAATATAAGTATATAATTAAAGGCATACAACCTAAGATTATCGACTTTTTTGTTCTAGCAAATGCATGATACTATGAAACGTATGATATAAATAATGAGTAATTACAGGTCATTCAGTTTCAAAAAATGTACAACTGTAAGTTTAATCAATGAAAATATAACGATTTTCTGTACGGATTGCTAATTAATTATGCAGAAACGGAATTTACCGATATTCTCCGAAGTCGCAGTTTCACGTGATGCGCATCAACAAATATGGAAGTCGAGGTAAGCATGTGTTGATGTAATTATTGCCATATTTTTCGTATTTCTTCGTCTATCCTTCTCCTTAGTTTTTTATAGTCACCAACAATATATGTATTACGTTTAGATTTCTCATTATATATGATAGATTACATGAAGTATGCAAAAAAGTGAATATGATGGAAAACATGACAAAAAGATGTTCCTTTAAGGGGCCATTCTTGAAAGTGTTTGTGAGATTTTCTCACGTTGTAAGATAAACCAACTAAAAATATGATAATTTCTATCATTGTAATGAGAACGGCTATCAAAAGGTCTCACTAAAGTCGCTTCTTAGGCTCAGAATAAAGTTGATTTTCTTGTGCATTTGCATTACCACCTCACGCTCACGTATCGGGTAGTCGTTGCGATTTGCGCATTTGTTTGTATATTTACACGTTTGCTTCATTGCATAACACAAAAGTTAATATTTTCCCACATAACATTTAATGCATTTATTTTATTTGGAATATGTTTTACTGACAATTTTTTTAAAAATTTCTGAAGGACTTCAACCTGATGAAGTCGTGCTCCTTGTTGCACCGAGGTATATGCAAGATGATCTGGCAGCAGAAGAAGATAATGATTGCAACCGGGGGGAAAGGCATATTGCTAATTGGCAGTTTTTTAAGGACTTAAGGGATACATGTGAAAACATCATGGGATCCACGGAAGTTTCTGAACTTGCGTTAATCACTATAGAGCTTGGAAAGCAGACGAAAGTTAACGTAACATTAAGTATCCCGAAGCCGGCATTCAACTTTCCTATTGAGATTTGTTGTATTGCAACATATGGAGAGGTTGTCCTTACTGAACTAAATGTCGATGACGCCGCTAAGTCTTTCAGCCATTTTTTTCAATTTAGTGGCTATTAAACAAAGGGTTACACCTCCTTCAATCCGAATAGAACTCTACTGTTGGAAATCCAAGATATACTTATCAAAGGTATAGAAGCAATAGCATCAGGCCATGAGAGGTCTTTCAGATTTTGTTTCCTGTTTTTTTTTTGTAAATGACAACTACCTTATGTGCTTTGCACGACAAATCAACAGAAGTAAGGAAATTTAGTACTGTAATATAAGTATATAGTTAAAGGCATACAACCTAAGATTTTCGATTTTTTTGTTCTAGCAAATGCATGATACTATGAAACGTATGGTATAAATAATGAGTAATTACAGCTCATTCTGTTTCAAAAAATGTACAACTGTAAGTTTAATCAATGAAATATAACTATTTTCTGTACGGATTGCTAATTAATTATGCAGAAATGGAATTTACCGATATTCTCCGAAGTCGCAGTTTCAAGTGATGCGCGTCAACAAATATGGAAGTCGAGGTAAGCATGTGTTGATGTAATTATTGCCATATTCTTCGTATTTATTCGTCTCTCCTTCTCCTTAGTTCTTTATATTCACCAACAATATATGTATTACTTTTAGATTTCTCATTATATATGATAGATTACAAGAAGTATGCAAAAAAGTCAATATGATGGAAAATCATGACAATAAGAGGTTCCTTTAAGGGGCCATATTTGAAAGTGTTTGTTAGATTTTCTTACGTTGCAAGATAAACCAACTAAAAAGATGATAATTTGTATCATTGTAATCAGAACGGCTATTAATAGGTCTCGCTAAAGTCGTGTCTTAGGCTCACAATAAAGTAGACGTTCTGGTGAATTTGCATTACCACATCACGCTCACGTATCGGATAGTCGATGCGATTTGCGCATTTGTTTGTACATTTACACGTTTGCTTCACTGCGTAACACAAAAAATAATATTTTCCCACATAACATTTAATGCATTTATTTTATTTGGAATATGTTTTACTGACAAATGTTTAAAAAATTTCTGCAGGACTTCGACCTGCTTGTTTTAGATGAAGTCGTGCTCCTTGTTGCACTGAGGTATATGCAAGATGACCTGGCAGCAGAAAATGATAATGATTACAACCGGGGAAAAAGGCATATTACTATTTGGCAGTTTTTATGGACTTAAGGGATACCTATGTACTGGCAACATACATGTTATTCCAAGTTGTTGTGTATGGCGTATAATGGATAAATAATTTTAGCCAGTACCATGGCTTTACGCAAGGAAGACTTGGGTGATCTATCCAATGAAAAGATGTGTGATTATTATAATTTATTTTGGCTTTAAGTTGTATAAAGCATTTCTTTTGTGGTATGCAATTTTTATTTTGCATGAACAAGTTTTGTTAAACATTTTTTTAGCTACCTATCCACTAAACAATGATTATGTATGGCTACGTTTTGAAAGCAACTGTCAGGAGACTATTTTTTAAAATCATATGCAAAGGATGTAAAAAACAAACCTACACTGGCGAACATGATTTTAATCATGCATATACAGTAACACATTAAGTTCAATGATAAATAATGCATATTCATATTGAGTTGAGAAAGCAAAACCTGTTGCAGTGTTTCATGAATACAGTTTGGCATGTAAATATCAACAGAACCGCAAACACTAGGATACTATTCTATCTAGATACTGCTCATTAATTTCAATTACATGTAAAACAAAATGGCTATGGAAACAGAATAAGGTTTTTAAGACTAAAATACTAGTTCATCAAAAGTTTCCTTGATAGCTTATATCACATATGTGCATCATCAGCCGTCTTATTACAACTAAATCAAATATACTTGACACCAATTAAAAGCATCCAGTTTTCAGTTTTTTAAAATGTGTTCATTTACCATAGAAATAATTATACCCTTTATATGAATACACAGATTAATGTACACAACTGCATACACTGTAAAACTAACTGTTATAAATTATGAAATGAACTAAACTTATATAAGTGCAAATGTGCTTGTACAGACATAATTTTAATTCAAGGGTACAGTCAGGCACAAAAAAACTGAAGGATATCATCTAAGAATAATTATGGCATATATCGAGGATTTCCGTGTTATTTAGGTTGGGTGGGGTGCTCCCACTATTATTTAAATTATTACAAAAGCCCACCTCTCCCCAGGCTTGTTGTTGTGAGGAATTGAAATAGTGATAGAGAGATGCAATAATCAGAGCACCCAGTCAGTGGTGACGACAGTTAAATTAATTAATATACAAAAAGTATGAAGGTCAAATAAACAACAATTTTATATATCATTAAAAAACAGTCATATCTCAAATGAGATTCAAATTAAAACCCTATCACTCGTCTTTAAAAAATCGACCAAGTTATGACCGTTTGTATCATCTTATTAGTGTAATAGATTATCCTCCTGTCCTGTGTCCCTACTCATCTGTATGATCTTTATATGGACTGGTAGTACAATTCACTCCAGTCCGTCTAACTTCTGCCTCCGCTCTTCCTTTTTCGTTGTCTCCCAGAGACTTGTATATGAGAAACTAGTGTACCATTACTATACAAGATTGAGTACAGACATCCCATTCAGATAATGTTCTATAGAAATTACATTGATGTTTTAGTATCCTGCGCTTGGTTTCTATGCTTTTGACACACGTGATTACCATTTATTCAATGACAAACTTTAGGAGATCACTGCTGCAGAGAAACAAATATTGAGATAAAGTCCACCCCATCCCATGTATGTTTCCTATTGCATTTCTTTTAAAATTAGTTTAGCTAGGTACACAAACACAACACACACACACACACACACACACACACACACACACACACACACACACACATATATATATATATATATATATATATATATATATATATATATATATATATATACTGAATAGTAGATGCAATGTACGAAGTACAATGCAAAACTATCTCAGATATGCATATCAAATTCAGGAATGCGGGCCATGCTACCAGGTGAAGAGACTTTGCCTTCTCGATTTTTCAGACGTAAAATGACTGGTTGTACTTTATACCTTCCTTGATGTGCCCATTAAGTTCTGGCAGTGTTTTAACCAAGGCAAAATGTATTTATGCATTATTGATACCAATTAGCCTACACAGACAAACAAACTCTTACACATTCACAGGGGTGTTTAATTGCTAACTTACCATTAACCATGTTTGCAGCAATATATCACTGCTCGAGTTCTTGAAATTGGGCCTACTGTACAGTGATGAAAATATACCAAATTTTGTTTCAAAATTATAACAGTGTGTGTGATTTTGAATTTTAACATACCTTGAACAATTTGTCAGCCATATTGCTATGATATTTGCAGTGTGGCAGTTTATAGTGATGTCTATCACTGAGGCATAATGCCGCAGACATGATGCATGACATCCCACGCAGTTACATTATCCTGACAGTAGGACGACCAGTCCATTCACTAACCTCCTAATGCTGAGCACCAAATGAGGCAGCTGTTAACATCATTTTTATGTCTTTGGTATGACTTGGCCAGGGATCAAGGCCTCCACAACCTTTTGCATCTGCGGTGGATTCTCTTACCAGTAGGCCACTGGAACGGTCAACACCAGTATGTAAATAGTAAATTGTTATAAAAATATAATCGGTGAAGATAATTTCTAATTTCTTTCTTTTTATAAAATAAACAGAAGTTAACGCATTATTTTTTTTAATAAAATCATTCTGAAACTGTATGTGAATCTGTAATGGCAGACATCGTCGCACATGTGATAAACCACTTCATTACATTGTATTCCTAAAAAATGGGCAAATAAATTCAGTAAAATATATAAGTTAATTAAAACAAAGTCTAAATATTTTGTGTTAGAAGATATAGCCTAAATATTTAATAATATAGTCACAAATATGGAACAATACTATGTTGTGGAATTCGAAACAATGATGTTAAGCTCAATGTTGTTTTCTGATGTAATTCATTTTCATGATAAAACACACACATATATATATATATATATATATATATATATATATATATATATATATATATATATATATATTGAAGCAAAAACTCTTTTAAGCAATGTATATCGTTGCTATCAGTATTTAGGCACATAATAAAATATAACTATGTAGTCCTAATATTGGATGTTTATAAGATGCACCCACTTGGCACAACACATGTTCTTTGATGGGTTTTGTTGGAAAAAAGTATTCAGTTCAGTTACATATCAATTTTAAAGCTTCAGTGTCTTATTTTATTGATAGGTACAGTAATGTTTAGTGGGAGCATTGAAATCAAGATGAAGAGTATGGTTTGAAGTCATTTGCTCCAATGTACATTTTATCTCCTTCAAAGTATGCTTGAATCCTTCTGACTGCAATGTTAAACAAAACATTTAGAAAATAAAATTATTAAAAGGTACTTTATTATGCAGAAATATTGATATGGAATTACATGATTGTAATCTTGTTACTCCTATAAGATTAAATGAATAACAATGTATAGTTTCTGCTTTGCTTTTTTTCAATACATCATACGGCCAAATACACTGCATTTACCTCAATCTAAACATACATAAAAGACACGTATAGATGCAATGGGTATGAAAAGTTAGAAAAGGTCTTACATCCTTTTGCTCAAATGCATGTTTTTAAAAGCTTTAAGAACATAATCAATAGTGGTCTGAAGAGAAACTGATACTTGGAAATCAAACAGATGCTGGACTTTGGCTCATGGTAGGCACTTCAAGAAAGACTTAGTCAAAGTCTATATGGGTCCATGGTAGGGATCATTTCTTACCATAAAAATCACTAGAATAGTCTCTCCATAACACTTCGATATCAATAGTTGTTACCTGACTAAAAGGCCTAAATCATTTTAACTTAAAATGAGATTTCTGCTTTGAATAGTCTCTCCATAACACTTCGATATCAATAGGTGTTACCTGCCTAAAAGGCCTAAATCATTTTAACTTAAAATGAGATTTCTGCTTTGTAAAAATCTCTTCTGTAGGAGGTGGTGGTATTGAAGCAAGTACATCAGATATTCACCTAAGATCAATTATGTCCAAAAAAACTGGCTGGTTCATGCCAACTGTATTATCTAACCTCATGTTCAATATTTTCATAATTAGTTCCAGAATATACAGGTACTAGTGATCAGCTTTCTTTGGGTTTGCAGACTATCTCTCACTTTTTGTTGAATGACCTTTGGTATCTCACAAGAAAATGACAATGTCATTTTATATTTTTTTAATTCTCAAAAGTCCAAATAAAAACTGCATACAATTACATGAAACAAATCATTTTGCTGTAGATGAAAATGTCAAAATAGCAAATATGTATCTTATCCATATATCATAAAAATGTTTAGATTATTTACAGAATTTCGAAATTACATTAGACTAATTCAAACCAAAATTGGTTTATGAAATTTATTTAAAAAAATTTCTTCCGTAAAAGATTAAATTGTACCACAAGCAGATGGTTTATCAACTTTCAGGTAAAGCATTAATTTTTTAACAAAAATGAGTAATTACGTTATCAAACAAGAATAAAATGTATTACCTTATTGTTCCATTTGTATTTACAATCACATCTCTGTCAATATGATTGTTATGATCAAGAGTCCTAGCTCTGAAAGCTGATGGCTTATATGAATGTCTTTTGGAGGCATACCATAAACTGAAACTTCTGATAATTCTCCAGTTCTGCTGTACTTCTGAAACAAAGTAAAATGACTAAATAAATATATTGATTCAGATGCAGAGAACTATTTAAAATTTGTAAATCCCCATTAATCTGTTTTGATGAAAATGCCAATGTACATTAGCATTATATATGAAGAGAATAATCAACTCATTCCACCCCTACCATTTTTTTCTTGTTACCTGAAATGTGGGTAGGGAATGCATTTGTGGGCTAATTTTAAATACATTGAAATACATCTGCTTCCATGACTTTTTTGCTTAGATATATGCTTAACTGTGCTAGAAACATCATTCGTCATCTGCATAAGGGTACAAGTTAGATGTTTTCTTACTTCTGTTCCATCATTTTCCTCCTGACCACTTTTTTCTTCCAATCTCCAATTTATCCTACTTTTGCAAATGTTCACCTGTCTCTGTATAGCTCAGACCGGTGTGAGTTAGATTGCAAACAAAAACGTAAAACATCCGGAAACAAAATCTTAATTCTATTAATGGGTATGCGCAAAAATGGGCACATCTTGACCACTCCCTCCCTGTACACTTGCATACTTGCTTTTACATACACCCTATCTGCGTACATATGATTGCCCTCCCCATTCTGTAGAACAGCCTATATTTAATACACACAGAAAAGATCAAGGATTAATAATATTATGTATTTAATATAACAGATAGTACACCAATGTCGAATGTCTGGCTGCATCAAAGAAATAAGCTGCATAACTTTAAAAAGTTTATCTATTGCTAATTAAAACTCAAACGCCAACTGAACCCAGTCAAGCAGGTTACATATTAAACAAATTACTATTGATGTATATGTGTACATACATTATCAGTAGACCACCCACCCCCATACAAAATCATATGCATTTGAATAAACCCCGCTTGCCCTCTCTATGAGTACTAAACGGACAAACCATATGTATCGCATTAGTGTGGTTTGTATTTATAATACGATGTAGTCATTTTCTTTCTGTGATAAGGAGTATATCTTCATTATTTCAATTAGGAATACTTTATTTAAGATCAATTGTAATTATACATTTTTACATTTTTGATAATACATAGAAAAGAAAGCTTTTGTGTGATAAATCTTTCTGGTTCATACACAAATTCCATCCACAAATACCAATACAATGCTATAATTTAATTTTAGTTTAGTTACAAATATCATGCATGTATCACAATGGTTGTTTTTTAGTATACTTAACACAAATATGTATGTATCACAAATTTTTTTGTTAGCATGATTTCTCAAATGGGTTGATAAAACTTTAAGACTTTTCCATCATAACACCTTCCGTCTCCTTAAGTTTTTCAACTTCATACAAGACTGAATCCCTTTGTCACAGAATTAGGCGAAAATTGAATTTATTTCTTCTCGAATTACAAACTAATTTCACCATTTTTTTGTTTCGTCGTACATGCGTTATCTGGGGTGAATAAGTGGTATTTTTCCAAGGTAAACGGCGTGTAACGATTTGCATGTGCCTGACTTCGAATCACTTGAAGTCAGGAACATTAGAATCACGGGGTGAACGGTAATCGTGCCGTGAATTCTGCTCACCTATTTGAGGATATATAAAGCAGAATATTTCTGATTATATTACGGGTCCAAAAGTATCTTATCACAGGATAGATAGCTCGTCATTCTTTCTCCAGCCAAAGGAGTGAGTGTTAAATTTATATTTCGTTTTATAGTGAATTTTATTCAGTTTATCATTTCATGTAATGATGCCTTTATTACAATGCAGTTTTAAACGTGGAATATTTGGAATTACTAGTCACTATTAGACTTTAAATGCAATAGTGTAATCTACGTTGTAGATTGTTTTAAAAAAAAACTATTATTAGTTTGGCCTCTTTATTGTAGCTGATACTGTAGCGGAGCATCTCTGATATTGTAGCAGAGCATCTATGAAATTGTTGCTGATTGTAGCTGAACGTCTCTGAACGTATCTGATTGTAGCTGAACGTCTCTGAACGTATCTGATTGTAGCTGAACGTCACTGAATGTCTCTGAATTGTAGCTGAATGTGATTAATTGTGCCATTTGATTGTGAGATCAAATTGAAGTATCTGTCTGTCTGTCTGTCGGATTGTCTGTCCGTCTACATCTGTCGTGATGTGTAAATATCCGGAAATCTAGAAGTCTGAGTGTCGGAGCTGTCTAGAGGTGTAAACATCCGGGATGGCATCTAGGTATTTGGGAACGTTGGTTCTAGTAGATGCTGTATGCTGGCTGTACATATAACTGTGGTGGAATTGTGAAGGGCAAACGGCCAATAAAACTATTGATCAACCCTAGGTATTCGGGGAGCTGGGCGGCGATTTAACAGTTGGTCAATCGTACTGTTATACAGGGTCGAGACACATGTGTGTGTTGCAATTGTAATACAATTGAATACATTGTTATATTTACATAGTTACTTCAAATCACAATAGTATTTCAAGGGATTACATGAATCTCAATAAAAGTTAGGAACTTGATTAAAT
This sequence comes from Unio pictorum, assembly GCA_030141615.1. Lineage (NCBI taxonomy): Eukaryota > Metazoa > Mollusca > Bivalvia > Unionida > Unionidae > Unio > Unio pictorum. Next base: position 3,970,030 of record JARLTB010000161.1, on the reverse strand, counting down.
ACATGTATATGTTCGTGCTAGTTGTCGCAATCCATAGGTGCGATAGTATAGTTTGATATTTTGTATTTGTTATCGCAATTTATACTTGCGGTAATATAACTTTTGTAAAGGTTCCTTGGATCTGTGTATAGTCCAAGAGATTCCTTTGTATCTGTGTTTTATTTTGTATTAATAATTAATTCATTCATGTATTGTGAATGGTTGTGAGTGTAATTGTGGGTTGAACGCATGAGTTATTGTGTTGATACATCATTATTTTTCATTAATAATTTATTTCATAAATTTATATTTTCTTTCAAATATTGTGTTTGTGTTGTTCATTTAATCCACCATCCACTCGGTAACAATTCTGTTACAATGGTGTCAGAAGTGGGATCGCTGGATTAAGTGATCTGTCAATCATTTTTGTGAAAGTATACATGTAATGTTTATATTTGAGCGTGACCTTCTTGACTAAATAATACTCAAGTTGGGGTTTATTTTTGTTTAGTTTATCTAGGTCCGTGTGTCCAGTATAAACGTATTTAAAAGCATTTGTTTCGTTACCTTCATCAGGAAAATAAGGTCAGCCTGTGGTATATATATATCTATATTCATATTACAATTGTCATGTCATCCCTTAAGGACTTGGTTGCCTTAGGCAAAGATTTTGGATATGAAGGTGAAAGTTTAAGGAAATTTATTCAGGAATAACAGGCCCGGGAAAGGGAAGAAAGGGTAAGGGCAAGGGAATTAGAAAGGGAAGCCGATGAAAGGAAATGGGCCTTTGAAAGGGAAAAGATAGAATTTGAGAAGGATAAAATAGAATTAGAGAAGCATGCCCAAAGGGAAAAGATAGAATTAGAGAAGCAAGCCGAAAGGGAAAAGATAGAATTAGAGAAGCAGTCCAAAAAGGACAGGATAGGATGGGAAAAAGAATCGGAGGAAAGGCGAATGGAGTTAGATAAACTAGCAAAAGTAGAAATGTTAGAGTTAGAAGAAAGAGCAAAGCAACGGGATTGTGAGTGTAATTGTGGGTTGAACGCATGAGTTATTGTGTTGATACATCATTATTTTTCATTAATAATTTATTTCATAAATTTATATTTTCTTTCACATATTGTGTTTGTGTTCTTCATTTAATCCACCATCCACACGGTAACAATTCTGTTACACCCTTAAATAAAATTTTGTAATGTGTAACTACTACTGTTGAACTTGGGAATCTTTAGTTTTGTATGAAAAGAAAGCATTATCGTTTATCTTGGTTATTATGATGGGAATGATAATGCTTAAAGAAATAATAATAATACTAATAATAACTTATTTAAAGGGGTGACTAATTTAGTCAAAGACTATTCTCCCTTGAGGCCCTTTAACTAAAATACAAACAGCATGATGAGGAACATATCAATAACAAAAAAAATGACATGCCAACAAACATTTTACCACCAAAATATTATTCTAAATAAAACAAAGCATACTTTAACAATATGTACAATCTTTACCAACTGCAAAATATGAAACTAATATAGAATTATACATTTTTAGGTAATTCCTTAGATGTGCATCTACCAAAATATTTGTAAACAAGCAAATATACATAAAATTTAATAAAATGTATTGATACTTACACAGATGTCATATCTGATTCTGATGTGGTTATATCAGACAGAGCAGGTATTTGTAGCCCATGAATTGTTGGACAAGGTGTAGAAGTTGTGGCCATGTCTTCTGTGACATTTCTCTCTGTTTTTGATGATTCATTTTCACTGCCATTCAATTCATAACTAATATAGCATGGTAAAATATATGTTTCATTATGCACAATACGTTGATATACTTTACAAATAATCGTATGCATACAATATAATTCACTGTATTGCATTACTTTCCTTTACAGCCATTACCATTTATATTATATATAATTTTCTTTAAAAAAAACAGTAGTAACTGCTTGCCTCTAAATAAAGTTTTATGGTTGCGTGCGAAATGAAGATGATCATTAATTCCTCTTGGTAGTCTCAAAAGTAGTAGCGGTATCGGTCATATTGTACATGCGGTTTTCAGCGATATTGTTGCAGGGTTGTAACATCTTATTTCAAGCTAAACGGAATAATGCCAGTTTCTATAAAATATGTTACTTTAAAAGTTTTGATAAAGATTTAACAATACAGAAATAAAATAGCGGTATAAAAACTTCACTGTTCAATGCAAAATTGGTACTCATCTATCCAGCAAACATTTGGCGACCTCTCGATTAGTTTTCAGGCTCAAAGTGGACTTCTTTTTATTCCATCTTTCATGATGGTCACCAATACGCATGCGTGTGCTGCCATAACTTACCCAGAGAGCATTTTCCCCCCTCATTTCCGAATCTGTAAGTTTTGCCTTTCGATCTATATTCATAGAGCGTACGACATTATTTTTGTAAACACGTGTTTGCGCATGACTAAAATTCTTAATCTTCGGAAGATGTTAACTTAGACGTTACATGAATAAAGGTGTGTCAAATAGCGGATTTTTGTCTGCCAGACAATAATGAAAAATCGAGTATTTTATCACAATATTTCCGATACTAGCCTGATTTCGGCCTTAGTAACAGCCGGAATCGTAATTTTTCAACTAAATAAGTAATTACAAACTGAAAAAGAAATATATAATTTTATTCTTTATTGGCTGAATTTTTCATTAGAAATATATCTCGTAAATAAGTTATTTCAAATCTGATTAGGTTGCTATGAATACGAGAAATATGGCAAAATGGATTATATCGTGCAATGACTGGTGCAACTCAGGCATCAGAAAAGGATAAATCATATACTGATCTTAAGGCTGAAATAAAACAATCTGAATCTACAACGGAGCAATCAGATCCTGAATTTCTCCGGTTACCTGGAACATAACATTTTTTAGATATAGAAAAATCTTCTTTGCAGGGAATATAACTCCATCAAGAACGTATGGTAGTAGTCTTATTCTCGCTGACACAGCACCATTAAAAGTTCTCATCGGTGGTAAACGAGCTGGAAATAATTCCAGGGATTATTTCAAGGTGGTATCATGGAAATTGGTGTATATCACGAGGTCATCAATGAATTAGTTAATGACTATCATTGCCATTAATATCTGTTGTCACCCTAGTAGATAAAAAGAATTTAAATAAAATGATCCTATATCGCAGTCACAATAAACCAGCTACTGTTCGCGTAGTACATTCATTAGTGAAGTTGGTGATCTGGTCGGTAGTGTATTTAATACCGCCAGAGAGAAACTCATATCACTGGTTCGAAAAAACAAAAACCAGCAACAGTAAAACTACGTCTACGGAACTAATGCCACCGCGTGTAAGTAAAATGGTAAATGATCTTATAAATCAAAAATTAGCTCCAATGATACAATCATCGATGATAAATCAAAACGGTGAATCTCAAAGAAATAGTGTTGCAAATTTAATCGCTGGTAGCGGTTTAACAAGATTATGATTTAGATGGACAATTATAAAATAAAATGTTCAAATCAATTTCAGATGAAGAATTGCATACGGACTCGCCGGTACAAAAACTGATTCTGTGGGGAATTATCAATTTTTCTCATATAATGCGATAAGTCCCAATTCTAGATCACAAATTGAACTTCGATTTGATGATACCTCTGAATCCTTCTTACTTTGTGAAGTTTTAATAGAGGTGGAGGGCAACTAGCTGATAGGACTACTGCAAATCCATTTCCTAAACTCTCAGCTACCTCAATCGGGTGTGTCAATTATGGTATAATGGTATAATGGTGTTGTTTATTAGCGCACAGTATATGGTTAATGCTAACAAGATAGAATCTATCAATAACGACGTTGATATTGCAACTACACTATTGGGGCTAACTCGATACGCTGATGACTATATACAATCTGCTTTTGAATCAATGATGTTCTCGAAGGATATAGCTGATAACGCTGATGATAATCAATTTATTGTAAGACGACCAATGGATCGTGGTACTCCAGCTGCTGGTGTTAATCCTGCTGTCCCTCCTACTCCTGTTGATGTCGATGATATGGTTATCAATAATAATCCTAAATATAATCTAGGATTTACAACTCGTAAAGCGATGTTAAAGGACGAAGGACGATTTTCATGTGTGATTCCCTTCTCTCATATATTTGGATTTTGCAGAGATGTTAGAAAAGTTATTTTTGGAGCTAGTCATACTGTAGATCTTATGAAAAAATGATATGACGATGATGCATTCTGGCGCTGTGCTACTGTTCACGACGATAGAGTGGACTTATCAAAACTTGCATTTTGGAGGCCTATAATGACCCCATCACTCGCCATAGAACAACGACTATTATCATTCATGGATCAGGCTGTTAAATCATTGATGTCGTGGTTTGATCTCACAACAGCTACGACGTGAAGTAAAATTACTGGTACATTTACATGGCAAGTTGCCTTAAAGAAATATCTCTGCTCCTATAAACATTTTCATTTCGTTGCAAAACAAAAACAGAGTAGATGAGAATGATAAACAACAGCGTTGTCATTTGATATTTGATAAGTTAAGGGCCTGTGAGATATCGTTGAGAGTAAGCAATCAGCAAGAACACGCCGATAACATTCGGATCGATTATTCTAATAACCATATAGCTCGTTTGTATCATCGTTTGTGGTCTTATGTGGGGCGTGATCAAGATATTGATACTGGCCTACAAATATCATAGTTGGAATTTCAAAATTTATATCCTGACTATTACTGTTCATTGCAACATCTTGATCTGTCTAGACATTCCATCGATGACATAAAATGTCAAGCTCGTGTAGGAGAATTACTTATTATATCTGTGCCTGGTGTAAGACCACCTGTATGTGGTCCATATAGAGTAGTCGCTGTTATTCTTAGTGATAAATCGATGGCACTTGAAGGTGGTGGTGGAACGATGAGAGCAGTTGACGCTCCAGTAGAAACATGTAATGTTTTCCTTAAACATGTAACAATTAGATCAATATATTATTTAAATAAAAATGTCGTACAATCATGTTAATGTCACATTGACTCCTGATCAAAGAAAGAAATAACAATCGAAAAATGATACTACGTGTGGCACAAAAATAACTTTGCGGCGAGAACAGATCGCTAGCGGTGAACCAAATAAACTATCATTGACGTAAACTCAACTTATCATTTTAACAAAGCGCTAAACGCATCCCCCAGTTTACAGTTTGTGTTTTCACCCTCCACAGTTAGCAATATGATAAAATCAGGAGGCATATTTCCATTCCTCGCCGCGATTCCAGCGATACTTCCGTTAACGCTGTTGCTAAAGGTGCTGCACTAGACGCTGTTGGCACCGACGATGGCATGGCATTAAAAAAAGCTACCGGGTAGGATACAAAAAAAAGCGACGATCCGTAGGATTGGGTCTAAGACTACCAGGCAGTCGATACGCCCGGTACGGAGTGGGATTGAAACTCCTAGGAAGCATTCGATCATTGCTCCCATGTCAAATTTTGATTTAGTCGCCGCGGATGAACAATCCCCGATTAAACATTTCAGAGGTGTTTTTATGAAAGATCAATTACCTACTCATCCTTCAAATCCAAAAACAGGTATAACTAATCTCGATGATGTCACCGGACCTGGAAATCATTGGGTCGCGTACGCGATACATCCCCCAAGAATTATTTATTTTAACTCGTATGGGTTAGCTGACCGAGATAATTTCTCAAATATGTATCCCAGCTAAGGATCCCTGTTTGGTTCTCAATATTGCCTACACAGACATGAACCGATCATCCGATATGTAGTAACGATGTCATTATTGTTCTCACCGCGATTTCAAAAACATCATCTCCGCCTCATGAAACCGTACACAAATATACCAGCGATAACTGTTTAAAGAGATCTTAAACGTATAATGGTAGATATTTTGTGAACATCTCTCCTGCGCGGAAATGAAAGAGATGGTGCTTCATTTGATGTTGTAAAAAACGTATTGATCATGCGTTATCTGATATATTACATCTCATAGATGTATCATCGGATGAGATAGTTCTATTCCATGACCGCCAAGGTAAATTGAAAACGAGTAATATTTCCATCAACGATATTTTAGTTAAAATCGACAACGCTGTTGAAAACTCGATCGCGGTATTTGATTCGTCAGGTAAAATTAAACTCGGAGTTGCTTACACGGTCATCGATAATAAACTAACCGCGTTGAAGAACGAGTATATGTCGTCGACGAATATATTAGCGACTCTACGATATGATTTACACGCTCATATAAATCAATTTACCAGGTTACAAACAATCGTTAACAATATTCAAATTCTTGTTTATAATTTCTTTGGAATTCCATAAACGGTTCCGTTGAAACTCACCGATATAAAACCGCCGTTGATAAACTAACAGCGTTATGATCCGAGTATGATAATCATATTTCCTTCTACAACGATTATATAAACGAGCATATCCAAGTTAAAACCAAGTTGACAAAATGTCTAGGAAAACTACCACCGGAGATAGTATTAAAACTCAATGATATTAAAACCGCTGTGGATGAACTAACATTGTTACTATCCGAGTATGAAGATCATGTAAAACAAGTTGGAAATGTTCATAGAAATATGGTTCAAAAATTCTTTGTGACTCCGGTAGATAGTATTTCTATAAAACTTCCAGAAATTAAAAAATCCATCGAGGATATTAAACAAACAAATGAAGCTATCAAGGATGATTTCCATAGGCTGATTAGCACACTTGATAAGGTCAAAATCCCTCATACGAGAAATATCAACGCTGTATACACGATACAACATGGATCCTTCTCTTTGACTCCACAACGAAATGCATTATGTATTACCGCGGAGATCAAAGGTTTCCACAGACTAACTTTAGTATCGCCGACACAATTTAATTTATCATCGAGCTCATCATCGGGAACCAATACTATTATCAGCGCGGTACTAGAGAAGGGATCAATTTTCATATTTACGATAATCACCACAGATAAAAATTCTGCACGAGCATCAATTACATGGTACGTAGCATTCGTAACCGATTTAAGTAAACAGCTTAATTAAATAAAATGGCCACGCAACAGTTTCGATATGAGCAAGTCCGTGAGCTGCAAACTAAACTTAAATCGCTCGCAGATGAGTATCAAACAAAAATTAAAAAATTTCGACGTTGGAGTACCTGTATCAATGTTATCATGTACGCGGTTTCAGGTGTTATTACTGGAACCCGTGTTATATTATCTTTTGGTGACAATGATTCCCCCCAGTTGTCCCAATTGGTATTTCCGCGGCGAAAACCATTGCGGGAGTAATATCAATTATCACAAAATAATGCCATCGTCTATTCAGCGCAAACTACATGATTACATTGTTAAATTTCATACATTATCAACCGCGTACTCGCAATAATTCGCAATGATATCCTCGTCGCTCGATGACACTATAATATCCAATAGTGAATTCTCTTCCATGGTAAGCATTTACGACTCCGCGATGTCAAAGTTTCAAAAATGTATAGAAGATAATGTCATCGCCAACAGAATTACTTCAGCGAATAGTCGTGAATACCACACCGGTGAAGAAAAACAATGATATATACCACGACAAAACCCCCTGAATTCAGTATTGAATTTCCAACTCCGATTACAGTAAAGGAAATCGAGCTAACTCAATTACGAGTATATTATAGTTGGCCCAATATTAAAAAACCACCCAATAACACCTTTGTGTTCGCGAACAATGAAACTCCCGATTGGCAAACAATATATCTTAACAAGAAAAGTTATGACGTCGAAGATATCAACGAAAATATTCAGCGCAGGATAAAATCTCTCACCGGGGTAGAATCTAAAATCGAGATAACTGTTCATGTACCGTCGTTGTCAACCGCCATCGAGATAAAATCTCCGGGGAATCACGTAGATATATTTAACTCGTCGATCAGAACTATATTAGAATGGCCTGAAATCTCACCATATGGAGAAGATCCTCCCGTTGACAATCCACGTCCACGAGAGCCTAGCCGGGAAGATTATACCACAGATACAAAAATCATATAATGAAATTAAAAAATACACCAGAAAACAAAGTTCTTTTTTCTGGTTTATAAATACACAAAAAAATATGACTGAAAAGTATGATATTTTTGATAGCATAAAAAGTTGTGAATATTATAGTTACGGAGATATAGTATGGCATTTTGATTTACACCACTCAGAAAATAGTGATATACAAGGTTATTATATTTCCATAAAATATTTAGTTTATATTTTTAGTATAACTAATAAATTATATCAAACTCAATTACAGCAACTACGACAATATTTCCCAAAAGATCTATTTGATATAACAAGTTCAAGTCATAAAACCATTACTCGGAAATATTAAACCAGCTTATATCCGACGATGAATATATCAATAAGCGTGTAGTTAAAGTGATAATTGATGATTAGAACATAAAAGACAAAAAAACAAAAAATTCTTCATTTATTAAAAATAACCGAACAACAATTACCTAATTTCAAATTTCAAGGATATAATTCACCTTAACTTAAGAAAAAATTCAACGATGCCATCCATGAATATTTCACTCAAATACACTCTGCGTGGATAAAACATTACCACTTGCAACCATTCTCGGATTCAAAAACGCTCCAGATGAAACAGGTAGACAAGTGTCCTCCGTCAACGTTGATATAACCTCGGTTATCGCAGTAAACCTTATATGTGATAACGTCATTGTAAGCTACAACTCAAATACAGAGTTGTCAAATCAAGCCGATCAAAGATATATTCTATATACTTTTTCTCCTCAAGTATCTCCGGGAAGTTTGATCATACAGAATCTTATCAATTCTGTATATTTAGCATACAACAATTCCTGGATAACAAAGATAAACTTTAAACGAGCAACTAGAAATTACCCTATTATTTAAATCCAAAGAATTTCAATAATGTATCAGCACGCACTAGTATATGTCCACCATCAATAACAGCTTAAGTACGCAATCAGAAAATCATTGAAAGAAACAATCGTGGGAAATTTTAAACTTGTCATTGATGAATTCGACAGTGAAGACTTTTTGCTGACGGATCACCAACTGGAACAATTTCGACGTCACCATGTACCATTAAATAGTTATAACGGTGATCAGATATAAATTATGCTCACTCGTGTATATCTCTGGAAAACCTCAAGGAAATTTCATCAGGGGAAAATCCGAAGGGTACCCAAAAATATCATCGATACAAAAAGTAAATTCAAAATTTAATTTTCATTATAAAAAACACAGCAGAAATATAAAAATCCACAATTACAGACCATCAATATTACTATCATTTCTATTCTTCTACAATTTCCGTTATCGTTTCTATCTTATTATTTCCACCATACTTGTTTTGCTAAAATGTTCTCGCTGTTATATATGAGAGCCCCAAGGTACCTTGACGATGAAGACGACGAAAAATAAATTAATTGCGTTGCACAGTGTAAAACGACCCGTCGAGGTCGCCAAAATAGGACTATCAAGACTATATAAAATATGATAAAAATGAGCCCATTTCCATTATAACGCAAGGTAATGCTGAACAGCTCAAACAGGCTCAGCAACATTACAAGGCGAATAAACAAAAACACCGAGAACATATCACGGAGCTAAAGAAAATATCACTGAATTAACAGCGTTGCGTGATCAACTATGAACCATCGCGGAGAAAACCGAATCTGACTATGAATTATCCGTGTTGAGAACATCCAACGAGGAATACCATAAAATAGTATCAAATAATCAAATTGCAAATAGTGATTTGAATCTGGAATCGCCTAGTTGGAAATAGCCCATATGGAATTATCTGATCGTTATAAAAAACGTGTCATAGCGAATAACAAACTATAATCAGAAAAATAAAATTTAAGGGGTGATATAGAAATGATGGTTATCGAGATACGAAGAACCTCGATTAACGTTTAAATGTTACACTGGTACCTATTCGACATGGATAAAATTTTCACTTAGTTGAAATCTTCGGATTTTCCACTCATATATTTCTTTTCGATTTCTTTCTTTATGGAGTCTATGAGAGATTTTTCGTTGAATACATTCCCAACCTGTTTAATAATTTTTGCTATGATCGTGGACACCGCATTGAAATTTTCCTCCGCGGAGATATTTGTATATATGACTCGATTTCGTTCCCTGGAGATAATTTTAATTACACGGTACTCTGATTTTATTTATTTATTTTATTTATTTACGCGCTGAAGTATTTTTTTTATTTTCGGCGTCGACGTAATCACAAGTAAATATATTACTGTCTTGGAGATGTTGTACAAGATCGAGTTCGATTTTCAATTCTACGATATTTTCGAAGTTCATATACCTATACAAAATCATTTGTTTAATTGATAGTATTTATCGGGCAGTTATTGTATATTTCACCGATGTTGTTTTTTTATCTTGTGGCGGGGTATCATCGGTGTTGAAAATTATCATTATGGTTATAAATAAACAATCAAGTAATTAATTTACTCATAAAGAAATGATAACCATGCTTTATATCTTTTTGAGTACGCTGCTGATTGTATATCGTCGACAACGCGTTGTATTAATGATTGACAAATATCATAGTATCGACCCGCGGAGTTTGTTGATTGTAAATGTCTAATTTTGTTGTCCATAAATGGTCGTCGATTTCTACTTTTTTGAGGATTTGAATTTAAGCAATTTTCTTGTTGAGAAACTGCCTTCAAATTGTCAATACGATTATCTGAAATATCTCTATTCATGTGTTCAACAACGAACCCCTTACAAATCACCCTATTATAGCATTCTTAAATAAATATTTGAGCGAGATAATTCCTTCTTTGACTCTCCCTCCTGACAGTAATCAATATATAACCGATATTATTCATACAGCCGATTCGTTTCTTTAGTTTATGATGCCTAATGATTTGACATCGAGATGACTCGTAATCGTTGTAAATAGGATGAGATAAAAATTCAATTTGATCCATATGTTTCCTAAGCAAAACAGCTATTTAATTGATTTTCACGATAAACGCCAGTAATATAGTCTTGTTCATCAAACACAATATATTTCTTTGCGTAGTGTCTATCAAGCTCGCGATATCTTTCACCACCACAATCATAGCACAATCAAGTTTTACCTTGTAGACCCTGAACACATTTTATGCAAACAATGATCCCGTTAGAACCGCGTTGAAACTATTGATTATGCATCGCGCAGTATTCGCCTACACATTTTCTCGAATATGTACCTGCGTCTCCTTTAAATATCCACTTGCAATAATTTTGTTCCATCGCTATATTAATATATCATTGATACATTTAATTCAACATGTAATATATGGAATATATTTCCAATATTTCCCAAGATATAACTGTATACACAACGACGAAGAAGGGTTTTTGATTTGGATGATAAATTAAAACAACGAATGTGGAAATTTCAAATCAAACTATATATTTAAACAGCAAAGTATGAATTTCTTAATGATGGAGCTGATTATACTTGGTCAACGTATCGAACAACCCGCAATGATAACACCATGACTGATTCTCGCGCCCGGGAAATATTATCAAAGATAGATCGCGATGGTAAACAATATTACATGCAAGTAAAAATTAGTAGAGTTTACAAACAACGATGGAAAGTATATAATAAATATGAGCGTGTAATGACAGCAAATAAAAAACAAGCAATTGTTAACAGTGAATTCAGACCAGGTACGCTAAACGGGATCGATAACGCATATTACAATATAGTATATCCGGTAACCGTAGCAACATATGGATCTTCTTAATAAAACAACCAGACTTAATAAACTCCCTCGATGAGTGTTTCATCGGTGTTGAATTGTGTAGCAGAGCAAGTTACCGAACATTTCAATAATTTTAGACGTGGAAATGGATGAACCGAATCGAGAAAACCCAAGATAACCAAATGGGCGGAATTAGTCAAGGAAACAGGAGCGCCAATAAACGACGTTGCCGAGTTGGGAAAGGAGTTAAGAATCCCGATAACAGTAAAAACTATCACCGGAGAAATTTTATATATATTTCAGTAAGAGTATTTCCTCCATAAAAAACAATACAATATTACTACGGGAATATTTTTGATTATATCAACGAGATCAACCAAACCGATTCTGTGTCTGTGTGGTTATTTAGCAGTGGTGAAGAATAAGGATACGATCAATTTGTAAGATCAAACGGAGAGTTATATCGAACAGAAGAACTTCAAGGATATATGAATAACCTCGCAACGAAGTATACAGACGACGTCGAAAAAATAAAAAAAATTTTTTTACAGTTGCATCGGCTGCAGCACATTTTGCCAGAGAAAAGAATTAGTGAAAACCGACCAGACATGAATTTCTTAGTGATACACAAGCGAGTTGTATCGAATACGGACAACGCGGCCACACTGTAATACAAAATTTAATTTCCGAGATATGATCTCCGTTGATATGGCAGCATGTTACCCTTTAAATTTCCTTGGGCGTGGTGAATGTAGCGAATACTTCATGCGATTTGCTCATCACTCACATGAAATGACCTTTACCAGATTTTGATCTGACAGGGGTCGCTAGTGTAGCATCATTTAAATTTGCTGAAAATCTTCATTCGATATTTTATGTCTGGTTTGGAAAACATTGTTCAACGAAGGGGTGGGCTCCGATAGTATTATTGCAATTTATGTTAGAATAATTCCAATTTTTATGAATTAAACGAATTTCCTGTAATATGATTGGATGTAAACGGTCACGTGATGTTGATCAGGAATTGTTTACACTTCGATAAATTCTGGGACTACTTTCGGTTTTTGAAAAGTATGAAGTTTCTGAATAAACGTAACTGTGACGGTAGTCACATTTCATTTTTCACTAGATCACCGAGTGGGTCTTGTTAAGTATTAACGCTGCTGAGAATGACATAAAATGTTACTCTTGTATAGAATTTTTTTCATTGTTACATTTATATAGTAAGGGATAGCATCATCTAGTTCATATTTTCATAAAAATTGGAAGTATTCACTGAAAAAATTCATAATGATTTCAGGTTTGATTGAATTTTAATTTAGCACACTTGTTGAGTCGGTATCAGTTGTTATTATGTAAGGTCATGGTCATCTGACGTAACAGATGCGACTGACTAAAATTGAACAAGAATGTTGTCAGTAAACAAAATGTGTTAAAAACCACGGTAACCATTGCCTATGATGTAAAAGATGAAGTTTATGAATAAACGTAAATGTGGCTGTAGTGAATTTGTTCGTGTGATTCTGTACAGGTTATGTATTACGGGGCGGTGTGAAACGCCGAATGAAAGGTCTACGCGCTACGTAAATTCGACTGCATTATTGATGGAATAAGTTAATTTGACGATAGAAATGATAAAATTGGAATTATAAGGATTAAATGATCATGATTGGGTATTTTATTTACTTTGTGAGTGATTAGGTAAACTTTACACATCAATAAATACGCAACCATGATCATTTAATTATATATAAAAAATTTTTAACTTCGTTGACCGTATCCTCCGCGATTATATCATACCGAGAGCAAACTTCTGTTTGGTTACCAACTCATGAAAAATGTGACGATTTGGTCACTAATCACCGACAAGAAAGCGAAGCAAAAGATCGCGGATGAAGAATAATTGGAAAATGTACTAAGGGTGGATCATGCGATCATAAGCGATGTTGTACACGATGAGTCTTCGATTACGCTAACTAGATGTACAACACAAAATTAGATATTCACCCCAAGGAAAACATATTTTTTATCCAATAAGGATAAATTAGGAACTATCGTTGAATACTTTGAAGGCGAATCACCACAGTATACTCATTTAAGATCATCGGTTATGTCTCTTTAAATTTACTTTCGATGATAAATAGATTATCTGACGTTGCTGTTAGAATCGCAACATATTCATGCTATTTTAATCGTTAAGAACGGAAAAAAGTCGAGGAGTTTACTACAATATTAAACGAATTGGGGAACATTGAGATTAAAACAGGAAACATTTCATTGATATTGCGATTCATCTAATGTTCACATCCAAGATAATTACCGCGAGGATACAACTATGGGATATCATCGTATCCATCTGTGTACGATCCAATAACTTGAAGAAAAAAAAAATAGTTATTTGAACGGTTCAGGAGGATGTGGTAAGACAACACGAGTAATCGATTTATTGGGGAAGAATTCCGATATGATTGTGCTGTCTCCAACTCACTGACTTGGCCGAGAAGTAAACGCTTGTACGTATCATTGTTTAATATAATGGCAATGATTTGACACCTGAGTTAATGGGAACAAAATACATTCCACGGATCATTATGTGGGATGAAGTATGTACAGTATCATTGAAGAAGCGAAGAAATTAGCACAGATCATAGATCACTCGACGCGGAGATAACCAAGTTAAAATTCGCGATAAGATTAAAATCAGATAAAGTTCAATGCGAAATAACACGTAGAACAATAACTGAAACCCAGATTAGCGATTTCTGGGCGATGTAGGAGCCAACATATTTAATAAGCGCGAGCAGAAAAATAGGCCGAGATTTACTTCAGGGGGAATTATTTGACACGCACAAATATGCATTCCCAATGTAGGAAGTTCCGTTATGTTATAGGCTCACAGACACACGACGACAAAATATCGAAGTTGATATTCCTGGAGATTCACAACTACAAGAGCTCTTGTTAAATGATATTGTGCCGGTTGATATCGCTGTTGTCGAAGACACATTACGCGCTGTTAAATCTCCATGACGGTTAGGATGCGCAATAACGATACATTCTTCGCAAGGACTGACTATCACTGATACGATTGTGTGGATCATCGATGATTTCATCGAGTGGTCAAATTTAGTTAATCTCGCAGTGTCACGAGTACGAATAATTAATCAACTTTATGAATTGTTATCGGCGTTGATTACATTAGTTAAGGTCATGTGGTGGTAATTGAGTATCATCTGGGATAATAATTGCTCACAAGTAAATCCGCGTTGTAGGGTTTTGAATCTAATGTATACATTGCTTGTCTGTTTTTAGGCGTGACAACACTAAATATTGTATGTGTTGTGATACTCCATATAGGAACAGTTGATCTTTTCCTACCACCCTCAAGTTCGCCATGAACTCTTTCGCGTATTGATAATGGAACAATATGACTGCAAGTGTTCAGTTAAACTGCTCAACAATTGCCTGATAGCGATGTATTGCAGTATGTTCTCATCGTAACGCAGTGTTATGTTGCTTCATCGTTGATGTTATTTCACCCTCAAACGCTTTACCGGGATCAACGTGGAGGAAATTTGGCCATGGTAGAAACCCTCGACGATAAATTCTTTTAAACGCGGAGGCAACCTCAGATGAGGACTTTGTTGATAACGGCTCAGCTACTTAATATCTACTAGCAACTACTGTTAGCGAGTATTTGTAAGTACGTGTAATAACAGTATCGTGTAGCAAAAATAAGATATCGGCCTGATGAACTTCATTTGGGACACTAATATTAAACGACTCATATAAAATTTTCTTCGACGGTGGTAGATAAAATTGTCATGACGCTTGTTTTGGATAACCAGTCTGCCGCTGTGGTGTTTTTAATCTTTGCAGCTGTACCAAATTTACTAATCGCAGCGTTGCCTTTCCAATATCCGGTTGGAGAATAATAAATAGATTCCATATAATTAAAAATTAGCTCCTAATACCAGTGTACCTTTGATCGCAGTTTTTATCAAGCATTTAGCTATTTTGTCTTTGAAGGATTTATCAGGAATATAACGCAATGCATGAATCAATGTTATATCTGCGATATGTCGTTGCTGCATGTCTTTACTTCGATATACAACATCGTTAGCATGACAGGATTTATCGATAGCGTTTGTCGGATATTCACCTGGTCGGGGTTGATCTTGATCTTCAAGTCTGATATCTAGTCTAGTTCCCGGACCAAAGTAACTATATCCTGTAAGGTGTTTTTCTCCTGAGTATTTCCCCCATGAAACTCCTGGGAGTATTGCTAACTTGGAGACGACATCACCTCCGTTTTATTTTACTGAAAAATCGGATTTGTTTTATTCCGCACTGTGCACACTTGCCAGTGACTGCATCTCGGTTATTTTTAGTTACGATAGGAGCTAATTCAATTGTTCACGTACACAATCTACATTTCACACAATATAAATTCATAATATATTTACGTTATATCTAATGGAAATTACTGACTTTTCCGCGTCAAGGAAACAAGAACATGCCAAACATCATTCGATGTTGACAAATTCAATTCGAATGATGCTCATTGGCCCTTCAGCGGTAAAAGCAAATGCTACTTAATTTGATAATGAAGTAGATGAAATGGAATAAATTATATTTGATAGAGCCGAGTGTAGATGATCAACACTGCTATACCGCACTAACAGATTATAACGAGAGAGCAGACGAGATAAATGGAGAGGATATTATTGAATTCATTACTGATATCGATGAAGCTCCTAACATCAAAAATGTTGATTCCAGTGTTAACAATTTAGTAGTGTACGATGATAAGATGTTAGATAAACAAACTAATCCAGCTAGAATACTCTCCCGGGGAAGACACAAAAACACTGATGTGATATATGTTACTCAAGTACCTAAGGTGATCAGAGATAAAAGTGTTTAACAGAGTTGACACTTATATTTATCAAACTTGGTGACGCAGTGACCTGAACATTAACAAATTCAAAAATTACTTTAGTGTTGTTCAAGCAACTCCACACGGATTTGTAACAATACATGTATGTGACCCTCGAGCAAGATATTGAATCGGACTAGATAAAATGTATAGTTAATTAAATCGCAGCCTAATCGAGCACGATGACATCAATTACGCGACGAGTATGCAAATTATATATATATATATATATATATATATATATATATATATATATATATATATATATATATATATATATATATAATATATATATATATATATATATATATATATATATATATATATATATATATATATATATATAATAAAGCCTTTATTTCATAAAAAAGGGTTCTACAAATGTGTAGAGTTTTGCCTGCCTGCTGCTAATCCTTATAATTGCAATACTTTATCAATTCATTTCTTTATTTGTTTTATTTTTATATCAGTTATAGTGCTTTGATTGAACGCATGAATCCTTGTTGAAGACGTCAGATACATAGCTATTTATAGAGCAGTGGATTCTCAATCTCTAACGTAATAGCTAGGTCAGTATCAATACAAATTCTACATTGGTAAAGAACCTAAGGTTTTCAGCATTCCGGAACATGGTCGTGTCATTGTATCTAAATTATCGTATGTGATACGGGTTAAATGTTTAAATCAAAGGATGGTTTATTTTGTTTGACAAATGCACGACTCGTGGGTTTGATGCTTTCATGAGATCATTGTGACTTGGCCGAATCGTTATTGTGCAGACACATGAGTAACCAAGGTTCGTTTCTTTAAATTTAATTATGTGTTTATTAAAAGTTTAGGTTACCAACAAACGCCGCAAATAAATGGAATTAAGACTGGTTATAGTGGTGGGAGGTTAATAGTAAAAAAGTGCAAGACATCGATCATGACAGTTACGATGTGGGAGTACCTGATCTATCTCCAACCCACCCTCATATCGTAACTATCATAGTCGGCGTCTTACATTTTAGTCCAATTTTTATAATGTTAGTCTTTGAAGAACCCTGTCTTCTCTGAATCGTGATATCCATTTACATATAGTTTTAAATTCATTTGTAATTAACCGCAGTCAAATTGTTGCAAACCCAATGTTTTTCTTCGCAAACTTTGAATTTCTTAGCTTTCTTTAATCAAATTTATTCAAAGAAAGAATTATTTATATATTCACAAAGACATCTTATTTCATTCTGTCAGATTAATTTATTATATTTTCAAAATAAAATATAAATCCACCGTTTTTTTTTCGTTGTAAACGAATGCAATGTGCATGCCGTAAAGTTCAGTGTTTACATACCATTGCACGTGACACTCTTTATAGAAGATAGTATAGAATAGTTCTCCGTACGGTTTGTACAGAAATACACGCAACTGGCTCACACAACAGCACAATTCGGTTATTTCACATAACGAGTTCACGGGTTATTCTATCATCAGATTTTGTTTCACTTCAGTGTATGCATACATTTTACCATCCGTATCATCTTCATTGACTGGATCACCTAAGTCTGTCTCTAGTGGCATACTGTGTAACATCAATGCCCCAGCTAACATCTCCTGGTTTTCGTCGTCATGACCGCCCGTAAATACTATCAATGATTTTATCTCTGGCGATTTATTATCATATACGTGCGCGTTCAAACGTGTAATTGGGAAGGGTGATGTGGATTTTACGAGTCGACGACAATATCGCGTCTAAAATCGCAATATATTCCTTCCGCATATTAATGGCTCTTTGATCATTTCCGTGCAAACACGTTGAATACTGAACAGAGACATATCCAAATTTTTTTCGTTGCATTAGCTCGTATGAATCCATGTATACAACGCTGCTTGAGCTAATCACTTATACTACCCAATGTGTTCCTCGATCCTCCTGGCCATTGAGATTAATTATACCGCGTTCAATTTTATGTTTTCGATCAGTCTAAGACTCAGTTCCTTGAAAGACCCTGTCAATCTGATACCGCGTTCCGTCTTTATGTTTATATTACTACGTCAATTGTTCCACAAACTTATTTGCTACTACCATATCCAGTGGCTTACAATTCAGCTGCATTAGCAACAGATATAGATACTGCTGACAACAACACTGGTATTCCTGCAAGAAATGGAAATATTCTACCAGTATTCACTATATCAACGATTACAGCTTCATAATAGATCAAAGTTAAATCCGATCTTCTTAGCTCAGGTGTCGCTGACGTGTTTGATTTGTCTCTCTGCGAGCGTATTTGATAGGACCACCGCTCAACTGTGCGTGATTGAGCAACAAAATTTGTCTGATATATTTTGATAACGCAGACTGTAGCTTGTTAATCTGACCCGGTGTCAGTATCTCGTAGATGTGTATCTTCGACAGTATATATAACACCACTAATTAAATTAGCGGTCATGCACGACCAACCGGGAATCAGCAACATGTTTAATAAATGTATTAGTTCATCAACATCCTCAAGTATCTTCGTAATGCCCGAGATGATCAAAACGATGGCTCTATCCAACAACATCCACGTCAAGTTCACCTCCTTGTAATTAATTACGTCGTGGGTGGCCAAGGAAAATCAGAATAAAGCATGGAGGATCTAAGAATATCTTCTTTGTGAAGGACAACTAAGCAGAGAACTGAGAGAAAGCACACAAAAGACACGATGTAACCTGATAATAAAAACGGGTGAGACCTTCAAAACCTGCCCAATTTTTCTTGAGGCACTGACCATGAATCTCCTGGTGGAGATCTGAAGTCTGCCGAATAAAATCATATCAACTGTGCCCCGGATGAAAACACTTATTATTGCTAACCATACATTGCATCACCGCTGAAGGTCCAAAACATCTTATTAATGGTGAAAATAAATATACAGTTGAGTAGGGGTTTTATTTGTTTCAAAACCCATTTTGACAATAGTTTTATATTTTCCAAATTTGCTACTTTTCACCACCGTTTTAAACACACCTTCAATAACATATTCATAAGACCACTAAACGAATCGAGGATTTCATTAGCTACGCTTTTGGATTCAGAAATATTTTCGGATCAAAAAGTACGCTATTTTTCAAATCATTTTTTGGATAGGGAAAGTTTACAACCTGTGAAGTTTGCTTCTAATTAAGAATGTGGCTCACAAAGAAGTTAATAATAAAGATATCTAACTGGGCAGAATTTGATAAGAAGTACATCCATGACTTTCCAGATAGCCCCATTAATTATTGGGAGCTCCAACCTACCTTCCCCTGTTTCCGCTTTCGGACATGAAAATATTAGACTTTGGTGAAAACGTAAAGTGTCAAAAATTGCTTAAATTTCGACTTGACACATCTCTCACGCTGTGTAATGTTCTTCTTCTCCCCATTGACGATTATTTTACCATAAAGTAGTGTGCAGAGCACACAATCCTTTAAATTCCGAAATATATGTTTGCATTCAAAACAGGGGTGAAATCCTGTTATCATTTTGGTACCTTCGCACTAAAAGAAGTAGACTACATGGCCAAATCGCCAAACACGTCTCTAATTGAAAATCATTCATTAGTCTTAGTAGTGTTTGACAAAGAAACCAGTGAGGAATACGCATAATGAAGATAGTCAAATATGAATCTATTAATTCCCGCCCAGGGTCTAAGTACGATATGATAATTATGCAACAAAGACAGACTTCGGTGTCCTTCATCTTAATAATGCAAAAGCGAAGCTTGAGTTTTGCATCCTCCTCGCTGGGCAGCAATTAAAACATGACCCGATACCTACGTACATCGGTGTGACTCTAGACACATCATTGACATTCTACAATCACCTAAATAAAAGTGCAGTAAAACAACACTCGAAACAAACTGGTCGGCTCAACCTGGGATGCTAGTGCTCAGACACTCAAGACATCAGTTCTGGCCATCTGTTATCCATCAGTACAGTATTGCACTCCAGTCTAGGCTCGATCATCCCTCACCAAGTTAATTGGCGTCCAGTTCAACACCATCATACGTCCTATTCATTTACCATGGTTGCCGGTACTCATCAACATTCCTGTTCCACGTCTGCGTCGCCAGGAAGCAACCACAAAAGTGTTAGCCAAGGTCTAAGCTATTGAGAAACTTCCACTGTACACCTCACACCAAGCAGTCCACCTGACGTCGAGGCGACACATCTGGTTAGGTTCGTTGCCATATGTCTTCCCTCCTGGCTAAAACATTCCACGTCATCTGTGGACCATGCTGTACCGCTTTCAGACTGGACAGGTCGCTGTTCAGTCAACCTTGTCCGATGTTAACAGGCATTCAAAAACAACGATCAGGCAAGCTGAGGGGGAGTGTGCGAAGAGAAGAATATTAAACATACAAAACACCAATAGGCTAAAATTGCACACAATAGACCAGAGACATCAATCGTAAAAGACCCATCAGCAAATGTAATGGCAGTAACATGAATAGCAAATATAGTAGCAGCAATAACAACTCAAGTAGCCGAGACAGAATCGGAAAAAAACCACTGCTTGCACAGCCTGGAAGACAACAACAGCCACGACAACGAGAAAATAGCAAGCGAATCAGGAGCAGACGTATCAGCAAAATAAATGGTGGCAGATTACATCTTAGACCGTTTATAATCTCATTGCCAGAGGTTGGACCTTACTCCTTTTAAGGGGTACAGACCAAACGTGCCTTATTATACCAAAGATTATCATTTCGACCTGAAACACCATTTTGATAATAACTGATTTAATATTCAAATGTGTTCAAATATGCCACGTTCAAAAGAGTATTCTAACTTTACATAACTTTACCCTTCGTCTCCTATCCCGTTTCCGTGCATGCAAACTAAACACATTAAGGTCTCGATTTGTATGTTTGGTCATCGTGGCAACATGGTTTTTGCTGGTGTCAACATATAATGAAGCATACGTTTTCGTGGCAACCATTTGGCAATAAGGGAACGGTGGGAAATTCTTTACATTTGATCAGACATTCGTACTGGCGAATGTTTTCCATGCATCAATGTATTGAAATTGTTCCACCTGAGATTTTTTCTGCTATGATCAAACGAGTGACCATTGTTCGCAGCCTCGAACTATCAACAATCCATTAGAATGTATCTTATAACATCCAAACACTGCCGTTCTTGGCAAGTCCAGTCCAACAAATCTTACTCGGTCAACCCATTATACGCCTTATTCAGTTCTCAGTCGGGATAACACGTGGGAATCCATACCATAAACATCCTTGAAACTCGTACGCAGCATTCTAGATTTCTGTCTCTCGCCAGGTTTATTCGCTTGACCCCGGCACAAATCTCCATTTTAAAGGACGAGATATCCTTCCAATACATGTAGTGAGTTCTGGAGATTTTATTATTTTCATTTAGAAAAGCCATCTTATTATCTGTTTTTCATCTCTCTACCATAATGTAAATATTTTGTTTTCTACTTGTGTCGTGTGTTTGGAGGAGTTGCTGTCTGTCTGTGGATGTATTTGAATGTCATTGAAGAAAAATTTTCTTTATTGTTGATGAACTGCATTATTTTCCCGTTTTCCAAAGTTGTCGTTACATAACATTTGTGATCATGGCTTCCATTCCTATGTAATATTTACTTGAAACCGCAGTATTTCCTCTCGGAGAAACATGTGGTCATCATACAAAATTAACGACAGTCGGTGACATACATGCATTTTTAGAATGACAAGTTTTCAATGCGCCATCTTATATTGTATAATGACATTGTCATAGTCTTTATTTTGACATGGGGTGATAGTCATGCTTTTCTTCGGACACCTCACAGTCTTCTCTGAGACACAGGGATATGGTCATACGTTCCTACTGAGACCCTTACAGCATTCATAGAGACATTAGTCATTTCTACCGACACCTCAGTCTTATTTGAAACACAAAACGTTTGGCTAGATATTCCACCTTATCATCCGTGATGCAACATTTCTGAAAGCAGTTACCCATAGTCTGATACACCATATTCAGCTGACACGTTTCTTCATCATTTTCCGCCAGCCACAGTATATATTGACAGTTTTGTATTGCCTAGAGATCAGACGCAAAAAATCAATAGACAAATTTATATTCGGGGGAAGACAATTTGTCACACTGGCTGTGATTTTAATAGTCAGCAAGATGTTTTACTTCATCATCACCATTGTATTCTAGATGAAATGATTGGTGTCGAATTATCGAATATGCTGATAAATATCTAATTCCTGGATGGCTGGTGTCAAATAATATAATATGCCGACCAATATCTAATTTCCGGATGGTTAGTGTAGAATTACAGAACATGCTAAGCAATATCTAATTCTTGGATGGTTAGTTTAGAATTACATAATATGCTAACCAATATACAATTCCTGGATGGTTGGTGTAGAATTATAGAATATGCTGACCGATATCTACTTCCTCTATTGTTAGTGTAGAAATATAGAATATGCTGACCAATATATAATTCCTTGCTGGTTGCTTTGGAATTATAGAATAATATGAGAAATATCTAATTCCTGGGTGCTTGGTTTGTAATTATAGAATATTATGACCAATATCTAATTCCTTGATGGTTGTATTAGACTTATAAAAGATGCTGACCAATATCTAATTCCTGGTTGGTTGATTTAGAATCATAGAATATGCTGACATATATCTATTTACTAGATGGTTAGTGTCGAATTATAGAGTATGCTTGGTAAACTCTAAATTCCACTTGAATTGTTTTGAAATTTAGATAGAAATATTGTTGAGTTAGAAACGGATTAATTGCTTTGATGAACCATATTTTGTATTTTCATGCCAGTTTCATGATCATTTAAGTTTAATTTTAGGCATTCTTCTTTTCTACTGCATTATTAGGGTTATCCCAAAGAAACGCCAGACCATATCACCAAAGGCTAAGTGTTCGGTCTCTATGGTTTAAACAAGAACTAGGGATTTAATTCATATCTCAGTATATAACATAGGACGAAAAGCTAGTACACACCAAATCTGAATATTTCAGTCAAGGAAAACGATCGAACACAAATTAAAAACGAATACCATAATATATTCTTCTTTTACTTTGATTTTTGTTGAAATATGCTAATGTAACCGTATCAGTCAGTTAAAAATATCCAGTACATGTATTTCTGAAATGTTTTCGTCACTAACGCAACTTTCAATCGTCTGTCAGTTCTATCGGTCTTGAAATCTTGGAAGCTTCCATAAGATTTATCAATGTATTGAATTTTCATTTGTACAAGCTAGATGAATCTCGTTAAATATTTCATGATACTTTGTGAAACATGGAAATCCTATTACACATTCCTTCATCATGCTCTGTAGATGATGACGGCGTACCTAGATATCTTTGAGCAAATTAAGTTCAGGTATATGTATATATCTCCATGGAGACTGATGACGTATACCTACATCACAAGTTATTCGCAACAAATTCTGGTTGCATACGGTATTGCTGGATGGGTATTGCTTAATTCATGCCTACATCAACATATGTAATGATAACTTTATTCATGGCATATTGGCTGGCTATCCAACATGCAGGTAAAGTCTTTCTCTATCTTTCTCTATCTTGATATTTTGTAATGCAGCATAAAAAGAACGATGCATGATTTAAAAAGCGTTCTAGACGTGGGAAAATCGTTTTAGGATAAGATTTAAAGTCACCATTTAAAAATATGGTGTCCATATAATAATAATAATAATAATAATAATAATAATAATAATAATAATAATAATAATAATAGGGTTTAACGCCATTTTTCAGTACAACATAGGTTATACATGACGGTTATTATAAATGGTGGAGGAATAACCCGTGAAAACCTAGAAAAAAACAACGGAATAACGAGAAGCCACTGGTTTCTCACATACCTTCGATGACGCACTTAAAACAAATAGGCAACTCGGGGTCCCGAAATGAATAATAATAATAATAATAATAATAATAATAATAATAATAATAATAATAATAATAATAATAATGATAATAGATTTAATAAAAGAAAACAAAAAAAAAGAAAACAAAATGAAGAAAAAAAAAGAGAAAAAGAAAAAGAAATATAAGAAGAAAAAAAAAGAGAAAAAGAAGGAAAAAGCAAGAAAAAAAAAGAAAAAACAAAAGGAAGAAAAATTACAAAGAAGAAGAAGGAGGATAAAGAAGGAATAAAAAGAAGGAAGTATAAGAAGAATAAACAAGACAAAGAATAAAGAAGACAATGAAAAAAGAAGAAAAAGAAAAAAGTAGAGAAAAAGAAGCAAAAACATAAAAAAGTAGAAATAGAAGAAGACATATCTTTAAGTGATTCTTAATCTTGTTTCACTCAGGAAGAGCAACAAGAAGGGTGAGCAGACAAAGTTTTCAAACAAAAATAAAGCCTTTACGAAGAGAAAGTAAAAAGATCAATTTTTCAAACAAATATAAAGCCTCTACGGATAGAGAGGGTGAAAAGACCAAAACTAATTCAGTTAAAATAACACAAAAAGGACAGTTTCAGTTTCAACCAATGTTTCTGTTTGTCAGCTAACACTGTTGAGAAATCGAGAAAACCAAAAAATGCCTCTGTTGTCGTGGATTTGTTAGTTGCTACAATTAAATAATATCATATAACAATAATGGTAGGAGAATCATTAGCAACTAGACTAGCTGAAGAGAGATTAGATGCAATAAAGAGATTGATCCCTGTGAGAGATTCTGTTAGAAATAAATTACAAGCGCGACAGGAACCTCAAGTTGATTTTGCAACAGATTCTGCACAATTATTAAAACCGGTTGCTAAAGCTACTGAGAAAGCTGCATTGGCTACTGATAAAGTTATATTGGGATATATTATTGACGATGAAGATAGCAAAAAAGATATTCTTCCGTTGTTAAAACAGATCGCTGGAGCTAAAACACAATCTCAAATTGACGTTGAAGAATATGACAACGCTGTTGATAAAACTAAAAAAGGTGTTTCTTTCATGGATAAATTTACCGATGAAGGTAAAAAATTAATAAAATAATTCAAAAACATAAAACATGGGGTTTATCACACTTTAGGTGATATTGCTGATAAAAGCTATCATTCAAGAAGTGAATATTTAAAGAAGAATGTAAGAGAAAAGGAATACAACGTGATGAATGGGTTGATTGGTTATATAAATGGAACATGGGGATTGGTCCTATAAATACAAAAGAATTGGGGTATATAAATTATCGAGATGTTTTTACTGATTATGATGAACGACAAGAAGAACAACGTTAAAGACAAGAAGAAGAACGTCGAAGACAATTAGAAGAACGACAAAGGCAAAATAGAAAACGTCAAACACTCTCACTGAGACAAACATGGAGACAAAAAAAACAAAAAGATCCTCAATCATTGCATATACCTTTCGATCGAGAGGAAGATGCTAATACGCAAGGCGCAATTGGTATTTTGAAAAAAAAAACGGGTACGGGATTATCTTCATCTGGAACCCATGGTAGTGGTCGTGTTCCCTGTCCGAATAATATTCTCTCCGATATAGCACAATTAAAAGTTTTATGGGGGGGGGGGTAAACGAGCCGGAAATAACTCACCGGAAATAATTCATGCAGCCGCTGATATATGCCGACGACAATATGAAGGTGATATCATGAATATTGGTGTGCATCGATAATTTATCGATGAACTCGTTGATAGCATTTATAAAAAATGAACATACACTACAACCACTATAAGCCAACTATGACTTACGTAGTAAATTCACGATTGCCTATTTATAAGTCTCAGTTTTATTCCTATAACGCAATACAACCAAATAGTCGATCAAGAATCGAACTTCAGGTTCAAGATACAAGCAAATATTTTCTACGCGCTGAAGCATTTATTGAAGTAGAAGGAGACCTTCTAACAAATGCTGATGAGAAATATGGCCCAAATTTGCCAGTTGGTTTTGTCAGTAATGGTAGAATGGAATTATTTAGTAGCGCTAGATATATGATTGATGGAAGAGAGATTTAATCTATTGAACATGATGTTGATGTTGCCACAATAATAGTGGGTTCAGCAAAGATCTTCTGATGATTATACAAGGTCGGCTGGACCATCTATGATGTTCGCTAAGGATATTACTAATAATGCTGATCATAATCAGTATATTATAAGACAACCGAGAAATATTGCCGATACTGCTAATGTTGATTCGGAGAATATGAGTTTTAACACTAATCCTAATTACAACAACGGTTGGCAACAAGCGTATCAATATTGCAAGGACCGCGTATTTTCATGCGTGATTCTACTACCTCATATTTTAGGATTTTGCAGAAATGATCGAAAGGTTTTCTTTGGAGCGAAACATACAGTAGTCCTCGTGCAAAAAGGTGATGATTATGATGCAATCTGGGATGGTGCTGGTGTTACTGATGGTAATGTAAATATAACAAAAATCTCATTGTGGATGCCAGTAATTACTCCATCAATCAACGCAGAGGAAACATTCCTATATTTTATGGATACAGGTTGTTAATCATGGCTATCATGACCTAGCATGAAGAACAGATTTTATGGAGACTTCTGTTAACGGTATATTTACATGGCACATGGCATCAAAACAGGGTGTTTCTGCACCGCGGCATGAATTTGTTGCGTTGCAGGATAAGACGCGATTGTGGCACTACAATATCGTTAAAACACATTCAAATGTCTGGTGGTCAGAATAAACTATCACTGACAGTTTGTCAGATTAAACATTTTAATTATGCTAGCAAAGATAAGAAAATGTGTTCAGGTCACTCTCTCTCTCCTTCCAAACTTCTGACTCTCTTTCCCTCTCTCTCTCGCTCTCTCTCTCTCTCTCTCTCTCTCTCTCTCTCTCTCTCTCTCTCTCTCTCTCTCTCTCTCACTCTCTCTGACATTATAAAATCAGGTGGTATATTTCTGCATCTCGTTGCGTTACCAGCGCTAATTTCCGCCGCTGCCCCACGCAGTGGCGCAAGCTGCCGCTCTAGGAGCTGCTGGTACCGCCACTGGAATGGCACTAAAGAAAACGACTGAATGTGGATACAAATTAAGAGACGATCAGTAAAAGGAAAGGGTCTCAGACTACCAGGAACTCCGTATTCATGGTACAGGGGAAACGGCCGGAGACTGCCAGGTACAGTTTACTAACTCCGCTGTCAAATTTTTGTTCACTCGATGCTGCCAAAGAATTAAGAATAAAAAACGTTAGAGGTGCTTTTATGCGGTATAAATTACCATAACCAAACATCACTGAAACCGGTATCATTAATTTCGATAATAGCACCGGACTTGGAACTCACTGGGTTGCATACGCGATTGATCTGCGTGTAATTGTTTATTTTGATTCATATGGGTTAGCGCCACCTAAAGGATTTATGTATTAAAAATCAATTAAAAATACCGATCTGGTACTTCACGCTACCAACACAAGAAATGACCGACCCACCAATATGCGGCCATAAAATGGCTGATCGCAAAATGATTGATATTTCTGGAAGATAAATCTCAAACCTTAAAAAACCCACCGGGGAAATATATGCAACCATAGATGTAATATCCGAGATATAAAACCTCGCAAATGTGGATCCCAAAAAAATAGTCGCATTTCAAGATAATCAAGGGAAATTGAAAACGAGTGATGTTTCCGTAAATGAGATTTTAGTTAAAATTAATGTAGTAACTGAAAATTCCCTAGCGGTGTTAAATTCCATTGGTAGGATAAAACCAAGAGTTCTTTTACCAACTGTGACAAACTGTATCAACAATCGAGTAAAAAAATCTGGTGATACAATGACAGGTTCCCTCGACATGAACTCAAATCAAATAACCACACTTGGATATCCAACATTGGATACTTATGTTGTGACAAAAAATATGTAGATGTGTTAGACAATAAACTAACGTCGATGCACGCTGAGGATTAAACCACAGATGATAAACTAACAACGATGCACGCTGAGCATAAAACCACATATGATAAACTAACAACACTGCGAGCTGAGTATGATGTTCTTGTAGGTGCGTTTACAAACCTCCGTAGGAATTTTAGAAAATCGGATGAAACCATGAATACTTTCTTTGATACTCCGATGACTGTCCTAATGAAACTTTTTGACATTAAAACAACCATTGATACGATGAAACAAACACATGACGATATCAATTCTGATTTTCCTGCTATCGCGACACGGCTTGATAAAAATAAAATACCACATAAACAAAATATTAATACCGCGTACTCAATACATCATGGATCTTTCGACCGGACACCTCAAAATAATATTATTAATATTACAGCTGAAGTCAAATGTATATATAGATTGACCCTAATTTCACCGGTACAGTTTAATGTATCATCGGGTACATCTACGGGAACTAATACTGTAATTGCAATAATAGATAAGGATGCCATTGAAACATTTACAATAACCACCACTAAAGTACTTTAGTTCGGGCATCAATGACATACTACGTAGAATTTGTAATTGATTTAAGTAAATTGTATAATGAATGTCCAACAATATCGATATGATCAAGTCCGTGAATTTCAAATTAAACTAAAAACTCTTATTGACGAACATAGCGCGAAGATATAAACATACCGCAGGCGAATTACCAGAATTGACATTTTTGTGTATTCGGTTTCAAGTATAATTGCTGGAACAGGTAAATTTTTATCAGCGATAACAGCACTGGTACCTGTAGTTGTCACAAGTTGTGTGTCATCGGCGACAACAATTACAGCGATTCTTAGAATCATCACAAAAACAATATCCACATGCAGTCAGAATAAACTACACGAGTATATAATTAAGTTGAATATTACATCAGCCGCTTACAACCTATTGTCGTCGCATATATCATCTAGTCTCGATGACATAATATCAGATAACCAATATCCCGCGATGATAAACATCTAAAACAGCGCAATATCAAAATTAGAATAACAACACAAAAATAACAACAACAATAACAATACCAATGTCGACATCTACATCAAGATCGGAATTACGTCAGAGAATAGCGACAAACACAACGTCGCAAAAGACAACCATGATCTCAATAACCTCAACCAACCCTGAATTCAGTGTGAATTTTCCCATTGCGATTCGGATTAAGGAGATAGCGCTAGCGAAGTTATGAGTATACCACAGTTTGCCAAATATTAGATCAAAATGATTTGGTGGTCAACAACCAAATAATTCCTTGCTGTTTGCGAGTAAAAATAAACCAGACGGGCCTCCAGGTTGGAATATAGTTTCCGTATCATCTGGGTCTTACTAAATCCAACAGATCAATAATGAATTACAGCGTGGAATAAAATCCATTACGGGAAAAATATCAAAAATCGCTATAACAGTTTTATCTATCATCCGCGATTGAGATAAACTCACCCGGATATGCTGTAGATATATATCAGAGTTTTATAAGAACCGTGATAGGATGGCCTGAAATCCCACCTCAGGCACCATCTTATCAAAGTTTACCCGAACCTAAAAGGTGTGATTGTACTTCGGACAATGAATCATATCATGATGCAATGATATACAAGGATGGAAACTTTTGAGTTCTGGGTTCTATTCGTGGGTGGATAGAACCAGGTGTTGGAAGGTCTCAAACAATTCCAAGCAAAAGTACTTAATTTTTCATAAAAATACACAATGAATTTGCAAAAACTTGATATATAATAAGCGAAAATATTTGAAAATAATCCCCACGTGATGAAATCATCAAATACATAGAAATATGTAATCAAATTATAGCTCATATGGAAGTGTTTAATTTACAAATTATTCAAACGGTCTTAAATGATGCACATCCTAAAACAAGAATAGAATTTGCTAAAGCATATAGTACACGTGTAGAAGATATTCCTGCATTTAATCTTCCCGGGTATAATGTAGAACAATAAAAAATCTGTCAGTGATTTCATAGCTGAAAACTTTTCTCTGATACTCGCTGCATGGAAAAAAGTACCACAACCACAAACAGCTATCCTCAAACATAATAATGACCCAGACAATGGTGGTAGGCATATTTCTCCTCAAAATGTTAATATATCCTTGGTGATTGCAATACATCTAGTATGTGATGCTATTGATGGAAGTTACCAAATAAATCTCGAAAGATCATATCATGCCCAGCAGGGATACATTTTATATTCGTTTGCACCACTTTGAGTTTTAAAAATTGAAGATCCAACAAATCCGGTGTATATGCCATGTCATAATGATTCATTAACGAGAACAAATTTTAAACTCACTGACCAGTCCAATAATTTGAGTGACTTAGGGGGAGAGACTTTACAAATTAGTCTTTCTGTGAACTCTTAATGGATTTCCGTCTTAAGATGTCAGTGCTATTTTACTTCTGTGTTTCGCGGTGCAAAAAAAAATATTAACACATCTAGTTTCATTATCATAACCAGGTAGATATTCAATCTTCCTGGTAGCGTGTTGCTGTTTTGTTTTCAAACTTGCTGGTAGCGTGTTACAATAATTCGTTTTAAACTTCATGGTAGTGTGTTATTGTGTTTAATGAGTTCTTTTAAGTGTTTTTTTGGGAATTTATCATTTGCTTAACTTCATATTGTCTACAGAGGTCAGATCTAATTTTTTTTACTGTGGTAAATAGAGGAATCATTGTATATACTTCGCTGTTAAATGCTAATGATTAGCTAAAGGCTTGTTTCATTTTTTTTAAATAAATCCGTACTTTTACGACAGTTCATATATTTTACTTAAAAATATATATTCGAGATATTGAAAAAAAGAGAAAGTCTTTTAACAATCGAATTTATGTGATAATTTTATTTCTTGATATTTTAAATTTGCAATTGAAATGATTATTTCATTTATAATTGTGTAATTCATTATATAATATATATATATATATCTATCTATATATATATATATATATCCCCAAAAATAGGGGTCTGTTGTCGCCCGTTTTCGTTTTCAAGTGTATATTTACAGCTTATATATACAATATTTACAGTATGAATATAATTTTAATTAAAGTATATAGAGACGGCATAACATATAACCTTAATTAAGGTATATAAGGCGTGATGATAACATATCAGAACACCTAGTCTGACAACAGTCTAGCGAGCCCAATATGAATGACGACAGCCTATCAGAAGTATTAGCTTGTCAACAACAGTCCAGCGAATTCCAATAAGGCGTGGTTTGATAATTTCTTTTTCTTTCCTGCGGTACTTCACTGTACGCGAACATAACAGCGTTTAAATAACGGACCCAGTCTTGCGGACGTTTCGCGCACATCTTTCGTAGCATTCTTTTCAGGGTACCATTAAACTTCTATACCAGTCCATTGCACATCGGATGGTATGTGGTAGTGTTTAGCTGTTTGATGGATAACAGCCTACTTATCTCACCCATAAGGGCAGAGGTGAATTGGGCACCACAATCAGTGAGGATTTCTTCTGGCACCCCTACCTCACTGAAGATATCAACTAATGCTTCAGCTACCCTTTCCGTTTCAATAGTTGGTAACGCTACGGCTTCGGGGTATCTGGTCGCGTAGTCAACCAGAGTAAGAATATACCGATTCTTTCTTTCGGTAACTGGGTGTATTGTTCCTACAATATCTACTGCCACTCTTTTAACCGGTGTATCTATTAATGGCATCTGTCCTAAGGTCACCCTTGTGACCATTCCCTTACATACGGTTTTCTGACATACGTCGCACGACCTACAGAACCGTGTGACATCGGCATTAACACCAGGGCAGTATAATTCAGCGACTACCCTGCTAGTGGTCTTAGCCTTACCTAGGTGTCCTGCCATGCTTGACTCATGCGCCACCCTAAGTATTTGAGATCTATATCTCTGGGGTACGACCACTTGCCAATACTACTTACCCTCCCGAGCGCTAAACTCCCTATGAAATAATCCGTTCTTGCGTACTAATCTCGAGCTACCCCCACCCTTGCAGTGTTTAATCGCGCCGGACGCGATTATCACAACAATTGTTTTGATGGATTCATCACGTTCTTGCTCTTGTTTGAACTCATCACGCGAATTTCCTGAGATCGATTCAGGAACTATTAATTTATGAAACGCGGTTTTCTCTCGCCGTGTTTGAGCTCGCGTTTCGATTGCCTGGTCCAAAGGTATTTTAAAATCGGCCATGGTTGGAAGACGGGAACCTTCAACATTACCGATCGTCAGATCGTAAATAGGGTTTTCCATACAAAGGGCATCAACAGTTCCCGTTAGGAAAGGTGTTTTTACCGTGATCCTTGCTACGGGAATGCGACCGATCGTCTGATCAAGTAACATACATTGGGACTCCCACCCGATCATTTGGTTATACTGCACGAGACTACGTTTGATCACTACGCCCGTGCAACCAGTGTCACGTAATACTATGACTTCTCGACCGTTGACAAACCCTCTCGCGGTTGGTACACGCGCTTCGGGAAATAGACACGTGCCAAGCGAATGAATACAAGATTCTACCTGTACGATATTATCAGATATACCTTTACTTTGTACAGCCATTACTACCTTATGTACAAGTCCCTTTCTTTTAGGACAGTCTTTTTGAACATGACCCCATGCATTACACAAGTAACATTGCAGACGCTGAATACCTGGATTCCTAACTGACCTATTTACCTCAGCTGATTTCGCAAGCTCCCTAGGCATCGGTTTCGCAGACTGGTTTCCAGACTTAAAATCTTTTGAAACCACGTTCTGGGTTCCCCCATGAGCTTCGGCAAAGAAATCGGCTTGCTTAGCCATATCTTTTACGTTTGTGAAGACTTTCTCTTTCAGAAATTGATCTAATTCTCGCCCAATTGTATTAAATAATTGATCTCTGAACAAGAAATCAGTCAACCCTTCAAACGTTTTGACCGCTTTGCCGCATTCAATCCACCGCTCAAAATAGTTCGCAATTCTAACGGTGAACTGACCAAAGGTTTCTCCCATATCGGGCTTGCTATACCTGAAGTTTTTATGAAAACCCTGTTCAGTGAGCTCGTACCTTTTGAGAAGTGCTTCCTTTAGGACGTCGTACTTAAACACATCGTCTCTAGGAAGTCGTGAGTATACATCCAGTGCTTTACCTTTTAATAGAGGACTAAGATGCAGTGCCCAGTCATTTTGACTCCACTTCTGGTTTTCGGCATACCGCTCAAACCGATGAAGATAACTATCCATGTTATCTTTTTCATCGTCAAAGGGAGGTAATTTGGGGCCCCCTAATTTGTTAGTGGCAGAATCGTGTTCTCTTCCAGATGTTGCTAATTCTACCTTACGCTCATGTTCCCGTTGCTTTGCTTTTTCTTTTAACCGTATTCGCCTTTCCTCAGCTTCCATTTCCCATCCTATCCTGTCCTTTTCGGCCTGCTTCTCTAATTCTATCTTTTCCTTCTCTAATCCTATATTTTCCTTCTCAAATTCTTTTTTTCCCTCTCAAAGGCCCATTTCCTTTCATCGGCTTCCCTTTCTAATTCCCGTTTCCTTTCATCGGCTACCCTTTCTTATTCCCGTTTCCTTTCTTCGGCTCCCCTTTCTAATTACCTTGCCCATACCCTTTCTTCCCTTTCCCGGGCTTGTTATTCCTGAATAAATTTCCTTAAACTTTCACCTTCATATCCAAAATCTTTGCCTAATGCATCCAAGTCTTTAAGGGATGACATGACAATTGTAATATGAATATAAATATATAGAACAAACTGACCTTATATTCCTGATGAAGGTAACCAAACCAATGCTTTAAATACGTTTATACTGGGCACACGGACCTAGATAAACTAAACAAAAATAATGAGTATTATCAAGTCAAGAAGGTCACGCCTAAATATAAACATTAAATGTATACTTTCACAAAAATGATTGACAGTTCACTTAATCCAGCGATCCCACTTCTGACACCATTGTAACAGAATTGTTACCGAGTGGATGGTGGATTAAATGAACAACACAAACACAATATGTGAAAGAAAATGTAAATTTATGAAATAAATTATTAATGAAAAATAATGATGTATCAACACAATAACTCATGCGTTCAACCCACAATTACACTCACAACCATTCACAATACATGAATAAATTAAATATTAATACACAGATACAAAGGAATCTCTTGGACTATACACAGATCCAAGGAACCTTTACAAACTTTATATTACCGCAAGTATAAATTGCGATAACAAATACAAAACATCAAACTATACTATCGCACCTATGGATTGCGACAACTAGCACGAACATATACGTGTATTTAATCAAGTTACTAACTTTTATTGAGATTCATGTAATCCCTTGAAATACTACTGTGATTTTGAAGTAACTATGTAAATATAACAATCTATTCAATTGTACTACAAATGTTACACACACATGTGTCTCGACCCTGTATAACCGTACGATTCACCAACTGTTGAATCGACGCCCATTTTCCCCGAATACCTAGGGTTGACCAATACTTTTATCGGCCGTTTGCCCTTCACGGGTCCACCACAGTTATACGTACATACAGCATACAGCATCTACTAGAACCAACGTTCCCAAATACCTAGATGCCACCCCGGATGTTTGCACCTCTAGACATCTCCGACTTCTAGATTTCCGGATATTTACACATCTCAACAAATGTAGACGGACAGACAATCCGACAGACAGACAGTCAGATACCTCAATTTGATCTCACAATCAAATGGCACAATTAATCACATTCAGCTACAATTCAGATACGTTCAGAGACGTTCAGCTTCAATCAGATACGTTCAGAGACATTCAGCTACAATCAGCAACAATTTCAGAGATGCTCCGCTACAATATCAGAGATGATCCGCTACAATATCAGATACAATCAGAGATGATCCGCTACAATATCAGCTACGATATCAGCTACAATAAAGAGACCAAACTAATAATAGTTTTTTCTAAAACAATCTACAACTTAGATTACGCTATTGCATTTAAGGTCTAATAGTGACTAGTAATTACAAATATTCCACGTTTAAATCTGCATTGTAATTAAGGCATCATTACATGAAATGATAAACTGAATAAAAATTCACAATAAAACGAAATATAAGTTTAACACTCACCCCTTTGGCTGGAGATAGAATGACGAGCTATCTTTCCTGTGATAAGATACTTTTGGTCCCGTAATATTTATCAGAAATATTCTGCCTTATATATCCTCAAATAGGTGAGCAGAATTCACGGAAAAAAATTACCGTGCACTCCGTGATTCTAATGTTCCTGACTTCACGTGATTTGTAGTCAGGCACATGCAAATCGTTACACGCCGTTTACATTGGAAACAAAAATAACTTATTCACCCCAGGTAACGCATGTACGACGAAACTAAAAAAAATGGTGAAATTAGTTTGTAATTCAAGAAAAAAAAATTAAATTTTCGCCTAATTCTGTGACAAAAGGAAACATTGGACAGTGAAACAACAGCCCCTTCATTATTGTCAGTCTCTCGTAATCCACAGGCTGAAGACAAATCGAGATTGTTTGGGGTTTCAGACCTGTTAGGTGCACCATCTGCGTGCACTAAATAAAACAACCTTTTTCAGAGCACTGCATCCCTAAAAGAAATTGCAATGCGGATTGGGTTTTAGTGTTTCTTCATCTTTATGTGGATAATAACTAAAACTTAAAGATAACCTTGAGCTCTTCTCTGTATTATTGTAGGTACGGTTGCAGGAGTATATTAGCGCTTTCTACTTTAGTGTGTTTTTATATGTTTGTGTGTATGTTTGCCTTTCGCAAATAAAAGAAAAATGATTTGTGTGTTTGTTGAATATAGTGTGTTTGTAACAAAGTAAGTCTAACAGTACTTCATCCTTTCTATGTGAACATGTGAAA
This sequence comes from Unio pictorum, assembly GCA_030141615.1. Lineage (NCBI taxonomy): Eukaryota > Metazoa > Mollusca > Bivalvia > Unionida > Unionidae > Unio > Unio pictorum. Next base: position 3,933,443 of record JARLTB010000161.1, on the reverse strand, counting down.
ATGATAGAAAATGGTTTTTTATATAGGTCAGTTGGGTTAATTGCATTTCTATGAATGATGTTTCCGCCACCGCCGTAACTTTAGCTTATAAATCAACGCGTTCGTCTGGCCACTTGTCAACAAAGAACAAAGAAGAATTAAAATCGTTCAGCCATATAAAGTGCGACGTTACATACATCAGTGGATTTAATGGTGGGGTTATAACAGTTTCTATAACAAGTAGAAGCTCAATGGTATACCTTAAATCATTTTCCCCGGGAAGTGGTTGCACTTAAAACATCAAAGAGCCTTGTAGACGAAGTAATAGAAAATGAAATGAAGCAATGAAGATTATAGTCACGAGAGAGAGAGAGAGAGAGAGAGAGAGAGAGAGAGAGAGAGAGAGAGAGAGAGAGAGAGAGAGAGAGAGAGAGCGTCAGAAGATTGGAAGGTACTTTCAACCCCTCAATTTAAACTAGAAAAAGTCCTATACAAATTTAACAGATTTGGCCATCATGACTGGATCACGTTTTGAGTAAACGGATACATACAGCAAGGCAGATGAATTTACGTTTAAACTGATAGTCTCCACGAAGTCATTGAAACATGGTTGTCAGAGAAGAAGAATAAAACATTCCCACCTCATGTAAAAGAGAATACTCCACGAAGTCATGGAAAAATGGTGGTCAGAGAAGTAGAAGACAAAAGTCCCTCTTCATGTAAAAGAGAAATACTACTCAATAATTGTAATTTGTGTTTTATGTTTTGTCTATGTGTTTCTATATGCCCATAAAGACTTTTGTCCCTACAAATACTTTCTAATCATAAGAACTTATTTCGTGATAAACACGTTTGTAATAATAAGCATGTTTGTCACTATAGTACCATTTCGATGTTAAACATATGGACAAATTAACCATATTATTTCTAGTCTGTCCCCCATGTGTCCCGTCAGTGTTAGCCTATGGGAAAATGCTAATTCCTGTTTGTGCTTTGAGCTCCATGCAACTACCACCATCTATTCACTTTTGTATCTGAGCGATCATTTACAATTCATGGGAAATATATTAGTACATATATCTCATAATGTAATGCCATACACATTAAGTGCGTTTAGTCTTGCTCACTGATGTGACAATGTGCACTTTGTTTGGTCTTCCATTGAGAATCGAAAGTACCCTTTTATGCTACAATAATTTATCATATGACTTGAATGTATTGTGATGCAGACACTAATACAATATATTTTGTTTTTTGCATGTTTAGGTTGAGAAACAAAGACTGGGGTTGGGGAACGTGCACTGCAGTGTCACAGGTTTATCTCTTTGTACTGATAGAGACAGGTTCATATTTTTTGGCATACCTTTATGTCAGCTCGCAGAGCTTCATGCCAAGTGTCAGAGCTTCATGTCGACTACTATAATATTATGTATACATAACTTCATGTAAACTGACATACCTTCAAGTAATCTGACGCAGATTGATCTTAGCTGATACTACTTGTTGTAAACTTACATAGGATCATGTACACACAATGTTTAATGTAAACATGTATAGCTTCCTGTAAATTGATACAGTTTTATGTAAAAAGGCATAGCTTCATGTCAAATGGCATAGCTTTATATAAAATGATACAGTTTAAAGTAAACTTGTATAGTTTCATGTAAACTGATACAATTTTATGTAGACTTGCATAGCTTCCTTTTAACTGATACTGTCTGAAGTCAACAGACATATTTTTATGTAAAATATCTTTTTAGATATACAAGAAATGTATACAAAAATCAAGACTCTAAAATTCATGAACTTTTTTATTATAAATTTGAATGACATTATCATATGATGTATTTAATTAAAATATTTGCATTTTCTTAGAGTATATCTAAAATGTCAGATAATTTACTCATTGATATTAATTGCACAGGCGTGTCTAACATTCAGGGTAGTTAATATTAGAATATTTTACTACATGGCTACTTCAAGTTTTAAGAATGCATAAGATGTTTTTGCAACACTTTCTCTAGCCACTGTACAAAGATAAAGTAACAATGCAGTTGAATTCATGTCAAACATTTGTAATGTAAATTAATATGAATTGCTGAGTAAGAATGTATTAGACTGAAATATTGATAGAAGACACTGTGAAGTAGGCTGTTTTTCTGTAAAATTTTCCTTATGTTATGATACATCTATGATATCAGAGTTAGTGACAACTGCAATAGTTGAGAAAATAAATCTCACTCCGAATGTACAGTACAATGCATTTATCCAATGCCGTTTTAAATGATGTATGAATTAAATACGTTTCTTACTCAATATATGGTATATACCATTAAGCTCAATTTTAGGTTAAATGCCCCAAACCAATCGTATATAATTCATTTGATTCTTTTAAAGTCACACTTTTGGATATAAAAAGAATATAAAACCATGCCGCAGGCCGTAGGATACACATATCTGGCTCAGGGGTCATATAAGCGTTAAGGCAGAGATACAGTCTGAAAGAGTACGAGCGGTTGGGAGTGTGTCTCTTCAGATGAACTTGTACAAAATTCTGTTTGGCTCTATGCAATATTCATGTTTATTTCGATATGTAGAGGAGTCTGTAATGTACCCTACTGGTTTGTAACAAAGTACTCTTAAACGTCATAGAAACCTCACTATCAATACATGTAAACACGTCGATATTTCTGGATAAATGTTTAACTATTGATAAAGGTTCAACATTTACAGACGCATTACCAGAAGAAGTAATCCCATTCGTAACGTTTGAAGCAGATGAAATTCATTTCAATTCAAATTGTATGATCCATTTTGGGAAATCAAAAAATATCGCTTTCAAATGAAATAATTTTCTTAGAATCGTGTTTAAGATTTGTGAAGACTTGCTAAAAATAGAAAAGAAAAATTCATTCTTCTTATCATATGAATGTGTACGTTTATAGAATTAAAATAAATGCAATCACCATTTAAACGTTTAATATGGGAATTTAGTTCTAAAAATTAAAAATGAGATTTCGAAGAAATACAGGAACAAAACAACCTTTGGTTTTCTTTTCATCAATCTTATGATAGCAAGTTATATGTTTAATGTCTCTGAGAGAAACTCGAAACAAGTATTATTTAACTACAGGGTGTTCCCGGAGACCCAAATTTCCAATGCAACGTTCTAGATGCGCCATCGAATTTGAAGCTTGGTGAAAAATCTACATTCCACTTTTGTATGCAGATTCCTAACCCCAAATTCACCCCACGTGTTGAAGCAGAGTGGCTCAATGCTACACATCCGGAAAACTAATGTCAAGAGATAAAAATAGCAGATGCCGGAGAAAGCTTCAAATACTTTCTTATCGAGAGCGATATAGCTGCAGAAAACTTTCTTTGCCCACAAACTCCGTTTCTGGCATTGGAAATACCTAATTTAATTAACAAAGGTAAGCCAAGAAGTTAACTTTAAAAGTGGTTATTTAATCTCTCAGTGTTTGAACTAATTTGTGAACTATGCAAACAATAATACATGTTCAACAAAGACAATAAAATGCAATATTGTCAGATGGATCTTAAACAATTTCCTCACTACTCTACTCTCATGCCTACCTAAATTAGGGAGAGCGAGAAAGATAAATAGACAATGCAAGCTTGCATTCTTGTCTTATTTATATTCCCACGCATTATTTTTTCATAATCGACTGTATCTGGTTCAGACGAAGCAAGCGGTACCATTAGTGTGGCAGCCACCATTCAAAATAGGTTCGATCTCGCCATGCTGGGAACACAACTGTTCTTTGAGTTCCGGGCGAAGATTGATAACAAAGAAATATGTGTATCTCACTTCGCTATAGTCGTCGATCCTCCTTTTTGGAACCCACTTTCGGTAAGTTCTTCCTGCAAAAAAGATTTCCTTGTATCGATGTATTGAGGAAAACACATTTTAGAAGAAAAAACAATATTAAGGCAATCGGTAATTTGGATTTGTATTTAATTGCAGTTCTCTTAGATTTCGTGCAGTTATTTGAAGTAGTTTCTCAGACAGTACGTATCTAGATTTTAAAATAAATGCTGGTAATATTCGGATTATCAATAGGACTTCATCTACAGCGAAATTATGGTCGTTTATGCAACCTACATCTCCATTGTAGTTAAAACTTAACTCTGTTCCATCGTACGATCTAACTGGAAGCTACCATCTTTATTCTGGTATATATTAATTGTATGAATTCGGGATAGAGTTATGTCCCTTGAAACTAAACATATCTTTATATGGGATGTTACTTGTAACCGCATACCCCTCAAGAACTATTCAAAATATTGTAAGGAAGTTTGGTCTAAACATTGACTTACAAACATAAATGCGAAATGCATATGTGTTGTCTCCACTTTACCATTTCGATAATTGGTATGGCCCTTGAGATTGACTTCATATCTTCACATAGGTGTCGCTTGCGAACCGGCCAAGCTCAAGAACCATCCAGTATATCTTAATACAATTGGTATTAATTTTATCTCATAAGCCTCCATATCACTTTGAGGTGTTTGATCTTGTATACGCAGTTATAGATATAATTGCGCTCAGTTAGAAAACCTTTATTATTGTTTGAAACTGGTACCAACGTAGAACATGTCTGCATATCCAGATTAAAATTAGTACGAAAAGTGTCACTTTCAGCTAGTTATCCCTTGACGATCAACATCGTACAACCTTTTGGGATGTTGTTTATATATGAGATGGAATTGAAGATTTCCATGTCATCATTTATCAAAGCAATGAATGTCCATTTTCTTCCTTCGATGTTTGTTTCATCTTAAACGCTCCCATAATTAGGGCCCTACAAAAATACCTTTGTGTATGTGTATATATGCCATCATAATGTTTGGATGAATGAATTAAATTGCTCTGTCCTATTCTCATGTTTTAGGGAGCAATATTTGCTGAAGCTTTTGGAAATGATTCGCCGTCGCCAGGATTTCCCGCAATGGTGATGGCTTCCATCCATACCCCTCTTGAGACTGGCCACTTGTACGAGATAACTGTGTCTACCTCTACGACCTCTGGCAAAGATCCTGCCTTTAGCGTGCTGGCGCTTGATCCCATTGTGTACTCCACAAATATGCCATGTGCGTAGTCGGATTTTAAAGCTGTAGATTCATCTGTTTTCCCAAGAGTGCCACCTACTGTAACGTCCAAAACATTTACCTTTACTATACATAATATCGGTTATTTTAATGATAGCACGGCCAATACACTGAACTTCACCATAGTATCGTTACTCATTATCCGAGTTAACGTTGCGCAGAATGACACGCACTTATTGACCATTACGGCCAAATTTTCTGGAGGCACCGCCTTAGAGGGACCTACCGTTACGTTCACTGTGGGAGAAAAAAAAGCGTATCCAGTAAACAGGACATCATGCACTGATTTGTTTTCCTTTTATACCTTCACACACTAGTGAAAGACAAAGAGAGGGGGGGGGGAGAAAGATGAACTTGTTGGCGCTTTTAAATCTCAGAAAATCGTTGAAATAGATTATTGCAACAATGGAAATAGGTTTAAAATTTATCTTCGAAGTTCAATACAATCAAATGTTATATTTAACATTTTGAAACAATCCTTACATTAAACATATCATCGTATAAACGTTTTGTTATTTCAAACTCTTTCTTTTATGTGCATTGTTTGTCTTGTATGGCAAAGCGCTATAATTCTTATAAAAGACTCATTGAAAGCATAAAGAGTTTAGGATTGCTTCAAATTAACTTTGCATTGTTCGTTGCCAGTTATGTTTATATTTGTTTTAGTCAACTCTAATACAAGCTACGTAACAATTCTTTAATTCTTTTAAAATCATTTTAGAAATTGGCGAAGCACGAGTTTCAAATATTATCAGAATGCAAGGACAACAATTATCTTCAAGACACAATAATTTCAGTGAAAATTCTTGTAGACACGGAAAAGGGTGTGGTCAGTGGTCCAATGGTATTTCAGCTTCCGATTCCACAAAACAACACGACGTCAAGACTCTATTTTCAAAAAGCCGAGGTTGTGGATGTCGGGAAGAACGTCATTAGTGTCTGTTCAGATGATTCCTTTGAACTCAACGTTACTAAATGGTAACTAGCATGTGTTATTTATTATTTGGGGGTGATAAATCTAATCGAAACACATTTCTAAAGAAAAACAATGTGATATTTACGACGAATTGGAATATTCAATTAGCGACATTGATATATGTTTAAAGTCAAAGGCCAAGACATATGTTCTCACCTTGAAACATTAGCTTTTATCATATCATCATATAAAAATGTGTTGATTACCAAAGAACCATTTACCTAAAGTGTAGCCAAAATATATGTAAGATATAGTAGTAACCAGTATTTCCGAATTATTATAAAATACATTTTTTTAAATTGAAATACATTCAATATCTCAAGTATTAAACTATCATAGCCACACAACTTAAACGTGAACCATTCCCAGGAAATAAAAGGCATTCTAAAATAATCTCTGTAGACAAGGAATTGTCAAGGGATATAATCAATAATGACAAGAGCAATATTGATAAAACTAATAAAAACTCTAATTCAGGAAAAATTTAAATTTTCGATATAAAGTTAAACAATTCGTATATCCGTAGAACTTATAGTTTCATATCATCAGAATGTAACTTATATTGAACACTGACACATGTTTGCTTCGAATTTGTACTTACTTAAACGTGTTAGTAGTTGTTTAAATGCATTTTATCATACATATATAAATCTATATGTCTTATAACAGTTATTTCTTTTCTTCATTTATGAACTATGACGTCCATACTGAACGAAAACATTTTCTATTGAACTTGACCATTAATCTATCAAGTTAAGAGTGAATAATTATATGCCTTTTTGAGGGATTTCAACATTCATATTGCATTTAAAATGTATAGAACATCTATAATTGCTTTATAAGGAAACATAAGATGTGTTGCTTTCCTGGAGATACTGCATGTGTAATTTGGTATCTTAACCTATGCATAGTACAAAACTGGAACACACGTTCTACTCTAAACAGCTGGCGTATATCTCTTGCTGATCAATTTAACTTAACAAAAATAGTTGAATCCATTTCACCCAACAAGTTGTGAAGTAGATGTTTCATGGAAGAAAACATAACAATATGACCATGTTCAATTATATGTCCCTTCATCTTTCTGTGCGATTTTTTTCTGCTTATGGAGACATCACTAGTTGCGAGTAATTGGCTCTTTAATATATAGATAATGTATATTACTTTACTTCTTCATAGTGGTTGATACCAGACCCCACGCACATGTTTTGCTTGAGGGCATAAACAATGCTACTGAGTTGTGCATTTGACCGAGAATGAAAGCTAACAGCGCAAACGGAGCACAAAGCAAAGACGACCACTGTTGTGGTTAATTGATTGTGCTTTACATAAACTGTTTAAATACCCAGAACAAATGAGGAATATATATATAACCTTCCTTCAATATGGACACGGCTAAAGGATAACTTAACGCACCCTTAAGCGTAAAACAAAAGAAGTCAGTGAAGATAATGTTCCTTCCCTACTAAGTAAGATTATTTGATATGGTCCAGCTGTCCACTGTTCTTCTCGATTATATCATGGTTCATACTTGACTATTGTGAGGTAGTCGAGAATCAGGTAATATTTATGTACCGAGGGTAATAAGATGTTCCCACAGTATTATAATAGTAAATTAGGTCTACCTGATAGACAGTAATGTTGCAAGTTCAGTGGTAACAACACTAATACGTATCTAGAGCAGCTGAGAAGACGTAGGAAGATACTGTTTTACTTTTCTTAGCCATTACTGTCATAATGATTGTGACAACGGAACGGATAACTTATATACTTGTATTGCATCAAAATGGTTACATATGCATATTTGTCATTCTAAGGACGGATCTATCGATTGGAAAAGAGGAATAATAACATTTCCGGTTATATGTAACGTCAATCTCTCCAGCGATCCACTTACCAACCAATTTGTTTTAAAAGTGAACATAGAGATTGTCGGCACAGAATGGGATCGAAACGGATCCCACAGCGGCTATTTTGGATACAGTGCTAAATACTCGAAGACCCATATATGGAACGGTTGGTTAGCCATTGATGTACATCAACCAGTAAGTATGACAGGTTTAGTGAGTCTCGCTTCACGCAAGTATTATTGTCCCATGTCAAGAGAAGTCACTAAACAGTAAACTCAACCAAAAAACCAATCAAAATAACAAAGGATATTTACATTTGCAGGCAACTGAGTCTCTTAGGAAGTTTTAAATAAACAAAATTGTCCGATTTTGTAGGGTTTTAAGAAACATGTCTTCATGCACATGGTGGTCATGATTTTGTGATGAAAGACGAACTCCTTAAAAACATGGGAAGCACGACCAACCCAGAGGAAACTATTCTCAATCTGTCTATCATATCAAAGTTGGTCGAGTCAAGACAGAGGTGAGTTGTGTGAGTGATTTCAGAAGGTGAATGTTAACGATTATGGCAACTAGTTCATCTCATTTAACACACCACAACTGAGAGGATATGTTTTATCAAATCTCATTTGTCTTCTATCTGGGACGGGGAGATTGTCAAGGAAAGAGGATGCTTTTATTTAGTTAAACCCTCTCATTATTCCTTATAGTTTTACTTCTGTACTAAATGTCATTTTCTATTGTTCTACACGTGTCATTAGTTGTGTGTCTGTGTATGTATTTCATCGTCATCTGAGTGAAACCCATTGTTGCTAGCCAAGTGTTCAATATGTTAACCCCATTTATACCTTCGGGTTTGTGAGTTTCATTAAACGCGACGGCAAGCCACCGCATTCAATCAAAATCAACAATATTCAGATTAGAACACTATTCCTATATGATATAGATAAGGGGATCACGCATTCGGAATAGACTTATAAACAAGGAATGTTCTAACGTCGCTCCACTTTTGTACAAATACATCATTGTCCCCAAATACAATTAACTGTTAAGCCTTGTATCAGGCATGCAGTCATTATTTCGAAGTTAAACTTACAAAGTATCTATTTGAAGTCAATTGCCACTGCCATTTTCTGTCGATGTACAGTGCACTATTGTTACACGCTATTGGATAGTCGGTATCACATACTAAATGAAACAAGTATACGATGCAATAGGTGTCACTTGGTCAAACTATTGAATTATCAGTTCGGTCCGATAAGGTGTAGATAGGGTTAACGTATTTAAACTTTGCTAGCGAAGATCAGTTACACCTTGCTTTATTGTGTCCGCTGCGTTGTTGTCCAACGTGTTTGTGTGTGTGTGTGTGTGTGTGTGTGTGTTTAAATGCACACACATGCACACACATACAAACCTTGATAACGGTATAAATTCATAAAAGATTCCCAACCTTTCGGTCGAAATTAACTCTTTATAAAGGGGCCTTTACAACTTACATCCACAAAACAAACCCTAAACACAATAGTCAGGAAAAATGTCTAAATTTCCTCATGTTTAAATGCTAATAGTAATTTATAAACAAGGATTTTAAAGAAAAAAGGAGAAACACAATTACAATTAACTGTAAACGGACAGACTAAATATACAGTTTGCACTACCATCTTATTATTTTAGTTCTATAACAAAAATCATATACGAGGTGCACGTTTCTATCTCACAAAGAAACAAACAGACACGATATAAATTTTCACTTGAAACATAGTTTAAATTATTTTATTTGTTGAACTGTCTGGTTAGTACTGCTTAAATTACATATATATATATATATATATATATATATATATATATATATATATATATATATATATATACATATATATACATATATATATATATACATATATATACATATATATATATATATATATATATATATATATATATATATATATATGTGTGTGTGTGTGTGTATGTGTGTGTGTGTGTGTGACCTTGCACCATTTGTCTTTGTCATGTTGAACCATACCAGTAAATTTCCATCAGACGTATTATAAAAGTATCTTCCTTGATTCATTTTCTTGTTTTTCAGCCAACTCTCAATGAATCGGCAATAATAACAGGGATACTGGTGAAATATAGTGCATTGATAAACGTAACCTGGCCAGACCGATACATAGTGCAATACAGTGCAGATGGCATAACATTCACTGATGCGTCTATACCTGACTGATTTTCTATGTACAGCAGTGAGAGAGAGAAAGAGAGAGAGAGAGAGAGAGAGAGAGAGAGAGAGAGAGAGAGAGAGAGAGAGAGAGAGAGAGAGAGCGCATTTAATGAGTGGGATTTCTGCAACAGTATACGTTGGAGAAATAATATTCTACTTATATCTGTTAAATCATATATGTTTTTTTTGGAAAGGACAAAGTACATTATAGTTGTTGATAAATCAAACGTGCTTCAGTCTGATAGGCTGCTTGTATAATGCTTTGGTTCTTTATATAGGCGGGTCTATCTTTTCGTCAGGTAGAGCAGGGTAGCATAATGGCAATTTTTCACATTTCAGTGGGATACGCAAGGCATGAGAGTCAGTACGAACTTAGAGTATTTCATAAGTGTGCCCATCATATCGAAGTATGTTCGTCTGAGCACTGACCCAAATAAAGTGGCTGCTGGATCAACAACTATTTTGCTACAACACCCGTTGAGTAGGAGCAGTTATTTTGGAATCGTTGGACACCAATTTTTAGAGGTAGATCTGATTTTTATATCTGTACACACGTTAAGCACTGTATCCGAGCTTTCTGACTGTATTTAATGCACACTAATTTGAATATTTATACAGATACCACATCTGCAGCATCATTTCGAAACTTCCAGCACGCAATTGTATCCTGCACAAATATCAGCTAGCTGACTTCTTATAAAATCCCGATCCTCTTGAAATAGTGACCCAGTTCCAAAGTACCAAGGAATATGCCGCAATTCCAATGAATAATTTAAAACTATATATCGTCTGTTACTAAAACTAAACCCAACTAAAAGACGGATTCCACTTTAAATGTGCATGTATAATGTGTAATAATACTAATAATATTACTATTACTACTACTACTACTACTAATAATAATAATAATAAATAATAATAAATAATGTGGACTTTGTTTAGCGCCTAATCTTTCGAAGCTCGTAACGCTTTAGAACATTAGAAAACACCTAAAACATATAAAACGATATGAATTAAACAAATATAAAAACAGAAAACAGAAAACATGCTATAAATTTTTTAGGTGAGTAAACATGAATAGTTGTTTAAGCCTGTTCTTGAACACTATAATATAAAAACCTAAAACACAATGAATAGACGAGGATGATACTCATATTAATGGAAACTTCCATCAAAATGGAACATAATTAGTTTCTAGAGAATCAGTGCTGTATGTAGAACCCCAAACCAAGTAAACATGTTTACTCTACATGAGATTAGTCATGCGAGCCCAATCCCGTATTCTCAATTATCGATAAAGGTCAGTTTTAAAAAATCAAATTAGATACACATAACAAGGAAGAGTAATTGAATCTGTAGCTAAGCGATCATGGGGAAATATATTGATAGAGGCGCTAGCGTATTGCAGGAAGTTCTGGAGGCGAAGATATTCCGGAGGGCGAAAGGGTACTACATGAAAACGTTAGTACATATATCAATGCGATTATAAATTACCATTTTCTGGCATGGTGCGCAATTTCGTTTCCATCATTTTGCTTTCTATTTTATTTGTTTGTTATAACATATAAATGTTAACACCATAACGATACTTAGTGTGGGAATGGTATGTCTCGCAAACATTACTGTTAAGGACAAAAATCTATATTTCCGAGTGTATTATCGACAAAATAATTGCTCAAAACAATATGTATTTTTCCCATTCTTTTCAGTTGCATCAGTTCTGAAGATCTGGGGAGACGTGAATGACACTCTTTTGTTTAAAACGAATAAGGTCTTTGACAGAAACCCAGCCACCTACTTCGTCCCACCAATTAATGGAGTAGACACAAATCCACCAATGTTGTGGTTGAGAATGAATCTTTCCATCTTTAATCTGACACTGGAGGCCCCATACAAAGTGAAGGTGACTGGAGAGAACGTCCTGTGCGACAGACATTCCAGTCCTAAATCAATGCATGTACGCAAAACCTACCATCACATCCTTTTTCTGCATCTAACCAGTCAATGCTGAACAGATCAGGTTTTATTTAGATGTATTTGTATTACTTAGTATGGAAAAACCAAGCACAAGCTTCTTCTCACATTTAGCATTTTCGTGTTGTTGAAATACATATATCTGAGTTTTTAAATTCCAAAATAATTTTGTTCTGCTGAGAAATCAAGCATAAGGTGTTGTATGATTTATACTCACTCGGAATTAAGAATAACATATTTTGCGTCTAATGATTCTATCATTAAACAGTCACGACATGACAGTTATCCCATTGTATGTCTTTGTAAGGACATTAAATACCTTATAGTAATGGACTGTAAATGGATTAATAGTCCAGCAATGGTAATATTTTGCTTGAGTGGTTACGTTTTATAGAACTTTGGTAAATATGTTTTGAGCAATGAATGTAACACATATCTTCTTGATTACCTAATTTACTGTGGTGCCTACTACCAATGAACATTATCTGAGATTAAATATTCGTGTCAAAGTGAATTCATGATTTACAGATTTTGTTTTTTTATTTTGGCAGGTGGTCTATCCGCATAATTATGATTTCGAAGGGTACTTTAGATTCTGCACTTTGTCTGGCAATGACTCCTCTACTCAGTGTACCTTCAACTGCCGTTGCACAAACTCCGTCTCATGCAAGGAAACATTTCTGTACCAGCGAAATGACGGAGACATAATCAATCCAGCCAGGCTGTGTGAACTTCAAGTAACATTGGCGTAAGTCAGAAAGTACTCCTTGTCTGATTTTGACATTTTCCTTCCTATATTAGCGTTTAAAATGTAGATTGCTTGTAACTTTTGTACGTTTTGGCACAGAACAATACTTCAAATTTGTAAAAACGTTAGTTGCTGCATAATTGTAGGTGCTGATATAGACCATTAATTGACGGTGTATTTCGGTATGCACCGTAATAAAAATCAAGAATCATCAATGAAACTAGCAACACGATTCATATAGCAGACCCATATTGTTAATGATGCCGTTTAGTTCATGGCGGATGGAGGTGATAGGACTTAGGATAAATATGCCGGATACAGAGGCACTTGTGGTTAGGTGTGTTGCAGGACTGAGACGATTTTTAAATTTCAACGTAATTCAGTTATTTGACTGATTGAATTATATGGTTCATCATCGAACTTGATATCTCTATGGATTCATTCCTTTCAATCACATGTTAACTAGCATGTATACTGCCCAAGCTAGGGAAATTTCAATTAGCTTCATGAACTAGATGAAATCTTGATTTTTTGTTAAAATTCATCTAAGTTAATTTCTCGTGTTATTTGTGTACGGAATATTGAGTCATAAAAATACAAAAAACTTGCCGAAGTGCATATAATTTCGAAAATGAATTTAATATTCTTGACTTTGGCAAAAACTATTCCAATGTTGCATGACTGATATACATAATGACCTTCCGAATTGTGAGATGATTTATTTAGTCATTATACTATCTGTCCTATTTATTTATTAACTTAGATATACTTTGAATATGCTTTACGTATTCTACGCCTAAATAGTGTCAAGCTCGCTTCGTTTCAATAATCTGTAGTGTTGACACCCACTTGAGTTCAATAGAACAAGCATACTGTATTCAAAGTTAAAAAAATATAATACATTTCTTAAATATTCCACAATATCAAGAAAATGAACAGGCATATAAATGTTCAACTGGTAAAATTTGTATAGTTGTAGCCTTTGAACCCCTTAGAAAATTTGTAGAAAGGAGGGATGAGATAGAACATAAACTGGAAAACGTGTTGGAAAAAGAAAGAAAACTGTAGTCTGAAACAAGATAAAGAGGGTACCAAAAATGGAATACAAAATGTTATTCTAACTGGATTGTTAGAAGAAATATTCAATACAATATGGAGAATGGTTTTTAAAACAATACACATAATTACGAGAGAAACGAATACGGACGAAATAATTGAAGAGGCAGAGAAGAAATCAGCAAAATATAAATGAGTTTAGAGGGGTGGGGGCAGTGCGACTATAAATAAAAAAATTTCTAAATCAATTAAATTGAAGGTAAAAATACTGAGTATTTTTCAGTAGCATTATAGTAAGAAGATAATGAAAACAATTTGATGGTAATGCAGAGATACAACTTAAGTTAAAATTCATACCTTTAAACATGACGTATTACGAGTTTAGATTGAACAATATCGCATATTTAGTAATGACCTTTCTGAAATAAGCATGGTAAAAGAGAAAACGATAGATGCTATTTCAAATAAACAAACCAATTCTTCATTGCGATTAAAATCAATGGATGGAGCTAATCCGCTAACAACATTTTGGGACTAGATTGCTATAAGGTTGTATTATAATATAAAGATGGACATATCTAGAATAACAAATCTATGTGTGAAACTAATAAAACAGCATCAGCACGCTATTACTGAAGAATTACAACCTGTTAAAGTTGTAGATAGTGAGAAGTTTAATGTAATAAACGTGCGTAATATTAAATAATGAATAGAAATGCTGAAAATATTTTCTATAAATATGGATAAAGAATAAACTGAAAAATTAAATGATTCTTGCTCAATGCAACATCCTTTTGTGCCAGAGATACTATATCTGTATAAACGTATCCCATCAGAATACCACATGCTAAAAGACAGGTTATCTAGAATGAACACATCTGTAAGCCAGAATATTGCATTGAAATACCTGTAGAAAAATGTCCCCAAAGCCAACAGAATTGTGGATTGAAATGATGGAGATACGTGGACATTGTCACGTTGTGTGAAATTCCAATTCCCGCCCATATTTATGTCTTCTGAAATTATTTCCTAATTTAAAGTACTTTGGGTAATGTCAATATGTATTCAATGATATTACACGCGTGGACGTATTTTGAAACAAAGGAAATACTTGTCCGTGATTTAGCCATTGCGTTAACTTCAGATTCGAGGTTATCTTTTTTAAATAACTTGCCAGAAACTCTGGTTGTCTGAAATTAACAGTGATGTCACCGGTTGAATTAGGCTTAGAGGCCGGTAATCCGATATTGTAAAATCTGTGATATCGCTGCTAGCTATTCATTAAAAGTCAGCTTGTTTTATTAAGAGGTTAGAAGTCTAGGTGATGCTATTATTTAAGGTGGTGCTTGTATATGTACAGATAAAATCAAAACAGTACGAGAATACCAAACACATACAAACGGAAATGAAGGTGGAAACGTTATTTCTTAGGCAAGTTATTTCAGATAGAGTGCATATCAATCTTCTATCTTTTCAAAAGATATACACTGAACTTTTTTACACAGCTAGTTAATTCGTACGGACTGAAATGTGATAGCTGTCTTTCATTGATAAAAACTTGTTCCAATATATGTGTAATCTTGGTGTTCACATCCGAAAATGATCAATTGAATGTTTATCAGGCAGCAGCACTTTTCAAAGTCTTGAAATGACATGAAAAGTAATTATCTACTTTAGTAAATGGTTCGAAATCATTTACATAATTAAATAAATACAAAAGAGGTTACTGCATTTGTATGTGAAAATATGTAATAGTACTTGGTTATGCTTGTATGATCTTTTGTTCAATGAATATTGAACAGAATGTTGAATTAACGATGAAACTATCCATGGCACAACAACAAAATGTTTATGATTTATGGTAAATCTGATAGTAAATTAGATGAACACGATATTCAGTTAGAAGAATCAAATAACTAGTGTAATCAATGACAAGATGAGACAAAAGTAAGAAAATTATAAATTATAAATCTAGAGAAGTTAATAACGAAGGATTAAAGAGCAATAAATAGAATATCAGAATATCTGAAAAACAAAAGAAGGAAGGAAGGAACATTTAACATTAGAAAAGGAAAATGAAATGGAGAGAAAAGTTATCAACTAAGAAACCAAAGATATGACAACACCTATATAAGAAAACAAATAGCAATAACAAGAAAAAAATCATGAACAAGCAAGTACATTTTAAAAAGAAAGTACACGAATGAAATCCAGAGAGTGTAAAGGAAAAGTAGGAACGCTGCTAATGTATGTCATTAAAGGATAATTGTTTATCTCTGAGAAATTAATTTGTACCTAAAATCACAACCTTGAATAGACTAGCAGGCACATTTCCATCTCCTCCTTCTGTATATTTTAACGGTCGTGCATGTAAATAGTTATGAGTATTTGGATCATATTTTAGAATCCAATTGTTCATATGAAGAAGCCTTGAGGAGACATTACAGATCGTTGTGTACTCAAATAATCATGCTTTTACGCAAGTTTAGGAATGGTTCATTGGATATCAAAATTAGATATCAAAAAAAGATTATTCAAATCTGATTGCTGAGCAATGTATTGTGATGCTCTGTGGATAAACTTTAATGAATGTTTGGAGGGAAAAACTTGATCTTGGTTATAAAAATTGTCTTGGTTTTATATATGATCGTCTTAGATGGAATAATGCTTACATCATGTTTTGGAAATTATAACGTATTTAGCTCTAATAATGTGACGAGAAAGTATGAGATCTCAAAAAAGGATGAGAATATCTAATTGTAATAACTGTATTTTAATAATAATAATAATAATAATGATAATAATAATAATAATAATAATAATAATAATAATAATAATAATAATAATAATGATAATAATAATAATAATAATAGTAATAATAATAATAACATTAATATTAATAATGAGGACATTGTATATCGCCTACACTTTAGAAGATCTAAGCGTTTTACAACATCCATAATGGTGTGACTACACTACAGAAAAAGAAGAAGAAAACCTCCATGAAATTTGAAAACATACAGACATGCTGAAAATATAAGATATTTTGAAGTCTCTATGGAGCTATCATATTCATTTAAATTCTAGTACTATTGGTAGAAGACATTATTCTTTAAAAATGCTACTTAATGGTATTGTTAATGTCAGTATACTTGTGTATTATATATATGAATATGTATGTATATATATATATATATATATATATATATATATATATATATATATATATATATATATATATGTGTGTGTGTGTGTGTGTGTGTGTGTGTGATATTTCATGTACTCAATACTTTGATTTATATATGTATATTTCATTTCAGATTTTTGGACTATGTTGACTGAAATAAGAAATATGTTCCTTCTTATTATTATTATCCAAGACCACGATCTATCAAACTAGTTCATTTTAAAACGGACTCTTATTTTAAAAACAGGTACAAAACTTTTCTGAATGAATGATGACAACAAGCGACGAAAGCGATAACCCTTAGGCAGTCCCCACGTCATGTATACTATTTTGATTCTTTTAAAAATGAGCATTAAATACAATACAAAGGTACAGCATAAATAATATAAATGTATTTTATAGATTGAAGTGAAAACCGGGTTCCCTAATCCAATATTCATTAACAGTTTATTTTATATTTCCGGGGTAAAAACTTATACAGCGACAATTTTCAGCAAACCACATTTCCTTTTTCTCATACCAAAAGACTTTAAAAAATGGCACTAACAGGTGCCTCTCTTGGCGCTCAGCATTAAGAGCTTAGTGTTAAGACTGGTAGGCCTGGTGTCAGAATAGTGTGACTGGGTTGGGCATCATACTACATGTCTGCGGCATGATACCCAAGTGCTAGACATCACTATAAACTGCCTCAATGCAGATATCGTAGCGATATGACTGACCCATTGTTAAAGCTACGTTAAAAATCGTAAACAAAGAAACAAAGAAAACTCTTAAACAATGCAATTCACATTATATTGTATACCATTTCCGTTCAGCTGCCACATATTGGTTATGATTTGGAGCCCCGCATTTTTCCAAGAACTGTTATGGGGTAACTGTGTTTCATGAATCGATGACAGCAGACAAATAAATGTCTTTATTTTCATATCAAATTCTTCACTCATCAGTTTCTCATATATTTCATGCGCAATCTACACAATATTTTTACAAACAAATGAACACAAATTATATACCTCTAAGCATTAATTCGACATTTTCAACTATTCTTTGTTTGAAATGTTTTCTGCATACAAAATATACTATTTGATATCCTCAAATATGTTGAAGTGGACGCTAATATTTATCTTTAATGCCTTGCTATCAAATCCTTAGAACATGTTTGCATATTTGTGACCTTAATCAAAAGGCCACTGCTATTTCTTAAGACATGGTGCATATGAAAATCATAATGACATTTCATCTGATTCTCCAAGGACGCGTGATCAATAGTTTAGAATGCTACTCCCATAAACCATCAGTTTTTGTAACATATACAAAAGTACATTTATATGTATAATTTACGTCTTGGAAATGACATATAAAATGGATTTACAAAACACCCTGAAGAGTCACGTGTATATATAGCTAGCTATGCGTGCAGTGACACGAACGCCAAATGATCGATTGCTTGCAAATAATTGACGCATCTTTTACAATGTATCAATTGCATCACAAAAGATATTCAACATGTGCTTTTAAAGTGATAGCTCATCACGTTCTATCGTCTGAATGTAAATAGATTGTGTTGTTCCTCCTCACAAATTATTTTTAAAGTCTGTAATGGCCTCTTGAAATCTTGTAGACGTACACGCTATGGTCAACAAGTGTTGGTTTCCTGACTGGATCTTAGGTAAATTTCAACAAAATCTACCATTAGTTTGTTAAATGGCTCATCAAATGTAGGATTACGTTGCAGTTGAGTCTTATGTTTTGATTGGGTTTTTCTGTAATTTCTGTAAGTGTGACACTATATACAGTATTAGCAAACATCTCTTTAATTTGTGGCACTGTGCTTCTGAACATCTGACCCGTTACCTCCACTTGTCACGATCATGTACCAATGCCCGTATCTGCGCAACACGTTTCCTGGTCCGCACTTATTCATTTGTTATATGTAAGAGATGCCAATGATGGTTCTGTAGTATCTCGTTTCAAGTGCATGGAATCTCCGTTGTAATTCTTCTGTCAGGGTCCAGGCGTCACATGCTTACAAAACAATTGAGATGACTAGTGCTCTCGAAAGTCTGATTTTAGTTTTCAGACAGGTATTCTTGTCTCTCCAGATGGGTCATAACTTTCACATAGCTAGAAGCTTCATGGGTGATCACTAATAGACCTCTGAACGAAATCCAACATATCAGCATCGTGTTCATGTTCGACGATGCGTGCTTTTGACACCCTGATTAGACCAAAGAAGATGAGTAGCACAAATAATATCAATACATCTTGTTTCAATAATACGGGGATATTTAAGCTTAAGACTGATCACTACATATTTCAGCTAAAGGAATAATCTTCTCAGCATTAGTGTCATGAGATCTTTTGCCATATCTCTAGTAACTAGTAACTGAACAATTGAGGATACAAATCAGGGATTTCATTCTCAAGAGGACCAACGTCGTGACTACATCAAGCTTTCCAGTTAAACAAGTGGATTAAACACAACCTTATCTCCAGCTAGGTCATTGGCGTGTTAAAAATACATACTCTTAATGGTCTTAATGGTAATAAAGTCACTCCTACGACATTGACGGGATCAAGAGTAAATCTGACACCAAATAAAGTTTCACACTACCCCTTAATAAAAAACACTTTAACTGTCACATGACTTTTCAGAAAAAAGGGAACACAATATCTATATTGTTTAATTATATTCCATTTTGTATGATTCAGAATGCGCATCAAAGGGGGCGAATCGGACATCGTTTTTGATAAGCATTCACCTGGAAAACCAAGTCTTCCTCCAAATCGTAAAAATGCGTATATTTGGCAAACCAAGGCTTCCTCCAAAATCGTAAAAAAAAGTTTCCTTTGGAGACGCAAAGTCGTAGTCACACCTCCTCTTCTGCTATGGGGTTAGAAATCATTTTTTACGGTTTCAACCGAATATTTGAGCAAGTCCGATATGATATCTTGATGTTGGATCATGCAAATTTATCGTTAGAAATCCATGTGGGATTGACTGAGCGTGACTAAAAAAATTTCTAAAGAGATTATAATCCATATCACCACCGTACCAATTTTGCCAAATATTTCGTAGCGTATGTGTGTCAACTCCGAATATTGCAGTTATCTCTGATCACTTTTGATATTTGAGTGTATCGTTGAGTGACATATATCAGATCAGTATTTTGATGCCTACCTCTAGAAAATATCCAAGCGGGATTATTTTGATTGTCTAACATGACATCATCATATACGACTAAATTGTTAATACTTCCATCAATATCATCAATAAATGGTTATTCTTCGATATTGGCTTTAAACTTAATAATATCCTCATCGATTTCCGATTTTGCTTTCTCGTTAAAATAGTTTAACACCTCGTACCATCGCTGATCGTCTACATTCGGGGCTACTAAATACAACTGGTCCCATGTCATCCATCTCGTTATTAAATTAAGTAGCAGTTGTGTTTTTGCCACTTTCAGATGGTCCGATTATAATCGTGCGAATATATATTGGTAGCGCTGCATGATGCTTAACTGCTTCTCGTGTTTTTGTCGCCGAAAAATCAACTACATTCATGTTATTATAAATGAATTATGGATCTAATGTAATGTGTGAAATGTAAGAAGCGTACTAGCACAAACGACTTGACAACGATTACAACTTAAAATAACAGATCGGTACTTGCTGGTAAGTGTGTACAATGTGGTACAAAAAATTTAGATTTGTTTCCCTTGGTAAAATCAAGGATTTAAAAAAATGAAGAGGAAGTTAGTAAAACTCCCAGGAACACCATGGGCAAAATATCCAGGAGAAAAACATTTTCCAGGGTATAGTTATTGTGGACCCGGTACCAGACTCGATATCCGACTCGTTTGTCAAAACCAACCCCGAACCAGGCGAATATCTAATAAACGCTATTGATAAGCCATTCGAAAATCAAACCGTGAAACCACCGGGTGATTTTGTTGGGGGTGTGGTGGCTTCAGTTTGAATGTAGAACAGCCACCATGTGTAATGTCCTATTTGTATATCAAACCAAACCTTATTGGATTTCGCTAAACTGTTGTCGTAAAGGTAAGGTAATCTGATAGGCTGTCGTCATTCATTGGATTTCGCTAAACTGTTGTCGTACAGGTTAGATAATCTAATATATATCATCATGTATGTATGTGTGTGCCTTACATACCTTCTCCACAACAGAGGTCAAATCCAGTGTTGTCCTTAATTAAGTATGTATATATCAAAAATGAAAAAAAAAACGGGTGAAAATTGACAACGAATCTTTTTATTTTCCTATTAAATACATAGTATTTCATATATGAATTTCGAAAATATGAATGTCATTATTAACGAGATTTAAAGTTTGAAAAAACAAGGAATTCAATTGTCAGATAAATTAGATTGTAATCAAATTCTTTCTGAATTTCAAGATATTGATGATAACGCTAGGAATAACAGGTATGTGTTATCGAAATTTATTCCTTTACAAAGAGAATTCAACACGCTATTTATGACTCCCTTTAAATCTGTAACGACATCAATAAGTTCGTCCCGTTATTCACTGCTGTCAAAAAGTTCAGAAGTGAATTGGGAACACGATATGAAATCAAACGAATAATTAACTCGAAAATTAAAACAATAAAAGATTATCCGCCGAAATGAAAATACCCCTTTGATTGCCTCATCACAGTAAACACGCCACACATACATGAGTAATATGGACATTCTATAGAAAGGTATGCGCTTACTCACCTAGAACATAATTCTATTGACAGGTATGCGCTACTCACCTAAAACAGAATTCTATAGACAGGTGATTGATCACTACGCGGAAGTATAACACACAAAATAATTTTGGAGGTGAGTTTTTCCACTTACAATTTAAATAGTATATTAATTTATAATGATAAATGAAGCACTGACAGCTAAATTAGCACGTGAATGATTAGCTTCGATTAAGAAATTTATTACAGTTTGTGATTCCGTTTGAAATATGCTCCAAACGAGACAATTTTAAAATGATTTTGCAGCAGGCACTGAACAGCTTTTCCAACCACTGCAACGGGAAAAGTCGTATCGACCACTGAAACAAACCATATGGGGAGATATTCCTGACAAACAACGAGAGAAAGAAAAACCAGCCCTTCTTCCTGTAATAAAAAAATAGCAAAGAGATCCAAGCATGCAAAGAAATCTTTAAAAACACTTCCTGGTGATATAGTAACCGCTGTACGACTTCAGGAACAGGGTGATATTGATACTATCCCACCACCTGAATTTGATGACCAACCCGAAGAAGAAAAAGAAGAAGAAGAAGAAGAAGAAGAAGAAGAAGAAGAAGAAGAAGAAGAAGAAGAAGAAGAAGAAGAAGAAGAAGAAGAAGAAGAAGAAGAAGAAGAAGGAGAAGAAGAAGGAGAAGGAGGAGCAGAAAAAAAAGAAGGAGAAGAAGAAGAAGAAGAATAAGAAGAAGAAGAAGAAGAAGAAGAAGAAGAAGAAGAAGAAGAAGAAGAAGAAGAAGAAGAAGAAGAAGAAGAAGAAGGTGATATTGTTAGTGGACGAGTTGCATTCAATGATAAATTCATTCGGGTAAATTAGATGAAATAAAAAATAGATTTAATACTATTGAAGATACAGCCGAATTTGTTAGGAGTTTTTATCACAGGAAAAGGAAATCCACTATGATTATAATCTCCCAAATGATAAATCATGGATTAATGGAATAAATCGTGTGTTTACAGGTGCATTTAGGGCGCCAATGAAGGATATACCATACAGAGAATGTATTGAAGAAATAGAAAAAGCTACATCATCTACAGAGAAGCAATCAGATCCTGGATTTCTTAGATTACCAGAACAATCCAATTTTTTTAATATAACACAATCCTCTTTGCAGGGTGCCACTGGTATCACTAGAAAAGATGGAGTTGGATATCAAAGGGGTTTTTCAGGTAGTGGTCTAGTTTGTTGTCCTAATAGTATTCTCGGGGATATATCACGATTAGAAGTTCTCGTAGGAGGGAAATGAGCTGGTAATAACTCACCGGAAATAATTAATGAGCCAGCTGATACCTGCAGACAATCATTTGATGGTGGTGTCAGGGATATTGGTGTATACCGAGAGTTTATTGATGATTTAGCCGAAAATCCTACGGATTTTTACGGTTATCATAGTGATTAATTTGATGACTTCGTTAAAAATAAAATGGTAGTAAATCGAAGATTTCCTGCGATTAGATAAATAGCATTTGAAAAAGATTATCATATACTAGACCCACAGCAAACCAACTATGGTCTATGTAGTAAACTCACGATAGCTAGTTTATAGAGCGTACTATGGAGATGGTCTCGGCAATACCATTGCAGGGTTATTTGCAAGAAAGGCTCTCAAAATAGCGCCGATCGCAAAACAATTATCAATGAAAGCTATTGATGTTATTCGTGGTAAGGATATTAGCGCTGTTGGTGATGTTGCCGGAAGGGCATTTTCCCCGGCTAAAGAAAAACTAGTAGCGTTAGTTCGGCGGCGAAGGAAACCGATGACTTCGTCACCTATGACTTCGTCATTGGGACTACTACCATCGACGGAAATTATGTCTGCAAGTATTAGCAAAATAATAAACAACAAGGTGGATCAAAAAATAGCATCACTGAGCAGCGAACCAGGATAAAATTACTGCAAATATGATAGCGGGAAGTGGCTTGAAATCGCGAGCGAGATCACGATTTAGATCAAGAAATATATAATAATATATTCAAAACGGCTCCTGATACAGAGTTTGATTTAGATGCCCCAGTGCGCAAAGATGATTCTGTACTTAATTATCAGTATGTTTCCTAAAAGGCAGTACAACCGAATCTTCGATCAGGAATCGAACTTCAAGTCCAGAATACTAAGAAATTCTTTCTACCCTATGAAGCGTTTATCGAAGTAAAAGGAGAAATTGTAACAAATAATCGTGCTGCTAATGATCCGCCATATGCACTTGATGCCAAAGACGGCTTTGTCAATAATGGTATTATGGCGCTATTTAACAGCTCTAGATACATGATTGATGGAAAGGAGATTGAATCCATAGAGATTGATGTTAATGTTGCCACAACAATAGTGTGGTTGGCAAGATACTCTGACGATTATACAAGATCGTCAGGTCCATCTATGATGTTCTCCAAGGACGATAGTGATCACCCCGAACCCGTTCAGTATGAAATAAGACATCCAACAGATCGTGGTACCCCTGCTGTTGGTGCTAATCCTGCTGTTCGACCTGCTCCTGCTAATATCGAAAATATGATTACAAATACTCATCCTAATTACAACTTAGGGTTTGCAACACGCGTATCAATGTTGGAAGGACAGCTTAGATTATTCGCATGCGCGATTAAACTACATCATATATTTGGATTCTGCAGAAATGTTAGAAAAGTTATCTTTGGAGCGAGGGATACAGTAGCCTTAGTGCGACAAGGTTATGATAATGATGCAATCTGGCATGGTGCTGGTGTTGATGATGGCAAGGTGAATATAGAAAAACTAACACTGTGGATGCCAGTAATGACTCCATCAATCACCATAGAGCAAAAATTACTATCATTTATGAGTACAAGCGGCAAATCATTACTAAGTTGGCTAACAACAACCACGGATATGGTGGAGAGTACTCTTAATGGAACACTTCTCAACTGACATCAAAGCGAGGTGTTTCTGCGCCGCGGCATATATTTGTTGCGTTACAGGGTATGGCGCGACTGCATTCACAAACACGCAGTCATATGATATTTGACCAACTCGGTGTTAATGAAGTCTCGTTGAGTGTAAACGGCCACAATGAACCAGCCGAGGATATTTTGCTTGATTACGTACAAAACTAAATAGTACGCGCGTATCATCGTTTGCTATCATTTATGGGACGGGATAATAATGTAGATACCGGTCTGCAAATATCAGTTTGATTTTACAAAACTATATCCCATCTATTACTTTTCGTTGGAACAGCTTGATTTAACCAGACAATCCGTCGTTGAAATATACTTTCGAGCTCGTGTAACCGCTCCCCCCTTCCTGGTGGTTACAGAGCAGTTGCTATTATTCTCAGTGACAAATCAATGCTACTCGTAGGTGTTGGTAGACGAATGAAAGCAGTTGATGCACCAGTGGAAAATATGTAATGTAACAATTAGATCAATCTGTTATTAATAAAATGTTATATTGCCATGTTAGTGTTATGTTAACTCATGGTAAAATTAAAAAGTTGCAATCGGAATCAGCTAAAAAATGTGGAACCACAATATCACTGGAGCAAAAACAGATGTCTGGTGGTCAGAATAAACTATCATTGACAACTCGTCAGATAAAACACTTCAATGGGTTTGACTGGGCGTAATGTATAGTTGTCACATACATAACATACATAACAAATTGCAGTTATCTCTGATCACTTTTTGTTTTTAGTACATCGTTGAGTGGCGTATATCACGTCGGTGCTTTTATGTCTGCCTCTGGAAAATATCCTGGCAGGGTTCATTTCATTGTCTAACATCACATCGTCGTATACGACTAAGTTGTTAATACTTCCATCGATATCATAAATGCTCGGTGCTTCTTCGATATCGGTTATAAACATAATAACACCCTCGTTGACAATCTCTACGGCTCTTTCGTAATCTTTTAACATGACATTGTCGTATGCGACTAAATTGTTAATATTTCCATCGATCTGTGCTTTCTTGATCTCAGGTATAAACTTGCAGGCCGTATCTATGGCTTTTTCATTACAATCTTTTAACACCCGGTAATATCGTTGATCATCTACGGTCTTTGCCACTAAATATAATTTATTCTATTTCATCCATCTTATTATCATATCAATTAACAACTGTGTTTTACCTCTCCCTGAAGGTCCAATGATAATCATTCGACTAGAGGTTGGTAACATAACATGATGTTTTATTGGTTCTGGTTCTCGTGTTGATGAATAATCAATTACATTAATATCCATATAACATAAATATATTATGGATTTATATTATGTGAAATGTGAAAAACGTACTAGCACAAACGACTTGACGACGATTACAACTAGCAATAACAGATCAGCGCTTTCTGGTAAGTGTGTAAAATATAGTACAAGAAAATTTAGATTTTTTCCAAGAATTTTAAAAAAACGAGGAGGTGATATTGCAGCCAAGTTAGTAAAACTCCCAGGAACACCATGGGCAAAATACCCAGGAGAAAAACACCTTCCAGGGTATAGTTATTGTGTACCCGGGATCAGACTCGATATCAGACTCGATCATCAGAATCAACCCCGACCCGGTGAAAACCCAATAAATGCAATTGATAAGGCGTGTCATGCTCATGATGTCGCTTATAAAAGCAGCAATCTGCAACACAGACATATCGCAGATGTAAAATTGATCCATGCGTTGAATTCTATCACTGATAAATCCTTCAAAGAAAACTTGGCTTCATGGTTAGTAAAATCGGCAATGAAAGGTAAACTGATGTTAGGTGCTGGTAATTAATAACATCATGGAATCTATTATTCTCCAAGAGGATACTGGAGGGGTAAAGTAGCAATCAGTAAACTGGCTAGCGCCGCAAAGGTGAAAAATACCACTGCAGCGGATTGGTTATATAAATAGGCGATATGGCAAATTTATCTACCACCGCCTAAAGAAATCAACTTCTCGCATTTTGATTTCAGCGTACTTAATGATGTTCATCAGGCTGATATATTATTTCTGATGCATGATGGTGTTTACAAGTATGCGCTAACCGTAGTTAATGTTGCGAGTCGATATAAGCAAGGAGAACCTCTAAAGACAAAATCATCAACTGAAATGGCTTCTGCAATTGAAAGGATTTATCGAAGGGGTCCTGTGCATTGGCCAAATCTATTACAAGTTGATCCTGGCAAGGAATTTCAGGATGCAGTGTTATCAACAATTAAGCATCATAAAGTCACCATCAGACGAGGACATACTGCACTACATCGCGATCAGGCAATTGTTGAAAGATTTAATTTAAGAGATTACCAGGCATAATTACCGCGCTGAAAAATGAGATTTTTCGAACAATTAATATAAAATCTAACAATGCGATTACAAAAAAAGTTTATACCTGTAAAACCGCCTTCGGTGTGATTATAAACTCGGCATCAATATCAAATTTTCTGTTATTTCTTTTGTCCTGTTGTTTATAACCAGAGAGGCTTCTTTCTGATTACATCATCGCTGATAATATCACTTATTGTAGTGTCATTATAGTCTAAAAGAACTCTTCGAAGTTGATTTATTCTTCGTACTCTGGACACCGCAAGATAAACTAAATTCGACCACTCATTGCGATTATCTATGAACCAAACAATTGTATCGGATATAGTCAAGCCGTGCGAAGAATGTATCGTTGCTGCGTATCCTGGCTTAAACACTGATATCAACTAACACAATATTATTTAACACTAGAATCTGCTTTTCACTTTGTCCTGGAATATCAGCTTTGATATTTTTTCTTCGTGTATCCGTAGGCCTATAACACAGCGGCACTGGAAGTGTTGCAAATTTTTCTTTATGCGTGTTAAATAACTTCATCTGTAGTGTGTTTTTGACTATCTTTCTACTTGCCACTATCAAATCGTTTGGTCTCCACGCTTCCCAAAAATCATTTAATGGTGTTTCCGAAATTATTTAACGTACTATTTCACATTGGATTCTATCCGGTCGTAATCTAATTAGTTTCTTGAACTCGCGTAATTGTTTATCAAGTGCTATATGATCGGTATTAATTTCTTCATAATAGTCTACAAAATTCCTTAGCCAATCATGTGGGGATAAACCGACAGGTGGTGGTGGTTGACCATAATCGCCACACATTATCACTTTTGTATTCGCTGGAATTAACCTATCGGGAAACATTTGTAATACATCCAACGAACTGTGCATATCTCAAAAAAATGATGATTTCAGGACTATATTTCTCACCCATTCGGTCAGGAGTCCATTCTTCACCTTTCCATCGAGCAGTAGTCAATTAATCGCAACACGGGTTATCTCATGTGTGGGGTGACCAAATCGTTTAAAATACTCAGAACACTCTCCATACCCAAGAAAACTACCTTGATAACACGCAATCATATCAACCGAAATAATACTTTTATGGGTCGTATTTGTATTCCATAATCCACAATGGCCGTGTTCAACGGAGCTTGATTCGATATCCGAGAGAAATTCTGTGCGTGCTGGTTTCCATAGATTTCTTTTTTTCGTGAAATGAGCTGCAACTGACGTTATTGTAGAACAATTTGTTAATAACTGTTCGTCGTAATCCGTTGAAAAATCACCAGCTTTTTTTTTTTCATCTCGTTGTGGAGGGCTTCAGTACTGTATAATTCGAAATTGGGTCTTACAAATTGATCGAATTTACCCTCTTTGTCTTCAAAACTGTGAAGTAACCACACTGACACAGGATCGTTTTTACTTAACTCGTACATGAAATCAAATAAATTACCCGTGTAATATTTTATGGTTCTATCCCGCGGAAATATTGTTACCGCAGTTATGCAAGCGTGTTCATTATGGTTAATAATTTTGACTGGAGCTACATTTAATGTATAGTTATCATCCAAAAATTTCCACCACATCCTACGATCATTGATTATGAAGCATCTCGTGATGGTATTGTGAGACACCGCAGGCTGAAGAACCCAGTGGGTGTTGTGAATAATCAAGGATATTTGATGTTTAAAGGCAATAACTCGTGTGAGCTTGTTATATTTTTTTAAACAACGATCACACTTTTGTAGTTGTCACGTATCTCGATGGGATCATAGTTCGACTGAATGGCATTTTTTGTGTTGGTTTGGACTAGAAAATTTATAATTTTGTCTACGATTTTTAACTACAGTAAAAATCTACTATTTTTCATCTACGATTTCCATCTATGATTTCTATATATGATTGATATATGATTCTTTCAATTATTTACGACATACACATATAGCGTATTCAAATTTATAGCCTTGTAGATTACGAATACTAGTGTATTGCATACACGGATGGGATCTCGTCCTGGGGCCCATCGTTCGAATCTCGTGGCAGGCATCATTGTCGACAGTACGATTGGAAGATTTTTCTATATAATTGGGACGCCAGCCCAAAGGTACTTCATAAGCATCACTCTTCGTCGAGTGATTACCTTTTGCTCTATTTACTTACCTCCAAACACCAACCTAGTAGCACACGAATTAAATAATCTTGTTCCACAACTCCCGCGCCCTTCTTTTTATTCGGAGATGATAACGCCCATAACATTCTAAAGGGATCGAATGACATAAGAGAATGAGGCAAAAAAGTAGAAGATTCCATTTCTAGACACGATCTGTGTTTCTATATTACTACCACACCGACATATTTACACCCAGGAACGGGTACATACACGTGCATTGATTTGACAATGTGCTCTCCTTAGCTGCTTTTGGTTTATGAGTGACCTTCACAGCAGTAATCACTTTCAAATCAACCTTAAAATTAACACTAGAATTAACTACTCGCATTTTGATGTGACCGCCCCTAATGAAGTTCATCAGGCTGATATATTATTTCTGCCGCATGATGTTTTTACAAGTACGCGCTAGCCGTAGTTGATGTTGCGAGTCGATACAAACAAGCAGAACCTCTAAAGAGAAAATCATCAACGAAAGTGGCTTCTGCGTTTGAAAGGATTTATCAACGGGGTCCTCAGCGTCGGCCAGATCTATTACAAGTTGATTCTGGCAAGGAATTGCAGGGTGCGGTTCTATCAATAATGAAGAATCATAATACTGCGTTACGACGAGGACATACTGCATTACATCGTGATCAGGCAAGTGTTGAACGATTTAATCGAACGCTTGCTGTGCGGTTATTTGGATATCAATACGCGAAAGAATTCATCCAGGATAAACAATCTCGTGAATGGGTCAAGAGATTACCAGCTGTAATTTCTGCGCTGAATAACGAGATTACTCGAACAATCATCATGATACCTAATAACGCG
Organism: Unio pictorum; assembly: GCA_030141615.1. NCBI lineage: Eukaryota > Metazoa > Mollusca > Bivalvia > Unionida > Unionidae > Unio > Unio pictorum. Next base: position 3,903,292 of record JARLTB010000161.1, on the reverse strand, counting down.
ATTAATAGGAAGTCTATACCCGTAAAACCACAAAAGTAATTTTTAAAACAACCAATACTCGGTAATGTCACTGTTAGGTATTTATATGAACCAGGAGAGCTCGAAGGTGGCAAAAATGGACCTACTGATCCTATTTAGAGTGTCACCGCACATAAAATATCTAGCATAACATGATCCACGGGCAGACCAGCAATTTATAGATTGGATTCAACTGCTTCTCAGCGAGGATGTACTCGTGAACAACTTTAAGTGATACCCGAGGATACTCAATTATCGCCGCGTGGTCTTTACTAGCACATCTTCGTCTGTTGCATTCAAGACAAATAAGCATCACATTATCTCTGGTATGACCAATACTGCTATTTTTATGTCTACAGTAAATTGGCGAGTATCTTTATCCGACCAACACCAACTCATTATTCAATTGCAACTTGCGCAGTGATTCTTCTGTTGTTGTTTCAGTGTAATTATTAATTCAGCATCAATATCAAATTCTCGTTTTTTTATCGTGTTGTTTATAACCAGAGAGTTTTTTCTGATTATATCATCGCTGACAATATCATTTATTGTAGTGTCATTATAGTCTAGAACAACTCTTCGAAGTTGATTTATTCTTCGTACTCTGGATACTGCAAGATAAACTAAATTCGACAACTCGATGTGAGTATCTATAATCCAAACAATTGTATCTGATATAGTCAATCCCTGTAAAGAATGTATTGTCGCTGCGCAACCTAGCGTCCATGGGAATTTATCAGCTCGCAATGCATCTTCGACGACATTGATATCAACCAGCACAATATCATTTACTACGAGAATTTGTTTTTCACTTTGTCCTGGAATATCAACTTCGATATTTTTGTTTTCGTGTATCCTTGGGTCTATAACACAGCAAGATACTCCGACGATTATACAAGATCGGCAGGTCCATCTATGATGTTTGCTAAGGATACTACTAACCACGCTGATGATATCCCGCATATTAAAGTACGTACAGCGCAAGCTACTGCAGAAACTCCACCACTTGGTTCTTTTGAACATCGAGCAAGACCAGCAGCTGCGTTTGATATTATACAACACGTTAATATTGATTACAATCTAGGATTTGCAACACGTAAATCGACGTTGGAAGGACATCATCGACAATTTTCATGCGTTATTCCACTACATCAAATATTTGGATTCTTTATAAATGTCAGAAAAGTTATCTACGGAGCGAAGCATACAGTAGTACACGTGAGAATGAATGATGATAATGAGGCAATATGGCGTATTGCTGATGTTCCTGCCGGTATAGTTATTTTATCAAAATTATCACTGTGGATGCCAGTGTTGACTCTATCAATCGCTGCAGAGGAAAAATTACTATCATTTATGGACCAAAGAGGAAAGTCCTTCCTGAGTTGGTTATCAGTGACCACAGATAGTATTGACTCTGATAGTACTGGTACATTTACATGGCACCTAGTATCAAAACAAGGTGTTGCCGCGCCACGTCATATATTTATTGCGCTACATAGTAGAGAGCGATTAAATAGTAAAACGCACAGCCATATGATATTTAATAAATTAGGTGTTATTGACGTCTCGCTGAGAATAAACGGACATCAAGAACCATCCGAAGATATACAACTTGATTACGAAACCAACAATATTGCACGTATGTATCATCGGTTGTTGTCATATATTGCACGCGATCAAAACGTTGATACTGGTTTACAAATATCACAGTTGGAATTTAAGAATTTATATCCGATCTTTTATTTTTCGTTGGAATATCCTAACCCTAAACAATGCTACTCGAAGGCGTTGGTCGAAGAATGAGAGTGATAGTTGCGTCAGTGGAAAATCTATGATAACAATTACATCAATCTATTATTGTATAATGTTATATAGTGTTATCGGTGTTACATTAACTCCCGGTCAGATTAAAAAATTACAATCTGAAACAGCTAAAAAATGCGGAACCAAGATCACGCTGAAACCCAATCAGATGACCGGCGGCGAACAAATTATTGTTGACGAATCGTCAAGTAAAACATTTCAATAACGCGCTCAATAAAAAAGGCATTCAAATCACACTCTCTGCGGCTGCGATCAAAAATATGATGAAAACCGGCGGTATATTCCCGTTGTTAGCTGCGATTCCAGCGATGATTGCGAAAGAATCTACAGCGGTGGCTAAAGTGGCATCGTTAGGAGCAGTTGGTACCGCGGCAGGAATGGCACTAAAGAAAGTAACAGGACGAAGATATAAAAAAGGGAAAGGGGTTAAGACTACCCTTAACTTCACACTCGTGGTACAAGGGAAGCGGCATGAGAATCCCAGGAACAGTTTACTAACTCGGGAATCAAAGATTCCTCAACCGAAGGTTTCATCTATAGTTCCCATGTCCAGTTTTGATTTACTTGATGCTGCTTAAAAAAAATAATTTTAGAGGTGTCTTTATGAAAGATCACTTGCCGGTACAACCAAACAGCGTTGAAACCGGTATCATTAATCTCGATGACAGCACCGGACCTGGAACTCATTGGGTTGCATACGCGATTGATCCGCGTGTGATTGTTTTTTTTTCGATTCATACGGACTAGCGCCGCCTAAAGAATTGATGCGTTATATAAACCGCTTAAACACCCCTCGTTGGTACTCAAAGCTACCAATACAACAAATGAATGACCCACCAATATGCGGCAACGAAGTATCAAATGTACTTGACGCTATTTCATCATCCGGAAAACCACCTCACCGGGTCGTAAATGAATATAGTAGTAATCGATAAACAATTTCTTGTGGTTTCCACGTTCGCAACCCGAGTTCCATATCATACAAGTAAAAACCGCTATCGATGATTTAGCAAAACTGCGATTCGAGTAAGACGCTCATGTAGTTCAATTTGGTAATCTACGTTAAAAGTTTAAAAAGACTGATGACGCCGTCGATGAATTTTTTGGTAAAGACGTGACCCGATGATATTAAAATATATCTCGCTGATATTATCACGAAACTCGATGAAATAACAGCGATTAACCAGCGAATAGAAGTTCTTCGCGAGGATATTAAATCGACCAACGATATCATCAAAGATAATATGCCGAAGATGATAAAAATACTTGAAAAAACAAAATTTCCTCATGAACCAACAATGTAGTATACACAATTCAACACGGATCATTTGCGTGGACACCTACAAACAACATATTAAATATCACCGCGACCGTCAAAGGTATTTATCGATTCACACTAGTGACACGGACTCAATTTAATATACCATCGTCGAGTTCATCTGGGGTCAACAATTCCATATCAACGATCATCGACAAGGATACAACTGAACAGTTCACGATAACATCTACTGATAAAAATTTGGCTAGGGTTTCAGTAACATGGTATGTGGCATTCGTAGCGGATTTAAGTACATAATTAAAGCGCTAGCGGTTTCAATTGAAATCGGTTATAATAAATAAAATATCACCGACGATACCTTCGGTATCTCAGTACCGCTATGATCAGGTCAGAAAGTTTCAAACTAAACTCAAAACACTCACTGAGGAGTACCAAACAAAAATAAAAAATACCGGCGAAAAATCACCGCAGTTGATGTTACTGTGTACTCTGAGTGGTGTAATCACCACCGGAGCCGGTATAATACTATCCTCGGTGAAAATGATTGCCCCAATAGCTGTTCCAATTTTTATATCAGCGTCGACAACAATTGCGAGAATTATTTCGATAGTAGCAAACAAATCTCATCATGCAGCCAGCTTAAACTGCAAGATTACGTAGTTAAATGTTATGTTTTGTCAACCGCATACTCCCAATTATCCTCAATGATATCGTCGTCACTCGATAATACATTTATATCAGATAGTGATTTTTCAGCGATGGTACTTATTTATGATTCCACGATATCGAAATTAGAGCAGGACAATAATAATAACAATGATAACACCACAAAAACTACTTCAACGAATAATAAAAAATATCGAACCGATTCAAAAAATAGTGGAAAATACCACACCGGTGAAAACCAGCATGACATCAATAACCTCAAGGAATCCTGAATTCAGTGTGAATTTCCCTACTCCGATCCCCGTGAAGGAGATAGCGCTAGCAAAGTTACAAGTGTATCACAGTTTTCCTAATATTGGGTCGGCACCATTTGGCGGTCAACAACCGAATAATTCCTTGGTGTTTCTGAGTAAGAGTAGACCCGATGGCACTCCAGACTGGAATGTCGTTTCGCTACTAAACGGCTGTTACCGAATGGAACAAATCAATGCTGAATTACAGCATAGAATAAAATCCATTACTGGAAAAGAATCGCAAATCGCTATAACGGTTCATGAACCAACATTATCATCTGCGTTTGAAATAAACTCGCCCAGGTATGCCGTATATATATATCAGAGTTCTATAAGAACAATACTAGTGTGGCCTGAAAACCCACCACGGACACCTTATCAAATACCCGAACCAAAAAAATCCAATTATGTCACAGATGTACAATCTTATCATGAAATCAACCCATCATATCCAGTTGATTTGTATAATATAAAAAATGCTAAATTAAACGATAGATTTGTATTTACCGATAACAACACCATGCAATGGGATTTTCGTTTTGAGAAAATTCTTCATTCATTCGTTACCATTGCATTTACTCTCAAATACATCATTGATTACTTTAGTGAGATTATTCAATTACATAAAACACAACTAGAAAGACTACGACGGAGCTTCCAAGAGCATCTCTCTGATATAACAAAACCACGTGATGAGATCATAAAATATGTTGAAATATTAAATCAACTTGTATCTGTCATGGAATATATCAACAAACGAATAATTCAAGTAATAATTAATGACAAGAACGGAGATAAACAAAAATTCCTAACCGGCTACAATATAACAGAAGCTGATTTACCCGATTTCAAGTGTCCTGGATATAATGCAAGTGAACTAAAAAAATCTATTAATGATCTTATTCAAGAAAACGTTTCTCTGATACTCGCCAAATGGAAACCACAAACAACAATTCTTAAATATAATTATGACCCAGACGATGGTGGTAGACATATCGCTCAAAATGTGAATATATCCTCGATGATAGCATTGCATTTAGTATGCGATGTTATCGAAGGAAGCTATCAAAAAAATCTAAAGCGATCAAATCACGCTCAACAAGGATAGATTTTATATTCATTTGCACCAACAGCTCCTCCAGGATATATAATCATTGAGGATCCAACTAATCCAGTCTATATGCGATGTCATAATAATTCATTAACGAGAATTAATTTCAGACTCACTGATCACTATAATAATCTAATTGATCTACGAGGTGAGGTTTTACAAATTAGTCTGTTTGTGAAATCCTAAAGGACTTTCATCATAAAGAATTGTTAACCGATAGCAGCAGGGTGGGGGGTGCCAACAACATTGGGCGTCTTTTTTTTTGCCAAATGGACCCTTACAGGGAGGCCTTGGTTTGCCAAATCGACCCTTCTATTAATCATTTACGATGAAGCCTCGGTTTAAGTAATCGACTCTTCTATTAAGTATTTTCGCGGAGGAAGCCAAATCGACGCCTATAAAGTTGGTCAATTCTCCCCCCCCCTTCTGCTGCTTGAAAGATCAATTACCACAACAACCAAACAGCGTTGAAACCGGTATCATTAATCTCGATAACAGCACCGGACCTGGTTCAAACGCGATCGATCCGCGTGCAATTGTTTATTTTGATTCATATGGGTTACAGCCGCCTAAAGAAGTTACGCGTTACATAAACCGCTTAAAAATTCCTATCTGGTATTATACGCTACCAACACAAAAAATGAATGACCCACCAATATGTGGCATAGAAGTATTAAATGTCCTCAATGCTATTTCATCGTCGGAAAAACCGCCACATAAAACCATACACGAATCTACGAGTAATCGCTTCTTAGAGAGAAATTATATAAAATAACATGATTGATATTTGTGGGAGATCTTTATCAACCTGAAAAAAACGACCACGGAAATATCCGCAACCGGTCATGTGAAAAAAAAAAGTATCGAAGATGAAATAGCTGAGATTTTAAATCTCGAAATTGTTGATCCAAATGAAATAGTTGTATTTCAAGATCGTCAGGGTAAATTTAAAACTAATATTGTTTCCCGGGATGATTTTTTAGTTAAACAACGCGACGCAGTAGAAGATACTATCGCGTTGTTTTCTGACAAGGGTAAATTCAAACCGGGTGTACTTATTTCAACTATTGTGGATAGAATTAACAATTTAAAACCATTAAAGAAAACTACGCGATGAATACGACGACCATATAACTAAATTCCATCGGTTTTCTGAATTACAAAGAAATATAATTGACAAGATTGACAAACCGCTATTACATTTCTTTGGAAATCCACCAGTGACCACACCGAAAATCACGGAGATATAAAACACTATCGATGTTTTGACAAAACTATGATCCGATTATGACGCTCGTATCGAACAAATTTATTATGTTACGTAAAAAATTTTAAAAGAACGATGATGCCGTCGATACATTTCTTGGCAAAAATGATAAAACCGAGGAAATCAAAAAAAGGGATCTCGCTGGTATTATCACGAAACTCGATGAACTAACAGCGATTAATCGGCGAATTGAAGTTGTTCGCAAAGATATTAAAACGAACAACGATGTCATCAGGTATGATCTACCGAGGATGATAGAAAAACTTCAAGAAAAAAAAATCTCTCACGAACAAAATAATATAAACAATGTGTACGAGATTCAATACGGATCATTTACGTGGACACCATTCACTAACATATTACATATCAGCGCGGCCGTCAAAAGTTTTTATCGATTATCACTAGTGTCACCGACTCGATTTACTATTTCATCAACGAGTTCATCTGGGGTCAACAGTATGATTTCAACGATCATCGACAGGGGAACAACTGAACGATTCAAAATAGCATCCACTGATAATAATTTAGCAAGGGTTCAGTAACATTGTATGTGGAATTTGTAGCGGATTTAAGTAAACAACTAAATTGAATGATGTTGTAATAAATAAAATGTCATCACAGCAATATTGCTATGATCAGGTCAGAAAATTTCAAACTAAACTCAAAACTCTAACTGAGGAGTATCAAGTAAAAATAGCAAAAATTTCGACGAAAAATCGAGGCAGATGACGTTACCGTGTATTCGGTATCAGGTGTAATCACCGGAGCCGGTATAATACTCTCTTCGGTGACAATGGTTGCCCGGATAGCTGTTCCAATTTGGATATCACCTGCGACAGCAATCGCGGAAATTATTTCGATTATAACAAAAACAATATAATCATGCAGCCAGCGTAAACTACAAGACTACGTAATTAAATTCCTTGTTGTGTCAACCTCATACTCCCAATTATCCTCGATGATATCGTCGTCACTCGATGACAGATTAATATCAGATAATGAGTTTTCAGCGATGGTTCATGTTTATGATTCCGCGATGTCAAAATTAGTAAAAACAAAGCGAATATAATAACAATGGCGACATCGCAAGAACAACCTCAACGAATAGCGGAAAACACAACCCCGGTAAAAACCAGCATGATCTCAATAACGTCAACGAATCCTGAATTCAGTGTGAATTTCCTTACTGCGATTTCAGTGAAAGAGATAGCACTAGCAAAATTACAAGTGTATCAGAGTTGGCCTAATATTAGATCAGCACCTTTCGGTGGTCAACAAACAAATAATCCCTTGGTGTTTGCGAGTAAGAATAAACCCGATGATACTCCAGATTGGAACATTGTTTTGCTACCATCTGGGTCCTACCAAAGCGAGCAGCTCAATAGATATCTATCCGAGTTCTATAAGAACAGTGTTGGATGGCCTGAAAATCCACCTCGACAAGAAACCGTTAATTTACCAACTGAACCGAAAAAATCTGATTATGTTTCAACGAAGGAGGATTATCATGGTTATAATAAAACACAATCGTCCATTTTTCCCATATTTATTCCTTCCCCCCTAATACCCCTATCCTCTAGTCCTAAATTAACATATATGTTACCGCTAGATACTTTTTTTAATCGTTTAAGAGCAATAGAAGAAGCTAATAATACAGGGTATTTTACAATAAAAGAAACAGAAATTACCAAACTTTTTACAGCGATGAATAGCGATTTTGAGCAAATTAAAACTAAAATTACAATTTAAATTAATACAATTCCTCCCAACCGAAAGAATATCATCAAGTAAATGGAGATATGTAACAAAATTATCGCCGACATGGGAGAACATAATTTGCGAATTATTCAACTTACGATAGGTGATGATTACCCCCCAAACGAAAAGAGAGTTTGCAAAGAAATATAATATAATCGTAGAGGATATTCCCACTTTTAAGTTCCCAGGCTATAATGCACCAGAACTAAAACAATCTCTGAATGATGCTATCGATGATGGTTTCAAAAGGGTTCACGACTCATGGAAAAAAAAACAACAAACAACAACAATCCTCAAACATAATAATGTCCCAAACAATGGTGGTAGGCATATCGCTCCTCAAAACGTCAATATATCCTCGGTGATTGCAGTGAATTTAGTATGTGATGTTATCGAAGGAAGTTGCCAAATAAATCTCGAAACATCAAATCAACCCAGGAGGGATATATTTTATATTCATTTGCACCAACAGCTCCACCCGTATTTTTAATAATTGAGGACCCAATTAATCCAGTCTATATGCGATGTCATATTGATTCGTTAACGAGAATTAATTTCAAGCTCACTGTCCAATCCCATAATTTGATTGATTTACTAGGTGAGCTTTTACAAATTAGTATGTTTGTGAAATCCTAAATTGATAGCAATTTCAAGGATTTTCATCGTAAAAACAGATTTTTACCCCCATAGCAGCAGAGTGGGTGCGAGAACCACTTTGCGTCTCCAAAGGAAACTTTTGTTTACGATTTTGGAGTAAGCCTGGGTTTGCCAAAATAGACGCATTTTTACGATTTGGAGGAAGCTTTGGTTTTCCAAATGGACGCTTCTAAAAAGTTGTCCGATTCGCCCTCTCTGCTGCTAGATGACCTGTCTTGTTTTCTTACGATAAATAGACGTATACAGAGATATGGATTTACGAAAAAACCTGCTTGAGAGGAAGAGATATTGACGAATAAATCACTTTGTATGCAATTCCTCAACTCATCAGCCAATATGACCTGTCTGGGGCTTGGTTAATCATTATCTGGTGTGCTGATTCAAATTCCATTAATGTAGCTTGCATGTGTCATTCTTCTATCTTCATTCTCTCCCTCTCCTTCCCCTCCCTCCCTCTCTCTCTCTCTCTCTCTCTCTCTCTCTCTCTCTCTCTCTCTCTCTCTCTCTCTCTCTCTCTCTCTCTCTCTCTCTCTCTCTCTCTCTCTCTCTCTACATTTACTTCTCAATTCTCTTTAATATCACTTTTCTCTACCTTTGGTTTTTGATTTTTATAATTTTTTTTTTAACGTGAAGCCTTCTAAAATACGTTTCCATCTGCGTTTATAAATGCAGTTCCGATAATGTCTGATCGAGGCCAGATACAGATCAACTAATGAAACCAAAACACTTTTATTCAAAAGATACTTTCCACATATATAGGATGAAAATTTCTCTTACTTTGTAAAAATCTTTTCGCTTCTGAAAGGTGTCTGGAAAATTTAAAAACCTCGTCCTTTTCTCATACACGCTTTAATGAATGGATTTTATTTAAAATAAAGTTATCCACATTAGATGACAATGTACAAGCTTGTTGGTTTTACTAACGATTTCTCACATTTACGAACAAATTTTATGAAAGCTTTTGCTTTAAGAGGAACATGGAAAATTCAGACAAGGCCAATTTAATTAATGTTAGAAATATGTGAAAGAAATTCCGATCCATTGTAAACCACAATTGTATGTTACAACTCTTTTGTCTTAAACCCCTCTTAAAAGCGAGAACATCACTTTTATTTCAATCTTAAAAAAATATGTATTTCTCTAAGCTAAAAGCTGAGCATTTATGTGTAATTTACAGTATTTTCAATTACGTCCCAAAAAATCAGAACCTTTTGATACATTTTAAAATCTGAATTATACTGAATATGCTGATGTGCCGGTAGTCATGAATACGCTGATGTGCCAGTAGTCTTGAATACGCTGATGGCTGATTTGACGGTAGTCTTGAATATTTTGATGGGCGAAGAGATTTGAGATAAAACAATGATGTATCCCATAATGTCTTTGATGAAATTCACAATAATCTCTAAAAAGTGATTTACTGCTAAATACGATTTATGTCCTTAGGAATTTCAATGAATAATTCAAATAAATGCTTTACCTCAAGTATAACTGAACATGACAGTAAATAAATATACAAACTGAAATGAACAGTAAATAATTTGTTACAACAACATTATATCAAACCAAAGGACACGCTAAAATTACCAGGATATGGTCTGAACAAACAAACAATTCTAAATTTTCTATCTAAAACATTTGAACTTGATGTAACAAGATAATCTGATGGAATTTCAGATATATAACAACACAACTGATGGTCACACAATTACAACATTTAATGAAAAATAATTTGAATGAAAAATTAATTATGATTAATATTGCATGTATACGATCCAAATATTGAATCAATTAACGTAGAACGCATGGAAATAAATAATGAAAAAACCCGAACATATATATGACATTCCACGATACAAGGAGTAAAAATTTAAAAGTGATTTTACCACAAAAAGATTACGTTTTACTCAAACAGTAACAAATTTAGTATTTTACCGTTATAGTCAGAAGTATTCACTCAAATAGTAAAATTATGTAAACAAACAAATATATTTACAAATTATCTCTATAGTCGCTTAAACACACTGTTTTACGAACCCCAAAAATAGCCCACAGTTAAACGAGTATATGCATGGAGTTATTCACTTCGCCACCACAACCACACTCGGCAACCAGTCACACTGGCCAATCAAGCCGTCAGTATTCCAGTTTGGCCAATCAAGCAATCAGCGCCCACCAATATCTGTAAGCAATGCTACTTAACCAGCATCCCTTTTCAGCACTACGACTACAAAGTTTCTGCTTTTGCAGCTAATATGTTAGACGCTGCAGATTATACCTCGTCGACCTCAATCATTCTGATCACTATTTACTCTTGGTCAGTTCTATAGATGATCAATCCAGTCACTATGGCAAGACTCAGATCGGATCACTCTGGTCAGACGAAAATGTATCTAACGTCATGTACTATGCATGATAGGTGCATATATGCTAACACATAATGACGTTACATAAGCTATACAAACTACATTATAGCCAAAATAATAACAAAACCAGACAAAAGTTCAGAAGAGAACTGAACCGTGCCCGATAAGAATCCTTTTGTACTAAACGTTTCTTAAAAATGGTACTTTGTATTGCCAATATGAATCTTATGCTAATTCAACTTCACGAATATAGCATATTTGCATTATACTACGTATACAGAACCTACATTCAAAATATACAAAGGTAAATATTGTAGTACTCTAAAGGTGAAGATGTGCAAGTCCTTCAAGAAAACTGCTGCCTTACACAACGTTCTGTAATGCACCGATTGTTACCTAATGTGAGGCACGTATACACAGATATCGTGTGTGCACACAAACGAAACCCCAATTTATACATTACAAGCATCACAAATAGCAAATACACACCAAACCTCATGTCTCAGCTAAGGAATAAATGTCAAGTACACGATACAAACTAAATATACATAACATAAACCATATTTCTTCATTTGGATTCAATTCAAAACGTGTCAAAGTAGCCTATTCAGTTAGGAAGACAATTTATATTACACGCATGTCATTAATGCATTAGTGAGTCAAGATTGCAATTTTAAATCAGCTGCCATTTGTTTTCCCCTCCAAATTTTATGTCAGGTAGGTTCCACACTACATCTACATATATATCTTTGCATATATATATATATATATATGTGTGTGTGTGTGTGTGTGTGTGTGTGTGTGTGTGTGTGTGATTGTCATATGTATCTGTTTAATCGTATTTCCTTTAATTTTTCATTATTGCTTGTCCAACATGGGGATGCTAGGAAAATCTTTCTGAGAACGTGGTTTTTGAACTTATTATTATAATTATTTATAATAATCCATACGTACACAATTCCAAAGAGACTGCTTAGTTAGCAAGTTATTCCCAACAATAGCGGGTTGCAGAGCGGGCAGAGTCACTTTCCTGTACGTCATTCCCATCTGGGTACTGATTGATGGGTAAGGTTCAATTCATGCCAACATCGACACAAGGACTGTCAACCTTATTCACGCAGTATTGGTTGGCCATCAACAATACAGGTAAAATAGCCCTATATCAAACATGAACATGTAGAATGCATCCAGAAAAGACGGAACAAGAATGCAATACTCCAGTCAATACAGAATTTGCTTCACCCATATACCACTACTACTACTAATAATAATAATCATGATGGTGATGATCATCATCATCCTTATATCCCTTCACTTCTTCACTTACAAAGACACACAAAGACACACCCACTCACACCCAAATCCATTCCCACACCCACCCACACACACTTGCTCTCTCTTTGAATCGTCAACCATTGTGTGGTGTTTGCTTAAAACACTATGTTGAGTTATGAATAGGAAGTCTTACATTATTTCTTGGATAAGTTTGACGTATTGTTTAATTTATCATCGTTTTTGCGTAATAATTATGTTCTAAGAATGTAATGCCTTACATTAGTTAATATGTGAATTCACCGAATCTGGATTTCACATATGATTTAGCGTCAGTGTGTATTGACTAGGAAGCTGGAATCTATTCAATTTATTTGCTGTGTAAATTAAAGCTGGGCCAGATTTCAAAGCCTCGAATATGGTGTGTTAATTTGTAAGGTCAATTTGCAATTCGACTAACTCCAGTCATTTGAGAACACGTGTAGTTAATTAATAGCGTTATAATCTTTTTACCACTGATATAAATATCAGACTTTGCTACCAGGGATAATGTAAGTTATCAACTGTATCAATAACGAGAGATTTATGGTATTGTTTAATTTCTTTTAAAAGGGAGTATATAGATTTTTGGACGTATTGATGTTACGTAAACTGAGACGTATACTTAGAAAAAGAAAGAAACTCCGGCATCTTGCTGAAATTATACGTGTTCATAGTGTATCCTGAGACGGATGGTAGAAAGTGGAATAAGCCAAAATTCTGAACAGCACATAAGAAACTTAGACTGCGGTCTATCAGGTTATGAAATCGCACAAGGCGTTGACTTCGATTGTTTCAAGCGATTATATGATGATCTAAAGCTGTCCGTAACAGTTGCAATCAGATTTGAAGTGAAAAACTGTATAGGATTAACTGTGTTGAATACTGTATCAATATTTAGTCTACTTTTACATACTGTTTCAAACGTAGCACATTCGGCCTTCTTTATGTTACATTGTGGAATTGCGTCACCAATTTTAGTGTTAATTTTAAGGTTGATTTGAAAGTGATCACTGCTGTGAAGGTCACTCATAAACCAAAGGCAGCTAAGGAGAGCACATTGTCAAATCAATGCACGTGTATGTACCCGTTCCTGGGTGTAAATATGTCGGTGTGGTAGTAATATAGAAACACAGACCGTGTCTAGAAATGGAATTTTCTACTTTTTTGCCTCATTCTCTTATGTCATTCGATCCCTTTAGAATGTTATGGGCGTTATCATCTCCGAATAAAAAGAAGGGCGCGGGAGTTGTGGAACAAGATTATTTAATTCGTGTGCTACTAGGATGGTGTTTGGAGGTAAGTAAATAGAGCAAAAGGTAATCACTCGACGAAGAGTGATGCTTATGAAGTACCTTTGGACTGGCGCCCCAATTATATAGAAAAACCTTCCAATCGGTACCGTCGACAATGATGCCTGCCACGAGATTCGAACGATGGGCCCCAGGACGAGATCCCATCCGTGTATGCAATACACTAGTATTCGTAATCTACAAGGCTATAAATTTGAATACGCTATATGTGTATGTCGTAAATAATTGAAAGAATCATATATCAATCATATATAGAAATCATAGATGGAAATCGTAGATGAAAAATAGTAGATTTTTACTGTAGTTAAAAATCGTAGACAAAATTATAAATTTTCTAGTCCAAACCAACACAAAAAATGCCATTCAGTCGAACTATGATCCCATCGAGATACGTGACAACAACAAAAGCGTGATCGTTGTTTAAAAAATATAACAAGCTCACACGAGTTATTGCCTTTAAACATCAAATATCCTTGATTATTCACAACACCCACTGGGTTCTTCAGCCTGCGGTGTCTCACAATACCATCACGAGATGCTTCATAATCAATGATCGTAGGATGTGGTGGAAATTTTTGGATGATAACAGGAGAGATATTACACAAATCGAACTATACATTAAATGTAGCTCCAGTCAAAATAATTGACCATAATGAACACGCTTGCATAACTGCGGTAACAATATTTCCGCGGGATAGAACCATAAAATATTACACGGGTAATTTATTTGATTTTATGTACGAGTTAAGTAAAAACGATCCTGTGTCAGTGTGGTTACTTCACAGTTTTGAAGACAAAGAGGGTAAATTCGATCAATTTGTAAGACCCAATTTCGAATTATACAGTACTGAAGCCCTCCACAACGAGATGAAAAAAATAAGCTTGTGATTTTTCACGGATTACGACGAACAGTTATTAACAAATTGTTCTACAATAACGTCAGTTGCAGCTCATTTCACGAAAAAAAGAAATCTATGGAAACCAGCACGTACAGAATTTCTCTCGGATATGGAATCAAGCTCCGTTGAACACGGCCATGGTGGATTATGGAATACAAATACGACCCATAAAAGTATTATTTCGGTTGATATGATTGCGTGTTATCAAGGTAGTTTTCTTGGGTATGGAGAGTGTTCTGAGTATTTTAAACGATTTGGTCACCCCACACATGAGATAACCCGTGTTGCGATTAATTGACTACTGCTCGATGGAAAGGTGAAGAATGGACTCCTGACCGAATGGGTGAGAAATATAGTCCTGAAATCATCATTTTTTTGAGATATGCACAGTTCGTTGGATGTATTACAAATGTTTCCCGATAGGTTAATTCCAGCGAATACAAAAGTGATAATGTGTGGCGATTATGGTCAACCACCACCACCTGTCAAACCATCCCCACATGATTGGCTAAGGAATTTTGTAGACTATTATGAAAAAATTAATACCGATCATATAGCACTTGATAAACAATTACGCGAGTTCAAGAAACTAATTAGATTACGACCGGATAGAATCCAATGTGAAATAGTACGTTAAATAATTTCGGAAACACCATTAAATGATTTTTGGGAAGCGTGGAGACCAAACGATTTGATAGTGGCAAGTAGAAAGATAGTCAAAAACACACTACAGATGAAGTTATTTAACACGCATAAAGAAAAATTTGCAACACTTCCAGTGCCGCTGTGTTATAGGCCTACAGATACACGAAGAAAAAATATCAAAGCTGATATTCCAGGACAAAGTGAAAAGCAGATTCTAGTGTTAAATAATATTGTGTTAGTTGATATCAGTGTTTAAGCCAGGATACGCAGCAACGATACATTCTTCGCACGGCTTGACTATATCCGATACAATTGTTTGGTTCATAGATAATCGCAATGAGTGGTCGAATTTAGTTTATCTTGCGGTGTCCAGAGTACGAAGAATAAATCAACTTCGAAGAGTTCTTTTAGACTATAATGACACTACAATAAGTGATATTATCAGCGATGATATAATCAGAAACAAACCTCTGTGGTTATAAACAACAGGACAAAAGAAATAACAGAAAATTTGATATTGATGCCGAGTTTATAATCACACCGAAGGCGGTTTTACAGGTATAAACTTTTTTGTAATCGCATTGTTAGATTTTATATTAATTGTTCGAAAAATCTCATTTTTCAGCGCGGTAATTATGCCTGGTAATCTCTTAAATTAAATCTTTCAACAATTGCCTGATCGCGATGTAGTGCAGTATGTCCTCGTCTGATGGTGACTTTATGATGCTTAATTGTTGATAACACTGCATCCTGAAATTCCTTGCCAGGATCAACTTGTAATAGATTTGGCCAATGCACAGGACCCCTTCGATAAATCCTTTCAATCGCAGAAGCCACTTCAGTTGATGATTTGTCTTTAGAGGTTCTCCTTGCTTATATCGACTCGCAACATTAACTACGGTTAGCGCATACTTGTAAACACCATCATGCATCAGAAATAATATATCAGCCTGATGAACATCATTAACTACGCTGAAATCAAAATGCGAGAAGTTGATTTCTTTAGGCGGTGGTAGATAAATTTGCCAATCCGCTGCAGTGGTATTTTTCACCTTTGCGGCGTTAGCGAGTTTACCGATTACTGATTTACCTCTCCAGTATCCTCTTGGATAATAATAAATAGATTCCATGATGTTATTAATTACCAGCACTAAAATATCAATTTACTTTTCATCGCCGATTTTATCAACCATGAATCCAATTTTTCATTGAAGGATTTATCAGTGATAAAATTCAAGGAATGAATTAATTTTACATCTGCGATATGTCTGTGTTGCAGATTACTGCTTTAATAAGCAACATCATGAACATGACACGCCTTATCAATAGCGATTATTGGGTTTTCACCGGGTCGGGGGTGGTTTTGATCATCGACTATGATATCTAGTCTGGTCCCGGGTCCACAATAACTATACCATGGAAGGTGTTTTCTCCTGCATATCTTGCCCATGGTGTTCCTGAAAGGTTTACTAACTTGGCTGCAATATCACCTCTTCTTCTTTTTTAAATCCTTGATTTTATCAAGGGAAACAAATCTAATTTTTTTGTTCAACATTCTACACACTTACCAGCAAGTGCTGATTTATTATTCTTAGATGTAATCGTCGTCCAGTCGTTTGTCCTAGTACTCTTCTTACATTTCACACAATATAGATCCATTATTTATTGATAATAACATGAATGTAATTGATTTTTCGGCGACTAAAACACGAGAACCAGTTAAGCATCATGCAGCGCTACCGAATTCCATTCGCATGATTATAATCGGCCTATCTGGAAGTGGCAAGACACAGCTGCTACTTAATTTGATAACGAGATGGATGAAATGGGACAAATTGTATTTAATAGCCCCTAGTGTAGACGATCAGCGATGTTACGAGGTTTATCTTAACTACATCTATAACTTATAAGGTTTACTTTAACCTAATCAATACCAGCAAAAGATGTATGTTTATCTTAAATAAATCAATACGATAAATGATGCTTATTTATCTTAACCGAATCAATAACCCGAAATTTATACATTTACCTCCATCAAATCAATAACTCGATATATATATATATATATATATATATATATATATATATATATATATATATATATATATATATATATGTTTACCTTCACCAAATCAGTAACCTAAATTGTAAACAGTCACCTTCTCCAAAATAAGATCATAAAAAGATTTTCAATGGTAATATATCAATAATATTAACATTCAATTTTATTATATTCGTTGCCTGTGAAATTTTATTTACCACTGAGCCATCGTTTCATGAAAGATTAATGGTCTTAATAAGCAATTACATTTGTTTTCACCGAACAGATGAAAATTAGCATAAAAGTTGGATAATGAGCCGGGGACGTATGATTGTTATGTCATATAACTAACACAGTGGAAACAAATATTTTACCTTAATAGTTCCTTTTGTTTTCCGTTGAGTACCTTAAAACACAAGAGCGGCATACACTGCAATTCTAGATCGAATGATTAACATTGACTGAATTATCGACATTATCTGTTTCACATATTTGCATAATTATCTCAAATTGTTTAAGATATAGGTAATTCTTTAAAACCCGTTCAAGCAGTAACGAAATGAGCAGATTAATTAATAAAAAATCAAGAATATTGATAGATAGTTTAACAGAGGATAAACAGTGAAACAGGACGAGATGTTGTGGTTGATATTATTAAAGATTTTTATGAGATTGTTTTTTTTTTGTTTTAAACAAATGTACAGAAAAGCATCTTTTATTTAAATGTTTAGATTAAATATAACAAAGAGAATAATCTGCAAACTTCCATACATTTCTTTCTAAAACAATATGCATCATTAACCATTGGGTAATTTATTAATTTAAAATATGCTTGTCTTCACATTACCACTTTATTCATTATGAAGTTTTGCATACGAAAACTGTTTGATCTAATTAACGCCTGATAACTGAACTTTTGATTAACAAAAACAACCTGTGTACATCTTGCATTTTAAATTAAGGTTATTGGCAATGTTTTCCTGTGCAAACATTTTTTCCTATCCATTGGTCCTAATGACCTAGCCTTATATATCCATCGCCTTACATCATTTTCCCTCAGATTAGTTGGATAATCAAACAATTCGCAGATCAGTAATTACAGGATTGTTTCATTTCTGCAAACATAACCTTTATGCAGTGCAACATGAGCAGTCAAGGCCCTAATATCCTGATATGCTAATACATGTAACATAAATAGAATGCCCGAATAACTCAAAATTCCTATCACAATTTAAAATGATAAATATGTGCAGAGCTACCAACTGGATAAAAAAAATCATCTTGGGTCAGTATCTTCACTTTCGCTATAAAACAAGGATAGTGTTATATGAAACACTGTCAGGTCACAATTGGTATGCGCATTTTGAGTTTCATCTCTCTAAATATGTATTTGTTTGTAGCCAAGACTTGGAATAAACAGTGTAATTACAATAACTTTGAGACAATGTTTACGGATAAAATAAGTCTTCAGTTCGTTTATACGCTTACGACATATTGCTAAAATCTTAATGTTCAACTTAATTCCTGTTGCGAGAACTATAAAGGTGGTAAATGTGACACCTTTAAATTACTTGCATGTTAACGTGTACCAACGTCATACCACTAATTGTATACGTTTCAGATTTAAAACGTATAATACATTTCTTAAATATTCCATAATATCAAGAAAATGAACAGGCATATCCATGTTCAACTGGTAAAATTGTTATAGTTTCAGACTTTAAACCCCTTCCGAACTAGAAAATTTATTGAAAGGAGGGATGAGGTAGTACATAAACTGGAAACGTTGTTGGAAAAAGAAACAAAACTGCAGTCTGAAACAGAATAAAGAGGGTACCAAAAAGGAATACAAAATGTTATTCTAACTTGATTGTTAACAGAAATGGTCAATAAAAAATGGGGAATGTTTTTTACACAAAATTACGAGAGAAACCAATGGGGACCAAATAATTGAAGAGTCAGAAGAGACATCAGGAAATTATAAATGCGTTTAAATGGGGTGGGGATAGCTCGACTGTAAATAAAGAAATGTCTAAACCAATTAAATTGAAGATACAAATACTAAGTATTTCGTAAATGTAAAAGTAAATTAATAGTGTTGCTTGCTCTGTGATACTGGAGAAAATGTTAAAGTTCTCAGTAGCATTATAGTAGGAAGATAATGAAACCAATTTGATGGTAATGCAGAGGTACAACTTAAGTGAAAAATGCAACATTTAAACATAACGTATTATGAGTATAGATTGAACAATACGGCATACTTGGTAATGACCTTCCTGAAATAAGCATAGTGAAAATGAAAACTATAGATGCTACTTGAAATAAGCAAACCAATCCTTCATTGCAAGTAAAATCAATGGATGGAGCAGATCCAGTAACAATATTTGGTGACTATCTTGCTATGTAGTAGCAAGGGTGTATTATGATATAAATATGGACATATTTAGAATAACAAATGTGTGTGTGAAACTAATTAAACAGCATCAGCACGCTATTATTGAAGAATTACAACCTGTTCAAGTTGTAGATATTGAGACGTTTAATGTAATAAACGTGCGTAATATTAAATAATGAACAGAAATGCTTATTTTTTTTCTATAAATATGTATAAAGAACAAACTGAAAGATTAAATGATTTATGCTTAACGAAACGACTTATTTATGCAAGAGATCCTTGCTCCGTATAAAGGTATACCATCAGAATATCAATTGACAAAAGACAGGTTGTCTAGAAGTAGAATATATAGAAGCCAGAATATTGAATTGAAATACCAGTAGATAAATCTCCGCAAAGCCAACATAATTTTTAATTGAAATTATGGTGATACGTGGACATTGTCACGTTGTGTGAAATTCCAGTTACTGCTGAAATTTATGTCTTCTGAAATTATTTTCTAATTCAAAGTGATTTGGGTAATGTCAATACGTGTTATGTACTATGAAAAGTGTGGACGTATTTTGAAACAAAGAAAATACTTGTCCGTGAATTAGCCATTGCGTTAACTTCAAAATCGAGTTTATTTTGTTTAAAGAACTTGACGCGGGGCGAGAACCTCTGGTTGTTTACAATTAACGATGATATCACCGGTCGTGCGACATTGTAAAATCTGTGATATCGCAGCAGACAGATATCACAGACCGGTATCAAATCAGAACTAAGGTAATCGAGTTTTGGGCGTGATTTTCACACAGCCAGACATTGTTAAGTTTAATTAATTGTGAAAGAGTCAGTGCACGTCTTAACATCACAAAAGCAGCTGATAGTGAAATCGGACTAGGCTGCACCCCGAGTGCCAAATTTTGTCCTTCGTTTAAGATGGTGGTTGATTAATTCTTGGAACTTCATATGAGATTGGAAAAAGGTTTCTAAGATAAGATATTTTCGCCCGGATCGGTGTCACTTCCTAACCAGGTGTCATAATATGTATACGTTATTATGTGGATTTAATGTAATAGAAATTGAATCGTCCATGTGTAGTTGAATTATCAACATTTCGCAATGTATTATATAGCGAATTAGTTATATATTCAGGAGTAATGTGTGTAGTTGTTAGGATACAATCAACGGGGATGGTGTAATCTGCTACGATGTTGCATCATGGTGCAGAACTGATTTTATTAGGGAGAAGTTAGGACCTTGTATTTGTTTGTATTCGATTACTATTCGATTATATAGTTGTGGATTGTGCAAAGTTATGAGTTGTTGGCCGTGTGCATGCATGAACAAGCATTTACAATTGTATGTGTTTTTATAATTTGTAATGTAGTACATGGGTATGAATATTTTTGATGTTGATTGTTTATTATAAATAAAATTAGGTATATATATATATATATATATATGTATATATATATATATATATATATATATATATATATATATATATATATATATATATATATATATATATATATATATATATGTATGTATGTATGTATGTATGTATGTATTAGAAGTCGTGATCATAATGTTATTGTTATAGCCTTTATTATAGAAAAATCCTGTGTGGAATATTTAGATGTGAGTGTATGAGTTGACGGAGTGCTCTTATTGCCATTATGCTGATGAATTGTCTTGAGAGTGTGTTAATTCTCGTGTTCGAAAAAGGAGGCACTGATGTACGTGTACCATTGTATATAATCCACAGGACGCTTTCCGGGTGGGAAAAGATGGCATAAAATGTTTAGAGACGAGATGACTTGGATAGTACGTAGAGATACGCTGTTGTGCGATGAAATATGGAGGAATACATAAACAATGATACCGGAAGTGCCGACGAGGTGGGCCGAGAGAACGGACAAAAAGGGTACCAGAAGTGCTGATAAGGAAACGCGGGAAATGAATACGAGGCAGAAGTTACATAAGACTAACTTCGAATAGACGCGGGAAGGAAACACTCACCTTTAATTTTGCGGGATCAAATATTTGACAATTTGGACAGGTCATGGATTGATTGGAAGCAATTGCAATGAAAAAAGTGTCATGTAATTGTGGAATATTATCATACAGTTTTGTAAAATGTTATACCTTCCACGTTATTAATTTATATTTAAACGCCAATACCGTTGACTTTGCTGACTGGAGGCTCGGAACTATTTAATTCTTAAATCATTCGTCCTACTCTGGGGTTAATAATAATTCCGTATAGAGCACGTGACATATATTTAGTGTGCTGATGGCTGGTAAAATAGACGTAAACAGAGGATATAACAATGTAATCACTATATCATCAGGGGAACAACGACAATGGAACACAATATCAGTATTGCACCATTTACTTTTACGCGACATGTCCAGGTCATATCATCGTATCATCATAACATTATTTGCAAATCCCTTGAAGACCTCTTCGCAACGTTAGATATAATTTTAAAAGGATTTATAATGATAACTTGATAAAATGCTAGTTATTCATTAAAGGTCAGTTTGTTTTAATAAGCGATTAGAAGTCTGGGTGATACTGTTATTGAAGGTGATGCTGGTATATGAACAGATGAAATCAAAACAGTACGAGATTCTCAAACAAATGCAAACGGAAATGAAGGTATAAACGTTATTTCTTATGCAAGTTATTTCAGATCGAGTGCATATCAGTCTGGTATCTTTTCAAAAGATATACACTGAACCAATCTTACAAAGGTATTTAATTCGTATGGACTGAAATGTGTGAGCTGTCCTTCAGTGATAAAAACGTGTTCCAATAAATGTGTAATCTTGCCTTTCACAACCAAAAATGATCCATTGGTTTTGCTACTGCTGCGCATTGAATGTTTCTCAGGTAGCAGCACTTTCCAAAGACTAGAAATGTAATGAAAAGTAATTGTCTACTTTAGTACACGGTTCGAGATCATTTATTCATTTATATAATTTAGCCTTATGTAGAGTAAGAAATTGAACATATACAAAACAGATTACTTCATTTGTAGGTGAAAATGTAATAGTAGTTGGTTATGCTTGTATGAACACGAGTTTTGTTCAATGGATATTTGACAGAATTTTGAATTATCGATGAAACTATCCATAGCAACAACAACAATAGATTTATGGTTTATGGTAAATTCGATAGTGAGTTAGATGAACACGATATTCAGTTTGAATAATCTAACAACCAATGTAATCCATGACAAGATGCGAAAGAAAACTAAAGAGATAAATGAGAGAAATGTAAGAAAATTATAAACGGAGGAAAATTAATAATTAGAAAACGAAAATAAAATGTAGAGAAAAGTTATCAAAAAAAAAACAAAATAAAAAGATATGATAACACCTATATAACAAAACAAATTGCAATAACAAGAAAGCAATTAATGAACAAGAAACAACATTTTTTAAAAAAAAGTACATGAATGTAGTCCAGAGAGTATAAAGGAAAAGGAGGAACGCTCCTAATGTATATCATAATAGGATAATTGTTAATCTGTGGGAAATAAATTTGTAACTACAATTACAACCGTGAATAGACTTCTATGCAAACAGTCTGCATAGGCGGTTGTTGCAAGAGATGAGAGAGAGAGAGAGAGAGAGAGAGAGAGAGAGAGAGAGAGAGAGAGAGAGAGAGAGAGAGAGAGAGAACAGACAGAGAGAGAGACAGACAGAGAGATACAGAGAGAGAGACAGAGATAGAGAGAGAGAGAGAGACAGAGAGAGAAAGAGAGAGAGAAATAAATATGAATACATCATACTACAAGGATGTAAAGTCACAGTCACCGAGAATCAGTTTTGTGTCAAAAAGCAACAATCAACAGATTTATTTCTAGCTTCTTTTAAGGCAAATGTCAACTATTATGTTGACCATGACAGTCCAGTATTTGTTTGCATGCTTCTTAGTCATTCGATACTCTTTAAACTTTGCTTGATATTCAAATGCCTGTCCGCATAGTTCAGACATTTTTTAACTGGAATATCAAACAGTTCTATTGTGTGCGCTGCAGATGTGTAATATCCAGTGTTTACAAAGCAACCAATGGAGTGTAGCAGGAATGTGTTCTTTCCTTCGCATATTTAATATATCCATTGACGAGTTAAACTGGGTCATTGTCAAAGTGGGGTGACGTACTCCACCAAATGTTTCGTTTGTTAAAAACTTCATTTCTGCGGATATATCATTGACAAGTCCATATATCGCATGTTGAATGGCATTAATAAAGATCTGTGTACAATACGCATTAGATAATGATATAATTTTTAAAACACAAACATCGGAATGAATGGTCTTTCAGTCAACTTCTTTCAAATTACCATCTACTCCTTCCGTACATTTTATCGGCCTATCCCTAACCCTAACCCTAACCCCCTTTTCTGCTGCATTATTAGTGTTATCCCAAACAAATGCCAGACCATAACACCAAAGCCTAAGTGTTAGGGCTCTATGGTTTTACACCATGCAACTGAAGGAGGCGAAGCAATCGTATTTAGTGAACTCAACAAGGAAATATCTTTTTCTAAGTTACAAAAAGAAATTTAATAAGACTTTTACACCATTTGTAATTATTTCCCAAATAATTATAGAAGTTTTATCAGATGTCGAAACGTATAGAGTGGTATAATGAATTACAATATTGAATGTTCTTATATACCAATAGTTTGGACAATGTTGATGTGTCAACATTCTTGTTGCATCAAAATGATATAATCCAGAACGTCTTTGAATGAATTCGCTATAATCCAAGCATAGTTTTTTAGTCCAAAATATCATAAAGTACACTGTAATTCCAATGAAAGATCTAAATAAACGCTTCATGCAATATCTGGACACGATAGTAAATAATTATACGGACTGTAATTAAAGGAGCAATTATTAATAAAGTCCACAACAACCATATATCTTCTATGAAAACAAAACACAATGAAGTGAACAGGAGGTGGATCAGACCATCTCTTCCAGAACATTCACAATTTCTAAACAAGAACTAGGTATTTAATTCATATCTCAGTATATAACATATGACGAAAAGCATGTACACACCAAATCTCAACACTTCAGTAAAGGAAAACGATCGAACACAAATTAAACACGAATTCCATAATATATTCTTCTTTTACTTTGATATTTGTTGAAACATGCTAATGTAACCGTATGAGGCAGTTAAAAATATCGATTACATGTATTTCTGAAATGCTTTTGTAACTAACGCAGCTTTCAATCGTCTGTCAGTTTTATCTTTTTTGAAATCTTAGAAGCTTCCACAAGATTTATCAATGGATGAAATTTTCATTTGTACAAGCTAGATGAATCACGTTAAATATTTCATTATACTTTGTGCAACATGGGAATCCTGAATCATGCTCTGTAGATGATGACAGTGTACCTAGACATGTTTGAGCACATTAACTTCAGGTATATATATATATATCTCCATGGAGACTGATTACGTAGACCTACATCACAAGTTATTCGCAACAAATTCTGGTTGCATACACGTCAGTGTCGCTTTTCTGATAATTTCTCTCGAATTCGATATTGCTGAATGGATATTGCTTAACTCATGCCGATATCAACACATGTAATGATAACTTTATTCATGGCATATTTTCTGGCAATCCAACATGCAGGTAAAATCTTTCTCTATCTTTCTATATCCTGATAGTTTGTAATGCAGCATAAAAAGAAGGATGCATGATTTAAAAAAGCGTGCTAGACGTGGGAAAATCGTGTTAAGATAATATTTAAAGTCACCATTTAAAAACATGGTGTCTATAAAATAATAATAATAATAATAATAATAATAATAATAATAATAATAATAATAATAATTCTAATAATAATAATAATAATTGGTTGTAACGCCATTGAACACCCCTACAAGTTTTTTTCCTTGTCACCTCAAATAGGGGTAGGGAATGCATTTGTGTGCTAATTTTGAATACACTGAAATATATCTTCTTCCAAAAATGTTTTGTTTAGATATATGCCTAATTGTGCTTGAAACATCATTTGGCATCTGCATAAGGGTAAAAGTTGGAGTTTTTTCTTCTTCCGATCATTCATTTTCCTGCTGGCCACTTTTTACTTCCAATCCCCAATTTATCCTACTTTTGCAAATGTTCACCTGTCTCTACATAGCTCAGAGCGGTGTGAATTAGATTGTAAGCAAAAAAGTAAAACATCCGGAAACAAAATCTTGATTCCGACAATGGGCATGTGCGCAAAAATGGGGCAAAGCTTGACCACTCTCTCCATGTACACATGCATACTTTTTGTTTTACATACACCCTATCTGCGTATATGTGATTTCCCTCCCCATTTTGTAGAACAGCCTATTTTTATCCACACAGAAAAGATCAAGGATTAATAATATTATGTATTTAATATAAGAGATAGTCCACCAATGTTGAATGTCTGGCTGCATCAAAGAAATAAGCTGCATAACTTTAAAACGTTTGTCTATTGCCCATTAAAACTCAAACACCAACTGAACGCTGTCAAGTAGGTTACATATTAAACAAATTACTATTGAGGTATATGTGTACATACATTATTAGTAGACCTCCCACCCCACACACAAGCATATGCATTTGAGTAAACCCCGCTTGCCCTCTCTATGAGTACTTAACGGACAAACCATAAATATGACCTTAGTGTGGTTTGTATTTATAATACGATGTAGTCTATTTCTTTCTGTGATAACCATTATATCTTCATTATTTCAATTATGCATCGATACTATATTTAAAATAAATTGTAATTACACATTTTTTACTTTTTTGATAATACACATAATAGGAAGCTTTTGTGGGAGCAACTTTCTGGTTCATGCACAAATACCATCCACAAATACCAATACAATACTATACATTACTTTTAGTTTAGTATATCATGTATCATAATGGTTGTTTTTTAGTATACTTAACACAAATATTCCCCTTTTATATATGCATCACAATTTTTTTGTTAGAATACTTTCTCAAATGGGTTGATTAAACGTTTAGACATTTCCATCATAACACTTTCCTTCTCCTTAAGTTTTTCAACTTCAGACAAGACTAAATCACTTAAAATAAAATTTTGAAATCTGTAAATATTCATGTTGAACTTGGAAATCTTTAGTTTTGTATCAAAAGAAAGCATTATCGTTTATCTTGGTTATTATGATGGGAATGATAATGCTTAAAGAAATAATAATAATAATAATAATAATAATAATAATAATAATAACTTATTGAAAGGGGTGACTAATTTAGTCAAAGACTATTCTCCCTTGAGGCCCTTTAACAAAAATACAAACAGCATGATGAGGAACATATAAAAAACAAAACAATACATACCAACAAACAATTTACAACATAAATATTATTTTAAATAAAACAAACCATATTTTAAGAAAATGTACAATCTTTGCCAACTGCAAAATATGAAACTAATATAGAATGATACATTTTCAGGTAATTCCATAGATGTGCATCTACTAAAATATTTGTAAACAAGTAAATATACATAAAATTTAATAAATGAAAATAATATTTGGATAATGACAATAATGAAACATCGCGTATTTTATCACAAAATTTCCAATACTAGCCTGATTTCGACCTCAGTAACAGCCAGAATCGTAATTTTTTCAACTAAATAAGTAATCACAAATTGAAAAAGAAATATATAATTTCATTTTTTTTACTAAGGTTGGATGCCTTTAATAGGTTAATGTTAGTTTGTCTGAGTTTATCGTGTTATACAACACTCAGTTGCCGAAATTTAATAAGACTTTTACACCATTTGTAATTATTTCCCAAATAATTATACAAGTTTTATCAGATGTCGAAGCGTATAGAGTGGTATAATGAATTACAATATTGAATGTTCTTATATACCAATAGTTTGGACAATGTTGATGTGTCAACATTCTTGTTGCATCAAAATGATATAATCCAGAACGTCTTTGAATGAATTCGCTATAATCCAAGCATAGTTTTTTAGTCCAAAATATCATAAAGTACACTGTAATTCCAATGAAAGATCTAAATAAACGCTTCATGCAATATCTGGACACGATAGTAAATAATTATACGGACTGTAATTAAAGGAGGAATTATTAATAAAGTCCACAACAACCATATATCTTCTATGAAAACAAAACACAATGAAGTGAACAGGAGGTGGATCAGACCATCTCTTCCAGAACATTCACAATTTCTAAACAAGAACTAGGGATTTAATTCATATCTCAGTATATAACATATGACGAAAAGCATGTACACACCAAATCTCAACACTTCAGTAAAGGAAAACGATCGAACACAAATTAAACACGAATTCCATAATATATTCTTCTTTTACTTTGATATTTGTTGAAACATGCTAATGTAACCGTATGAGGCAGTTAAAAATATCGATTACATGTATTTCTG
The DNA here is from genome assembly GCA_030141615.1 of Unio pictorum. NCBI lineage: Eukaryota > Metazoa > Mollusca > Bivalvia > Unionida > Unionidae > Unio > Unio pictorum. The sequence continues at coordinate 3,874,995 of JARLTB010000161.1, read as the reverse complement.
AAATGCTTTTGTAACTAACGCAGCTTTCAATCGTCAGTCAGTTTTATCTTTCTTGAAATCTTAGAAGCTTCCACAAGATTTATCAATGGATGAAATTTTCATTTGTACAAGCTAGATGAATCACGTTAAATATTTCATTATACTTTGTGCAACATGGGAATCCTGAATCATGCTCTGTAGATGATGACAGTGTACCTAGACATGTTTGAGAACATTAAGTTCAGGTATATATATATATATCTCCATGGAGACTGATTACGTAGACCTACATCACAAGTTATTCGCAACAAATTCTGGTTGCATACACGTCAGTGTCGCTTTTCTGATAATTTCTCTCCAATTCGATATTGCTGAATGGATATTGCTTAACTCATGCCGATATCAACACATGTAATGATAACTTTATTCATGGCATATTTTCTGGCAATCCAACATGCAGGTAAAATCTTTCTCTTCTCTATCTTTCTATATCCTGATATTTTGTAATGCAGCATAAAAAGAAGGATGCATGATTTAAAAAAGCGTGCTAGACGTGGGAAAATCGTGTTAAGATAATATTTAAAGTCACCATTTAAAAACATGGTGTCTATAAAATAATAATAATAATAATAATAATAATAATAATAATAATAATAATAATAATAATTCTAATAATAATAATAATAATTGGTTGTAACGCCATTGAACACCCCTACAAGTTTTTTTCCTTGTCACCTCAAATAGGGGTAGGGAATGCATTTGTGTGCTAATTTTGAATACACTGAAATATATCTTCTTCCAAAAATGTTTTGTTTAGATATGTGCCTAATTGTGCTTGAAACATCATTTGGCATCTGCATAAGGGTAAAAGTTGGAGTTTTTTCTTCTTCCGATCCATCATTTTCCTGCTGGCCACTTTTTACTTCCAATCCCCAATTTATCCTACTTTTGCAAATGTTCACCTGTCTCTACATAGCTCAGAGCGGTGTGAATTAGATTGTAAGCAAAAAAGTAAAACATCCGGAAACAAAATCTTGATTCCGACAATGGGCATGTGCGCAAAAATGGGGCAAAGCTTGACCACTCTCTCCCTGTACACATGCATACTTTTTGTTTTACATACACCCTATCTGCGTATATGTGATTTCCCTCCCCATTTTGTAGAACAGCCTATTTTTATCCACACAGAAAAGATCAAGGATTAATAATATTATGTATTTAATATAAGAGATAGTCCACCAATGTTGAATGTCTGGCTGCATCAAAGAAATAAGCTGCATAACTTTAAAACGTTTGTCTATTGCCCATTAAAACTCAAACACCAACTGAACGCTGTCAAGTAGGTTACATATTAGACAAATTACTATTGAGGTATATGTGTACATACATTATTAGTAGACCTCCCACCCCACACACAAGCATATGCATTTGAGTAAACCCCGCTTGCCCTCTCTATGAGTACTTAACGGACAAACCATAAATATGGCCTTAGTGTGGTTTGTATTTATAATACGATGTAGTCTATTTCTTTCTGTGATAACCATTATATCTTCATTATTTCAATTATGCATCGATACTATATTTAAAATAAATTGTAATTACACATTTTTTACTTTTTTGATAATACACATAATAGGAAGCTTTTGTGGGAGCAACTTTCTGGTTCATGCACAAATACCATCCACAAATACCAATACAATACTATACATTACTTTTAGTTTAGTATATCATGTATCATAATGGTTGTTTTTTAGTATACTTAACACAAATATTCCCCTTTTATATATGCATCACAATTTTTTTGTTAGAATACTTTCTCAAATGGGTTGATAAAACGTTTAGACATTTCCATCATAACACTTTCCTTCTCCTTAAGTTTTTCAACTTCAGACAAGACTAAATCACTTAAAATAAAATTTTGAAATCTGTAAATATTCATGTTGAACTTGGAAATCTTTAGTTTTGTATCAAAAGAAAGCATTATCGTTTATCTTGGTTATTATGATGGGAATGATAGTGCTTAAAGAAATAATAATAATAATAATAATAATAATAATAATAATAATAATAATAACTTATTGAAAGGGGTGACTAATTTAGTCAAAGACTATTCTCCCTTGAGGCCCTTTAACAAAAATACAAACAGCATGATGAGGAACATATAAAAAACAAAACAATACATACCAACAAACAATTTACAACATAAATATTATTTTAAATAAAACAAACCATATTTTAAGAAAATGTACAATCTTTGCCAACTGCAAAATATGAAACTAATATAGAATGATACATTTTCAGGTAATTCCATAGATGTGCATCTACTAAAATATTTGTAAACAAGTAAATATACATAAAATTTAATAAATGAAAATAATATTTGGATAATGACAATAATGAAACATCGCGTATTTTATCACAAAATTTCCAATACTAGCCTGATTTCGACCTCAGTAACAGCCAGAATCGTAATTTTTTCAACTAAATAAGTAATCACAAATTGAAAAAGAAATATATAATTTCATTTTTTTTACTAAGGTTGGATGCCTTTAATAGGTTAATGTTAGTTTGTCTGAGTTTATCGTGTTATACAACACTCAGTTGCCGAAATTTAATAAGACTTTTACACCATTTGTAATTATTTCCCAAATAATTATACAAGTTTTATCAGATGTCGAAGCGTATAGAGTGGTATAATGAATTACAATATTGAATGTTCTTATATACCAATAGTTTGGACAATGTTGATGTGTCAACATTCTTGTTGCATCAAAATGATATAATCCAGAACGTCTTTGAATGAATTCGCTATAATCCAAGCATAGTTATTTAGTCCAAACTATCATAAAGTACACTGTAATTCCAATGAAAGATCTAAATAAACGCTTCATGCAATATCTGGACACGATAGTAAATAATTATACGGACTGTAATTAAAGGAGGAATTATTAATAAAGTCCACAACAACCATATATCTTCTATGAAAACAAACCACAATGAAGTGAACAGGAGGTGGATCAGACCATCTCTTCCAGAACATTCACAATTTCTAAACAAGAACTAGGGATTTAATTCATATCTCAGTATATAACATATGACGAAAAGCATGTACACACCAAATCTCAACACTTCAGTAAAGGAAAACGATCGAACACAAATTAAACACGAATTCCATAATATATTCTTCTTTTACTTTGATATTTGTTGAAACATGCTAATGTAACCGTATGAGGCAGTTAAAAATATCGATTACATGTATTTCTGAAATGCTTTTGTAACTAACGCAGCTTTCAATCGTCAGTCAGTTTTATCTTTCTTGAAATCTTAGAAGCTTCCACAAGATTTATCAATGGATGAAATTTTCATTTGTACAAGCTAGATGAATCACGTTAAATATTTCATTATACTTTGTGCAACATGGGAATCCTGAATCATGCTCTGTAGATGATGACAGTGTACCTAGACATGTTTGAGAACATTAAGTTCAGGTATATATATATATATCTCCATGGAGACTGATTACGTAGACCTACATCACAAGTTATTCGCAACAAATTCTGGTTGCATACACGTCAGTGTCGCTTTTCTGGTAATTTCTCTCCAATTCGATATTGCTGAATGGATATTGCTTAACTCATGCCGATATCAACACATGTAATGATAACTTTATTCATGGCATATTTTCTGGCAATCCAACATGCAGGTAAAATCTTTCTCTTCTCTATCTTTCTATATCCTGATATTTTGTAATGCAGCATAAAAAGAAGGATGCATGATTTAAAAAAGCGTGCTAGACGTGGGAAAATCGTGTTAAGATAATATTTAAAGTCACCATTTAAAAACATGGTGTCTATAAAATAATAATAATAATAATAATAATAATAATAATAATAATAATAATAATTCTAATAATAATAATAATAATTGGTTGTAACGCCATTGAACACCCCTACAAGTTTTTTTCCTTGTCACCTCAAATAGGGGTAGGGAATACATTTGTGTGCTAATTTTGAATACACTGAAATATATCTTCTTCCAAAAATGTTTTGTTTAGATATGTGCCTAATTGTGCTTGAAACATCATTTGGCATCTGCATAAGGGTAAAAGTTGGAGTTTTTTCTTCTTCCGATCCATCATTTTCCTGCTGGCCACTTTTTACTTCCAATCCCCAATTTATCCTACTTTTGCAAATGTTCACCTGTCTCTACATAGCTCAGAGCGGTGTGAATTAGATTGTAAGCAAAAAAGTAAAACATCCGGAAACAAAATCTTGATTCCGACAATGGGCATGTGCGCAAAAATGGGGCAAAGCTTGACCACTCTCTCCCTGTACACATGCATACTTTTTGTTTTACATACACCCTATCTGCGTATATGTGATTTCCCTCCCCATTTTGTAGAACAGCCTATTTTTATCCACACAGAAAAGATCAAGGATTAATAATATTATGTATTTAATATAAGAGATAGTCCACCAATGTTGAATGTCTGGCTGCATCAAAGAAATAAGCTGCATAACTTTAAAACGTTTGTCTATTGCCCATTAAAACTCAAACACCAACTGAACGCTGTCAAGTAGGTTACATATTAAACAAATTACTATTGAGGTATATGTGTACATACATTATTAGTAGACCTCCCACCCCACACACAAGCATATGCATTTGAGTAAACCCCGCTTGCCCTCTCTATGAGTACTTAACGGACAAACCATAAATATGGCCTAAGTGTGGTTTGTATTTATAATACGATGTAGTCTATTTCTTTCTGTGATAACCATTATATCTTCATTATTTCAATTATGCATCGATACTATATTTAAAATAAATTGTAATTACACATTTTTTACTTTTTTGATAATACACATAATAGGAAGCTTTTGTGGGAGCAACTTTCTGGTTCATGCACAAATACCATCCACAAATACCAATACAATACTATACATTACTTTTAGTTTAGTATATCATGTATCATAATGGTTGTTTTTTAGTATACTTAACACAAATATTCCCCTTTTATATATGCATCACAATTTTTTTGTTAGAATACTTTCTCAAATGGGTTGATAAAACGTTTAGACATTTCCATCATAACACTTTCCTTCTCCTTAAGTTTTTCAACTTCAGACAAGACTAAATCACTTAAAATAAAATTTTGAAATCTGTAAATATTCATGTTGAACTTGGAAATCTTTAGTTTTGTATCAAAAGAAAGCATTATCGTTTATCTTGGTTATTATGATGGGAATGATAATGCTTAAAGAAATAATAATAATAATAATAATAATAATAATAATAATATAAATAATAATAACTTATTGAAAGGGGTGACTAATTTAGTCAAAGACTATTCTCCCTTGAGGCCCTTTAACAAAAATACAAACAGCATGATGAGGAACATATAAAAAACAAAACAATACATACCAACAAACAATTTACAACATAAATATTATTTTAAATAAAACAAACCATATTTTAATAAAATGTACAATCTTTGCCAACTGCAAAATATGAAACTAATATAGAATGATACATTTTCAGGTAATTCCATAGATGTGCATCTACTAAAATATTTGTAAACAAGTAAATATACATAAAATTTAATAAATGAAAATAATATTTGGATAATGACAATAATGAAACATCGCGTATTTTATCACAAAATTTCCAATACTAGCCTGATTTCGACCTCAGTAACAGCCAGAATCGTAATTTTTTCAACTAAATAAGTAATCACAAATTGAAAAAGAAATATATAATTTCATTTTTTTACTAAGGTTGGATGCCTTTAATAGGTTAATGTTAGTTTGTCTGAGTTTATCGTGTTATACAACACTCAGTTGCCGAAATTTAATAAGACTTTTACACCATTTGTAATTATTTCCCAAATAATTATACAAGTTTTATCAGATGTCGAAACGTATAGAGTGGTATAATGAATTACAATATTGAATGTTCTTATTTACCAATAGTTTGGACAATGTTGATGTGTCAACATTCTTGTTGCATCAAAATGATATAATCCAGAACGTCTTTGAATGAATTCGCTATAATCCAAGCATAGTTATTTAGTCCAAAATATCATAAAGTACACTGTAATTCCAATGAAAGATCTAAATAAACGCTTCATGCAATATCTGGACACGATAGTAAATAATTATACGGACTGTAATTAAAGGAGGAATTATTAATAAAGTCCACAACAACCATATATCTTCTATGAAAACAAAACACAATGAAGTGAACAGGAGGTGGATCAGACCATCTCTTCCAGAACATTCACAATTTCTAAACAAGAACTAGGGATTTAATTCATATCTCAGTATATAACATATGACGAAAAGCATGTACACACCAAATCTCAACACTTCAGTAAAGGAAAACGATCGAACACAAATTAAACACGAATTCCATAATATATTCTTCTTTTACTTTGATATTTGTTGAAACATGCTAATGTAACCGTATGAGGCAGTTAAAAATATCGATTACATGTATTTCTGAAATGCTTTTGTAACTAACGCAGCTTTCAATCGTCAGTCAGTTTTATCTTTCTTGAAATCTTAGAAGCTTCCACAAGATTTATCAATGGATGAAATTTTCATTTGTACAAGCTAGATGAATCACGTTAAATATTTCATTATACTTTGTGCAACATGGGAATCCTGAATCATGCTCTGTAGATGATGACAGTGTACCTAGACATGTTTGAGAACATTAAGTTCAGGTATATATATATATATCTCCATGGAGACTGATTACGTAGACCTACATCACAAGTTATTCGCAACAAATTCTGGTTGCATACACGTCAGTGTCGCTTTTCTGATAATTTCTCTCCAATTCGATATTGCTGAATGGATATTGCTTAACTCATGCCGATATCAACACATGTAATGATAACTTTATTCATGGCATATTTTCTGGCAATCCAACATGCAGGTAAAATCTTTCTCTTCTCTATCTTTCTATATCCTGATATTTTGTAATGCAGCTTAAAAAGAAGGATGCATGATTTAAAAAAGCGTGCTAGACGTGGGAAAATCGTGTTAAGATAATATTTAAAGTCACCATTTAAAAACATGGTGTCTATAAAATAATAATAATAATAATAATAATAATAATAATAATAATAATTCTAATAATAATAATAATAATTGGTTGTAACGCCATTGAACACCCCTACAAGTTTTTTTCCTTGTCACCTCAAATAGGGGTAGGGAATACATTTGTGTGCTAATTTTGAATACACTGAAATATATCTTCTTCCAAAAATGTTTTGTTTAGATATGTGCCTAATTGTGCTTGAAACATCATTTGGCATCTGCATAAGGGTAAAAGTTGGAGTTTTTTCTTCTTCCGATCCATCATTTTCCTGCTGGCCACTTTTTACTTCCAATCCCCAATTTATCCTACTTTTGCAAATGTTCACCTGTCTCTACATAGCTCAGAGCGGTGTGAATTAGATTGTAAGCAAAAAAGTAAAACATCCGGAAACAAAATCTTGATTCCGACAATGGGCATGTGCGCAAAAATGGGGCAAAGCTTGACCACTCTCTCCCTGTACACATGCATACTTTTTGTTTTACATACACCCTATCTGCGTATATGTGATTTCCCTCCCCATTTTGTAGAACAGCCTATTTTTATCCACACAGAAAAGATCAAGGATTAATAATATTATGTATTTAATATAAGAGATAGTCCACCAATGTTGAATGTCTGGCTGCATCAAAGAAATAAGCTGCATAACTTTAAAACGTTTGTCTATTGCCCATTAAAACTCAAACACCAACTGAACGCTGTCAAGTAGGTTACATATTAAACAAATTACTATTGAGGTATATGTGTACATACATTATTAGTAGACCTCCCACCCCACACACAAGCATATGCATTTGAGTAAACCCCGCTTGCCCTCTCTATGAGTACTTAACGGACAAACCATAAATATGGCCTTAGTGTGGTTTGTATTTATAATACGATGTAGTCTATTTCTTTCTGTGATAACCATTATATCTTCATTATTTCAATTATGCATCGATACTATATTTAAAATAAATTGTAATTACACATTTTTTACTTTTTTGATAATACACATAATAGGAAGCTTTTGTGGGAGCAACTTTCTGGTTCATGCACAAATACCATCCACAAATACCAATACAATACTATACATTACTTTTAGTTTAGTATATCATGTATCATAATGGTTGTTTTTTAGTATACTTAACACAAATATTCCCCTTTTATATATGCATCACAATTTTTTTGTTAGAATACTTTCTCAAATGGGTTGATAAAACGTTTAGACATTTCCATCATAACACTTTCCTTCTCCTTAAGTTTTTCAACTTCAGACAAGACTAAATCACTTAAAATAAAATTTTGAAATCTGTAAATATTCATGTTGAACTTGGAAATCTTTAGTTTTGTATCAAAAGAAAGCATTATCGTTTATCTTGGTTATTATGATGGGAATGATAATGCTTAAAGAAATAATAATAATAATAATAATAATAATAATAATAATAATAATAATAATAATAATAATAATAACTTATTGAAAGGGGTGACTAATTTAGTCAAAGACTATTCTCCCTTGAGGCCCTTTAACAAAAATACAAACAGCATGATGAGGAACATATAAAAAACAAAACAATACATACCAACAAACAATTTACAACATGAATATTATTTTAAATAAAACAAACCATATTTTAATAAAATGTACAATCTTTGCCAACTGCAAAATATGAAACTAATATAGAATGATACATTTTCAGGTAATTCCATAGATGTGCATCTACTAAAATATTTGTAAACAAGTAAATATACATAAAATTTAATAAATGAAAATAATATTTGGATAATGACAATAATGAAACATCGCGTATTTTATCACAAAATTTCCAATACTAGCCTGATTTCGACCTCAGTAACAGCCAGAATCGTAATTTTTTCAACTAAATAAGTAATCACAAATTGAAAAAGAAATATATAATTTCATTTTTTTTACTAAGGTTGGATGCCTTTAATAGGTTAATGTTAGTTTGTCTGAGTTTATCGTGTTATACAACACTCAGTTGCCGAAATTTAATAAGACTTTTACACCATTTGTAATTATTTCCCAAATAATTATACAAGTTTTATCAGATGTCGAAGCGTATAGAGTGGTATAATGAATTACAATATTGAATGTTCTTATATACCAATAGTTTGGACAATGTTGATGTGTCAACATTCTTGTTGCATCAAAATGATATAATCCAGAACGTCTTTGAATGAATTCGCTATAATCCAAGCATAGTTATTTAGTCCAAAATATCATAAAGTACACTGTAATTCCAATGAAAGATCTAAATAAACGCTTCATGCAATATCTGGACACGATAGTAAATAATTATACGGACTGTAATTAAAGGAGGAATTATTAATAAAGTCCACAACAACCATATATCTTCTATGAAAACAAAACACAATGAAGTGAACAGGAGGTGGATCAGACCATCTCTTCCAGAACATTCACAATTTCTAAACAAGAACTAGGGATTTAATTCATATCTCAGTATATAACATATGACGAAAAGCATGTACACACCAAATCTCAACACTTCAGTAAAGGAAAACGATCGAACACAAATTAAACACGAATTCCATAATATATTCTTCTTTTACTTTGATATTTGTTGAAACATGCTAATGTAACCGTATGAGGCAGTTAAAAATATCGATTACATGTATTTCTGAAATGCTTTTGTAACTAACGCAGCTTTCAATCGTCAGTCAGTTTTATCTTTCTTGAAATCTTAGAAGCTTCCACAAGATTTATCAATGGATGAAATTTTCATTTGTACAAGCTAGATGAATCACGTTAAATATTTCATTATACTTTGTGCAACATGGGAATCCTGAATCATGCTCTGTAGATGATGACAGTGTACCTAGACATGTTTGAGAACATTAAGTTCAGGTATATATATATATATCTCCATGGAGACTGATTACGTAGACCTACATCACAAGTTATTCGCAACAAATTCTGGTTGCATACACGTCAGTGTCGCTTTTCTGATAATTTCTCTCCAATTCGATATTGCTGAATGGATATTGCTTAACTCATGCCGATATCAACACATGTAATGATAACTTTATTCATGGCATATTTTCTGGCAATCCAACATGCAGGTAAAATCTTTCTCTTCTCTATCTTTCTATATCCTGATATTTTGTAATGCAGCATAAAAAGAAGGATGCATGATTTAAAAAGCGTGCTAGACGTGGGAAAATCGTGTTAAGATAATATTTAAAGTCACCATTTAAAAACATGGTGTCTATAAAATAATAATAATAATAATAATAATAATAATAATAATAATAATAATAATAATAATAATTCTAATAATAATAATAATAATTGGTTGTAACGCCATTGAACACCCCTACAAGTTTTTTTCCTTGTCACCTCAAATAGGGATAGGGATTGCATTTGTGTGCTAATTTTGAATACACTGAAATATATCTTCTTCCAAAAATGTTTTGTTTAGATATATGCCTAATTGTGCTTGAAACATCATTTGGCATCTGCATAAGGGTAAAAGTTGGAGTTTTTTCTTCTTCCGATCCATCATTTTCCTGCTGGCCACTTTTTACTTCCAATCCCCAATTTATCCTACTTTTGCAAATGTTCACCTGTCTCTACATAGCTCAGAGCGTTGTGAATTAGATTGTAAGCAAAAAAGTAAAACATCCGGAAACAAAATCTTGATTCCGACAATGGGCATGTGCGCAAAAATGGGGCAAAGCTTGACCACTCTCTCCCTGTACACATGCATACTTTTTGTTTTACATACACCCTATCTGCGTATATGTGATTTCCCTCCCCATTTTGTAGAACAGCCTATTTTTATCCACACAGAAAAGATCAAGGATTAATAATATTATGTATTTAATATAAGAGATAGTCCACCAATGTTGAATGTCTGGCTGCATCAAAGAAATAAGCTGCATAACTTTAAAACGTTTGTCTATTGCCCATTAAAACTCAAACACCAACTGAACGCTGTCAAGTAGGTTACATATTAAACAAATTACTATTGAGGTATATGTGTACATACATTATTAGTAGACCTCCCACCCCACACACAAGCATATGCATTTGAGTAAACCCCGCTTGCCCTCTCTAAGAGTACTTAACGAACAAACCATAAATATGGCCTTAGTGTGGTTTGTATTTATAATACGATGTAGTCTATATCTTTCTGTGATAACCATTATATCTTCATTATTTCAATTATGCATCGATACTATATTTAAAATAAATTGTAATTACACATTTTTTACTTTTTTGATAATACACATAATAGGAAGCTTTTGTGGGAGCAACTTTCTGGTTCATGCACAAATACCATCCACAAATACCAATACAATACTATACATTACTTTTAGTTTAGTATATCATGTATCATAATGGTTGTTTTTTAGTATACTTAACACAAATATTCCCCTTTTATATATGCATCACAATTTTTTTGTTAGAATACTTTCTCAAATGGGTTGATAAAACGTTTAGACATTTCCATCATAACACTTTCCTTTTCCTTAGGTTTTTCAACTTCAGACAAGACTAAATCACTTAAAATAAAATTTTGAAATCTGTAAATATTCATGTTGAACTTGGAAATCTTTAGTTTTGTATCAAAAGAAAGCATTATCGTTTATCTTGGTTATTATGATGGGAATGATAATGCTTAAAGAAATAATAATAATAATAATAATAATAATAATAATAATAATAATAATAATAATAACTTATTGAAAGGGGTGACTAATTTAGTCAAAGACTATTCTCCCTTGAGGCCCTTTAACAATAATACAAACAGCATGATGAGGAACATATCAAAAACAAAACAATACATACCAACAAACAACTTACAACAAAAATATTATAATAAATAAAAAAAACATATTTTAACAAAATGTACAATCTTTGCCAACTGCAAAATATGAAACTAATATAGAATGATACATTTTCAGGTAATTCCATAGATGTGCATCTACTAAATTATTTGGAAACAAGTAAATATGCATAAAATTTAATAAATGAAAATAATATTTGGATAATGACAATAATGAAACATCGCGTATTTTATCACAAAATTTCCAATACTAGCCTGATTTCGACCTCAGTAACAGCCAGAATCGTAATCTTTTCAACTAAATAAGTAATCACAAATTGAAAAAGAAATATGTAATTTCATTCTTTTTACTAAGGTTGGATGCCTTTAATAGGTTAATGTTAGTTTGTCTGAGTTGATCGTGTTATAAAACTCTCAGTTGCCGACTCGCAAAGCAAATAATAGACTCAGAGAAAATAAAATTTAATCCAGCAGCTGGGAGTCTGGGAGGCTGAACCCAACAAATTTATAGAACCCCATTTATAAATGCTTTTATATATATATATATATATATATATATATATATATATATATATATATATATATATATATAATTTGCATACTCGCGTAAATGATGTCATCGTGCACGATTAGTCTGCGATTTAATTAACTATATATTTTATAATATGGATAATGGCAAATATCGGAGAAGCACAAATAACTAGTGTAACTAAAAAACGATTAAAAGCAATTATAAAATTTCGCCCGGTGAGAGATTCTTTCAGAAATAATTTACAAGATCGTCAAGAAGCTCGAGTTGATTTGCTTTAAAAAATAGCTAAAAAAGATCCAAGAAAATGAAAGAATATCTAAAACCTCCTCCAGCTAATGTTATCGCCGCACAACCTAAAGCGGAAAATGAAGGTAATATTATTGAACGTCAGGAGGGAGATGCTAGTGACAGAGATTCTGTCATCAATAAACTTCTTCCTGATAAATTTGATGAAATGAAACACATGAAATTTGATTCAATGTTTCATTAGAAATGTCTCTCGTAAAAGAAGTTATTTAAAATCTGATCATGTTGCTATAAATAAGACAAACTTAGCAAAATTGATTATATCGTGCAATGACTGGTACAACTCAAGCATCCGATAAGGATAAATCAAAACCTGATCTTATGGCTGAAATAAAACAATCTGAATCTACAACGGAGCAATCAGATCCTGAATCTCTCCGGTTACCTGGAACAAAAAAAATTTTAGATATAGAAAAAATCTTTACAAGGAATATAACTCCATCTAGAACTTATGATAGTAGTCTTGTTCCTTGTCAGATTAATATTCTCGCTGACACAGCACCATTGAAAGTTCTCATCGGTGTTAAGCGAGCTGGAAATAATTCCCGGGGGATAATTGATGAAGCCACTGATATCTGCCGGCGATCATTTAAATGGTGGTATGATAGAAATTAGTGTATATCACGAATTCATCGATGAATTAGTTGATGACTATCATTGCAATTAATATATGTTGTCACCCGATTAGATGAATAGCATTTAAATAAAATGATCATATATCGCAATCACAATAAACCAACTACTGTTCGCGTAGTACATTCACGGTTGCCATTTTATCGAGTATACTACGGGGATGATGGATTCAGTGATATCATCAAGGTATTATTCACTACAATTGCTCTGAAAATCGCACCTATTGCCAAGGAGTTATCGATGAAAGCAATTGGCGTTATTCGTGATGAAGGTATTAGTGAAGTTGGTGATCTCATCCGTAATGTATTTAATACCACCAGAGAGAAACTCATATCGCTGGTTCGAAAAAAACAAAAACCTGCACCGGTAAAACTATCGTCTACGGAACTAATGCAACCGCGGGTAAGTAAAATATTATAAATCAAAAATTAGCTCCATTTATACAATCATCGATGATAAATCAAGACGGTGAATTTCAAAGAAATATTGTTGCAAATTTAATAGCCGGTAGCGGTTTAACAAAATCATGATTTTGATCGCCAATTATATAATAAAATGTTCAAATCGATTTTAGATGAAGCTTTGCATATGGATGCGTCGGTACGAAAAATGATTCTAATCGTGATTATCATAATTTCTCATATAATGCGATAAGTCCCAATTCTAGATCACGAATTAAATTTCGATGTGATGATACCTCTAAATACTTCTTACCGTGTGAAGCTTTCATAGAGGTGGAGGGCGACTAGCTGATAGGACTACTGGTAATCCATTTCCTAATCTCTCGGTATTCTCAATCGGGTGTGTCAATTATGTTATAATGGTATAATGGTGTTGTTTATTTGCGCACATTATATGGTTAATTCTAACAAGATCGAATCTATCCATAACGACGTTGATATCGCATCTACAATATTTGGGCTCACTCGATACTCCTATGATTATATACAATCTGCTGGTCAGTCAATGATGTTCTGGAAGGATATAACTGATAACGCTAATGATAATCAATTTATTGTAAGACGACCAATGGATCGTGGTCCTGCAGCTGCTGGTGTTAATCCTGCTGTCCCTCCTGCTCCGGTTGATGTCGAGGATATGATTATCAATAATAATCCTAAATATAATCTAGGATTTACAACTCGTAAAGCAATGTTAAACGACGAAGGACGATTTTCATGTGTGATTCCCTAGTCTTATATATTTGGATTTTGCAGAGATGTTCGAAAAGTTACTTTTGGAGCTAGTCGTGCTGTAGATTTTCTGAGAAAATGATATGACGATGATGCAATCTGGCGCTGTGCTACTGTTCACGACGATAGAGTGAACCTATCAAAACTTGCATTGTGGAGGCCAATAATGACCCCATCACTCGCCATAGAACAACGACTATTATCATTCATGGATCAGGGTGGTAAATCATTGATGTCGTGGTTGGATGTCACAACAGATACAACATCAAGTAAAGTTACTGGTACATTTATATGGCAAGTTGCCTTAAAAAAATATCTTCGATATTTGATAAATTAAGGGCAAGTGAGATATCGTTGCGGGTAAGCAATCTGCAAGATCCCGCTGAAAATATTCTGACCGTTTTAATAAAAAAAATAGCTCGCGTGTATTATTGTTTGTGGTCTTATGTGGGGCGTGATCAATATATTGATACTGGCCGATAAATATCACAGTTGGATTTTCAAAATTTGTATAATATCTATTAATTTTCATTGCATCATCTTGATCTGTCTAGACACTTCATCGGTGACATAAAATTTCAAACTCATGTAGGAGAATTACCTATTATATCTGAGGTGGGTGTAAATCCACCTATATGTGGTCCACATAGAGTAGTCGCTATTATTGTTAGTGATAAATAGATGGCACTTGAAGGTGGCGGTGGAAAGATGAGAGTAGTTGACGCTCCAGTAAAAACGTAATGTTTTCTAAAAACATGTAACAATTAGATCAATCAATTATTTAAATAAAAATGTCGTACAATCATGTTAATGTCACATTGACTCCTGGTTAAAGAAAGAAATAACAATCGAAAAATGCTACTTCGTGTGGCACAAAAATAACTTTGCGGCGAGAACAGATCGCTAGCGGTGGACCAAATAAACTATCATTGACCAAAAATCAACTTAAAATTTTAACAACGCGCTAAAAGCAAACACCGGTGTTCAATTTGAGTTTTCACCCTCCTACGTTAACAATATGATAAAATCAGGAGGTATATTTCTTTTCCTCGCCGCAATTCCAGCGCTACTTTCCGCTGCGGCCCCCGCTGTTGCTATAGATGCTGCGCTAGATGCTGTTGGCACCGTCGCTGGCACGGCATTAAAGAATGTTTCCAGACAAGGAAGTAATAAAAGGCGACGGTCTGTAGGATTGGGTCTAAGACTACGAGGCAGTAGATACACCCGGTACGGAGCGGGATTGAGACTTCCAGGAAGCATTCGATCATTGCTGCAATGTCAAATTTTGATTTAGTCGCCACGGTTGAACAATCCCCGATTAAACATTTCAGAGGTGTTGTTTTATAAAAGATAAATTACCTACACATCCATCAAATCCAGAAACAGGTGTAACTAATATCCACGGAATTATTTTTTTTAACTCGTATGGGTTAGCTGACCAAGAGAATTTCTTAAATATGTATCCCAGCTAAAGATCCGTGTTTGGTACTCAACGTTGCCTACACAGACAATAACCGATCATCCGATATGTGGTAACGAAGTCATTAATGTTCTCACTGCGATTTCAAAAACATCATCTCCGCCTCAAAAAAACTTACACGAATATACCAGCGATAACTGTTAAAGAGATCTTAAACATATAATAGTAGATATTTGGGGAATTCTAAAAAAGAGGGAGCTTCACTTGATGTTGTAAAAAATGTATTGATGATGCGTTATCTGATATATTACATCTCGTAGATGTATCGTCGGATGAGATAGTTGTATTCCAAGACAGCCAAGGTAAATTGAAAACGAGTAATATTTCCATCAAGGATGTTTTAGTTAAAATCGACAACGCTGTTGAAAATGCCATCGCGGTATTTGATTCGACAGGTAAAATCAAACTTGGAGTTGCTTACATCGATAATAAACTAACCGCGTTAAACAACGAGTATATGTCATCGACGAATATATTAGCGACACTACGATATGATTTATACGCTCATAGAAAAAAATTTACCGGGTTACAAACAATCGTTAACTTTATTCAAATTCTTGTTAATAATTTCTTTGGAATCCCATCAACGGCTCCGTTGAAACTCACCAATATAAAACCGCCGTTGATAAACTAATAGCGTTGCGATCCGAATATGATAATCATATTTCCTTCTATAACGATTATATAAAAGAGCATATCCAAGATAAGACCTAGTTGACAAAATTTCTAGGAAAATTACCGCCGGAGAAAACTCAATGATATTAAAACCGGTGTGGATGAACTAACAGTGTTACGATCCGAGTATGAAGATCATGTAAAACAATTTGGAAATTTTAGTAGAAATATTGTTCAAAAATTCTTTGTGACTCCGGTAGATAGTATTTCTATAAAACTTCCAGAAATTAAAAAATCAATCGAGGATTTTAACCAAACACATGAAGCTATCAAGGATGATTTCCCTCGGATGATTAGCATACTTGATAAGGTCAAAATCACTCATACGGGAAATATCAACGCTGTATACACGATACAGCATGGATCCTTCGCTTAGACTCCACAAAGAAATGCATTATATATTACCGCGGAGATCAAAGGTGTCCACAGACTAACTTTAGTATCGCAGACACAATTTAATATATGATCATCAGTGGCTAATACTATCAGCACGGTAATAGATAAGGGATCAACTTAAATATTTACGATAACCACCACAGAAAATAATTTAGCTCGAGCATCAATTACATTGTAAGTATAATTCGTAACCGATTAAAGTAAACAGCTTAATTAAATAAAATGGCCATGCATCAGTATTGATATGAGCATGTCCGTGAGCTACAAACTAAACTAAAGTCGCTCGCAGATGAGTATCAAACAAATATTTAAAAATTTCGACGTAGGATTACCTGCATCAATGTTTTCGTGTACCCGGTTTCATGTGTTATTACTGGAACCAGTGTTATATTATCGTCGGTGACAATGATCCCCCAGTTGTCCCAACTGGTATATCCGCGGTGATAACCATTGCGGGAGTCATATCAATTATCATAAAAATTAACATAGTCTATTCAGCACAAACTACATGATTACATTGCTAAATTTCGTACGTTATCAACCCCGTACTCGCAATAATTCGCAATGATATCATCGTCGCTCGAGGACACTATAATATCCGATAGTGAATTCTCTTCCATGGTAAGCATTTACGACTCCGAGATGTCAATATTACAAAAACTTTATAGTAGATAATGTCATCGCCAACAGAACTACTTCAACGAATAGTCGCAAATACCATACCGGTTAAGAAACAATGATATCAACCACGAAAAAAAACCCTAATTCAGTATTGAATTTCCAACTCCGATTCCAGTAAAGAAAATCGCGCTAACTCAATTACGAGTATATTATAGTTGGCCCAATATTAGATCAGAATCATTCGCACAAAAACCACTCATTAACACCTTTGTGTTCGCGAACAAATAGACCCACGATGGAACTCCCAATTGGCAAACAATATATCTTAACAAGGGAAGTTATGACGTCGAAGATTTCAACAAAGAAATTCAACGCAGGATAAACTTTCTCACCGGGGTAGCATCTAAAAACATACAAAAACAATATGACTGAAAATTAGATTTTTGATAGCATAAAAAGTTATGAATATTATAGATACCAATAAATAGTATGGCATTTTGATTTACACCACTCAAAAATTAGTGATGTACAAGGTTATTATATTTCAAAAAAACTTTACTTAATATTTTTTAATAGGATTAATAAATTATATCAAACTCAATTACAGCAACTACGACAATATTTCCAAAAACATCTATTTGATAACGTGATAAAACCATTACACGGAAATATTAAACCAGCTTATATCCGACATGGTGATAATTGATGATAAGAACAAAAAAGACAAAAACAAAAAATTCTTGATTTATTTAAAATAACCGAAAAACAATTACCTAAATTCAGTTTTTAAGGATATAATGCACCTGAACTAAAGAAAAACCTGAACGATGCCATCGATGAATATTTCCCTCAAATACATAATGCATGGATAAAAACATTACCACGTGCAACTATTCTCGGATACAACAATGCTCCAGATGGAACAGGTAGACATGTATTCTCCGTCAACGTTGATATAACCTCGGTGATCGCGGTAAACCTTATATGTGATAACGTCATTGGAAGCTACAACGGAAATACAGAATTGTCAAATCAAGCCGATCAAGGATATATTCTATATACTTTTTCTCCTCAAGTATCTCCGGGAATTTTGATCATACAGAATCTTATCAATCCTATGTATTTAGGATACAATAATTCCTGGATAACAAAGATAAACTTTAAACGAACAACTACAAATTACCGTATGATTTAAATCAGAAGGATTACAATAATGTATCAGCACGCACGAGAATATGTTTACCATCGATAACAGCTTGAGGCCGCGATCAGAAAATCACTGAAGGAAACAATCGTGGGAAATTCTAAACTTGTCATTGATGAATTCGACAGTGAAGAATTTTTGCTGACGGATCAGCAACTGGAACAACTTCGACGTGACCATGTACCATTAATCAGTTATAATGGTGATCATATATAAATTATGCTCACTCGTGTATATCTCTGTAAAACCTCAAGAAAATTTTATCAGGGGAAAATCCGAAGGATACCCGAAAATATCATCGATGAAAAAAATAAATTCAAAATTTTATTTTCATGTTAAAAAACCCAGCAGAAATATAAAATCCACAACCACTGACTATCGTTATTACCATCATTTCTTTCTTTCTACAATTTTCGTTATCGTTTCTATGTTATAATTTCCACCATTATTGTTTTGGTAAAATGTCCTCGCTGTTATATATAAGAGCCCCAAATTATCTTCACGACGACGGCGACAAAAAAAAAATAATTGCGTTTTACAGTGTAGAACGACCCAACGAGGTCGCCACCGAGTAAAAAAAAGAACTGTCTAGACTATATAAAATATGGTCCGCTATAACGCAAGGTAACGCTGAACAGTTCAAACAGGCTCAGCAACATTACAAGGCGAATAAACAAAAACTCCAAGAAGATATCACCGAGTTAAAGAAAATATCACTGAATTAACAACGTTGCCTGATCAACTACGAACCACCGTGGAGAAAACCGAATCTGACTACAAACTAGAATTATCCGTGTTGAGAAAATCCAACGAGGAATATTATAAAATAGTATTAAATATTCAAATTGCAAATAGTGGATTTGAATCTGGAATCGCCTAGTTGGAAATAAACCATATGGAATTATCTAATCGTTATAAAGAAAACATGTCGCGGAGAATAACAAATTACAATCACAGAAATAAAATTTAAGCGGTGATATAGAAGGGATGGTTATCGAGATACGAATAACCTCGATTAACGTTTCAATGTTACAAGGGTACCTGATCGACATTGATAAAATTTTCACTTAGTTGAAACGCTTCGGATTTTCCACTCAAATACGTCTTTTCGAATTCTTTCGCGTTGGAGTCTATGGAAGATTCTTCGTTGAATACATTCCCATCCTGTTTAATAATTCTCGCTATGATCATGGACATCGCAATGAAATTTTTTTTCCGCGGTGATATTTTTATATATGATTCGATTTCGTTCCCTGGAGATAATTTTCATTACACGGTACTCTGATTTATATGTCGTCGCGCTGAAGTAATTTTTTTATTTTCGGCGTCGACGTAATCACTTGTAAATATGTTACTGTCGTGAAGCTGTTGTACATAATTGAGTTCGATTTTCAATTTGGCGATATTTTCATCGTTCATATACCTATCAAAAATCATTTGTTTAATTGATAGTATGTCTCGGGCAGTTATTGTATGCTTCATCGATGTTGTTTTTTATCTTGTGGATGAGGGGTTCATCGGTGTTGGAAATTATCATTATGGTTATAAATAAACAATCAAGTAATTAATTTACTCATGAAGAAATGATACCCATGCTTTATATCTTTTTGAGTACGCTGCTAATTGGATATCGTCGGAAACGCGTTGTATTGATGATTGACAAATATCATAGTATTTACCTGCGGAGTTTGTTAATTGAAAATGAATAATTTCGTTGTCCATAAATGCTATTACAGAGCTTGATCGTCGATTTATAGTTCTTTAAGGATTTGAATTTAAACAATTTTCTTCTTGAGAAATCGCTCTCAAATTTTCAATACGATTATCTAACATGTCTCGTCTTATGTGATCAACAACAAATCCCTAACAAATCACCCTAGTATAGCATTCTTAAATAAATATTTGAGCGAGATAATTCATTCTTTGTCTCTCCCTCCTGACAGTAATCAATATATAACCTATATTGTTTTATTCATCCAACTGATTTTTTCTGTAGTTTATGATGCCTATTTATTCGACATCGTTGTAAACAGGATGAGATAAAAATTAAATTTGATCCATATGTTTCCTAAGCAAAACAGCTATTTAATTGCTTTTCACGATAAACGCCAGTAACATAGTCTTGTTCATGGAATACATTATATTTATTTGCGTAGTGTCTAACAAGCTCGCGATATCGTTTACCACCACAATCATAGCACAATCGAGTTTTACCTCGTACACCATGACCACATTTTATGCAAACAACGATCCCTTTAGAACAGCGTTGAAAATATTGATAATGCATCACGCAGTATTCGCCTACACATTTTCTCGAACATGTACCTGCGTCTCCTTTAAATATCCACTTGCAATAATTTTGTTCCATCCTTATATTAATATATCATTGATAAATTTAATTGAACACATAATTTGTCTAATACATATATGGAATATATTTCCAATATTTCCCAAGATATAATTGTATCCGCAACTACGAAGAAGGGTTTTTGATCTCGATGATAAATTAAAACCAAGAATGTGAAAATTTCAAATCAAACGACGTATTTAAACAGCAAAGTATGAATTTCTTTAAGATGGAGCTGATTATACTTGGTCAACGTATCGAACAACCAGCAATGGTAACACCATGACTGATTCTCGCGCCGGAAATATTATCAAAAAAAAAGATCGCGATGGTAAAGAATATTACATGCAAGTGAAATTTTGTAGTTTCGAAACAAGGATGGAAAGTATATAATAAAAATAGGCGTGTAATGGCAGCAAATAAAAAACAAGAAATAGTTAACAGTGAAACCAGACCAGGTACGCTAACCGGGATCGATAACGCATATCATAATATAGCATATCCGGTAACAGTAACAATATATGGAATTTTCTTAATAAAACAACCAGACATTAATAAAGTCCCCCTGACGAGAGTTTCATCGGTGTTGAATTGTGTAGCAGAGGTTGTTACCGAACATTTCAATAATACTTGACAAGGAAATGGATGAACCGAATCCAGAAAATCCAAGATAACCAAATGGGCGCAATCAGTTAAGGTAACAGTAGCATCAATAAATGACGTTGTCGAGCTGGGAAAGGAGTTAGAGTCTAGATAAAAGTAAAAAGCTATCACCAGAGAAATTGTATATATAGTTCAGTAAGGGTATTTCCTTCTACAAGAACAATATAATATTACAACGGGGATATCTTTGATTATATCAATAGATCAACAAAACCGATCCTGTGTCTGTGTGGTTATTTAGCAGTGATGAAGAATAAGGATAAGATCAAACGGAGAGTTATATCGAACAGAAGAATTTAAGGATATATGATTAACCTCACAGCGAAATATACAGACGACGTCGAAAAAAAATTTTACAGTTCGATCGGCCTCAGCTCATTTCGCCAGAGAAAAGTATTCGTGAAAACCGACCAGACATGAATTTCTCAGTGATATACAAGCGAGTAGTATCGATTAAGGACATGGTGGACAGTGGAATACAAAATATAATTTCCGAGATATGATCTCCGTTGACTTGTCAGCATGTTTCCCTGGAAATTTTGTTGGGCGTGGTGAATGTAGCAAATACTTAACGAGATTTGGTCATCACACACATGAAATAACAAGGGTAGCCATAAACGGACCTTTACCCGATTTTGGTCTCACAGGGGATGCTCGTTTAACATCATTTAAATTTGCTGAAAATCTGCATTTGATATTTTATGTCTGGTTTGTAAAACATTGTTCACAGAAGGAGTGGGCGCCGATAGTATTCTTGCGATTTATGTTAGATATAAAAATATTAACGTCGTTGACTGTATCCTAAGTGATTATATCATACCGAGCGCAAACTTCTGTTTGGTTACCAACTCCTGAAAAATGCGACGATTTGTTCACTATTCACTGACAAGAAAGCGAAGTAAAAGACCCCAGAAGAAGAATAATTGGAAAATTTACTCAGGGTGGATCATGCAATCATAAGCGACGTTGTACACGATGATTCTTCGATTACGCTGAACTAGATTTTATAATCGCGATACAACATAAAGTCAGATATTCACCTCTAGGAAAACATCTTAGTTAACCAATAAGTATAAGTTAGGAGCTATCGTTGAATATTTTGTAGGCGAATCACCACAGCATACTCATTTAAGATCATCGATACTCGGTTATTTCTCTTTAAATTTACTTCCGACGATAAATAGATTCTCTGACGTCGCTGTTAGAATCGCAACTGACTCATGCTATTTTGATCGTTATAAACCGGAAAAACGTCCAGGAGTTTACTACGAAATTAAACGAGTTGATGAACATGGAGATTAAAACAGGAAACATTGATTGATAATGTGAATCAGCTGATGTTCACATCGAAGATAATTACCGCGAGGATACAAATATGGAATATCATCGTATCCATCTGTGTACGATCCAAAAACTCGAAATAAAACTAGTTATTTGAACTGTTCAGGAGGATGTGGTAAGACAACACGAGTAATCGATTTATTGGGGAAGAATTCCGACATGATTGTGATGAATACAACTCACCGACTTGATCGAGGAGTAAACATTTGCACGTATCATTGTTTAATATAACGCCAATGAGTGGATACCTGAGTGAATGCGAACAAAATATATTCCACGGATCATTATGTGGGATGAAGTATGTACAGTATCATTGAAGAAACGAAGAAATGAACAAAGACCATCCAAGTTAAAATTCGCGATAAGATTAAAATCAGATAAAATTCAATGCGAAAAACACGTAGAACAGTACATGAAACCCAGATTAGCGATTTTTGAGCGATGTGGGAGCCAACATAGGCCGAGATTTACTTGAGGTGAAATTATTTGACACGCATAAATAAGCATTCCCAGTATGGAATGTTCCGTTATGTTATAGGCCCACAGACACACGACGACTAAATATATCGAAGTTGATATTCCTGGAACTTCACAAAGACAAGAGTTCGTGTTAAATGATAATGTGCCGGTTGATATCGCTGTTATTGAAGACGCATTACACGCTGATAAATCTCCATGGCGATTAGGATACGCAATGACGATACATTCTTCGCAAGGACTGACAATCACTGATACGATTGTGTGGATCATCGATAACTTCATCAAGTGTTCAAATTTAATTTATCTCGCAGTGTCAGGAGTACGAAAAATTAATCAACTTCATGAATTGTTGTCGGCGTTGATGATATTAGTTAAGATCATGTGGTGGTAATTGAATATCATCTGGGATACTTTGTAATTGCTCACTAGAAAATCCGCGATGTGGGGTTGTTGAATTTAATATATACATTGCTGGTCTGTTTTTAGGTGTGACAACACTAAATATTGTATGTGTTGTGATACTCCATATAGGATCAGTTGATCTTTTCCTACCACCCTCAAGTTCGCCAGGCTCATACAAATATCTCACGGTGATATTGCTAAGTAATATCAGCGATGAAAAATCACGATGGGTTAAATTTATAACCGGTTTCATATTGATCGCTAGAGTAATTTCACTGTTGAGATCGGTAATTACTCCTGGTAATCTCCTTACCCATTCACGCGATCTTTTATCATCGATGAACTCTTTCGCGTATTGATAATGAAACAATATTTCTGCAAGTGTTCAGTTAAACTGATCAACAACTGACTGATAGCGATGTATTGCAATATGTCCTCACCGTAACGCGGTGTTATGTTGCTTCATCGTTGATGATACTTCACCCTGAAACTTTTTAACGGGATCAACGTGGAAGAAATTTGGCCATCGTAGAGGACCTCGACCACAAATTCTTTTAAAGGTGGATGCATCCTCAGATGAGGATTTTGTTGATAACGGCTCAGCTTCTGAATATGTACTAGCAACTACGGTTAGCGTTTATTTGTAAGTACGTGTATTGACAGTATCATGTGGCAGAAATAGTATATCGGAAAGATGAACTTCATTTTGGACACTAATATTAAACGACTCATATTGAATTTACTTCGATGGTGGTAAATAAATTTGCTATATCGCCTATTTCGATAATCAATCTGCCGCTGTGGTATTTTTAACCTTTGCAGCTTTAGCAAGTTTACTAATCGCAGCGTTGCCTTTCCAATATCCGGTTGGAGAATAATAAATAGATTCCATATAATTAAATATTAGCTCCTATTTCCAGTTTACCTTTCATCGATGTTTTCATCAATCAGCTAGCTATTTTGTCTTTGAAGGAATTATCAGGAATAAAATTCAATTCATGAATCAATTTTATATCTGCGCTATGTCGTTCGTGAAGGTCTTTACTTCGATATACAACATCGTTAGCATGACAGGCCTTAGCGATAGCGTTTATCGGATATTCACCTGGTCGGAGTTGATCTTGATCATCATATCTAATATTTAGTCAAGTTCCCGGACCACAGTAACTATATCATGGAAGGTGTTTTTCTCCTGGGTATTACCCCATGTAATTCCTGGGAGTTTTGCTAACTATATATATAATAAAGCCTTTATTTATTAAAACAAGGGTTCTATAAATGTGTAGGGTTCAGCCTGCCTGCTGCTAATCCTTATAATTGCAATACTTTATCATTTAATTTCTTTACTTTTTCATTTTCATATCTGTTTAGAGCTTTAATTGAAAGTATTAATGCTTGTTGATGACGTCATATACATAGCTATTTATAGAGCTGAAGATTCTCAATCTCTAACGTAAAAGCTAGATCAGCATCAATAAAAATTCTACATTGGTAAAGAATCTAAGGTTTTCAGCATTCCGGCACTTGGTATTGTCATTGTGTCTAAATTATCATATGTGATACGAGTTAAATCTTTAAAGCAAATATTGCTTTTTCTTTGTTTTACAAATTCACGATTTGTGGATTTGATGCTTTCACGAGTTCATTGTGACTTGGCCGAATCGTTATTGTCCAGACACATGATTAACCAAGGTTCGTTTCTTTAAATCTAATTATGTGTTTATTAAACGTTTAGGTTACCAATAAAGGCCGCAAATAAATAAAATTAAGACCGATTATAGTGGTGGGAGGTTAATAGAAAAAAAAGTGTAAGACATCGATCATGACAGTTACGATGTGGGAGTAACTGATCTATATCCAACAAACCCTTACATCGTAACTATCACAGTCGGCGTCTTAAATTAAAGTCCAATTTGTATAATGTTAGTCTTTGAAAATCCCTCTCTCCTCTTAATCGTGATATCCATTTACCTATAGTTTTAAATTCATTTGTAACGAGCCGCAGTGAAATTGTTGTAAACCAAATGTTCTTCTTCGCAAACTTTGCGTTTCTCAGATTTGTTTCTTCAACTCTATTCAATACGTTACATCCTTATTAATGGTGAAAATAAATATACAGTTTAGTAGGGGTTTTATTTCTGTTTCAAAACCCATTTTGACAATAGTTTTATATTTTTCCAATATGATCCTTTTCACCACCGTTTTAAACACAACTTCTTTAACATATACATAAGACCACTAAACGAATCGAGGATTTCATTAACCTAGATTTTGGATTCAATAAAATTTTAGAATGAAAAAGTACGCTTTTTTCAAATCATTTGTTGGATAGGAAACGTTTACAACCTGTGAAGTTTGCAACTAATTAAGAATGTGGCTCACAAGTTAATAATGAAGATATATAACTGGGCAAAATTTGATAATAAGTACATCCATGACATTCCAGATAGCCCCATTAATTATTGGGAGCTCCAACCAACCTTCCCCTTTTTCCTCTTTCGGACATTAAAATATTAGACTGTGATGAACACGTAAAGTGTCAAAAGTTGCTTCAGTTTCGACTTGACACCTCTCTCACGCTGTGTAAAGGTTGTTTCCCCATTGACGATTATTTTACCATAAAGTAGTGTGCAGAGCACACAATCCTTTAAATTCAGAAATGTATGCTTGCATTCAAAACAAATCCTGTTATCAGCGGGGTACCTTCGCACTAAAAGAAGTAGACTACATGGCCAAATCGCCAAACACGTCTCTAATTGAAAATCATTCGTTAGTCTTGGTAGTGTTTGACAAAGAGACCAGCGAGTAAAACGCATAATGAAGATAGTCAAAGATGGATCTATTAATTTCCGCCCAGCGTCTAAGTACGATATGATAATTATGCAACAAAGACAGCCTCCGGCGTCTTCCATCTTAATAATGCAAAAGCGAAGCTTGAGCTTTGCTTCCTCCTCGCTGGGCAGCAATTAAAACATGACCCGATACCTACGTACATTGGTGTGACTCTGGAGACATCATTGACATTCTACAACCACCTAAATAAACTGCAGTAAAACAACACTCGAAACAAACTGGCCGGCTCAACCTGGGATGCTAGTGCTCAGACACTCAATACATCAGCTCTGGCCATCTGTTATCCAACAGTACACTACTGCACTCCAGTCTGGGCTCGATCATCCCACGACAAGTTAATTGGCGTCCAGTTCAACACCACCACACGTCTTACTCTTTTACCATGGTTGTCGATACTCATCAGCATTCCTGTTCCACGTCTGCGTGGCGAGGAAGCAGGCACAAAAGTGTTAGATAAGGTCTAAGCTATTGAGAAACTTCCACTTGACGTCGAGACGAACATCTGGTTAGATTCGTTGATATATGTCTTCCCTCCTGGCTACAACATTCCACGTAATCTGTGGACCATGCGGTACCGCTTTCAGACTGGACAGGTCGTTGTTCAGTCAACCTTGTCCGATGTTACCAGGCCATCAAAAACAACGATGAGGCAAGCTGAGTGGGAGGGTGGGAAGAGAAGAATATTAAACATACAAAACATCAATAGGCTAAAATGGTAAACAAATGACCAGATACATAAATCGCAAAAGACCCATCAGCAAATGTAATGGCAGTACCATGAATAGCAAATAAAGTAGCAACAATAACCACTCAAGTAGCCGAGACAGAAAAAATTTGGAAAAACAACACTGCTTGCATATCCTGGAAGACAACAACAGCCACTACAGCGAGAAAATAGCAAGCGAATCAGACGTATCAGCAAAATCAATGGTGGTAGATTACATCTTAGACCATATTATTGATAATGGAAGGTGATTGCATATATCATAGCTCCAAACAAGACCCAGGGGCGGATCAGACATAAATATATGCCGACAGAACACCTGAGACCGTTTATGATCTCATTGCTAGAGGGTGGACCTAACTCATTTTAAAGGCTATAGACCACACGTGCCTTATTATACCTAAGATTATCATTTCGGCCTAAAACACCATTTTGATAATAACTGATTTAATATTCAAATATTTTCAAATACGCCACGCTCAAAAGAGTATTCTAACTTTGCATAACTTTACCTTTCGTCTCCTATCCCGTTTCCGTGCATGCAAACTAAACATCAGCTTTATACACATTAAAGTTTCGATTTGTATGTTTAGTTATCGTGACAACATGGTTTTTGCTGGTGTCAACACATAATGAAGCATAAGTTTTCGTGGCAACTATTTGGCAATAAGGGAACAGTGTGAAATTGTTTACATTTGATCAGACATTTGTACTGGCGAATGTTTTCCATGCATCTATGTATTGAAATTGTTCCACCTGAGATTTTTTTTTCTGCTATGATCAAACGAGTGACTATAGTTCACAGCCTCGAACTATCAACAATCCATTACACGGTATCTTGCTGTCTATGATTTTTCCCGGTTTCCAAAGTTGTCGTTATATAATATTTGTGATCATGGCTTCCATTCCTATGTAATCTTTACTTGAAACCGCAGTATTTCCTCTCGGAGAAACGTGTGGTCATGATACAAAATTAACGTCAGTCGGTGACGTACATGCATTGTTAGAATGATAAACAGTTTTCAACGCGCCATCTTATATTTTATAACGACATTTTCATAGTCTTTATTCTCACATGGGGTGATAGTCATGTTTTCTTCGGACACCTCATAGTCTTCTCTGAGACACAGGGATATGGTCATACGTTCCTACTGAGACCCGTACAGCTTTCATAGAAACATTAGGTATTTCTACCGACACCTCAGTCTTCATTGAGACACAAACCGATTGGCTAGATATTCCACCTTATCATCCGTGATGCAACATTTCTGAAAGCAGTTGCCCATAGTCCGAGACACCATATTCAGCTGACAAGTTTCTTCATCATAGTCCACCAACCACGGTAAATATTGACAGCTTTGTAATGCCTAGAGATCAAACGTAAAATATCAATATACAAATTTATATTCGAGGGAAGAAAATATGTCACACTGGCTGTGACTCTAATAGTCTGCAAGATGTTTTACGTCATCATCACCATTTTACCCTAGATGAAATGGTTGGTGTCGAATTACCGAATATGCTGATAAATATCTAATTTCCGGATGGTTAGTGTAGAATTACAGAACATGCTGAATAATAACTAATTCCTAGATGGTTAGTTTAGAATTACATAATATGCTGACCAATATCTAATGTCTGGACGGTTAGTTCAGAATTACATAATATGCTGACCAATATATAATTCCTGGGTGCTTGGTTTGTAATTATAGAATATGATGACCAATATCTAATTTCTGGATGGTTGGTTTAGAATTATAGAATATGCTGACCGATATCTAATTCTTTTATTGTTAGTGTAGAATTATAGAATATGCTGACCAATATCTAATTCCTCTATTGTTAGTGTAGAATTACATAATATGCTGACCAATATCTAATTCCTGGGTGCTTGGTTTGTAATTATAGAATATGCTGACCAATATCTAATTCCTGGGTGCTTGGTTTGTAATTATAAGAATATGATGACCAATATCTAATTTCTGGATGGTTGGTGTAGAATTATAGAATATGCTCACCGATATCTAATTCCTCTATTGTTAGTGTAGAATTATAGAATATGCTGACCAATATCTAATTCCTGGGTGCATGGTTTGTAATTATAGAATATGATGACCAATATATAATTCCTGGCTGGTTGGTTTGTAATTATAAAATATGCTGACCAATATCTAATTCCTTGATGGTTGTTTTAGAATTATAGAAGATGCTGATCAATATATAATTTCTGGTTGGTTGATTTAGAATTATAGAATATGATGACATATATCTAATTACTGGATGGTAGGTGTCGAATTATAGAATATGCTGACCAATATGTAATTCCTGGTTGTTAGGTTTAGAATTGTGGAATATGCTGACCAATATTTAATTCTTGGATGGATGGTTTAGAATTATATAATATGCTAAACAATATCTATTTCCTGAATCGTTGGTATAGAATTATCGAATATGCTGATCAATATATAATTATTGAATCGTGTGTGTAGAATTACAGAAGTAGTTAGGAATTCTCCTCGAGTCACGCTGATTATTTTAAACATTAAGTATGTCAGTGTTTTGTGAACTGAATGTTTGTGAAGAACATAAATGTGCATAGGAAAACTCATGAACTGAACGCTACAACGTCTACTGCAAAATACCTTTCCGTTCTTGAATAGTAAAACCTGTCACATGCAAGGGGACAAATGAAAGATCAGGAATATCAAGCAAAAATATTACAGCTAATATTGGATTGAATATTTCACACAAAACCACGTAGAAATTCTCCAGTATCATCATATTTTTCTCCCATGATGATGATAATAATAATAATTCTAATGCTACTACTATTAATAATAATAATAATAATAATAATAATAATAATAATAATAATAATAATAATAACAATTGTCATCTAAGGCATGAAAACATAGCAGACGGTCAAAAATGTAAAAAATAATGTATGTACGGGTCATAAGCTGACTTATGAGTGAAATATTTCCTACGTTGTAGTAGTTATGATTTTAAACTTACTGGTTATTATGAACAGTTTAGGTGAGAGAACTAGTGTTTAGCTTATGGAGATCAGATTCATTCAACAAAACTTGTTGCGTTTGTAGTATCTAACAAAACTATAGTTTAGCATGTTGACATTTACGCTGTTATTTAAGTATCCCCGTCAGACCTCTGGTTTTTTAGTACCCTTTCGTTCGATTATATAATTGCCCCATTTCAGGCCACTATATGGAGTGAAATAAAACACATTGGTATGGGTCGTAGCAAAGGGTGAAACAACGAAATACAGTATATCATTTTATGCAGGAATAATTAAACATAGAACAAATTCATAATATGCATATACTTTATTATTCGTGTAGTAGGGAACTTCCATTGCTGCAAGATGTTGACCTTGCTTGAACGAGTCAGCCTTCTGGACTAATAATTGTTTTCGACATGTTCTGGTATATACTTTAGATCTTAAGAAAAGGTGTATATACTCTAAATTCCACTTGAATTGTTTTGAAATTTAGATAGAAATATTGTTGAGTTAGAAACAGATTAATTGTTTTGATGAACGATATTTTGTATTTTCATACCAGTTACATGATCATTTAAGTTTAATCTTTAGGCATTCTTCTTTTCTGCTGCATTATTAGAGTTATCCCAAACAAATGCCAGACCATAACACCAAAGCCTAAGTGTTAGGACTCTATGGTTTTACACCATGCAACTGAAGGAGGCGAAGCAATCATATTTAGTGAACTCAGCAAGGAAATATCTTTTTGTAAGTTACAAAAAGAAATTTAAGAAGACTTTTACACCATTTGTAATTATTTCCCAAATAATTATACAAATTTTATCAGATGTCGAAACGTATAGAGTGGTATAATGAATTACAATATTGAATGTTCTTATATACCAATAGTTTTGACAATGTTGATGTGTCAACATTCTTGTTGTATCAAAATGATATAATCCAGAACGTCTTTGATTGAATTTGCTATAATCCAAGCATATTTATTTAGTCCAAAATATCATAAAGTACATTGTAGTTCCAATGAAAGATCTAAATAAATGCTTCATGCTATATCTGAACACGATAGAAAATAATTATACGGACTGTAATTAAAGGAGGAACTATTAATTTTGTCCACAACAACCATATATCTTCTATTAAAACAAAACACAATGAAGTGAATAGGATGTGGATCAGAACTTCTCTTCCAGAACATTCACAATTTTTAAACAAGAACTAGGGATTTAATTCATATCTATGTATATAACATATGACGAAAAGCATGTACACACCAAATCTCAACACTTCAGTAAAGGAAAACGATCGAACACAAATTATATACGAATACCATAATATATTCTTCTTTTACTTTGATGTTTGTTGAAACATGCTAATGTAACCGTATCAGGCAGTTAAAAATATTCATTACATGTATTTCTGAAATGCTTTCGTCACTAACGCAACTCTGTAGATGATGACAGCGTACCTAGACAACTTAGAGCAAATTAAGTTCAGGCATATGTATATATCTCCATGGAGAATGATTACGTAGATCTACATCACAAGTTAATCGCAACAAATTCTGCTTACATACACGGCAGTGTCGCTTTCCTGATAATTTCTATCCAGTTCGGTAATGCTGGATGGGTATTGCTTAATTCATGACGACATCGACAGATGTAATGATAACTTTATTCATGGCATATTGGGTGGCTATCCAACATGCAGTAAAATCTTTCTCTATCTTTCTCCATCCTGATATTTTGTAATGCAGCATAAAAAGAAGGGTGTATGATTTAAAAAAGCGTGCTAGACGTGGGAAAATCTTTTGAGGATAAGATTTAAAGTCACCATTTAAAAACATGGTGTCCATATATTAATAATAATAATAATAATAATAATAATAATAATAATAATAATAATAATAATAAAAATAATAATAATAATTGGGTTTAACGCCATTTTGCAGTACAACAAAAATTAATAAAACAATTCAAAATAATAAAACCTAGGGTTTATCACACTTTAGGTGATTTTGCTGCTAAAAGCTATCATTCAAGAAGTGAATATTTAAAGAAGAATATAAGAGAAAATGAATACAAAGTGATGAATGGGTTGATTGGTTATATAATTTGAACAAGGTGATTGGTCCTATAAATACAAAAGAATTGGGGTATATAAATTATCGAGATGGGATCACTGCTAATAATGAACGACAAGAAGAACAACGTTAAAGTCAAGAAGAATAGACAAACCATGATCTCCATAACCTCAAGCAACCTTGAAGTCAGTGTGAATTTTCCTATTGCGATTCCGGTTAAGGAGATAGCGCTAGCGTAATTACGAGTATACCACAGTTGGCTAAATATTAGAACAAAATAATTTTGGTAGTCAGCAACCGAATAATTCCTTGGTGTTTGCGAGTAAAAAAAAAAACCAGACGGGCTTCCAGGTTTGAATATAGTGTCCGTATCATCTGGGTCTTACCAAATCGAACAGATCAATAATGAATTAAAGCGTGGAATAAAATCCATTACAGGAAAACTAACAAAAATCGCTATAACAGTTCATGAACCAACACTATCATCCGCGATTGAGATAAACTCACCCGGATAAGCTGTAGATATATATCAGAGTTTTATAAAAACCTGCTAGGATGGCCTGAAATCCCACCTAGGCACCATCTTATCAAAATTTACCCAAACCTAAAAAGTGTGATTCCACTTCGGATAATGAACCATATCATGATGCAATGATATCCAAGGATGGAGATTTTTGAGCTCTGGGTTCTTTTCGTGGGTGGATAGAACCAGGTGTTTTATGGTCTCAAGCAATTACAAGTAGAATTACTGAATATTTCATAAAAAATACATAATGAATTTGAAAAATATAGATATATACTAAGAGAACATTTATCATCAAATACATAGAAATATGTAATCAAATTATCGCTGGTATGGAAGTATTTAATTAACAAATTATTCAAACGGTCTTAAATGATACACCTCCTAAAACAAGAATAGAATTTGCTCAAGCATATAATATACCTGTAGAAGATATTCATGCATTTAATCTTCGCGGGTATAATATAGACCAATTAAAACAATCTGTCAGTGATTTCATAGATGAAAACTTTTCTCTGATACTCGCTGCATGGAAAAAAAGTACCACAAACACAAACAAATATCCTCAAAAATAACAATGACCCAGACAATGGTGGTAGGCTATTTATCTTCAAAATGTTAATATATCCTCGGTGATTGCAATACATTTAGTATGTGATGCTATTGATGGAAGTTACCAAGTATGTTAAAAACACACATTCACACCGTGCAAGATTGTGACGGAGAGGTGTTCAGTTGAGCTTCGATCGTGAAGGCTTGCAGCCCCAATAAAAAAACGGCTATATACGATATAAGCTGGCTAAAACAGGGAAATCAACAACAAGGGTGTGTGATTTGTACTTTCGTTTTTACTTAATTGTGATTATTGACAAAATCTAAACAAAGCAAGATTCCTGACAGAAATATTAAAAATAATTATACCGTTGTTGTAGATACTTATTTGTTTGACTCGTTTTCTGACAGAATACAAAATAATTATAGATGCACCAAATGAAGGTCTAATAAGTGATAGAAGCATGATAGGTAAAATACATAAAGGGTTTAAAGAATTTAAGTGCGACGGAGCATTTCATTGTTGGTCAACATTTCTAATTGATGGTAGTGTTGATATTACCATGAACAGGCATAATATCGCATCTTCACCATCGAACGTATTTTTTCAGAGTGAAATTCATTATCCTTTCAGAAACATGTCATTGGATTATTCTTGATAAATTTGATCCTGTATTGAAAAATAAAAAAACTCACTGTGAGCCAGGATTCCAAATCAGGAGTGTTGACTGGAATTGAAAACCGTTTTATGAAGGAGATTATTCTACGATCGCGGTTATTTATGGGATTTATCTGATAAATGACAAACCGAGTGTTGAGAAATTAAACCTATGAAACTGTCACCACTGACTTTGTCAGAATAATTTGTGTAGCCAAACGAATAATAGAGCATTTTACAAATGCGTTACGTGGAAACAAATTGACACATCTAAGACGTAAAGAAATAAAAGAGTTGGCACTAGCAGTCAGGAATAATGGGACAACAATTCAAAATGTATCTGCGTTAGAAAGGACATTAAAATTCCCAATAACAGTAGCGACGATAACAGGAGAGGTATTATACGAATCGAAATATAAATCTCGGGGGGGGGGTGCTCCAGTCAAAATCATTGATCATAATAATGCACACGCGTGGTCTAACGCAGTAACAATATTTCCACTGGTTAGAACCGTTCAATATCTACCCGTATAGTTTTTCCAGAGTTCTCAGGGGAGGAGAACTTGTTTGATATTAATAACGCGGAAAGTAAAAACGATCCTGTGTCAGTGTGGTTATTTCAGAGTTTTGAAGACGAAGAGTGAAAATTTGACCAATTTGTACGACCTAACGGCGAAATATACCGTATTGAATCTCTTCACGACGAGATGAGAAAACTAGCTCGGAATTTTTCAACGGATAATAACGAGGAATTACTAACAAAGTTGAACAAATAAGCTTCATGTTATCAACACACACACACACAAAACACACAACAGAAAACAGGTTGAATATATAGAACACAACCGAAATATACTATCGGGTTTGCTTGGGTAGCATAGGCAATATAAATGAAAATCAATGATATATTTTTTAATTAATATTTGTCTGAATAACTCATATCACCTTTGACATTTTTAATTTTGTTTATCGTAAATATTAAGCATGCTTCCGCAGAGAAACCCAACTCAAACGGAAATTGCACAGACGTTCTGCGATCTGATTTCCTTTTTTTCTGCTGCTAAGATTTCTAGGGGAATGTTCAGTTACTGCGTTACTCTATGAAAAACAAATGCGTAAAGCATATCCAGGAATCGCGATACTTTTATCTGAATGTGAAAAATGAAGAAATGCTTCCGCATATTTAACGGCTCTTTTGATTTGCCAGGGAAAAAATAAGCAACATCAAATTGTCTGTTTTATGCATTTGAACTCAGTTATCTGAATATAATAGTTAATTGTAAGGTCTTCATTCTGGAAGTTATCCAACAATGCACTGATTTGCATAGGTATGGGCTATATTAATAATATACCGATTGATCGTTGAGTTGCGTCTAGGAAATAATGAAAACTCAGATATTTCATGATATTCCCGCTATTTTGGCTGACTAGCTGAAATTATTACTCCGAGTATAAACGTTAAACGTTTATACCTAAGGATGATTAGAAAATGTCAAAAATGTTCAGTTGAAATCATTGATATAGTCGATCGATCGCACGTTTTACATTTAATGAAAAACTTATAAATATATAAGTCGATTCCAACTGATGTCTGAACTTTGTCGCATGTGAAATTAAAATCCATGAATATATCTTTTTCTAGCGCTGAGTGCTGTGCCGACAGAAACAGCGATAAGACTGTTAAGAGTAACAGACACGCCCAACATCAACCTTGGTGAGAAAAGCCAACTGATAATAGAGCTTGACTTTCCAGTTGGTACATCAAACGATGTCAAAATTGAGATCGACTCCTCATTTTCAGATACTGTTCTTGCCTTTGTGAAGGTGGTGAATGCCAGTGTGGGCTCCAATCTTATGCTGGGCAAGGGAATGACATATATGTTGAATAACCCAATTATCGTCCCTGGAAAAGAATACGTCCGTGCGGTAAGTGTCAGGACCATATTCATTCAAGCATAAAAATATTATTTTGTCTTCGTTTTAAAGTTGTTTTAATTTCACTTTGGTTGCTACTTGAATAAATTTACAAAAACGTGACGATCGAGTGGTGTTAAAAGTGAACACATGACTAACAAAGACCAATTACTCAAAATTATGGCTCTTGCAGTTGTAGAGGAGAGTTGGGATACACACTTGAAAGTTTGTCATGTTGCTTCTAAAGGTTCAGAAGTAGATGGGATGTTGTAACATAAAAAGCTGACACCCATTGAGACTAGACTGGATTTCAAGAAATAGCAAACACGTATGCGAGTGACAATGAAAATATATTACTCTCACACTAATGAGTAGGAAACACGAGAATACTATAAATACAAAGGTACATAATATGAAAATAAAACAAATAAGTAATTGGACTCAAAGTCTGCTATACTACACTCATGTAGTCAAACACTACTATATGGAAGTTAAAGGCATACAGCCTAAGATTTTCGACTTTTTTATTCTTGCAGATGCATGATATTATGAAAAGTATAGTAGAAATAATGAGTAATTACAGATTATTCAGTTTCAAAAATTGTACAACTGTAAGTTTAATCAATGAAAACATAACGATTTTCTGTACGGATTGCTAATTAATTATGCTGAAACGGAATTTACCGATGTTCTCCGAAGTCGCAGTGTCACGTGACGCGCGTCAACAAATATGGAAGTCGAGGTAAGCATGTGATTCTCTTATGATGGAATTATTGCCTTAATTCTCTTTTTATTCGTCTGTCCTTCTCCTTGGTTGTTTATAGTCACCCACAATATATGTATTGCTTCTAGATTTCTCATTTTATATGATAAATTACAAGATGTAGGCAAAAAAGTTAATATGATGGCAAATCCTGACAATATGAGGTTCCTTTAAGGGGCCAATCTTGAAAGTGTTTACTTGTCGTGTTTGTGTGATTGTGTTACGTTGTAAGATAAACCAACTTAAACTATGATAATTTGTATCATTGTAATCAGAACAACTGTTAAAAGGTCTCGCTAAAGTCGCTTCTTAGGCTCAGAATAAAGTTAATTTTCTTGTGCATTTCCATTACCACCTCACGCTCACGTATCCGATAGTCGATGTGATTTGCGCATTTGTTTGTATATTTACACTTTTGCTTCATTGCATAACACAAAAATTAATATTTTCCCACGTAACATTTAATGCATTTATTTTATTTGGAATTTTTAAAACAATTCTGCAGGACTTCGACCTGGTTGTTTTAGATGAAATCATACTCTTTGTTGCACAGAGGTATATGCAAAATGTCCTGGCAGCGGAAGAAGATAATGATTATAACCAAGGGAAAAGGCATACTGCTAATAGGCTGTTTATTTTATGGACTTAACGGATACCTAAGTAATGGCAGCATGTCATTCCAAGCTGTTGTGTATGGCGTATAACGGACAAATAATTTTGGCCTGTACAATCGCTTTACTCAAGGAAGACTTGGGTGATCTATCCAATGATATGATGTGTGAATAATATAATTTATGTTGATTTTAAATTATATAAATCATTTATTTTGTAGTTTGCAATTTTTATTTTGTTGTCGCCGCTGATGTACAAATTGGAACACCTATCTGGGCAATCATTGTCACCGAAGATAGTATTATACCGGCTCCGGTGATTATAAATGATAACGAGTACACGGTAACATCAACTGCGTTGATTCTTCGTCGGTATTGTTTTATTTTTACTTCATACTACTCAGTGAGTGTTTTGACCTGATCATACCGACATTGCTGTGACATTGCCAATGATGACATTTTATGTATCATGATAGACTTCAAAATGCTGGCGTTAAAATGCTAAGGATTTTTAATTCAGTTGACGAATTCCACATTCCATGTTATTGAAACCCTAACCAAATTATTATCAGTGGATGCTATTGTGAATTGTTCAAATTTTCCCTTGTCGATGATCGTTGATATCATTATGTTGACCCCAGATGAACTCGTTGATGAAATATTAAATTGAGTGGGTGACACTAGTGTTAATCGATAAATACCTTTGACGGTCGCCGTGATATCTAATATGTTATTTTGTGTTGTCGGAAAACAACGCTATAGTATCTTCTACTGCGTCGTGTCGTTTTGTCAAAATATCATCAAGAGAAACATTACTAGTTTTCAATTTACCCTGACGATCTTCATATACAGCTATTTAATTGGGATCAACACTTGCGAGGTTTAATATCTCAGCTATTTCATCTTCGATTATTTTTTTTACATCACCGGTTGCAGATATTTCCGCGGTGGATTTTTTCAGGCTTGATAAAGATCTCCCCCAAATATCAATCATGTTATTTTATATACTTTCTCTCCAAAAAGCGATTAATCGTATATTCGTGTACGGTTTTATGGAGTGGTTGATGATGAAATAGCGTTGAGGACATTTAATACTTCTATGCTGCATATTGGTTGGTCATTCATTTTATGTGTTGGTACCTTAGAATACCAGATAGGAGTTTTTAAACGGTTTATATAACGCATATATTCTTTAGGCAGCGCTAACCCATATGATTCGAAATAAACAATTGCACGCGGATAAATCGCGTATGCATCCCTGTGAGTTCCAGGTC
Organism: Unio pictorum; assembly: GCA_030141615.1. Classification (NCBI taxonomy): domain Eukaryota; kingdom Metazoa; phylum Mollusca; class Bivalvia; order Unionida; family Unionidae; genus Unio; species Unio pictorum. Next base: position 3,835,854 of record JARLTB010000161.1, on the reverse strand, counting down.
GAGATTAATGATACCGGTTTCAACGCTGTTTGGTTGTTGTGGCAATTGATCTCTCATAAAGACATCTCTAAAGTTTTGTATCGCTAGTTTTTTTTAGCAGCATCGAGTAAATCAAAATTTCACATGGGAACTATTGTTGTTAGTAAACTGTTCCTAGTCTCAGGCCTTTTCTGATGTACCATGAATACGGAGTTCCTGGTAATCTTAGACCCTTTTCTGATCGTTTCCTTTTTTGTATCCCTGTCAGGTAGCTATCTTTGTGCCATCCCTGCCGCTGTATCAACGGCTCCTAGAGCGGCGGCTTTGCTACCGCTGGGACCGCGACCGCAATCAACGCTGGTAACGCAGCGAAAGGTGGAAATATACCACCTGATTTTATCATGTTTTTGATCGCAGCTGCAGAGAGAGTGATCTGAACACCTTTTTATCTTTGATGGCATCATTGAAGTGTTTAATCTGACTTGTTGTCAATGACAGTTTATTCTGACCACCAGACATCTGATTGTGCTTCAGCAATATTGTGGTTCCAAATCTTTTAGGATTCCGATTGAAATTTTTTAATTTCACCAGGAGTTAAAGTAACACTAACATGACTATATGACATTTTATTAATAACAGATTTATCTAATTGTTACATTACATATTTTCCACTGGTGCATCAACTATATTCATTCGTCCACAACACCTTCGAGTAGCATTGATTTGTCGCTGAGAATTACAGCAACTGCACTTTACTCGGGCGGCGGGTGACAACACCACCAACAACCGGACGGTTTACACAAACTCGAAAGTGTATATTAGCGACGGATTGTCTGGTTAAGTCAAGAAGATCCAGCGAGAAGTACTAGATGAGATATAGTTTTCTAAAATCCAACTGTGATATTAGCAGACCGGTATCTACATTATTATCTCGTCCCATAAATGTCAACAATCAATGATACATGTGTGCTATTTGGTTGGTTTCGTAATCAAGTAAAGTATTCTCAGTTGGTTCCTCCTGGCAGTTTATCTTTAACGAAACTTTATTACCACCGAGTTGATCAAATATCATATGGCTGCGTGTTTGTGAACCCAATCCTGGTATCCTGGACTTGAAGTTCGATTCTTGATCGACTATTTGATTGTACTGCATTATAGGAAAAAATACTGAAAATTGAGTAGAAAATCATTCTTTGGCATTGCAGCGTCCATATCAAATGCTGGTTCAGGGGCTGATTTGAACATATTATTATATATTTCTTGATCTAAATCGTGATCTCGCTCGCGATTTCAAACCACTTCCCGCTATCATATTTGCAGTAACATTATGCTATTTTTGATCCACTAAATTATTTATTATTTTACTAATACTTGCAGGCATAATTTCCGTAGATGATAGTGGTACTAGTGACTTTGTCATCGGTTTCCTTCGCCGCCGAACTAACAAAGTTTTTCCTTAGCAGCGGAAAATGCCCTCCCGCCGATATCACCAACAGCGCTAATATCCTTATCAAGAATATCATCAATAGCTTTCATTGATAATTGTTTTGCGATTGGTGCTATTTTGGGAGCCATTCTTGTAAATAACCCTGCAATTATATTACCGAGACCATCTCCATAGTACGCTCTATAAACAGGCAAACGTCAGTTTACTACGTAAATCATGGTTGGTTTATTGTGGTTGTAGTGTATGATCATCTGATTTAAATGCTATTTATCTCATCGCAGGAAATCTTCGATTTCCCACCTTTGGATTTTTGACGAAGTCATCAAATTTATCACTATGTTAAGCGTGTGTTAACTCATCAATAAACTCTGCAGATATCAGCTGCATCATTAATTACATCAGATGAGGTATTACCGGCTCGTTTCCCTAATATGAGAACTTCTAATCGTGATATTTCAACGAGAATACTATGAGTTCAATGAACTAGACCACTACCTGAAACCCCCGTTGGAGTTCCACTCTGAAAAAAATCTCTCCCCACTACTATAACTAGTTGTACCCTGTGTATCCCTTTCCTGTTCTTGTAAATGACTAAAACGTTCATCATTAGATTCATCTAGATCAGATGGCATATACAATGATTGCTTATCATCATCGTCAGGTGGTAGCTGTCGTTGAGGTGAGAAAGATATTTTCTTTAAAGGCTGTTGTCTTTTTCTTTGCAATCTTTGCGGTTTTTTGGTTTTGTTTTTAGTTCTTCATATTGATCATTCACTTTACCCAGCGCATTGAGATATACAGTGTATGATGCATTGCCTTTATCAATTCGACTTGTGTTAGTTTTGATTTTGTAAATCACATCAGCCCAATGATCCATACTTTTAATATACGTGTGTTGTCCTGATTTCAACATCTTTTTTCATAAGTCGTAATAATAAGTGCAGGAATTTTTGCTGGATCAGTATTATTAATTGCTGCTAACCCCTCCTCATTAAATCCGCACGTAAATCCTCTACGTTTTGTCATTGTTTTGTTTTGGATCAGGAAAGGGTTTGTGTAACAGCGCTGATGTTTTCTCAGTTTCATTTGCTATTTTTGCAAGTATTGGTACAGTATCCTTAGTTGCAGTGGTTACTGGTTTGAAAAGCTGTTCAGTGTCTGCTGCAAAATCACTTTGAAATTGCTGTCTTATTTGGAGCTAATTTCGAACGGAATCACGAATTGGAATAAATTTCTTAATCAAAGATAATCGTTCACGTGCTAATTTAGTTGTTAGTGCTTTATTTATCATTATAAATTAATATACTATTTAAATTGTAAGTGGAAAAACTCACCCCCCAAATTTCATTTGTGTGTTATATTTCCGCGTAGTGAATCACCTGTCTATTTAATTTTGTTATTGATGTGTAAGCGCATACCTGTCTATAGAATTTCCGTACCTGTATTACTAATGTATGTATTGTGTGTGTACTGTGTTGAGGCAATCAAATGGGAATTTTCATTTTGGCGGATAATCTCTTTTATTGTTTTGATTTTCGAGTTAATTGTGCGTTTGATTTCATATTGTTTTCCCAATTCACTTCTGACCTTTTCGACAGCAGTGAATAACGGGACTAACTTGTTAATGTCGTTACAGAATGCAAGGGAGTCATAAATAGCGTGTTGAATTCTCTTTATAAAAGAAAAGGATTTCGATAACACATAGCTGTTATTCCGAGCGCTATCATCAAATATCTTGAAATTTAGAATAAAATCTGATTACAATCTAATTTATCTGAAAAAATTGAATTCCTTGATTTTTCAAATTTGAACTCTTGTTAATAATGACATTTATGTTTTCGAAATTCATATAAGAAATATTATGTATTTAATATGAAATAAAAAATACAAAAATAAACAATAACTATAATGAGCGGTTATCATTCACTGGTTCCCTTATTGGCTTTGTGTCTTTCATAGGGTTCCTTTTCTCTTTGAGATTTCTCTCTTCTTGTTTTGTTTGAGATTTTTTCCTCTTTAAGATTTCTCTCTTCTCTTTGATCTTGACCCTATGACCGTTTCTTTTAGACGATATTTCACTCTGAACCATCCTGTGTGTTTACCCTAGTGTGATATAAAGCTTTTTGCATCCATACTATTGTTTATTTCGTGAGCGCCTATTGTTGTTGTACACCTCCCCAGAAGAATTTAAATTCCCGGGGGTGTAAAATCACACCGTCACGTATTTGATGTGACGGGAGGTGTACACGATGTACCCTTTTTGGGCTGGCGCCCCAATTATATAGAAAAACCTCCAAATTGGTACCGTCGACAATAATGCCTGCCACGAGATTCGAACGATGGGCCCCAGGACGAGATTCCATCTGTGTATTGTATAGAGATCTTAATATACAAATCTATAATTTTGAATATATGTGTATCATGTGAAGGGTTTAATGAATCATAGATGGAAAATCTTTAATGGAAATCTATGATTAAAAAACGTAGATGGAAATCGTAGATTTCACTGTAGTTAAAAATAATAGACAAAATTAAAAAATTTCAAGTCAAACCAGAACAAAAAACCATTATCCCATTGAGCTTTGTGACTACAACAAAAGAGTTATCGTTGTTTTAAAACTACACACACAAGCCCATACAAGCTATTCCCCTTGGTGTTATAACACATAGTACAAAACAGAATTCAGACATATGTAAATTGAATTGTATGTCTGGTTCCTTTGGAAATCGCTTATCGATATAATTGTTCAGCTACTTTTCGTACTGAGGGTTCGCAAATATAGAAATATTTTCCAGCTTCATTCATTGGTTGAAATACTCTTTCTTTGTTATTTTCTGTATTAAATGATCTTATGGGTTCCGCATATTTCGAATGTTTTCCAGACCCTCCTCGTTTGGAATTTTCACTTTGTGAGATAGCTTGTAGATTATCTAAAGTATTATCAGTTTTTATGCCATTTATGTGATCAATAACAAAACCATTCTTGATCAATCCTTTGCAACATTTGAAAGCAAATCTATGATTAAGATGATTTTTACCTCTAGCGGTAAACATGAAATATCATTGATTATTATTCACAAAACCGACTGATTTCTTCAGTCTGCAGTTTCTGACAATACCTTCACGAGATGCTACATAACTGGTAATCATGGGATGCGATTGAAATTTTTTTTGTCATTTATATACTCTAAAATTATTTGTCTAATTAATTATTTGGTTTAATTATTACTTAGGAATCTATCAATGTAGTCTTTAGATGTTCTTATGATTTTATCAGGGACAGAGTCATTGGCGGAATCTTTAACTCGTTATCATAATAGCGCTTTAGCTCTCTGTATCGCTATCGTGAAATGGTCCAAGGAAATCTTTAAAGTTAGAAATAAACACGCAAAAGATCTCGGTAGAAGAATAATTAGTAAGTTCTCAAAGGGTGGAAAATACGACAATAAACGACATTCTTCTCGGTTGTTTATAGATGATGATGAATACGAGTTTATAATCGCAGATGTAACATCTAAGGGTATGTACGTCGATCGTAAAGACGCTTTCTTGTCCGATGGAACCAAATTAGGTACAATTGTTACCTACACAGATGGAGAAAATCTTCAATACACGTACTTAAGTTCGTCTATGCTGGCTTATGCTTCTAATAATTTACTTTTGATAATAAATAGATTCCCTGAATCCGCAGTTAGAGTCGCAACTGATTCATTTTATATAGACGTAAAACAAGGCGAAGCAGTGGCTGAATTCACTACTTCAGACGAGAGTTGGTGATCATGGAGAATTAAAAAAGAAATACTGCGTGATTACTCCAAATCAGCAGATGTCACAATTGAAAACAATTATTTGAAAAATAATCAGATATCAGAACTATCTAATGCACCGCCGTGTTCCGATCTAATATGTAGATATAAAACAAGTTACTTAAAAGGCTGTGGAGGGTCAGGAAAGACGACTCTCGGGATTTAATTATTTCGAGAGAAATCAAACATGATTTTGCTAACATCAACATACAGACATGCTAGTGAGATGAAACAACGACGAATTAATGCTTGCACTTATCACAGTTTCTTTCGATGGAAAGGTGACGAATGGACTCCTGATCGAATGGGTGAGAAACATATTCCTGAAATCATGGTTTGGGATGAGATATGCACAGTGTCGTTAGATGCATTACAAAAATTTCTCGATTGGTTATTGCGAGCGAATACAAAAGTGATAATGTGTGGCGTTCAAGGTCAGCCACCACATTTGCCTGTTTATCCCCACATAATTGGCTGAAGAATTTTGTAGACTATTATGAAGAAATTAATACCGATCATAGAGCACTTGATAAACAATTACGCGAGTTCAAAAAACTAATCAGATTACAAGCGGATATAATCCAGTGTGAAATAGCGCGTGAAATAATTTCGGAAACCCCATTAAATGATTTCTGGGAAGCGTGGAGACAAAATGATTTGATAGTGGCAAGTAGAAAGATAGTCAGAGACACACTTCAGATGAAGTTATTTAACATCCATAAAGAAAAATTTGCAACACATCCAGTCCCGCTGTGTTATAGACCCAAGGATACACGAAGACAAAATATCGAAGTTGATATTCCTGACCTGACAAAGTCACTGACGGAGTGAAGAAAACAAATTTTCGTGTTAAATGATATTGTGTTGGCTGATATTTTTGTCGTCGAAGATGCATTGCGTGCTGATAATCCCCATGGGCACTAGGAAACGCAGCGACGATACATTCTTCGCAGGAGTTGACTATATCCGATACAATTGTTTGGATCATAGATGATCGGATCGAGTAGTCGAATTTAGTTTACCTTGCGTAATTACGCCTGGTAATCTTTTGACCCATTCACTAGATCGTTTATCCTGAATAAATTTTATCGCGTATTGATATCCAAATAACCGCTCAGCAAGTGTGCGATGAAATCAAAAATATATTGCATGATCTCGATGTAATGCAGTATGTCTTCGTATGATGGTAACATTGTGATGCTTCATTGTTGATTACACTACACCCTGAAATTCCTTGCCAGGATCAACTTGTAATAGATTTGGCCAATGCAGAGGACCTCGTCGATAAATCCTTTCAAACGCAGATGCAACGTCAGTTGATGATTTTGTCTTTAGCGGTTCTGCTTGTTTGTATCGACTCGCAACATCAACTACGGTTAGCGCATACTTTTAAACACCATCATGCGGAAGAAATAATATAACAGCCTGATGAACCTCATTAGGTGCACTGACATCAAAATGCGAGTAGTTAATTTCTTTACGCGGTGGTAGATAAATGTGCCATATTGCCTGTTTAGATAACCAATATGCTGCTAAGGTATTTTTCACCTTTGCGGCGCAAGCGAGTTTACTGATTGCTGTTTTACCCCTCCAGTATCCTCTTGGAGAATAATAAGTAGATTCCATGATGTTATTAATTACGAGCACCCAACATCAATTTACTTTTCATCGCCGATTTTATCAACCATGAAACCCACTTTTCTTTGAAAGATTTATCAGTGATAGAATTTAACGCATAAATTAATTTCACATCTGCGATATGTCTGTGTTGCAGATTACTACTTTTATAAGCAACATCACGAGCATGACACGCCTTATTAATAGCGTTTATTCGATACCTACCGGGTCGGGGATGGTTTTGATCATCGAGCCTGATATCGAGTCTGGTCCCGGGTCTACAATAACTATATCCTGGAAAATGTTTCTCTCCTGGATACTTCGCCTATGGTGTTCCTGGGAGTTTTACCTACTTGGCTCCAATATCTCCCCCCCCCCGCCACCCGTTTTTCTTAAATCCTTGATTTTATCAAGGGAAACAAATCTAATTTTTAAATACATTCTACACACTTACCAGCAAGTGCTGATCTTTTATTTTTAGTTGTAATCGTCGTCAAGTCGTTTGTGCTAGTACGCTTCTTCATTTCACACAATATAGATCCATAATTTATTTATAATAACATGAATGTAACTAAGTTTTCGCTGACAAAACACAAGAACCAGTTAAGCATCATTCGGCGCTATCAAATTCTATTCGTATGATTATAATCGGACCATCTGGAAGTGGCAAGACACAACTGCTACTTAATTTGATAATAAGATGGATGAAATGGGACAAGTTGTATTTAGTAGCCCCAAATGTAGACGATCAGCGATGTTACGAGGTATTAAAGGATTTTAACGTGAAAGCAAAATCGGAAATCGATGAAGATATTGAGTTTATAACCAATATCGAGGAAGCACCGAGCATTGATGATATTGATGAAAGTATTAAGCATTTAGTCGTATATGATGATGTCTTGTTAGATATTCAAAAGAATCTCGCTAGGATATTTTCCAGAGGTAGGCATAAAAATACCGATGTGATATATGTCACTCACCGATACACTCAAATACCAAAAGTGATCAGAGATAACTGCAATATTATGCTGTATTCAACGGAGTTGACACATATATGCAAAGAAATATTTGGCAAACTTGGTGCAGCGGTTATATGTGTCATGGTCACTTTAGAGATTTCTTTAGACGCGCTCAGTCAATCCCACATGGATTTGTAACAATAAATTTGCATGACCCTAGATCAAGATATCGTATCGGACTTGATCAATTAGCCTGTTTGTGAAATATTAAATTGCTAGCAATTTCAAGGATTTTCGTCTTAAAACATTGATCGCAAAAAGATTTTAACCCCATATCAGCAAAAAGGACGCGACAACGACTTTGCGTCTCCAAAGAAAACTGTTTTATGTGCAATTTTAAAGGAAGTCTTGGTTTATCAAATAGACGCTTTTTTACGATTTTGGTGGAATCCTTGGTTTGCCAAATAGACGCTTCTAAAACGTTATCGGATTCGCCCTCTCTGCTGCTGCCTGAATCGTAGATATTCATCTAAATAAGTAATCGTGAACTGAAAAAAGAAATATATAATTTTATTCGTTTTTACTTAGGTTTGCCTTTAAGTAGTCAATCACTTCTGTTATTATATTAATGTAGTCAGACACTACTGTTATTAAATTCATGTAGTCAAACACTGCTGTTATTAAATTCATGTAGTCAAACACTACTGTTATTAAATTCATGTAGTCAAACACTACTTTTACTAAATTCATGTAGTTAAACACTAATGTTATTAAATTCATGTAGTCAAACAATACTGTTACTAAATTCATGTCATCAAACACTACAATGAAGCACTACGACGACATTACCACATGAGTATCCAATGTTGACTCAGTCCACTTTCCGGCACGGTCACTCCCACACTCCAGAAATTCATGCACCTATACGAGAGCACTTGACTGGTGTTCTATCTTCGTAATTGTGCACCAGATATATTCATATTCACTCTTTCATATGGTTCTTCACACCTAGTAAGCTGAATATGGAATAGAAACAACTTTCCAAATAGTCTGCTTTAATTGTAACTACATTAAAATATATGGCGGTTACGAATACGTTAATATAACCCGCCTGAAATATTTATCATGTACGACTGTAACGTAGGAATGGTATGCCATTAAATTAGAAATACATATCATAAAACATTAATACATACATAGTACGTTTTCAACATTAGTTATAATAGCGGCCAGATAAAATTATCAACAGGAGTATGCACATGTGTCCATGTCCCTGTTAATAATTCGTGTCGGATCATCTCGTTACCAATTTACATAGGTCATACACTCCTAATAATGTAAATTACAAGTACGATAAAATAACGTATAATACATCATTGCACGTGTATTACGAAACTGAATATTAGTTAATAAAAAAAGGTTTGATTCAAAAGCATACAACTCACCCAACTCTTTGTTTCAAACTAAGTGAAAATCGCTCCGACATCTAACTACAGTTAGATCTACTCTCTAGTGGCTGTCTCATTCAAGATACCTACATTATATATATATATATATATATATATATATATATATATATATATATATATATATATATATATAAATATACATATATATATATATATGTCTGTGTGTGTGTGTGTGTGTGTGTAGTCGTGCGCATTAATATGAAACATAAACTTGCCTCGCAAGCAGTAAAGGAATCACGCGATAACAAAGAAAAAGTATATTTATAAACATATTATGGCGTGCGGAACACGTCACTTTGGTGATAATAAAACGTTTGGTTGTCTAACCAGGCCATATAGGTATTTCGTAACAGATAAATATATATATATATGTATATATATGCATATATAACGTGAACACTAATGAATTCAATTTTACATTTAGACATATAACTCGAACACTATTCATTTGATTGATGTCGGCTATTCAGAATTGGACCATTATTAGTATCCTTGGCGACGAAAATGCTTATAACTTGAACACTATTAATTTGCTTGCTAACGGTGATCGTAGAACATGAACACTTTTCATTTTCCTGCTGTCTGGTGGTCGTAGAACTTAACATTATTCATTTTTTTAAATTGGTTACGGGGAGGCATATAACTTGAAATCTATTAATTATTTTGCTAACTGTGATCGTAGAACTTGAACACTGTTCATATCCTTGCTGACAGGTGGTCGTAGAACTTGAACACTATTCATTTTCTTGTTGTACGGTGGTCGGTACAGTGGTCGTAGAACTTGAACACTACACGTGTTCTTGCTGACGGTGGTCATAGAACTTGAATATTATATTTTTCGTTGCCGACGGGTAGACATAGAACTTGGAAGTTATTCATTCTCTTAGTGACTGGTATACATAACTTGAACACAATTTCCCTGACGACGGATAGACAAAAAATGAAAACTATTAATTTTCTTAGTGATGGGCAGGCAAAACTTGAATATTATTTCCTTAGGGACGGAGAGACATAATACATTAACACGTTTCATTTTCATAAAAAAACACTATTCTCTTTATTGGTGATTGTAAAGAAATTGTGCTTTAAAAATGATATACATGCTGGTCCAAGTTTAAATACATCTAACCTTTGTTGCCTCCAAAAACCGTTGCTTGTTATGCAGAACCAAGGCTATGCTTAAATACTGTCCAAAAAGGATTGTTTTACAATTTCCAATGTTATTTTGATATTATTTTGAAGAATTAAAAAATTGATAAAATAAAACATCTTGACATTGTTTGCAGGTGAAGGTCAAATACAATACTCGTGCCATCTTTTATCTGGGCATGGTTTCCAATAAAGGTTCCGATACGAACCTTACTGCCAGCCAAATCTCCATCACATACGAAGTTGTTATGGTATCGGACGCTGGTCTGGGGACGGGGGCAAAATTCTTCACCGGTGTGAAGTTTTATTCTTTTTTAATGAACAAAGTAGAAGCATTGTCCAGTCTGATCAGCTATTCCCTCAACAAAACTATAAAGGTAAGGACCTACATGTATACAATTCTGTTTCAAAGCTACTGGGATCACAACATGAATATTATTATAATAGTAAAAGTTGATCTCTCTCTCTCTCTCTCTCTCTCTCTCTCTCTCTCTCTCTCTCTCTCTCTCTCTCTCTCTATCTCTCTCTCTCTCTCACTACCTCATCGCTCCGATAGCGGTCGTTGCTAAAGCGTGGGTTAGTGGCGTAAGGGCTGCTCTAGATGGTGTCAAGATAATGTAAACTCTGTTGGACATGGTGTAACATGTATGTTGCATGATGCCTCAGTGCTAGACATCACTATAAACTGCCACACTGCAGAGGTCGTAGCGATATGACTGCAAACAATATAAAAGCTACGTTTAAAAATATCCAAATATCTCTCTCTCTCTCTCTCTCTCTCTCTCTCTCTCGTGTGTATTGATTTTGCATCTGCATTTTTTTAAATACATAAAACTTATTAGTACTGTTGGAATAAAAGCGGGTAAGGTCTAAAAGTAAACAAAATATGTCATTTCTAGGGTATTCAATCTACATTTGTAAGGTAATAAAGCGACATAAAATTGACAAAGATAGCTAATATCTGCAACAAATCATGTAATTTCTATGGTAGTAAGGTTAAATACAGTGGACCAAGACAGCTGATATATTCAACACATGTCATTTATATGATAATAAGGCTACATACAATGGTCCAAGACAGTTGGTATCTTCAAGAAAACATGTCAATTATATGGTGGTAAGGTTACACACAATGGACCAAGACAGCTGATATCTTCAAACAATCATGTCATTTCTAAAGGAGTAAGACTACACACAGTTGACCAAGACAACTGATATCTTCAGCAAAACAATCAATGCCCCCGGGAGAGAACACCTGTCTTTGGTGTCGTGTTGCCCTTGTTCTTAGGTTCCGTGTCATATGGGTTCAACGCAGTGTTTTGTTGCGTTGCATTCATTGATGCACAAAAAAGCCCATTTGTCATCATTTTAACATTGCTATCCTAAGATTACGTGTTTGCCTACTTATCTAGTCGTTTTGAAATAGTTTCTGTCAAGTAAGGGTGTGGAATATTTACTGAAAATTATTTTTACACTGTTTTCCATCTTTCATCACCAGTAGATCATTAATGAATTTCAACGTTATCCCACCATACAAAACTAAAACGTTTACAGATGTTTACATTAAAAAAGCAAGTGCAAGTAAATATTAAAGCCTTTCAAATCAATTTATGTTTATTAAATACTTGCAACGTTTACTTCGATTTAGAAGAGATTGATAAAATGTAAATTATTAGACCTTTAAATAAAAAGTTACTCGTATGTGTTTCATTATAACTTGTTTTACTTTGATGGAAACAACATCTACATATTCATTACGAAGATGTGTACTTAGTTTACATATAAAGAATATACATTGAATTGACCTTAGAAAACCATGAATATATACAAATTAATGGTGCCAACTATTTGAAACCTTTATTCGTGCTCAACATACAGACCAATCTACTGAGTCGTTGGGACACTATCAAATCCGGCAAGTAAATCGGCCGATATCAGATTCTCATAAAAGTCAGTGGCCAATATGACCATTGGATTCAATTTTTATCTTATGTGAAAAATAGATCACTGTAACAGTTATCATGACTAATCAATGATGTCGTGTCCCTCTGTTTGCATCTCCGTCTTTTTCTTCTTTTGTCAGTCCCTAATAATGTCTTAAAAATATATGGGGATTTCAAATTATCGAGTAAATGAAACTTATTTCTTATTTTCATTTTAACGGCATGTAATTGTGATCATTTTACAGAAAAAAAACCATGCTATATACATTAATCCAGAAATTAAAATTATGAATTTCTTTTAGGTATTCCCTGTGAATATTACTAGTAGCAACTATCTTTGCTATATTTGATTCATAAAACAGGGAATTAGTCACACACCATTTCTGTTGCTTCCGTTTCGGTCATTTTTCTAATCAGATGTTTCTTACCGTTGAGATGGAAAATCGTTCCCGGCATGATGACATCATGGATTGACCAGTGTGCAAGTCTAATATGAAGGCGACTGACTAACGCACAAAAGCGACAGCTTCATCCTACAAAGAACACAATATCATCATTCGAAACTGTTGGGCAGAATATGACTAGCGCGAGAAAGTGCTGAAGTTGAAAGATAATGATAGAATAAAACTTTATCAACACAATGTTGTTTTTCGACAAGCTGATCTTGCTAAATGCTGCCATGACTACACATCAGAGACCAATCATGTGTCCATTTTAAGACACACAGTGTTTGTGTGTCTGTATGTCTGAGAGAGAGAGAGAGAGAGAGAGAGAGAGAGAGAGAAAGAGAGAGTGAGAGAGAGAGAGACATAGACAGAGACAGAGACAGAGAGAGACAGAGAGGGTGAGGTAAGGAGGGAGATATATGAATATAACTGGCAAACTAGTTGCATGACAATCACGCAACAATTTAAATTATTTTTGTTATATATTTTAAACATATCGATGACATGTTCCTTATAACTTTAGAATTATGAATAAAGTTGTATAGTATTGTACTGAAACAGACTCTCTTTGGCTGCTATAAAATATATAAAATATAATGAACAAAAAAGAAACAAAATTGTACATGCAAATATGAACACACTTTCATTTAAATTGATTTATATAGATAATTTTTAGGTTCCCACGTTCTTATACATTTTGATATATGACAAGTCAGCTTGGTTTATGATGTTTCAGTGTAACAAAGAACAGAAAACAACCCTTTCTGCTAGGATTAACAATGTGATGTCTTAAAAAGGCAAACAAATTATCTACATAAATTACATATATTTTTTAAAATTAAATAGTTACATTCTAAATCTGACAGATTATGAAATGAGTAGAGTAAGGCTAAAATTAAAATTGGCATGAAAACGAAGAAATATAAGTATAAATAGAAAAAGGAATTAATGGAATGAAGTTTAGATGTATGAACGTTTAAGAAACTGATCAAACAAACAAAGCGTGTAGTATGTCCTTATTTAGTAAACCTTTTAACGCATTTTTTTATAACACCACTCACTTTCCTATCTAATGTTGCGCACATATCATCTTGCCATTACAAAAAGGCTCTTTAGATGACCCGAATAATTACAGGGATATCTGTCTCACTGATATCTTGAATGCAATTTTTACAAGTATTGTAAACTTTATTCAGTGGTCTGAAGCTAATAGCAGATTTGAAGACGCTCAGACGGGATTTCTAAAAATGCTCCTCACGCATAGATAATATTGTTTTCGCTTCAAGCAATGATTCAGAAATATTTGAGTAATAAAGGATATCATATTTATTGTCTTTTTGTAGACGTTTCTAAAGCATACATACATACATACATACATACATACATACATACATACATACATACATACATACATACATACATACATACATACATAGATACATACATACATACATACATACATACATACATACATACATACTGTGGTGTGGGTATGTGTCTTTGAATAGAAGAGACGACAAGGAGGCCTTCTACGAAAGTTTCAATGCCATTGTAATAGCTACACCAGTATGCGATAAACTAGTCGTACATGGCGAATTTAGCGCCCGAATTCGCATCAACTATGTAAACTGGAATGAAGTATTGTGCCAGCATGGAATCGGAAAAATGAACACAATTGGACTGCTGCCACTGTCGATGTGTGCAGAGAATAATCTGACTATCTCGAACACATTCTTCCGTAAAGAGAGCAAGTATAAAGTAACTTGGATGCATCCCAGATCCATACCATGGTATCCGATCGATAGTATCATCGTTTGCAACTGAGATGTTCGCGAAGTACGGTTAACAAGAGCCTTGAAGGAAGCCGAGGGCAGGACGGACCCCGATTAGTCATGGCTATCCTTAATCTCAACATTGTCCATCCATAGCGAAAAAGGACGAAGCTTACCCGAATCCACACTGCAAGGCCGAATCATCCGTGGGTGAGAGAGCAATATCAAGCTCACAATGTAAACCTATTGACTGTACACGGACTTCTGACAGATGACCCAGTCTCAAAGTGGAACCAGCACATGAACATGTTGAGTGAGTCTGTGAAGGTCATCCTAGGTCCGAATAAAAAAGTCCACTAAAATAACGAAGTCATAAGCATTCTCCTTCAACAAAAGCCCGAGACCTATATATAATGGCAGAACAACGTTGACTCAGTCTCAAAACGTGATCGCTTCAAACACAAGCATGCATAGCAAAGCCCAGAGAGAAGCCCGCATTATGGAAATTAGCTGGTGAGACCGCAAAGCAGATGTAGTTTAGCATTGCGCAGACACCAACAATGCAAAATAGTTTTGCTTAGATCCTTTAAAGATGTCCTACGGACCGTTGAAAGTCTGCAACCCACCTATAATTTCTTCTAACGGGACAACTATGTTCAAGGGCAAAGGAAGTATCACCGAAAGGTGTAAGGAACACTTATCCAACCTACTGAACATGCCTTCCACCGTAGACTCTGCAGCGTTAGACGGAAATGGTCCAAAGCCATCAATTGCAGATGTAAATTTACCCACTACCACGAAAGAAGTAGAGCGAGCTATCAAAATTACAAGCTTCTGCAAGACAGCAGACGCGGATGGAACTCCTGTTGAACACTGGCCCAAAGGTACTTTAGGAACTGCACATCATCGTGATCGGCATTTCGGAGAAGGAAGTCCGTGCTACATGAATTTAAAACCGCAATGATGTTCAACTTTTACAAAATAAAGAAAGCCAACCTGATTACGGAAACCATCAAGGCATATCAAACCTGTCAAGTTCAGGCTTGATAATGGCGCGCGTCCTTCTCAATCGTCTGGTCGGTAATGTCCGAAACGCCGTAACGCAAGAGGCCCAATGTGGCTTCAGATCAGATCGTAGCACATTTTTGACATGATCTATAGAGTGAGACATATACAGGAAAAGTGCATTGAACAAAACACGAACGTCTACGGTGTCTTCATAGACCTCACAAATGCATTCTATACGATCAATATATATATATAGATGTACTATGGGTCATCTTAGCACGCCTCGGTTTCCCTAGGAAGTTCATTAAGATAATCCGACCTTCCCCATGACTGTATGACGGGACTCGTTCTCTACAATGAGGATGACTCTGAGCCATTATACGTTTAAAAAGGTGTGAAGCAGGGTTGCGTTCTCTCTCCAGTACAATTCAACATAATCTTCATATGTGTACTGAACCATGCTGAACGTGAGTTCAAGGAAAGAGTGTACATAAAGTACAGACTGGATGGCTCTCTCTTCGACCTTCGCAGAGTGAATATGCGGTCCAAAACAATAGAAAAACCTACACTTGAACCACTTTTTCGGACGAATGTGCTCGCATGGCAGACACCCAAGCAGACCTCCAGATCATCGTTACTCGTATCGCGGAAGCCTCGAGACTCTTCGGACTCAATATCAGTTTGAACAAGACAGAGGTACTTCACCAACATGTCCCAGGCACCAAAGCTCTGTCCTGATTGTGTTCATCGATGACTCCAAATTGGAAGCTGTAGATCACTTCAAGTACCTTGAAATTATCATATCGTCCGAATCATAGCTAGACTAAGAGATAACGGCACGCATCAGCAGCGCCAGTCAGTCACTAGGACGTCTCTGCTATCTCGTGTTGATTCACAGAAATATAATCGTCTCCACCAAAACAAAAAAATATATAAAGCAGTTGTACTAACAAGCCTTCTATTAATGTGAGGCCTAGACAGCATACAAGAAGCACAATAAGCGACTTGAGCGCTTCCTCACGCGATTCCTGCGCTGGATTAAGCGTATCAGTTGGCAAGACAGTGTGACAAAACAAGAAGTCCTTAATAGAGTAGGCTTAACCAGTATTGAAGCGATGATCATGAGATTCCGACTCCGGTTGACAGGTCATCATTTTGTATGAAGCTCTATCTGGTGGGCACATAATATTGGTCACCCGAAGAAAATATTCAAAGAATCTATCAAGGACAGTCTGAGATGCTACTCGATATCGGTGACAAACCTCGATTCCTGCGCTAAAAAGAGCTGGCTAACGTTCAGCTTTCAGTTACGGGAGACTTCAACGTCAAGAAATAACCAATGCATCCAATGTACTCATTACTCCAGGATATTCAGCCCTCGTATCGGAATTATCAGGATTGACGTCATAGAGCTTCAATGGTCAACCAACACACTTATACATGCATACATTTGTCATGTAGAAATAAATAAATATATTGTTACACTAAGTTTTCCATTTCCATTTCTATACTATTTCAAAGTTAATGATTAATCACGTAACAATACAGGTATTCTAACATAAGTTGTATCATGCGTATCATCAAGCAAATGTTTAAAGAATATCTGCAATGATAGGCTAAATACTGGTCAGATGTGTATTCATATTTGTATGACTACAGGTATGGAAATGTTTCGTTTTCTCAATATGTAAACTGACAAAGTACTACTTTTGTTTTTGCCATTTTGATTCTCTGCTGTGTTTCCTAATACGTACACACGTACATACGTACGTTCGTATGTATTTGCATGCATGTGTGGTGGAAAACAAACCTTCCGTTACTGAGTGTCTTGTTTCCAAGAGGATACTAACATCGACTATTACGAGAAAGCTTTAAATATATTATTACGTTCCTGTCAGTATTTATATTTTTTCATTGTCAAAATTGGAATCGATGAAGATCTTTGACAAAATATTATAGGCTTGAAATGAAACGTCACAGTGAAACTTCATTTTCGAAAAAGCCTATTAGTTAACTTGTAACCAATTTAATTAGTGTGTTTAAGAAATAGATACCTTAAAGTCAGTACAGTGGCGCAAATATTAAGCCGATAGTTACTCGAGGATTCCACACTTTAAAAGATGGCGCTTTCATGAAAGGAAAATAATTCTTCAAAACGTTCTCATCAAAAATGTCCCAAAGGAACCTTTATGAGAGCAGGAAAATTGTGTTACTTCAAAGTGGAAAATATAGTCACCCGTATACATTTTTAATCACCTCAAACCATTAATTTATTTTGTTACGTCACAGCAAATATTAGGTAGAATATGAAATTGAACCTCTCCAAAATCATGAACATGTTCAGAGAACGAATAAGAAAAAAATGAAGAGTTGGCCTGGAATTAGTCGTATTTAATTACTAAAAAAAACAAACGTGATGCATCTAAATTCATGTGAATGATCAAAGGCGGAACTTGATCTCCTTTATAAACAACACAAAATAATAATAATACCTGAATTAAAATTCCTTTAAGGGCTTGAATTACTAACTGTGCAAAATGACAATGGATTTTGCTTTCTGATGAAAAAAACGTATAGTTATATGAATCGTGCTTATTTTTATAATATCTTACGTATGGACTCTATGTTGGTTTCTTATAAAATGACACATGGGCGTTGCTATAACAAAGAAGAATTAAAATCAGCCGTATAAAGTGCGATGTTACATGCATCAGTGGATCTAATGATGGGGTTAGAACAGTTTCTATAACAAGTAGAAGCTCAATGGTATACCTTAAATCATATTCCCCGGGAGGTGGTTGCACTTAAAACATCAAAGAGCCTTGTAGACGAAGTAATAGAAAATGAAAAGAAGCAATGAAGATTATAGTCACGAGAGAGAGAGAGAGAAAGAGAGAGAGAGAGAGAGAGAGAGAGAGAGAGAGAGAGAGAGAGAGAAGATTGGAAGGTACTTTCAACCCCTCAATTTAAATTAGACAACGTCCTATACAAATTTAACAGATTTGGCCATCATATACACACTGCAAGGCAGATGAATTTACGTTTAAACTGATAGACTCCACAAAGTCATTGAAACATGGTTGTCAGAGAAGTAGAATAAAAATTCCCAATTCATGTAAAGGAGAATGCTCCACGAAGTCATGGAAAAATGGTGGTCAGAGAAGTAGAAGACAAAAGTCCCTCTTCGTGTAAAAGAGAAATACTACTCAATAATTGTCATTTGTGCTTTATGTTTTGTCTATGTTTTTATATATGCCTATTTGATTGACAATAACTAAAACATTAAAAACTCTTACCATTGCTATTAAACTTTTATTCCCGTTAACATTTATGTTCCGATAAAGACTTTTGTACCTACAAATACTTTATACCCATAAGCACTTTTTTTGTGATAAACACTTTTGTAATAATAAGAATGTTTGTCCCTATAGTACCATTCCGATGTTAAACATATGGACAAATTAACCATATTATTTCTAGTCTGTCCCCCGTGTGTCCCGTCAGTGCTAGCCTATGGGAAAATGCTAATTCCTGTTTGTGCTTTGAGCTCCATGCAATTACCACCATCTATTCACTTTGTATCTGAGCGATCATTTAAATTCATGGGAAATATATTAATACATATATCTCATAATGTAATGCCATACACATTAAATGCGTTTAGTCTTGCTCTCTGATGTGACAATGTGCTCTTTGATTGGTCTTCCATTGAGAATCGAAAGTACCCTTTTATGCTACAATAATTTATCATATGACTTGAATGTATTGTGATGCAGACAATACAATATATTTCGTTGTATGCATGTTTCGGTTGAGAAACAAAGACTGGGGGTGGGGAACGTACACTGCAGTGTCACAGGTTTATCTCTTTGTACTGATAGAGACAGGTTCATATATATTGACATACCTTTATGTCAGCTGGCAGAGCTTCATGTCAAGTGTCAGAGCTTCATGTCGACTACTATAATATTATGTATACATAACTTCGTGTAAACTGCCATACCTTCAGGTAATCTGACGCAGATTGATCTTAGCTGATACTACTTGTTGTAAACTTACATAGGATCATGTATACACAATGTTTAATGTAAACATGTATAGCTTCCTGTAAACTGATACAGTTTAATGTAAAAAGGCATAGCTTCATGTCAACTGGCATAGCTTTATGTAAAATGATACAGTTTAATATAAACTTGCATAGATTCATGTAAACTGATACAATTTTATGTAGACTTGGATAGCTTCCTTTTAACTGATACAGTTTGAAACCAACAGAAATATCTTTATGTAAAATATCTTCTCAGATAGACAATAAATTTATACGAAATTGAAGAGGAAACTCTAACATTTATTACCTTTTTAATTATAAATTTGAAGGACATTATCATGTGATGTATTCAATTAAAATATTTGCATTTCCTTAGAGTATATCTAAACTGTCAGATAATTTACTCATTGATATTAGCTGCACAAGCCTGTCTTATATTCATGGTAGTTAACATTAGAATATTTTACTCCTAGGCTACTTCCAGTTTTAAGAATGCATAGCATGTTTTAGCGACACTTTCTCTAGCCACTGTACAAAGATAAAGTAACAATGCAGTTGAATTCATGTCAAACATTTGTAATGTAAATTAATATGAACTGCTAAGTAAGAATGTATTAGACTCAAATATTGATAGAAGACACTGTGAAATCAGCTGTTTTTCTGTAAAATGCTCTTCTGTTATGATACATCTATGATATCACAGTTAGTGGCGACTCGAATAGTTGAGAAAATAAATTTCACTCAATCCGAATTTACAGTACAATGCATTTATCCCATACCATTTAAAATGATGTATGAATTAAATACGTTTCTTACTCAATATATGGTGTATACCATAATGCTCAAGTTTAGGTTAAATGCCCCAAACCAATCGTATATAATTCATTTGATCCTTTTAAAGTCACACTTTTGGATATAAAAAGAATATAAAACCATGTCCAGGCCGTAGGCTGCACATATTAGGGGTCATATAAGCGTTAAGGCAGCGATACATTCTGAAAGAGTACGAGCTGTGAGGAGTGTGTCTCTTCAGATGAACTTGTACAAAATGCTGTTTGGCTCGATGCATTATTCATGGTAATTTCGATATGTAGAGGAGTCTGTAATGGTTTGAAACACAGTACTCTTAAACGTCATAGGAACCTCACTATCGATACATAGAAAAACGTCGATATTTCTGAATAGATGTTTAATTATTGATAAAGTTACAACATTTACAGACACATCACCATAGAGAGTAATCCCATTCGTAACATTTGAAGAAGATGAAATTCATTTATATTCAAATTGTATGATGAAGTTTGGGAAATCAAAAAATATCGCTTTCAAATGTGATATTTTTCTTAGAATTCTGTTTAAGATTTGCGAAGACTTGATAAAAAAAGAAGAGGAACATTTATTCTTATCATATGAATGTGTACGTTTATAGAAATTAAAATAAATGCAATCATCATTTAAACGTTTAATATGGGAATTTAGTTATAAAATTAAAAGTGAGATTTCGAAGAAATACAGAAACAAAACACCCTATGTTTTTCTTTTCATCTATCTTATGATATCAAGTTATATGTTTAATGTCTCTGAGAGAAACTCCAAACAAGTATTATTTACCTACAGGGCGTTCCTGGAGACCCAAAGATCAAGTGCAACGTTCTAGATGCGCCATCCAATTTGAAGCTTGGTGAAAGATCTACATTCCACTTTCGTATGCAGATTCCTAACCCTAAATTCACCCTACTTGTTGAAGCAGAGTGGCTCAATGCTACGCATCCGGAAAACTATTGTCTAAAGATAAAAGTAGCAGATGCCGGAGAAAGCTTCAAACACTTCCTTATCGTGAGAGATATAGCTGCAGAAAACTTTCTTTGCCCACAAACTCCGTTTCTGGCATTGGACATACCAAATTTAATTAACAAAGGTAAGCCATGAAGTTAACTTTTAAAGTGATTATTTAATCTCTCGGTGTTTGAACTCATTTGTAAACTATGCAAACAATAATAAGAGTTCAACAAAGACAATAAAATGCAATATTGTCAGATGGTTCTTAAACAATTTCCTCACTACTCTACTCTCATGCATACCTATAATATGGATAGCGAGAAAGATAAATAGACAATGTAAGCTTGCATTCTTGTCTTATTTATTCTCCCACTCATTATTTGTTCAGAATCGACTGTATCTGGTTCAGACGAAGCAAGCGATACCATTAGTGTGGAAGTGACCATTCAAAATACGTTCGATCTCGCCATGCTGGGAACACAACTGTTCTTTGGTCTCCGGGCGAAGATTGATAACAAAGAAATATGTGTATCTGACTTCGCTATAGTCGTCGATCCTCCTTCTTGGAATCCACTTTCGGTAAGTTCTTTCTGCAAAAATAAATTCCTTGTATCGATGTATTAAGGAAAACACATCTTAGAAGAGAAAACAATATTAACGCAATCGGTAGTTTGGAATGTATTTAATTGCAGTTCTCTTAGATGTCGTGCTGTCATTTGAAGTATCTTCTCAGACAGTACATATCTAGATTTTAAAATAAATGCTGGTAATATTCGGAATATCAATAAGACTTCATCTACAGTTAAATTATTGTAGTTTATGCAACCTACATCTCCACTGTAGTTAAAACTTAAACTCTGTTCCATCGTACGGTCTAACCGGAAGCTACCACCAAATGCATGAAGCGAAATTACAGTTTATTCTACGAAATAGTACAAACTGGGCAACTTGTACTTTTATTCTGGTATATATTAATTGTATGAATTCGGGATAGAGTTATGTCCCTTGAAACTAAGCATATCTTTATATGGGATGTTACTTGGAACCGCATACCCCTCGAGAACTATCCAAATATTGTAAGGAAGTTTGGTCTAAACATTGACTGACAAACATCAATGGGAAATGCATATATGTTTTCTCCACTTTACCATTTCGATAATTGGTATGGCCCTTGAGATTGATTTCATATCTTCACATGGGTGTCGCTTGCGAACCAGCCAAGCTCAAGAACCATCCAGTACATCTTAATACAATTGGTATTAATTTTATCTCATAAGCCTCCATATCCCTTCTAGGTGTTTAATCTCGTATACTCAGTTATAGATATAATTGCGCTCAGTTAGAAAACATTTATTATTGTTTGAAACTGGTACCAACGTAGAACAAGTCTGCATATCCAGATTAAAATTAGTACGAAAAGTGTCACTTTCAACTAAATGTGTGTTTTATCGACTTTCTCAGATCGACGCGATTGTTCTAACGAGTTATCTCTTGACGGTCTACATCGTAGAACTGCTTGGAATGTTGTTTATATATGAGCTGGATTTGAAGCATTCCATGTCATCATTTATCAAAGCCATGATTGTCCATTTCCTTCCTTCGATGTTTGTTTCCTCTTAAACTCTCCCATAATTAGGCCCATACAAATAACGTTTGTGTATGTGTATATATGCCATCATTATATTTGGAGGAATGAATTAAATTGCTCTGATCCTATTCTCATGTTTTAGGGAGCAATATTTGCTGAAGCTCTTGTAAATGAATCGCCGTCGCCAGGATTTCCCGCAATGGTGATGGCTTCCATCCATACCCCTCCTGAGACAGGCCACGTGTACGAGATAACTGTGTCTACCTCCACGACCTCTGGCAAAAATCCTGCCCTTAGCGTGCTGGCGCTTACTCCCATTGTGCACTCCACAAATATGCCATGTGCGAACTCGGATTTTAAAGCTGTAGATACATCTGTTTTCCCAAGTGTGCCACCTACTGTAACGTCCAAAACATTTACCTTTACTATACATAATATCGGTTATTTTAATGATAGCACGGCCAATACACTGAACTTCACGATAGTATCGTTACTCATGGACCGGGTTGACGTTGCGCAGAATGACACGCACTTATTGACCATTACGGCCAAATCTTCTGGAGGCACCGCCTTGGAGGGAGCTACCGTTACGTTCACTGTGGGAGAAAGAAAAGCGTATCCGGTAAACAAGACATCATGCACTGATTTGTATTCCTTTTCTACCTGCACACACTAGTGAGAGAGAGAGAGAGGTGGTGGGGAGAAAGATGAACTGTATTGGCGCTTTTAAATCTGAACGAATCGTTGAAACAGACTATTGCAACAATGCAAATAGGTTTAAAATTTATCTTCGAAGTTCAATACAATCAAATGTTATATTTAACATTTTGAAACAATCCTTACATTAAACATATCATCGTATGAACGTTTTGTTATTTCAAACTCTTTCTGTTATGTGTATTGTTTGTCTTGTATGGCAAAGCTTTATAATTCTTATAAAAGACTCATTGAAAGCATAAAGCGTTTAGGTTTACTTCAAGCTAACTTTTCATTGTTCGTTGTCTGTTATGTTTATGTTTGTTTTAGTCAACTCTAATACAAGCTACATAACAATTCTTTAATTCTTTTAAAATCATTTTAGAATTCGGCGAAGCACGAGTTTCAAATATTATCAGAATGCAAAGACAACAATTACCTTCAAGACACAATAATTTCAGTGAAAATTCTTGTAGACACGGAAAAGGGTGTGGTCAGTGGCCCGATGGTATTTCAGCTTCCTATTCCACAAAACAACACGATGTCAGGACTCTTTTTTCGAAAAGCCGAGGTTGTGGATGTCGGGAAGAACGTCATTTGTGTCTGTCTAGATGATTCCTTTGAACTCAACGATACTACATGGTAACTAGCTTATGTTTTTTTTTTTTTGGGGTGGTAAATCTACTCGAAACACTTTTCTAAAGACAAACGATGTGATATTTACGACGAATTGGAATATTCAATTAGGGACATTGATATATGTTTAAAATCAAAGGCAAAGACATATGTTCTCACCTTGAAACATTAGCTTTTCATCATATAAAAATGTGTTGATTACCAAAGAAGCATTTACCTAAAGTGTAGCCAAAATATATGTAAGATATAGTAGTAACCAGTATTTCCGAATTATTATCAAATACATTTGTTTAAATTGAAATACGTTCAATATCTCAAATATTAAACTATCATGGCCACACAACTTAAACGTGAACCATTTCAGGTATTAAAAAGCATTCTAAAATTATCTCTGTAGAAAAGGAATTGTCAAGGGATATAATGAATAATGACAAGAGCAATATTGATAAAACTAATAAAAACTCTAATTCAGGAAATTTAAATTTCCGATATAAAGTTAAACTATTCGTAGATCCGTAGATCTTATAGTTTCATATCATCAGAATGTAACTTATATTGAACACTGACACATGTGTTCTTCTTCGAATTTGTACTTACTTAAACGTGTTATCAGTTGTTTAAATGCATTTTATTATACATATATAAATCTATATGTCTTATAACAGTTATTTCTTTTCTTCATTTATGAAATATGAAGCCCTTACTGAACGCAAACATTTTCTATTGAACTTGACCATTAATCCATCAAGATAAGAGTGAATAATTAAATGCGTTTTTGAGGGATTTTAACATTCGTATTGCATTTAAAATGTATCGAACATCTCTAATTGCTTTATAAAGGAGCATAAGATGTGTTGCTTTCTTGGTGATACTGCATGTGTAATTTGGTATCTTAACCTATGCATAGTAAAAAACTGGAAAAACGTTCTACTCTAAACTGCTGGTGTATATCTCTTGCTGATCCATTTAACATAACAAAAATAGTTGAATCCATTTCACCCAACAATTTGTGAAGTATATGTTTCATGGAAGAAAACATAACAATATGACCATGTTCAATTATATGTCCCTTCATCTTTCTGTGCGATTATTTTCTGCTTATATCTCCATCACTAGTTGCGAGTAATTAGCTCTTTAATATATAGATAATGTATATTACTTTACTTCTTCATACTGGTTGATACTAGACCCCACGCACATGTTTTGCTTGAGGGCATGAAAAATGCTATTGAGTTGCATTTGACCGAAAATGAAAGCTAATAGCGCAAACGGCGCACAAAGCAAAGCCGACCACTGTTGTGGTTAATTGATTGTGCTTTCCATAGACTGTTTAATACCCAGAAAAAATAAGGAATATATATAACCTTCCTTCAAATTGTACACGGCTAACGGATAACTTACGCACCCTTAAGCGTAAAACAAAGGAAGTCAGTGAAGAGCATGCTCCTTCCCTACTAAGTAAGATTATATGATATTGTCCATCTGTCCATTGTTCTTCTCGATTAAATCATGGTTCATACTTGACTATTGTGAGGTAGTCGAGAATCAGGTAATATTTCTGTACAGAGGGTAATAAGATGTTCCCACAGTATTATAATAGTAACTTAGGTCTACCTGATAGACAGTAATGTAGCAAGTTCAATGGTAACAACACTAATACATATCTAGAGCAAGTGATAAGACGTAGGAAGATATACAAATGTTTTACTTTTCTTAGCCATTACTGTCATAATGATTCTGACAACGGAACGGTTAGCTCATATACTTGTATTGCATCAAAATAGTTACATATACATATTTGTCATTCTAGGGACGGATCTATCGATTGGAAAAGAGGTATAATAACATTTCCGGTTATCTGTAACGTCAATCTCTCCAGCGATCCACTTGCCAACCGATTTGTTTTAAAAGTAGACATAGAGATTGTCGGCACAGAATGGGACCGAAACGGATCCCACAGTGGCTATTTTGGATACAGTGCTATATACTCGAAGACCCAGAGATGGGAGGGTTGGTTAGCCATAGATGTACATCAACCGGTAAGTATGACAGGTTTAGTGAGTCTCGCTTCACGCAAGTATTATTGTCCACTGTCAAGAGAAGTCACTAAACAGTAAACTCATGAAAACATCAAAATAACAAAGTACATTTACATTTGCAGGCAACGGAGTCTCGTAGGAAGTTTTAAATAAACAAAATGGTCCGTTTTTGTAGGGTTTTACGAAACATGTCATGATGTACATGGTGGTCATGAATTTGTGATGAAAGACGAAATCCTTAAAAACATGGGAAGAACGACCAACCCAGAGGAAACTATTCTCAATCTGTCTATCATATCAAAGTTGGTCGAGTCAAGACAGAGGTGAGTTGTGTGAGTGATTTCAGAAGGTGAATGTTAACGACTATGGCAACTAGTTCATCTCATTTACCACACCACAACTGAGAGGATATGTTTTATAAAATCTCATTTGTCTTCTATCTGGGACTGGGAGGTTATCGGGGAAAGAGGATGCTTTTATTTAGTTAAACCCTCGTATTATTCCGTATAGTTTTACGTCTGTGCTAAATGTCATTTTTTTATTGTTCTACACGTGTCATTAGTTGTAAGTATGTGTATATATTTCATCGTCATCTGAGTGAAACCCATTGTTGCTGGCCAATTTTTCGATATGTTAACCCCATTTAAACCTTGACAAATCGATCAGTGCTATATCAGTGCTTCTGGTCTGTGAGTTTCATTAAACGCAACGGCAAGCCACCGCATTCAATTAAAATCAATCGTGTTCAGATTGGAACACTATTCCTATATGATCGAGATAAGGGGATCTCGCATTTGGAATAGACTTATAAACAAGGAAAGTTCTAACGTCGCTCCACTTTTGTACAAATACATCATTGTCCCCAAATACAACTAACTGTTAAGCCTTTCATCAGGCATGCAGTCATTATTTCGAAGTTAAACTTACAAAGTATCTATTTGAAGTCAATTGATACTACCATTTTCTGTCGATGTACTGTGCACTACTGTTACACGCTATTGGCTAGTTGCTATCACATACTAAATGAAACAAGTATAAAATGCAATAGGTGTCACTTGGGCAAACTACTAAATTATCAGTACGGTCCGCCAAGTTGTAGATTGGGTTAATGTATCGAAACGTTGCTAGCGAAGATCAGTTAGACCTTGCTTTATTGTGTAAGCTGCGCCGTTGTTCAACATGTCTGTGTGTGTTCAAATGCACACACATGCACACGCATACAAACCTTGAAAATTCAAATGAGATTCCCAACCGTTCGGTCGAAATTAACTCTTTATAAAGGGGTCTTTACAACTTACATCCACAAAACAAACACTAAACACAAGAGTCAGGAAAAAAGTCTAAATTTCCTTATGTTTAAATGCCGATAGTAATAATTGATAAAAACAGGATTTTAAAAAAATGGAGAAACACATTTAAAATGAACTGTAAACGGACAGACTAAATATAACTTTTGCATTACCATCATATTAATTTAGTTCTATAACAACAATCAAATAAGTGATGCACGTTTCTATCTCACAGAGAAACAAACAGACACGATAAAAATTTTCACTTGTAACAGTTTAAATTATTTTACTTTTTGAACTGTCTGGGTAGGACTGATTCAATTATATATATATATATGTATCTATATATATATATATATATATATATATATATATATATATATATATATATATATATATATATATATATATATGTGTGTGTGTGTGTGTGTGTGTGTGTGTGTGTGTGTGTGTGTGACCTTGCTATATATATAGATATATATGACCTTGCACCATTTGTCTTTGTCATGTTGTACCATACCAATAATTTTCCATCAGACGTATTAGAAAAGCATCTTCCTTGATACATTTTCTTGTTTTTCAGCCAACTCTCAATGAAACGGCAATAATAACAGGGATACTGGTGAACTACAGTGCATTGATAAACGTAACCTGGCCAGACCGATACATAGTGCAATACAGTGCAGATGGCATAACATTCACTGATGCGCCAAACCTGACTGATTTTGTATGTACAGCACTGAGAGAGAGAGAGAGAGAGAGAGAGAGAGAGAGAGAGAGAGAGAGAGAGAGAGAGAGAGAGAGAGAGAGAGAGAGAGAGAGAGAGAGCATTTAATGAGTGGGATTTCTGCAACAGTATACGTTGGACAAATAATATTCTACGTATATTTGTTAAATCATATATGTATTTTATTTGGAAAGGACAAAGTACATTATAGCAGTTGATAAATCGAACGTGCTTCAGTCTGATAGGCTGCTTGTATAATGCTTTGGTTTTTTTATATAGGCGGGTCTATCTTTTCGTCAAGTAGAGCAGAGTAGCATAATGACAATTTTTCACATTTCAGTGGAATACGAAAGACATGAGAGTCAACACGAACGTAGAGTATTTCATAAGTGTGCCCATCATATCGAAGTATGTTCGTCTAAGCACTGACCCAAATAAAAGTGGGTGCTGGATCAACAACTATTTTGTTACAAGACCCGGTGAGTAGGAGCAGTTATTTTCGAATCGTTGGACACCATTGTTTAGAGATAGATTTGATGTTTATATCTGTACACACGTTAAGCACTGTATCCGAACTTTCTGACTGTATTTAATGCATACTAATTTGAATGTTTATACAGATACCACATCTGCAGCATCATTTGGAAACTTCCAGCAAGCAGTTGTATCCTGCAAAAATATCGGCTAGCTGACTTCTTATAAAATCCCGATGCTCTTGAAATAGTGATCCAGTACTAAAGTACCAAGGAATACGTCTCAATTCCAATGAATAACAATATATCGTCTGTTACTAAAACTAAACCCAACTGAAAGACGGATTCCACTTTAAATGTGTATATATGATGTGTAATAATACTAATATTACTACTACTACAACTACTACTACTACTACTACTACTACTACTACTACTACTACTACTACTAATACTACTACTACTACTACTACTACTAATAATAATAATAATAATAATAATAAATAATAATAATAAATAATAATAAAAAATGAGGACTTTGTTTAGCGCCTAATCTTTCGAAGCTCGTAACGCTTTGGAACATTAGAAAACACCTAAAACATATAAAACGATATGAATTAAAAAAATAGAAAAACAGCGTACAATTAGAAAACAGAAAACATGCTATCAATATTTTAGATAAGTAAACATGAATAGGCGTTTAAGCCAGTTCTTGAACACCATAATATAAAAACCTAAGACACAATGAATAGACGAGGATGATATTCATATTATTGGAAGCTTCCATCAAAATGGAACATAATTCGTTTCTTGAGGATCAGTGCTGTATGTAGAACCCCAAACCAAGTAAACGTGTTTACTCTACTTGAGATTACTCATGCGAGCCCAATCCCGTATTCTCAATTATGGATAAAGGTCCATTTTAACAAATCAAATTAGATACACATAACAAGGAAGAGTAATTGTATCTGTAGCTAAGCGATCATGGGGAAATATATTGATGGAGGCACTAGCGTTTTGCAGGAAGTTCTGGAGGCGAAGATATTCCGGAGGGCAAAAGGGTGCGTAATGAAAACGTTAGTAGATATATCAATGCGATTATAAATTACCATTTTCTGGCATGGTGAGCAATTTCGTTTCTATCATTTTGCTTTGTATTTTATTTGTTTGTTATAACATACAAATGTTAACACCATGACGATACTTAGTGTGGGAATGGTATGTCTCGCAAACATTACTGTTAAAGACGAAAATCTATATTTCCGAGTGTATTATCGACAACACAATTGCTCAAAACAATATGTATTTTTCCCATTCTTTTCAGCTGCATCAGTTCTGAAGATCTGGGGAGACGTGAATGAAACTCTTTTGTTTAAAATGAATAAGGTCTTTGACAGAAACCCAGCCACCTGCTTCGTCCCACCAATTAATGGAGTAGACACAAATCCACCAATGCTGTGGTTGAGAATGAACCTTTCCATCTTTAATCTGACATTGGGGGCCCCCTACAACGTGAAGGTGACTGGAGAGAATCTCCTGTGTGACAGACATTCCAGTCCTAAATCAATGCATGTACGCAAACCTACCATCACATCCTAGTTCTGCATCTAAGCAGTCAATGCTGAACA
The DNA here is from genome assembly GCA_030141615.1 of Unio pictorum. Classification (NCBI taxonomy): domain Eukaryota; kingdom Metazoa; phylum Mollusca; class Bivalvia; order Unionida; family Unionidae; genus Unio; species Unio pictorum. Next base: position 3,805,355 of record JARLTB010000161.1, on the reverse strand, counting down.
GATCAGGTTTTATTTAGATGTATTTTTGGATTACTTAGTATGGAAATACCAAACACAAGCTTCTTCTCACATTTAGGATTTTCCTGTTGTTGAAATACATATATCTGAGTTTTTAAATTCCAAAATAATTTTGTTCTGCAGAGAAATCAAGTATAAGGTACTGTATGATTTATACTCACTCGGAATTAAGAATAACACATTTTGTGTCTAATTATTCTTTTATTAAACAGTCACTACATGACAGTTATCCCATTGGATGCCTTTGTAACGACATTAAGTACCTTATTGTAATGGACTGTAAATGGATTAATAGTCCAGCAATGGTAAAATTTTGCTTGAGTGGTTACGTTTTATAGAACTTTGGTAAATATGTTTTGTCTAATGAATCTAACACATATCTTCTTGATTAACTAATTTATTGTGGTGCCTACTACCAATGAACATTATCTGATATTAAATATTCGTGTCAAAGTGAATTCATGATTTACGGATTTTTTTTATTATTTTGGCAGGTGGCCTATCCGCATGAGACGAAAATCAATTATGATTTCAAAGGGTACTTTAGATTCTGCACTTTGTCTGGCAATGACTCCTCTACTCAGTGTACCTTCAACTGCCGTTGCACAAACTCGGTCTCATGCAGGGAAACATTTCTGTACATGCGCAATGACGGAGACACAATCAACCCAGCCAGGCTGTGTGAACTTCAAGTAACATTTACGTAAGGCAGAAAGTAATCCATGTCTGAGTTTGACATTTTGCTTCCTATATTAGCGTTTAAAATGTAGATTGCTTGTAACGTTTGTACTTTTGAGCACAGTATAATACTTCAAATTTGTAAAAATGTTAGTTGCTGCATAATTGTTGGTGCTGATAAAGACCATTAAATGACGGGGTATTTCGGTATGCGCCGTAAAAAAGATAGGGAATGATCAATGAAACTAGCAACACGATTCAGACATCAGACCGATATTGTTAATGAAGCCGTTTAGTTCATGGCGGAGGGAGGTGATAGGACTTAGGATACATATCCCGGAAACAGAGCACTTGTGGTTAGGTGTGTTGCAGGACTGAGAAAATTTTTAAAGGTTAACGTAATTCAGTTATTTGACTGATTGACTTGTATGGTTTATCATCGAACTTGATATCTCTATGGATGCATTCCTTTCAATCACATGTTACCTAGCATGTATACTGCCCAAGCAAGTGAAATTTCAGTTAGCTTTATGATCTAGATGAACTTTTGATTTTTGTTAAAATTCAGCTTGGTTACTTTCTCGTGTTATTTGTGTACGGGATATTGAGTCATAAAGATACGTTTTTATGGTTTAACGACATTTTTAAGCACAATATAGGCTATACATGGCGGCCAGTATTAATGGTGAAGGAAGAACCCGGAAAACCCCCGGAAAGAATCACTGACCCACGAGAAGCTACTGGCATGCTTTCTCACATAACTACATTATCCGAATCTTAGACTCGAACCCACGCAGACAGAGGTGAGGTGGTAGTGATCCGTAACGGACAGCGCTTTAGACCACTCTGCAATTCTTGGCCTCCCATAAAGATACAAAAAATTTGCCGAAGTGCTTATAATTTCGCAAATGAAGTTAATATTCTTGACTTTGGCAATAACTATTCCAATGTTCCATGACTGATATACATAATGACCTTACGAATTGAATGCTCGATTAACTCTCTGTGAGATGATTTACTTAGTCATTATACTATCAGTCCTATTTATTTTTTAACTTAGATAAACTTTGAATATGCTTTACTTATTCTTCGCCTAAATATTGTCAAGTTCGCTTCGTTTCAATAATCTGTAGTGTTGACACCCACTTGAGTTAAATAGAACAAGCATACTGTATTCAAAGTTAAAACGTGTAATTCATTTCCTAAATATTCCACAATATCAAGAAAATGAACAAGCATATCCATGTTCAACTGGTAAAATTTGTAAAGTTGTAGCCTTTGAACCCCTTACGAACTAGAAAATTTGTAGAAAGGAGGGATGAGATAGTACATAAACTTGAAATCTTGTTGGGAAAAGAAACAAAACTGCAGTCTGAAACAAGATTAAGAGGGTACCAGAAATGGAATACAAAATGTTATTCTAACTGAACGGTTAGAAGAAATGTTCAATACAATATGGAGAATGGTTTTTAAAACAATACACAGAATTACGAGAGAAAGGAATACGGACGAAATAATTGAAGAGGCAGAGCAGAAATCAGGAAAGTATACATGCGTTTAGAGGGGGTGGGGGCAGTGCGACTATAAATAAAGAAATGTCTAAATCGATTACATTGAAGGTACAAATACTGAGTATTTTTCAGTAGCATTATAGTAAGAAGATAATGAAAACAATGTGATGGTAATGCAGAGGTAAAACTTATGTTAAAAATGCAACATTTAAACAAGACGTATTACGAGTTTAAATTGAACAATATCGCATACTTAGTAATGACCTTCCTAAAATATGCATGGTAAAAGAGAAAACTATATATGCTATTTCAAATAAGCAAACTAATTCTTCATTGCGATTAAAATCAATGAATGGAGCTAATCCGCTAACAATATTTTGGGACTAGATTGCTATATGGCTGTATTATAATATAAAGATGGACATATCTAGAAGCATCAGCACGCTATTTCTGAAGAATTACAACCTGTTCAAGTTGTACATAGTGAGAAGTTTAATGTAATAAACGTGCGTAATATTAAATAATGAACAGAAATGCTTAAAATATATTCTATAAACATAGATAAAGAACAAACTGAAAGATTAAATGATTCTTGCTCAATGAAAAATCTTATTTGTGCCAGAGATACTAGATCTGTATAAACGTATCCCTTCAGAATACCACATGCTAAAAGATAGGTTGTCTAGAAAGAACACATATATAAACCAGAAAATTGCATTGAAATACCTGTAGAAAAATGTCCCCAAAGCCAACAGAATTGTGGATTGAAATGATGGTGATACGTTAACATTATCACGTTGTGCGAAATTCCAATTCCCTCACATATTTATGTCTTCTGAAATTATTTCCTAATTCAAAGTACTTTGGGTAATGTCAATACGTGATATATACTATGAAAAGTGTGGACGTATTTTGAAACAAAGAAAATACTTGTCCGTGATTTAGCCATTGCGTTAACTTCAAATTTGAGGTTATCTTCTTTAAATAACTTGCCAGAAAGTCTGGTTGTTTGAAATTAACAGTGATGTCACCGGTTGAATTAGGCTTAGAGTCCGGTAATCCGATATTGTAAAATTTGTGATATCGCTGCTAGCTATTCATTAAAAGTCCGCTTGTTTTAATAAGAGGTTAGAAGTCTATATGATGCTATTATTGAAGTTGGTTTTTGTATATGTACAGATAAAATCAAAACAGTACGAGATTATCAAACACATACAAACGGAAATGAAGGTGGAAACGTTATTTCTTAGGCAAGTTATTTCACATAGAGTGCTTATCAATCATGTATCTTTTCAAAAGATATACAATGAACTTTCTTACACAGCTAGTTAATTCGTACGCACTGAAATGTTTGAGCTGTCTTTCAGTGATAAAAACGTGTTCCAATATGTGTAATCACATCCGAAAATGATCAATTGGTTTTGCTACTGCTGCACATTGAATGCTTATCAGGCAGCAGCACTTTCCAAAGTCTAGAAATGGCATGAAATGTAATTATCTACTTTAGTAAATTATTCGAGATCATTTATATAATTAAATAAATACAAAAGAGGTTACTGCATTTGTATGTGAAAATATGTAATAGTACTTGGTTATGCTTGTATGAACATGAATTTTGTTCAATGGTTATTGGACAGAATGTTGAATTATCGATGAAACTATCTATGGCACAACAACAAAATGTGATCGTTTATGGTAAATCTGATAGCGAATTAGATGAATACGATATTCAGTTAGAAGAATCAGACAACTAGTGTAATCCATGACATGATGAGTCAAAAGTAAGAAAATTATAAATTATAAATCTAGAGAAGTTAATAACGAAGGATTAAAGAGCAATAAATAGAATATCAGAATATTTGAATAACAAAAGAAGGAAGGAAGGAAAATTAAACATTATAAAAGGAAAATAAAATTGAGAGAAAAGATATCAACTAAGAAAACAAAGATATGACAACACCTATATAACAAAACAAATAGCAATAGCAATAAAGAAATCAATGAACAAGCAAGTACATTTTAAAAAGAAAGTAAATGAACGAAGTCCAGAGAGCGTAAAGGAAAAGGAGCAACGCTGCTAATGTATGTCATAAAAGGATAAGCGTTAATCTGTGGGAAATGAATTTGTACCTAAAATTACAACCATGAATAGACTGGCAGGCACATTACCATCTCCTCCTTCTGTATATTTTAACGGTCGTGCATGTAAATAGTTATGAGTATTTGGATCATAATTTAGAATCCAATTGTTTATATGAAAAAGCCTTGAGGAGACTTTACAGATCGTTGTGTACTCAAATAATCATGCGTTTACGCAAGTTTCAGAATGGTTCATTGGATATCAAAATTGGATATCAAAATAAGATTATTCAAATCTGATTGCTGAGCAATGTATTGTGATCCTCTGTGGATAAACTTTAATAAATGTTTGGAGGGAAAAAACTTGATCTTGGTTATAGAAATTGTCTTCGTTTTATATATGATGGTCCTAGATGGAATAATGCCTACATCATGTTCTGGAAATTATAACGTATTTAGCTTTAATAATGTGACGAGAAAGTATGAGTACTCAAAACATGACTAGAATATCTAATTGTAATAACTGTATTTTAATAATAATAATAATAATAATAATAATAATAATAATAATAATAATAATAATAATAATAATAATAATGAGGACATTGTATATCTCCTACTCTTTAGAAGCTCTAAGCGTTTTACAACATCCATAATGATGTGACTACACTACAGAAAAAACAAGAAAAATCACCTCCATGAAATTTGAAAACATACAGACATGCTGAAAAGATAAGATATTTTGAAGCCTATATGGAGCTATCATATTTATTTAAATTATAGTATTATTGGTAGATGACATTATTCTTTAAATGTGCTACGTAAAGGTATTGTTAATGTCAGTATACTTGTGTATTATATATATATCTATATATATGATCTTTGATGTATTCATTACTTTGACTTAATATCTATATTTTATTTCATATTTGTGAACTATGTTGTCTGAAATAAAGAAATCTTTTTCTTCTTATTATTATTATCCAAGAACACAATCGATCAAACTAGTTCATTTTAAAACGGACTCTTATTTTCAAAACAGGTACAAAACATTTCTGAATGAATGATGACAACAAGCGACGAAACCGATAACCCTTAGGCAGTTATCCACGTCATGTATAATATTTTGATTCTTTTAAAAATGAGCATTAAATACAGTACAAAGTACAGCATTTTAAGATGAATGTATTTTATAGATATAAGTGAAAACCGTGTTTCAATAATCCAATATTCATTAACAGTTTATTTTATATTTCCGTGATAAAAACTTATACAGCGACAATTTTCAGCAAACCACATTTCCTTTTTCTCATACCAAAACACTTTAAAAAATGACACTAACAGCTGCCTCTCTTGGCTCTCAGCATTAAGAGCTTAGTGTTAAGACTGGTCGGCCTGGTATCAGGATAATGTGACTTGGTTGGACATCTGCGGCATGATACCTCAATGCTAGACATCACTATAAACTGCCTCAATGCAGATATCGTAGCGATATGACTGACCGATTGTCAAAGCTACGTTAAAAATCCTAAGCAAAGAAACAAACAAAACTCTTAAACAATGCAATTCACATTATATTTTATACCATTTCCGTTCGTCTGCCACATATTGGTTACGTTTTGGAGCTCCTAAAATTTCAAAGAACTGTTATGGGGTAACTGTGTTTCATGAATCGATGACTGCAGACAAATACATTTCGTTATTTTCATATCAAATTCTTCACTCATCAGTTTTTCATATATTTCATGCGCAATCTACACAATATTTTTACCAAAAAAATGAACACAAATTATATTCCTCCAAGGAATAATTAGACATTTTCAACTATTCTTTGTTTAAAATGTTTTCTGCATACAAAATATACTATTTGATATCCTCAAATATGTTGAAGTGGACACTAATATTTATCTTTAATGCCTTGCTATCAAATCCTTAGAACATGTTTGCATATTTGTGACCTTAATCAAAAGGCCACTGCTATTTCTTAAGACATGGTGCATTTGAGAATCACAATTACATTTCATCTGATTCTCCAAGGACGCGTTATCAATAGTTTAGAATGCTACTCCCATAAACCATCAGTTTTTGTAACATATACAAAAGTACATTTATATGTATAATTTATGTCTAGGAAATAGTGTATATGGATGATTGGAATTGAAAACAATTAAAGGACATATAAAATGATTTTTCAAAACACCCTGAAGAGTCACTTGTATATACAGCTAGCCATGCGTGCAGTGACACGAACGCCAAATGATCGATTGCTTGCAAATAATTGACGCATCTTTTACAATATATCAAGTGCATCACAAAAGATATTCGACATGTGCTTTTAAAGTAATAGCTCAGCACGTTATATCGTCTGAATGCAAAGAGGCTGTGTTGTTGCTATTCACATATTCTTTTTAAAGTCAGTAATTGCCTCTCAAAATCTTGTGGACGTTCACACTATGGTCAACAAGTGTTGGTTTCCTGACTGGATCTTAGGTACATTTCAACGAAATCTGCCATTTTTTTTGTTGAATGGTTCATCAAATGTAGGATTACGTTGCAGTTGAGTCTTACGTTTTGATTGGGTTTTTCTGCAATTTCTGTAAGTGTGACACTATATATTGTATTTGCAAACATCTCTTTAATTTGTGGCCAGTTAAAGTGATTCAAGATCTTTGATAAGCCTACTAACTGACAAATGACTGGCCGAAGGAAAAGCTTTATCATCATGACCGTTCGTTGACCTAGCGAAGTCGTTGAGGCACTGTGCTTCTGAACATCTAACCCGTTCCTTCCACTTGTCACGATCATGGACCAATGCCGTATCTGCGCAACACATTTCCTGGTCCATTCTTTCATGTTGTCAGTACACGTTCTTCTCTGTTTATCTTCTCTTCTGCCACTCTTGACGTTGCCATGAAGTTCTGTTGTGGATAGACTGTTAGCTCTAGTGACATGGCCATTTCGTTTCAGCTGTCTCTTTTTGACAGTGGCGAGAAGGTCTTCATAATGGTTTACTTTGTGGTTGAGGGTGTTACGCACTTCTATTTTTGTTATATGTAAGAGATGCCAAGGATGGTTCTGTAGCATCTCGTTTCAAGTGCATGGAATCTCCGTTGTAATTCTTATGTTAGGGTCCAGGAGTCACATGCTTACAAAACAATTGAGATGACTAGTGCTCTCGAAAGTATGACTTTAGTTTTCAGACAGATATGCATGTCTCTCCAGATGGGTCTTAACTTTGACATAGCTAGAAGCTTTATGGTTGATCACTAATAGACCTCTAAACGAAATCCAACATATCAGCATCGTGTTCATGTTCGACGATGCGTGCTTTTGACACTCCGATTAGACTAAAGAAGACGAGTAGCACAAATAATATCAATACATCTTGTTTCAATAGTACAGGGATATTTAATCATAAGCCTGATCGCTACATATTTCAGCTAAAGGAATAATCTTCTCAGCATTAGTGTCAATATATGTTTCGCCATATCTCTAGCAACTAGTAACTGAACAATTGAGGATACAAAGCAAGGATTTCATTCTCAAGAGGACCAGTGACTACATCAAGCTTCCCAGTTAAACAAGTGGATTAAACACAACCTTATTTCCAGCTAATAAATAAATACTCTTAATGGTCTTAATGGTAAGGAAGTCACTCCTACGAAAGTGACGGGTTCAAGAGTAAATCTTGCACCAAATAAAGTTTCACACTACCCCTTAATAAAAAACACTTTAACTGTCCCATGACTTTTCGGAAAAAGGGGAATACAATATCTCTATTGTTTAATTATTTTCCATTTCGTAGCATTCAGAATGAGCAGCAGAGGGGGCGAATCGGACAACTTTTGATAAGCATCCATCTGGAAAACTAAGGATTCCTCCAAATCGTAAAAAGCGTCTTTTTGGCAAACCAAGGCTTCCTCCAAAATCATAAAAAAGTTTCCTTTGGAGACGCAAAGTCGTTGTCACACCCCCTCTGCTGCTATGGGGTTAAAAAAAAATTTTTACGATTTCAACCGAATATTTGAGCAAATCCGATACGATATCTGGATCAAACAAATTTATCGCTACAAATCAATTTGGGATTGACTGAGCGTGACTAAAGAAATTTCTAAAGAGATTATAATCCATATCACCGCCGTACCAAGTTTGCCAAATATTTCGTAGCGAATGTGTGTCAACTCCGTTGAATACAGCAAGAATATTGTAGTTATCTCTGATCACGTTTGGTATTTGAATGTATCGTTGAGTGACATATATCAGATCGGTATTTTTATGTCTACCTCTAGAAAATAGCCTAGCGGGATTCGTTTGATTGTCTAACATGACATCATCATATACGACTAAATTATTAATACTTCCAACAATATCATCAATAATTAGTTCTTCCTCGATATTGGTTATAAACTTAATAATATCCTCATCAATTTTGCTTTCTCGTTAAAATCCATTAACACCTCGTAACATCGATGATCGTCTACATTCGGGGCTACTAAATACAACTTGTCACATGTCAACCATCTCGTTATTAAATTAAGTAGCAGTTGTGTTTTTCCACTTTCAGATGGTCCGATTATAATCATGCGAATAGAATTTGGTAGCGCTGCATGATGCTTAACTGCTTCTCGTGTTTTTGTTTCCGAAAAATCAATTACATTCATATTATTATAAATGAATTATGGATCTAATATATTGTGTGAAATGTAAGAAGCGTACTAACACAAACGACTTGACGACGATTACAACTACAAATAACAGATCAGTACTTGCTGGTAAGTGTGTACAATGTGATACAAAAAAATTAGATTTCTTTCCCTTCATAAAATTAAGGACTTAAAGAAACGAAGGGGAAGTTAGTAAAACTCCCAGGAACACCATGGGCAAAATATCCAGAAGTAAAACATTTTCCAGGGTATAGTTATTGTGGACCCGGTACCAGACTCGATACCCGACTCGTTTGTCAAAGCCAACCGCGACCCGGTGAATTTCTAATAAACCATTCGAAACTCAAACCGTGAAGCCACCGGTTGATTTTTTGGGGGTATGGTGGTTTCAGTTTGAATGTAGAACAACCCCCATGTGTGTGTTCTATTTGTATATCAAACCATTCCTTATTGGATTTCACTAAACTGTTGTCGTACAGGTTAGGTAATCTGATAGGCTGTCGTCATTCATTGGATTTCGCTAAACTATTGTCATACAGGTTAGGTAATCTGATACAAATCATCATATGTGTATGTGTGTGCCTTACATACCTTCTCCAAAACAGAGGTCAAAGGCAATGTGTTCCTTAATTATGTATATATCAAAACACAGGGTAAAAATTGACCCCTAATATTTTTATTTTCATATTAAATACATAATATTTTATATATGAATTTCGAAAATATGAATGCCATTATTAACGAGATTACAAGTTTGAAAAATCAAGGAATTCAATTGTCAGATAAATTAGATTGTAATCAGATTCTCTCTGAATTTCAAGATATTGATGATAACGCTCGGAATAACAGGTATGTGTTATCGAAATGTGGTTCCTTTATAAAGAGAATTCAACACGCTATTTATGACTCCCGTCGATTCTGTAACGACATCAAAAAGTTCGTACCGTTATTCACTGATGTCGAAAAGGTCAGAAGTGAATTGGGAAAACGATATGAAATCAAACGCATAAGTTACTCGAATATTAAAAAAAATAAGAGACTATCCGCCAAAATGAAATTCCCCTTCGATTGCCTCATCACAGTAAAAATACCATACATACATGAGTAATACGGACATTCTATAGAAAGGTATGCGCTTACTCACCTACAACATAATTCTATTGACAGGTATGCGCTACTCACCTAAAACAGAATTCTATAGACAGTTAATTCGGTGATATTCCAAAGGTGGGAAATCGAAGATTTTTTACGATTAGATGAATAGCATTTAAATAAGATGATCATACGCTACATCCTCAGCAAACCAAGTATGGTCTACGTAGTAAACTCACGATAGCCAGTTTATAGAGCGTACTGTGGAGATGGTCTCGGTAATACCATTGCAGGGTTATTTGCAAGAATGGCTCTCAAAATAGCACCAATCGCAAAACAATTATCGATGAAAGCTATTGATGTTATTCGTGGTAAGGGTACTACTGCTGTTGGTGATGTTGCATGGAGGTCATTTTTCGGGTCTAAAGAATCACAAGTAGTGTTAGTTCGGCGGCAAAAGAAACCGATGACTTCGTCACCTATGACTTCGTCATTGGGACTATTACCATCTACGGAAATTATGTCTGCAAGTATTAGCAAAATAATAGACAACCCGGTGGATAAAAAATAGCATCACAGAGCAGGGCACCAGGATAAAATTACTGCAAATATTGTAGCTGGAAGTGGCTTGATTTCGCGTGCGAGATCACGATTTATATCAAGAAATATATAATATTATGTTCAAATCAGCTCCTCATACAGCGTTTGATTTAGATGCCCCAGTGCCCAAAGATGATTATGTACTTAATTATCAGTATGTTTCCTAAAAGGCAGTACAACTCAAATTCGATCAGGAATCGAACTTCAAGTCCAGGATACTAAGAAGTTCTTTCTACCCTCTGTAGCGTTTATCGAAGTAGGAAGAGAAATTGTAATAAATAATCGTGCTGCTAATGATGCACCTGATGACAAAGTCGGCTTTGTTAATAATGGTATTATGGCGCTATTTAACAGCGCTAGATACATGATTGATGGAAAGGAGATTAAATCTATAGAGCGTGATGTTGATGTTGCCACAACAATAGTGGGGTTGGCAAGATACTCTGACGATTATACAAGATCGTCAGGTCCATTTATGATCTTCTCCAAGGACGTTAATTATCACCCCGAATCCGTTCAGTATGAAATTAGACAACCAACGGATCGTGGTACCCCTGCTGCTGGTGCTAATCCCGCTGGTCCTCCTGCTCCTGCTAATATCGAAAATATGAATCCAAATACACATCCAATTACAACTTATGGCTTGCAACACGCGTATCAATGTTGGAATGACAGCGTAGATTATTCGCATGCGCGATTCCACTACATCATTTATTTGGATTCTGCAGAAACGTTAGAAACGTTATCTATGGAGCGAAGGATACAGTATCCTTAGTACGAAAAGGTTATGATAATGATGCAATCTGGCATGGTGCTGGTGTTGATGATGCCAAGGTGAATATAGAAAAACTAAAACTGTGGATGCCAGTAACGACTCCATTAATCACCATAGAGCAAACTTTGCTATCATTTATGAGTACAAGCGGCAAATCATTACTAAGTTGGCTAACAACTACCACGGATATGGTGGAGAATACTCTTAATGGTACACTTCTCAACTGGCATCAAAGCGAGGTGTTTCTGCTCCGCGGCATATATTTGTTGCGTTACAGAGTATGGCGCGACTGGGTTTACAAACACGCAGTCATATGATATTTGATCAACTCGGTGTTAATGAAGTCTCGTTGAGTGTAAACGGCCACAAGGAATCAACCGAGGATATTTTACTTGATTACGTACAAAACTAAATAGTACGCGCGTATCATCGTTTGCTATCATTTATGGGACGGGATAATAATGTAGATACCGGTCTGCAAATATCACAGTTGGATTTAAAAAAAAACTATATCTATTACTTTTCGTTGGAACATCTTGACTTAACCAGACAATCCGTCGTTGAAATATACTTTCGAGCTCGTGTAACCGCTCCCCCCACCCCTGGTGGTTACAGAGCAGTTGCTGTTATTCTCAGTGACAAATCACTGCTACTCGTTGGTGTTGGTAGACGAATGAAAGTAATTGATGCACCAGTGGAAAATATGTAATGTAACAATAATATCAATCTATTATTAATCAAATGACATATAGTCATGTTAGTGTTACGTTAACGCCTGGTCAAATTTAAAAATTGCAATCGGAATCAGCTAAACAATGTGGAACCACAATATCACTGGAACAAAAACAGATGTCTGGTGGTCAGAATAAACTATCATTGACAACTCGTCAGATAAAACACTTCAATGATGGCATCAGGGATAAAAAAGATGTTCAGGTCCCTCTTTCTGCGGCCGCGATCAAAGACATGATAAAATCAGGTGGTGTATTCCCGTTGATAACTGCGTTACCAGCATTAATTTCAGCAGCGGCCCCAGCGGTAGCAAAAGCCGCGAGTTATGAGCCGTTGGTATAACGGTAAGGATGGCACTACAGAAAGCAACCGGACAGGGACTACCAGGAACTTCGTTTTGATTTACTCGATGCTGCTAAAAACTAGCGATAAAAAACTTTAGAGGTGTCTTTATGAAAAGCAGCAGAGGGTAGGGGGAACAGACGAACTTTATTAGCGTCGATTTGGCTTCCTCCTCGTAAATACCTAATAGAAGGGTCGATTCGGCAAACCGAGGCTTCCTCGTAAATGCTTAATAGAAGGATCGATTTGTCAAACCAAGGCTTCCTCGTAAAGGTCCATTTGGCAAAAATAGACGCCAATGTCGTTGGCACCCTCCCCCTCTGCTCCTATGGGTTATCCGAATATTTTATCAAGTCCGATAAGACATCGCGTCCGAGGATCTGATAAATTTATCGTTACAAATCCATGTGGATTTGACTGGTAGTAAGGTATGGTTGTCAACTACGTTAAACATACATAACAAATTAAAGTTATATCTGATCACTTACTTTTGGTATTTTAGTATATCATTGAGTGGAGTATATCACGTCGGTGTTTTTATGTCTGCCTCTGGAAAATATCCTGGCAGGGTTCTTTTGATTGTCTAATATCACATCGTTGTATACGACTAAGTTGTTAATACTTCCATCGATATCATCAATGCTCGGTGCTTCTTCGATATAGGTTATAAACTTAATAACACCCTCGTTGACAGTCTCTACGGCTATTTCGTAATCTTTTAACATGACATCGTCGTATGCGACTAAATTGTTAATATTTCCATCGATTTGTGCTTTCTCGATCTCGGTTATAAACTCGGTGGCCGTCTCTATGGCTTTTCATTGTAATCTTTAAACACCTTGTAACATCGTTGATCATCTACGATCGGTGCCACTAAATATAATTTATTCCATTTCATCTTCTTATTATGATATCAATTAACAACTGTGTTTTACCTCTCCCTGAAGGTCCAATGATAATCATTCGAATAGAGTTTGGTAACATAACATGATGTTTTATGGGTTTTGGTTCTCGTGTTGATGAATCATCAATTACATTCATATCCATATAACATAAATATATTATGGATTTATAGTGTGTGAAATGTAATAAACGTATTAGCACAAACGACTTGACGACGATTATAATTAGCAATAACAGATCAGCGCTTTCTGTTAAGTGTGTACAATGTAGTACAAAAAAATTTAGATTTGTTTCCAAGAATTTTAAAAAAAACGAGGAGGTGATATTGCAGCCAAGTTAGTAGAACTCCCAGGAACACCATGGGCAAAACACCCAGAAGAAAAACACCTTCCAGGGTATAGTTATTGTTAACCCGGGACCAGACTCGATATCAGACTCGATGACCAGAATCAAGCTACGGATCCTATTTGGAGTGTCACCGCACATAAAATATTTAGCATAACACGATCCACGGGCAGACCAGCAAAACCCAATAAATGCCATTGATAAGGCGTGTCATGCTCAATATGTCGCTTATAAACTCATCAATCTGCAACACAGACATATCACAGATTGATTCATGCGTTGAATTCTATCACTCATAAATCCTTTAAATAAAAATTGGCTTCATGGTTAGTAAAATCGGCAATGAAAGGTAAACTGATGATGCTGGTAATTAATAACATCATGGAATCTAGTTATTATTCTCCTAGAGGATACTGGAGTGGTAAAGCATCAATCAGTAAACTCGCTAGCGACGCAAAGGTGAAAAATACCACTGTAGCGGATTGGTTATCTAAACAGGCGATATGGCAAATTTATTTACCACCGCCTAAACGAATTAACTAATCGCATTTTGATGTGACCGCCCCTAATGAGGTTCATCAGATTGATATATTATTTCTGCCGCATGATGGTTTTTACAAGTACGCGCTAACCGTAGCTGATGTTGCGAGTCGATACAAAGAAGTAGAACCGCTAAAGAAAAACTCATCAACTGAAGTGGCTTCTGCGTTTGAAAGGATTTATCGACGGGGTCCTCAGCGTCGGCCAAATCTATTACAAGTTGATCCTGGCAAGGAATTTCAGGGTACGGTTCTATTAATAATGAAGAATCATAATACTTCGTTACGACGAGGACATACTGCATTACATCGCGATCAGGCAATTGTTGAACGATTTAACCGAACGCTTGCTGAGCGGTTATTTAGATATGAATACGCGAAAGAATTCGTCCAGGATAAACGATCTCGTGAATGGGTCAAGATATTACCAGCTGTGATTAATGCGCTGAATAACGAGATTACTCGAACAATGAACATGAAACCTAATAACGCAATGAAAAGGAAATCTATACCCGTAAATCCACAAAAGTATTTTTGAAAACAGCCAATACTCGGTAATGTCACTGTTAGGTATTTATATGAACAAGAAGAGTTCTAAGGTGGCAAAAATAGAGCTACGGATCCTATTTGGAGTGTCACCGCACATAAAATATTTAGCATAACACGATCCACGGGCAGACCAGCAATTTATAGATTGGATTCAACTGCACCTCAGCGAGGATGTACTCGTGAACAACTGCAAGTGATATCCGAGGATAGTCAATTATCGCCGCGTGGTCTTAACTAGCACCTCTTCGTCTGTTGCATTCAAGACAAATAAGCATCACATTATCTCTGGTATGACCGATACTGCTATTTTTTCTGTCTACGGTAAATTGGCAAGGATCTTTATCCGACCAACACCAACTCATTATACAATTGCAACTCTCACAGTGATTATTCTGTTGTTGGTTCAGTGTAATTATTAATTCAGCATCATTGTCAAATTCTCGTTTATTATTTTTTTATCCTGTTGTTTATAACCAGAGAGTTTTTTTCTGATTGTATCATCGCTGACAATATCATTTATTGTAGTGTCATTATAGTCTAGAACAACTCTTCGAAGTTGATTTATTCTTCATACTCTGGATACTGCAAGATAAACTAAATTCGACCACTTGATGTGATTATCTATAATCCAAACAATTGTATTTGGTATTGTCAATCCCTGTGAAGAATGTTTTGTCGCTGCGTAACCTAGTGTCCATGGGGATTTATCAGCGCGCAATGCATCTTCGACGACATTGGTATCAACCTGAACAATATCATTTAATACGAGAATTTGTTTTTCACTTTGCCCTGGAATATCAACTTCGATATTTTGTTTTCGTGTATCCTTGGTTCTATAACACAGCGGCACTAGAAGTGTAGCACATTTTTCTTTATGCAATTCAAATAACTTCATCTGAAGTGTGTCTCTGACTATCTTTTTACTTGCCACTATTAAATCGTTTGGTCCCCATTCTTCCCAGAAATTATTTAATAGTGTTTCCAAAATTATTTCATGCGCCATTTCAAATTGGATTCTATCCGTTTGTAATCTAATTAGTTTCTTCTCGCATAATTGTTCGTCACGTGCTCTATGATCGGTACTAATTTCTTCATAGTAGTGTACAAAATTCTTCAGCCAATCCTGTGTGGATAAACCGACAAGTGGTGGTGGCTGGCCATGGTCGCCATACATTATCACTTTTGTATTCGCTAGCAATAACTAATCAAGAAATTTTTGTAATAATCTAACGATACCGTGCATATCCCATCCCAAATTATGACTTCAGGAATAAATTAATTTCTCGTCCATTCGATCAGGAGTCCATTCATCGCCTTTCCATCGAAAAAACCTGTGTTAAGTGCAACCACTAATTCCTCGCTGTTTCATCTCTCTGGCAAGTCTGTTTGTCGGTGTTAGTACAATCATGTTTGATTTGGAAACGCTAGCGTGAAAATCCGTAGGATTTTTCCCACGAAATAATTCAATCGCACGAGTCGTCTTTCCTGACCCACCACAACCGTTTAAATAAACTGTTTTATATCTACATATTGGAACATATATCGACTGTGCATTAGATAGTTCGGATATCTGATTATTTTTCAAGTAATTGTTTTAATCGTAACATTTGCTGATTTAGAATAATCACGCGGCATTTCCTTTTTAACTCTCCATGATCCCCAACTCTCGTCAGAATTTGTGAATTCTGCCACTGCTTCGCTGAGTTTCGCGTTTATATAAAATGAATCATTGGCTACTCTGACTGCAGTTTCATGAAATCTATTTATTATCGAAACTAAATTGATAGAAACATAAGCTAGCATAGATGTCCTCAGATGTATATACTGAAGACTGTATCTATCGTTGTTAGTTACAATTGTGCCCAAGTTGGTTCCATCGGACAAGAAAGCGTCGACGTATATACCCCTAGATATTACAGCAGCGATTATAAAATCGTATCCAACACTATCTATAATCAACCGTGAAAAATATCGTTTATTGTCGTATTTTCCACCCTGAGTGAATTTACCGATTATTCTTCTACCGAGTTCTTTTGCGTCTTTTTTTCTAATTTCAAATAGCTGTTTGGACCATTTCGTGATATTTTCTTCGTCGAGATCGCGAAATTGTTTTTTGTTTTCGCTGATTATACTATCTAGACTATCACGTTGTGGTAACCAGACTTCAGTCTGCGCTCGATATGAAATTATCGCTTCACTGACAATCAGCGATATCAGCATTTTAGAATCAATCATGTACCGTAATAGCACTATTGGCATACAGTTTTTTCAGATATATGTCTGTCAATCCAGACATACAGCACGGATGAAGTCCTATAGCCAATGATACCACACGAGCGAATCCGGTTAAATCAAAATCGGGTAGTGGGCCATTAATTGCAATACGGGTCATATCATGTGTGGAATGTCCAAATCGCTTGATGTACTTAGCACACTCTCCGTACCCGGGAAAATTCCCGGGATAACACGCAACCATATCAACCGAAATAATACTTTTAAGGTCGTATTTTGTATTCCATTATCCACCTTGGCCATATTCGATGCAGCTTGATTTGATATCTGATGGAAAATCTGCGTATGAAGGTTTCCACGTGTTTTTCTTTCTCGCAGAATGAGCTGCAACCGATGGAATTGTAAAACAGTTTGTTAGTAATTGTTCTTCTTGTTCTGTTGAAAAATTACTAGCTAATTTTTTCATCGCGTCATGGAGGCCTTCAGTGCGGTATAATTCTCCATTGGGTCGTACAAATTAATCGAATTTGCCCTCTTCGTGCTCATAACTGTGAAGTAACCACACTGACACAGGATCATGTTTACTCAACTGGTGAATAAAATCAAATAATTTCTCCTCCGGGGAGAATTCCGGGGAGAACTCCGCGGGTATATATTTTATTGTTCTATCCCGCGGAAATATTGTTACCGCAGGTGTCCATGCGTGTTCGTTATGATCAATACTTTTGATTGGAGCTCCTCTAGATTTATACTTCGGTTCATATAGTATCTCGCCTGTTATCGTCATTACCTATATTGGGAATTTTAGTATTCGTTCTAACGCTGCCACATTTTGAATTGTTGCTCCGCGCTCCTTCACTGTTAGTCCCCATTCATTTTTTTTTTGCGTCTTAGATCAGTCAATAATTTGTTTCCCCGCAACGCATTTGTGAAGTGTTCTATTATTCGTTCTGCCACATAATTCATTCTTGACGAAGTCAAAAATGATAGTTTCATTGGTTTTAATTTTTCAATACTCGGTTTATCATTTAGCGGATAAACAACTGCTGTTTCAGGATAGGATCTCTCGTAGTAAGGTTTGTCAATTCCACTCAAAATTCCTGGTTTGGAATCTCGACTCACAGTGACAGTGTTTTCATCTTTTAGGATGGGGTCATATTTATCTCCGATAATCCAATCTCCTGTTTCCGAGCGGGTAAGGAATTTCACTCTAAAAAATACTTTTTCTTGTCAAGATGTGAGATTATCACTGCTGCTCTTTTGTCGTTCATGGCAGCATCAACACTACCATCAATTCGAAATGTCGACCAACAGTGAGCTGCTCCATCGCGCTTGAATTCATTAAAACAATCACGAATTCTACTTATTATGCTTCTATCACCTATTAGACTCTCTGGTGCTACGGAGACTTTATCGAGATTGAATTTAGCATTTTTCCAGGGCGTAATTTTCGATAATCTCTCGAACTCCTTCATATTATAATTAAAACAAATATTTAAATGGAGAATTTATATATAATGAATCATTGCAAATGGTTGATGATAGGATCAGTAACCCCGTGTAACAAATCATGCAAACAGGATTTCTGTGGATATCATATGCAAAGTTTTCGACGTTGAAGTCTTGGCCCGATCCCTTGTATACAATGTGGTGTAGGGGTGCGCTAGCAAAACAATTATCGATGAAAGCCTTTGATGTTTTTCGTGATAAGGGTATTAGAGCGGTTGGAGATGTTGCAGGGAAAGCGCTTTCCAACTCGAAGGATAAACTAACACCGCTAGTTCGACGGCAAAGGTAACCACCAGCGACTCCATCATTGGGACCACTACCATCTACACATGTAATGACTGCAAATGTTAGTAAAATTATAAATAAAGCAGTAGATCAAACATTAGCATCATTGGTGACTTCATCATTGACAGCAAGTGACCAAGATAATATTACTGCAAATATGATAGCGGGAAGTGGCTTAAAACCACGACGACGACGATAAAAGTCATGATTTAGATCAACGAATATATAATAAAATGTTGAAACGGACACTTGATTAAGCGTTTGATATGAACGCCCCAGTACGCAAAGATGATTCTTGTTTCGATTATCAATTTTATTCTTATTATGCAATACAACCGAATCTTCGAGGAAGAATCGAACATCAAGTTCAAGATACCAGCAAATACTTGTAACCGTGTGAAGAGTTTATCGAAGTAGAAGGAGAACTTGTAACAAATGCTGATCCACTGGATGACGATGACCCATTCATCCGATTGGGTTTTGTAAATAATGGTATCATGGCGTCATTTAGTAGCGCTAGATATATGATTGATGGAAGAGAAATTGAAACCATTGAGAATAATGTTGATGTTGCCACAACAATAATAGGGTTAGCAAGATACTCCGACGATTATACAAAATCGGCAGGTCCATCTATGATGTTTGCTTAGGATACTAATAACCACGCTGAACACATCCCGCATATTAAAGTACTACAGCGCACGCTACTGCACACGTAAGACCAGCAGCTGCGTTTGATATTATACAACACGTTAATATTGATTACAATCTAGGATTTTCAACACGCAAATCGACGTTGCAAAGACAACATCGACGATTTTCATGCTCGATTCCACTACATCATATATTTGGACTCTGTAGAAATGTCAAAAAAGTTATCTACGGAGTGAAGCAAACAGTTTTACTCGTGAGAAAGAATGATAATAATCAGGCAATCTGGCGTACTGCTGATGTTCCTGCCGGTAAAGTTATTTTATCAAAATTGTCACTGTGTATGCCAGTGTTGACACTATCAATCGCCGCAGAGGAAAAATTACTATTATTTATGGACCAAGGAGGAAAGTCATTGCTGAGTTGGTTATCAGTGACCACAAATAGTATTGATTCTGATATTACTGGAACTTTTACATGGCACCTAGCAACAAAACAAGGTGTTGTCGCGCCACGTCATATATTTATTGTGCTACAGAGTAGAGTACGATTAAATAGTCAAACGCACAGCCATATGATATTTGATAAATTAGGTGTTACTGACGTCTCGCTGAGAATAAAAGGACAACAAGAACCATCCGAAGATATACAACTTGATTACGAAACCAACCATATTACACACGTGTATCATCGGTTATTGTCATATATGGCACGCGATCAAAACGTTGATACTGGTCTACAAATATCACAGTTGGATTTTAAGAATTTATATCCGATCTATTATTTTTCGTTGGAACATCTTGATTTAACAAGACAGTCCGTCGTTGATATACACTTTAGAGCCCGTTTAGCCCCTGCTGGTGTTAATTATAGAGCGGTTGCTGTCATTCTTAATGATAAATGAAGGCTACTCGAAGGCGTAGGTGGAAGAATGAGAGTGATAGATGCGCGAGTGGAAAATCTATGATAACAATTAGATCAATCTGTTATTGTATAATGTTATATAGTGTTATCGGTGTTACATTAACTCCCGGTCAGATTAAAAAATTACAATCGGAAACAGCTAAAAAATGCGGAACCACGATCACGCTGAACCCAATCAAATGACCGGCGGGGCGAATAAATTATCGTTGATGACTCGTCAAGTAAAACATTTCAATAACGCGCTCAATAAAAAAGGCATTCAAATCACACTCTCTGCAGCTGCGATCAAAAATATGATGAAAACCGGCGGTATATTCCCGTCATTAGCTGCGATTACAGCGATGATTGCGGCAACGGCTCCAACGGTGGCTAAAGCGACAGCTTAGGAGAAGTTGGTACCGCGACACGAATGGCACTCAAGAATGCAACCGGACGAGCATATAAAAATGGGAAAGGGGTTAAGACTACCTGGAACTCCACACTCGTGGTACAAGGGAAGTGGCCTGAGAATCCCAGGAATATTTTACTAACTCGGGAATCAAAGATACATCAACCGAAGGTTTCGTCTATAGTTTCCATGCCCAATTTTGATTTACTTGATGCTGCTAAAAAAATTGGCGATAAAAAACTCCAGAGGTGTCTTTATGAAAGATCATTTGCCGGCATAACCAAACAGCGTTGAAACCGGTATAATTAATCTCGATAACAGCACCAGACCTGGAACTCATTGGGTTGCATACGCGATTGATCCGCGTGTGATTGTTTTTTTCGATTCATACGGGCTAGCACCGCCTAAATAATTTCTGCGTTATATAAATCGCTTAAACACCCCTCGTTGGTACTCAGCGCTACCAACACAACAAATGAATGGCCCAAAAATATGCGGCAACGAAGTATTAAATGTTCTTGACGCTATTTCATCATCGGGAAATCTACCTCACCGGGTCGTAAATAAATATAGTAGTAATCGCCTTTTCGTGAGCAATTATATAGAATAACATGATTAATAGTTGGGGACAATCCTTATCAATCCCGAAGAAACCCCGGTGCCGATGGCACTGCAACCGGTGATATAAAAAATAATCGAAGATGAAATAGCAAAAATGTTGAACTTAGCAAGTGTTGATCCCAATGAAATAGTTGTATTTCAAGATCGTCAGGGTAAATTGAAAACGAGTAATGTTTCCCTTGATAATATTTTAGTTAAATAACGCGGTGTAACAGAAAATGCCATCGCGGGATTTTCCAGTCAGGGTAAACTCAAACCAAGTGTACTTGCTTCAACTATTGTGGATTCCCAACTAAAACTACAATAAGAATACAGCGATGTTATAATTCATTTTGGTCGATTACAACAGAATATAATTGATAACATTGAAACCACGATACACAATTTTTTCGGGGTTCCACGTTCGCAACCCGAGTAAAAAGTAAAAGCCGCTATCGATGATTTAGCAACATTGCGATTCGAGTATGACGCTCATGTAGTTCAACTTGGTAATCTACGTAAAAATTTTAAAAAGACTGATGACACCGTCGATGAATTTTTTGATAAAGACGTGAACCCGATGATATTAAAATATATCTCGCTGATATGATCACGAAACTCGATGAAATAACAGCGATTAACCAGCGAATAGAAGTTGTTCGCGAGGATATTAAATCGACCAATGATATCATCAAAGATGATATGCAGAAGATGATAAAAATACTTGAAAAACAAAAATTCCTCATGAGAGAACCAACAACGAAGTATACACAATTCAACACGGATCATTTGCGTGGACGCCTACAAACAACAGATTAAATATCACCGCGACCGTCAAATGTATTTATCGATTAACACTAGTGACACCGACTCAGTTTAATATATCATCGTCGAGTTCATCTGGGGTTAACAATACGATATCAACGATCATCGACAAGGATACAACTGAACAGTTCACGATAACATCTACTGATAAACATTTGGCTAGGGTTTCAGTAACATGGTATGTGGAATTCGTAGCGGATTTAAGTACATAATTAAAGCGCTAGCGGCTTCAATTGAAATCTGTTATAATAAATAAAATGTCGATTCCACGATATCGAAATTAGAGCAGGACAATAATAATAACAATGACAACACCACAAGAACTACTACTTCAACAAATAGTACAAAATACCGAACCGATTCAACAAATAGTGGAAAATACCACACCGGTGAAAACCAGCATGACATCAATAACCTCAGCGAATCCTGAATTCAGTGTGAATTTCCCTACTCCGATCCCAGTGAATGAGATAGCACTAGCAAAGTTACGAGTGTATCACAGTTGGCCTAATATTAGGTCGGCACCATTTGGCGGTCAACAACCGAATATGTCCTTGGTGTTTGTGAGTAAGAGTAAACCCGATGGCACACCAGACTGGAACGTTGTTTCGATACCAACTGGGTGTTAACAAATCGAACAAATCAATGCTGAATTACAGCGTATAATAAAATCCAATACTGGAAAAGAATCGAAAATCGCTATAACGGTTCATGAGCCAACATTATCATCTGCGTTTAAAATAAACTCGTACTTGTATGCCGTATATATCTATCAGAGTTCTATAAGAACAATACTAGGGTGGCCTGAAAACCCACCTCGGACACTTATCAAATACCCGAACCAAAAAAATCCAATTATGTCACAGATGTACAGTCATATCATGAAATCAACCCATCATATCGAGATGATTTGTATAATATAAAAAATGCTAAATTAACCGATAGATTTGTATTTACCGAAAACAACACCATGCAATGGGATTTTGTTTTTGAGAAAATTCTTGATTCATTCGTTACCATTGCATTTACGCTCAAATACATCATTGATTGCTTTAGTGAGATTAATTAATTACATAAAACACAACTAGAACGACTACGTCGGAGCTTCCAAGAGCATCTCTCTGATATAACAAAACCACGTGATGAGATCATAAAATATGTATAGATATTAAATCAACTTGTATCTGAGATGGAATATATCAACAAACGAATAATTCAAGTAATAATTAATGACAAGAACGGAGATAAACAAAAATTCCTAACCGGCTACACTATAACAGAAGCTGATTTACCCGATTTCAAGTTTCCTGGATATAATGCAAGTGAACTAAAAATTATGTTAATGCTCTTATTCAAGAAAACTTTTCTCTGATACTCGCCAATTGGAAACCACAAACAACAATTCTTAAATATAATAATGACCCAGACGGCGGTGGTAGATATATCGCTCTCAAAATGTGAACATATCCTATATGATAGCATTGAATTTAGTATGTGATGTTATCGAAAGAAGCTATCAAATAAATCTCGAGCGATCAAATCAAGCTCAACAAGAATTTATTTTATATTCATTTGCACCAACAGCTCCTCCAGGATTTCTAATCATTGAGGATCCAACTAATCCAGTCTATATGCGATGTCAAAATAATTCATTAGCGGGAATTAATTTTAGACTCACTGATCAGTCTAATAATCTAATTGATCTACGAGGTGAGGTTTTACAAATTAGTCTGTTTCTGAAATCCTAAAGAACTTTCATCATAAAGAATTGTTAACCGATAGCAGCAGAGGGAAGGTGGGGTGCCAACGACATTGGTGTCTTTTTTTTTGCCAAATGGACCCTTACGAGGAGGCCTTGGTTTGCCAAATCGACCCTTCTATTAAGCATTTACGAGGAAGCCTCGGTTTGGAGAATCGACCCTTCTATTTACGAGGAAGCCAAATCGACGCCTATAAAGTTGGTATGTTCCCCCCCCCCCCCCCCCCCCGTCTGCTGCTTGAACGATCAATTACCACAACAACCAAACAGCGTTGAAACCGGTATCATTAATCTCGATAACAACACCGGATCTGAAACTCACTGATTTGCATACGCCATCGATCCGCGTGCAATTGTTTATCTGGTATTCGACGCTACCAACACAGAAAATGAATGACCCACCAATATGTGGCATAGAAGTACTAAAGGTCCTCAATGCTATTTCATCATCGGAAAAACCACTCCATAAAACCGTACACGAATATACTAGTAATCGCTTTTTTAGAGAGAAATTATATAAAATAACATGATTGATAGTTGGGGGACATCTTTATCAAGCCTGAAAAAAACCCAACACGGAAATATCTGCAACCGGTGATGTAAAAACAATTATCAAAGATGAAATAGCTGAGATGTTTTATCTCGCAAGTGTTGATCCAAATGAAATAGTTGTATTTCAAGATCGTCAGGGTAAATTGAAAACTAGTAATGTTTTCCTGGATGATGTTTTAGCCAAACAACGCGACGCAGTAGAAGATACTATCGCGTTGTTTTCTGATCAGGGTAAACTCAAACCGGGTGTACTGATTTCAACTGTTGTGGATAGAATTAACAATTTAGAATCATTAAAACAAACTACGCGATGAATACTACGACCATATAACTAAATTCCATCTGTTGTCTGAATTACAAAGAAATATAATTGACAAGATTGACAAACCTCTATTAGATTTCTTTTGGAAATCCACCAGAGACCACACCGATACTCACGAAGATAAAAAACACTATCGATGTTTTGACAAAACTACGATCAGATTATGACACTCGTATCGAACAATGTATTATGTAACGTAATTTGTTTTTAAAAAGTTGCCAAATAAATCTCGAAAAATTAAATCAACCCAGGAGGGATATATTTTATATTCATTTGCACCAACAGCTCCACCCGTATTTTTAATAATTGAGGACCCATAATATCTTTGAAGCAATTCACGATAATCTCTAAAAAGTGATTTACTGCTAAATACGATTTATGTCCTTAGGAATTTCAATGAATAATTTAAATAAATGCTTTACCTCAAGTATAACTGAACACGACAGTAAATAAATATACAAACTGAAATGAACAGTAAATAAATTGTTACAACAACATTATAATAAAACAAAGGAGACGCTAAAATTACCAGGTGGTGGTCAGAATTTCACTTTGTTTTAATATGATGTTGTAACAATTTATTTACACTTCCACGATACAAGGAGTGAAAACTTAAAAGTGATTTTACCCCAAAAATATTAATTTTTACTCAAACAGTAACAAATTTAGTATTTTACCGTCATAGTCAGAAGTATTCACTCAAATAGTGAAATTATGTAAACAAACAAATATATTTACAAATTATCTCTATAGTCGCTTAAAAACACTGTTTTACGAACCCCCAAAAAAGCCCATGGTTAAACGAGTATATGCATGGAGTTATTCACTCTGCCACCACCACCACACTCGGCTACCAGTCACACTGGCCAATCAATCCGCCAGTATTCCAGGCTGGCCAATCAAGCAATCAGCGCCCACCAATATCTGTCAGCAATGCTACTTAACCTGCATCCCAAAACAAAACCAGACAGAAGTTCAGACGAGAACTAAACCGTGCCCGATAAGAATCATATTGTACTAAACGTTTCTTAAAAATGGTACTTTGTATTGCCAATATGAATCTCATGCTAAGTCAAACTCACGAATATAACATTTTTGCATTATACTATGTATACTGAACCTACATTGAAAATATACAACGGTAAACATGGTAGTACTCTACAGGTGAAGATGTGCAAGTCCTTCAAGAAAACTGCTGACTGACACAACAGTCCGTAATGTAAAGATTGTTACCTAAAGTGAGGCACGTATACACAGATATCGTGTGTGCACACAAACGAAACCCCAAATTATACATTAGAAGCATCACAAATAGCAAATACACATCAAACCTCAAGTCTCAGCTAAGGAGTAAATGTCAAGCACACGATACAAACTAAATATACATAACATAAACCATATTTCTTCATTTGGATTCTATTCGAAACGTGTCAAAGTAGCCTTTTCAATTCGCATAACAATTTATATTACACGCATGTCATTAATGCATTAGTGAGTCAAGATTGCAATTTTAAATCAGCTCTCATTTGTTTTCGCCTCCAAATCTATTGTCCAGTAGGTTCCACACTACATTTATATATATATATATATATATATATATATATATATATATATATATATATATATATATATATATATATATATATATATATATATATATATATCTGTGTGTGTGTATGTGTGTGTGTGTTTGTGTTTGTGTGTGTGTGTGTGTGTGTGTGTGTGTGTGTGTGTGTGTGTGTGTGTGTGTGTGTGTGTGTGTGTGTGATTGTCATATGTATGTGCTTAATCGGATTTCTTTTAATTTTTCATTATTGCTTGTCCAACATGGGGATACTAGTAAATCTTTCTGAGAACGTGGTTTTTGAACTTATTATTATAATTATTTATAATCATCCATACGTACAAAATTCCAAAGAGACTGCTTAGTTAGCAAGTTATTCCCAACTATAGCGGGTTGCAGAGCGGGCAGAGTCACTTTCCTGATACGTCATTCCCATCTGGGTACTGCTTGATGGGTAAGATTGAATTCATGCCAACATCGACACAAGGACTATCAACCTTATTCACGCAGCATTGGCTGGCCATCATCAATACAGGTAAAATAGCCCTATATCAAACATGAACATGTATAATGCATCCAGAAAAGAACGAACAAGAATGCAATACTCCAGTCAATACAAAATTTGCTCCAACCATATACCACTACTACTACAACTAATAAAAATCATGATGATGATGATCATCATCATCCTTCTATTCCTTCACTTCTTCACTTACAAAGACACACAAAGACACACCCACTCACACCCAAATCCATCCCCACACCCATCCACACACACTTGCTCTATGTTTGAATCGTCAACCATTATGTCGTGCTTGGATAAAACACTATGTTGAGTTATAAATAGGAAGTCTTACATTATTTATTGGATACGTTTGACGTATTGTTTAATTTAGCATCTTGTTTGCGTAATAATTAGGTTATAAGAATGTAATGCCTTACATTAGTTAATATGATTTACGAAAATATATGTGAATTCACCTAATTTGGATTTCACATATGATTTAGCGTCAGTGTGTATTGACTAGGAAGCTGGAATGTATTCAATTTATTTGCTGTCTAAATTAAAGCTGAGCCAGATTTCAAAGCCTCGAATATGGTGTGTTAATTTGTAAGGTCAAGGCGTAACGAATTTGCAATTCGACTTACTCCGGTCATTTGAGGACACCTGTAGTTGATTAATAGCGTTAAAATCTTTTACCACTGATATAAATATCTGACTTTGCAACCAGGAATAATGTAAGTTATCAACTGTATCAATGTATCAATAATAACGAGAAATGTATGATTTTGCTTAATTTCTTGTAAAAGGGAGAATATAGATGTTTGGACGTATTGATGTGACGTAAACTGAGACCTATACTTAGAAAAAGAAAGAAACTAGAGGAAATGGCAGTGGGACGCATAATCCAATGGTAAAATCTGGCATCTTGCTGAAATTATACGTGTTCATAGACCATCCTGAGACGGATGGTAGAAGGTGTAATAGGCCAAAATTCTGAACATCACATAAGAAACTTAGACTGCGGTCTCTCAGGTTATGAGATCGCACAAGTCGTTGACTTCTATTGTTTCACGCGATTATATGATGATCTTAAGCTGTCAGTAACAGTTGCAATCAGATTTGAAGTGAAATAATGTATAGGATTAACTGTGCTGAATACTGTGTCACTATTTAGTCTACTTTTACATAGTGTTTCAAACATAGAACAGTCGGCCTTCTTTATTTTACATTGATGAAATTGCGTCACCATTTTTAGTGTTAATTTTAAGGTTGAAAGTGATCACTGCTGTAAAGGTCACTCATAAACCAAAAGCAGCTAAGGAGAGCACATTGTCAAATCAATGCACGTGTATGTAACCGTTCCTGGGTGTAAATATGTCGGTGAGGTATTAATATAGAAACACAGATCGTGTCCAGAAATGGAATCTTCTACTTTTTGGCCTCATTCTTTTATGTCATTTGGTCCCTTTAGAATGTTATGGGCGTCATCATCTCCGAATAAAAAGAAGGGCGCGGGGAGGTGTGGAGCACCATTATTTAATTCGTGTGCTACTAGGTTGGTGTTTGGAGGTAAGTAAATAGAGCAAAATGTAATCACTCGACGAAGAGTGATGCTTATGAAGTACCTTTGGGTTGGGGCCCCCAATTATATAGCAAAACAGGAGAGGTATTACACAAATCGAAATATATATCAAATGTAGCTCCAGTCAAAATTATTGACCATCATGAACACGCTTGGACACCTGCGGTAACAATATTTCCGCGAGATAGAACCATAAAATATTACACGGGAAATTTATTTGATTTTATGTACGAGTTATGTAAAAACGACGATCCTGTGTCAGTGTGATTACTTCACAGTTTTGAAGACGAAGAGGGTAAATTCGATCCATTTGTAAGACCCAATGGCGAATTATACCGTACGTAAACCCTCTACAACGAGATGTAAAAAATAAGCTAGTGATTTTTCAACGGATTACGACGAACAATTATTAACAAACTGTTTTACAATAGCATCAGTTGCAGCTCATTTCACGAGAAAGAGAAATCTATGGAAACCAGCACGCACAGAATATCACGCAGATATCGAATCAAGCTGCGTTAAACACGGCCATGGTGGATTATGGAATACAAAATACGACCCATAAAAGTATTATTTCGGTTGATATGATTGCGTATTATTCAGGTAGTTTTCTTGGGTATGGAGAGTGTTCTGAGTATTTGAAACGATTTGGTCACCCCATACATGTGATGACCCGTGTTGCGATTAATTGACTACTGCCCGATTTTGATTTAACCGGATTCGCTCGTGTGGTATCATTTGAATTGTATATATGACTTCATCCATGCTGTTACGTTTGGATTGTTATGCTGCGTTAAACACGGCCATGGTGGATTATGGATTAAAAAATACGACCCATAAAATTATTATTTCGGTTGATATGATTGCATGTTATCCAGGTAGTTTTCTTGGGTATGGAGAGTGTTCAAAGTATTTTAAACGATTTGGTCACCCCACACATGAGATGACCCGTGTTGCGATTAATTGACTACTGCCCGATTTTGATTTAACCGGATTCGCTCGTGTCGTATCATTTGAATTGGCTAAAGGACTTCATCGTTGCTGTTATGTTTGGTTTGGTAAAACTCATCTCTGAAATACACTGTATACCAATAGTGTTATTACGGTATATGATTGATTCTAAAATGCTGATATCGCTGATTGTCAGTGAAGTAATTATAAGATCTCTGAAACAAACTGAAGTCTGGTTACCACAACCCGATAGTCTTGATAGTATAATCAGCAAAAACAATAAACAATTCCTCGATCTCGACGAAGAATATATCGTAAATGGTCCAAAGAAATCTTTGAAGTTAGAAATAAACACGCAAATATCTCGGTAGAAGAATAATTGGTAAGTTCACACAAAGTAGAAAATACGATCACAAACGATATTACTCGCGGTTGATTATAGATGATGCTGAATACGATTTTATAATCGCAGATGTAACATCTAGGGGTACATACGTCGATAGTAAAGACGCTTTCTTGTCCGATGGAACCAAATTAGGTACAATTGTTACTTACACAGATGGATAAATCCTCAATATACGTACTTCAGGTCGTCTATGCTGGCTTATGCTTCTATTAATTTACTTTCCACGATAAATAGATTTCCTGACGACGCAGTTAGAGTAGCCACTGATTCATTTTATATAGACATAAAACACATGGAAGCACTGGCTGAATTCACTAATTCAGACGAGAGTTGGGGATCATGGATAATTAAAAAGGAAATACTGCGTGATTATTCGAAATCAGCAGATGTTACAATTGAAAACAATTATTAGAACAATAATCAGATATCAGAAGTATTTAATGCACCGTAGTGTTCTGATCCAATATGTAGATATAAAACCAGTTACTTAAACGGCTGTAGTTGGTTAGGGAAGACGACTCGTGTGATCGAGTTATCGAAATCAAACATAATTGTTCTAACACCAACACACAGACTTGCAAAAGAGATGAAACAACAAGGGGTTAATGCTTGAACTTATCACAGTTTCTTTCGATGGAAAGGTGACGAATGGACTCCTGACAGAATGGGCGAGAAATATATTCCTGAAATCATCATTGTTTATGAGATATGCACAGTGTCGTTAGATGTATTACAAAGGTTTCTCGATTGGTTATTTCTAGCGAATACAAAAGTGATAATGTGTGGCAATCATGGTCAACAACCACCATCTGTCGGTTTATCCCCACATTATTGGCTAAAGAATTGTGTAGACTATTATGAAGAAATTAATACCGATCATATAGCACTTGATAAACAATTACGCGAGTTCAATAAACTAATTAGATTACAACCGGATAGAAACCAATGTGAAATAGTTTCGGAAACACCATTAAATGATTTTTGGGAAGCGTGGAGACCAACGGATTTGATAGTGGCAAGTAGAATGATAGCCAGAGACACACTTCAGATGAAATTATTTAACACGCATAAAGAAAAATTTGCAACACTTCCAGTGCTGCTGTGTAGGCCTACGGATACACGAAGAAAAAATATCGAAGTTGATATTCAAGGACAAAGTGAAAAGCAGATTCTAGTGTTAAATAATATTGTGTAAGTTGATATCAGTGTTGTCGAAGATGCATAGCGTGCTGATAAAACCCCATTAAAGACAGGATACGCAGCGACGATACATTCTTCGCACGGGTTGACTATATCCGATACAATTGTTTGTTTCATAGATAATCGCATCGAGTGGTCGAATTTAGTTTATCTTGCGGTGTCCAGAGTACGAAGAATAAATCAACTCCGAAGAGTTGTTTTAGATTATAATGACACTACAATGAGTGCTATTGTCAGCGATGATATAATCAGAAAAAATACGCATTGGTTATAAACAACAAGACAAAAGAAATAACAGAAAATTTGATATTGATGCCGAATTTATAATCACACTGAAGACGGTTTGCAGGTATATTTTATTTTTTAATTGCGTCGTTAGATTTTATATTAATTGTTCGAGAAATCTCATTTTTCAGCGCGGTAATTATGCCTGGTAATCTCTTGACCCATTCACGAGATCGTTTATCCATAATAAGTTCCTTCGCGTATTGATATCCAAATAACCGCTCAGCAATTGTGCGAATAAATCGTTCAATAATTGCCTGATCGCGATGTAGTGCAGTATGTCCTCGTCTGATGGTGACATTACGATGCTTCATTGTTGATAAGACTGCATCCTGAAATTCCTTGCCAGGATCAACTTGTAATAGATTTGGCCAATGCAGAGGACCCCTTCGGTAAAACCTTTAAATCGCAGAAGCCACTTCAGTTGATGATTTTGTCTTTAGAGGTTCTGCTTGTTTGTATCGACTCGCAACATCAACTTCGGTTAGCGCATACTTGTAAACACCATCATACGTCAGAAATAATATATCAGCCTGATGAACATCATTAACTACGCTGATATCAAAACGCGAGGAGTTGTTTTGTTCAGGCGGCGGTAGATAAATTTGCCATATCGCATGTTTGGATAACCAATCCGCTGCAGTGGTATTTTTCACCTTTGCGGCGCTAGCGAGTTTACCAATTGCTGATTTACCCCTCCAGTATCCTCTTGGAGAATAATAAATAGATTCCATGATGTTAGTAATTACCAGCACTAAAACATCAATTTACTTTTCATCGCCGATTTTATCAACCACGAAGCCAATTTTTCTTTGAAGGATTTATCAGTGATAGAATTCAATGCATGAATTAATTTGACATCTACGATATGTCTGTGTTGCAGATTACTGCTTTTATAAGCAGCATCATGAGCATGACACGCCTTATCAATAGCGATTATTGGGTTTTCACCGGGTCGGGGTTGGTTTTGATCATCGAGTATGATAAAAGTGTATAAAGTGTATATCAACGACAGACTGTCTTATTAAATCAAGATGTTCCAACGAAAAGTAATAAATCGGATATAGATTTTTAAAATCCAATTGTGATATTTGTAGACCAGTATCGACGTTTTGATCGCGCACCATATATGTAAACAGACATTTTAAAGGATTTTAGATTTGATATTTCATTTATAATATCATCAATATCTTCAGAGTTCATATTTAATTATATAATATATGTCTAATACAAAAATACATTGATATATTTTTCAAAAAATAAACAGTACTCGTGAGAAGCGGTTATTCATTGATTGGGTTCCTTATTAGGTTGTGTCTTTCATAGGGTTTGATGAGATATGATAAAAATGAATGATGGGCATGTCTACATTCATACAACCAGACATAATCCTGGGTTGTATGAATACAAAAAATATCCATACACAGCGAACAGTGTATGAATTATTCATGTATGATTTTCGACGCTAAAGCCCAATAATAACACAGACGATATAGTATATAAGTTGGTTATAGATGAAAGTTAAACTCAAAGGTGTGTGATCGCTATATCTTTCGTGTTTTTATGATAATTATAAACAGCATTTAAGTAAGACTGAATACTTGCAAAAACACTAAAAAAAGAATACAGTTGTTTGTAAACAGTTCGTATTTTATTCGTTTTTCTACAAAAAAAGATAATTGATTATCTCCGTTGAGAATCGTGATAATTATAACAGCCAATCAGAAGATAGCCCATCAAAATTGGTGACACAATCTAAGGGAGATAACTCTTTAATAGGCCGTAAATACACCTAAACAATTGTTAACTCATAGCAGCAGAGGTGGTGAATTCCAACGACGTTGGCGTCTTTTTTTTTCGGCCAAATGGACTCTTACAAGGAAGCTTTAATTTACCAAATATACCCTTCTATTATATATTTACTAGGAAGCCTCAATTTGTCAAATAAACCTTTCTAGTAAATATATAATAGAAGGAAGTCTCTCTGACGCCTACACAGTTGGTTTGTTCATCCTCCATGTTAACCCCATAGCAGCAGAGGGGGGTGCGCCAAAGACCATGGCATGTAGGTTGCAAGATTTTATTTTGTTTTCATAAAAGGTTTTTGCTTAACAATTATTTGCCTAAAAGTTGGTCTGTCCACCCCCTCTGCTGCTAAGAGCAATACATAGAATATCAGAATATCAGAAAAACAAAAGAAGGAACGGAGGAAAATTTAAAATCAGAAAACGAAAATAAAATGTAGAGAAAAGTAAAATAAAAAGATATGAAAACACCTATATAACAAAACAATTGCAATAACAAGAAAGAAATTAATGAACAAGAAAGGACATTTTTTAATAGAATGAACATGAAGGAAGTCCAAAGAGTATAAAGGAAAGGGAGGAACGATGCTAATGTATATCATAATAGGATAATTGTTAATATGTGGGAAATAAATTTGTAACTACAATTACAGTCATGAATAGACTAACAGGCACATAGTCTGCATAGGCTGTTGTTGCAAGAGTGGAGAGAGAGAGAGAGAGAGAGAGAGAGAGAGAGAGAGAGAGAGAGAGAGAGAGAGAGAGAGAGAGAGAGAGAGAGAGAGAGATGAATACATCAAATTACAAGGATGTAATCATTGTAAGGACAGTAGAATACGCTTTTGGATATTTCAAATTTTCAATAATTTTCTAAAACGTATCAAAATATCAACTTTCTATTCTTTAAATTGAGTTTCTACCTAGTATGTTGGAAATATCAAAACCTTAATTGGTGTATTCATGCATTTATGTAACAGGTTTGAGCTTTCTCATTTAAACTGCATTTCCATATCTTCCTTTTCTCTATGCATTTGAATTACCTTTTAAAATACTCTCACAAGAAGAATTCGAATTCATCCCTTCCCACTAATCACTGAATAAGGCAATACATATCTAGGTTTCACCTTATCAACATGGATTTTTTCTGGTCAAGAAACTGAACTAGCATGTATCGTGTCGTAGAATGCTTCCAGCGAGAGACAATAAAAACACAGTATGCACGGGTACATTACCCTTACTAATACACCTTCTCGTGTAGAGTTGAGGCAGGTCTCTGTCTCTTTGTAACTGACATACTGGTCTTTGGATCTTGACAAGGAGTCAACGTTTGCCTTTACTACTATGCACACTTGAAACGGTGTGAACTTTTGAATTGTTACAAGTCGCTATTAAGGGTTAAATTTAGTAGGATATATATATATATATATATATATATATATATATATATATATATATATATATATATACCTGTTATTATAACCAGTTTGGTTTCATTTTTTCTGTCTGTTCCTGTCTATACGTCTGTGTACACGTATGTCTATGCGTATGGTGCATCCATGAACGGTGAGCGTGGCCAATACAATTAGGTGGACCCAATTCAGGATAGCCGTGTGCTGTCTGTACGTATGTGTATGCGGGTATAAATGGCTGTCTGGGTGTCCGTGCATATATTCGGATATGGAAGATGAAGTAACCGACATGGCCATTTAAAGACAAAATCGCTAATACGCAAACGTGTTCGCATTCTGGATCCATGAAGAGTATGTGCGGTTGATACAAATTTGGGCCAATTCAAGAATTCTGGAGAACTGTGTAGTTTGGCAGTGGACACATTTCCAAGATTTTTCAAATATTTGTTTTGCTTCTTCTAATTGATTTTAGTTTCAATTGAGTACAATTGGAGTCATTTTGATTACATGCAATTATTTGAATCTCACTTTCATGATCCGAAATTACATGCGATTATTTGATTATTACTCATTACGTGAGATTATATGAATCTTATCGTCATACATTTGAATATAAGAATCATTTTTGGTTTTTTTTTTTCGTTTTCCTAAGTGTGAATGTTTGGATAGAATAACGGAATGAGACGTAAATTTCCATTTTTCATCACATTGTATTCTGTTGTCATTTGATTCACACATCCATTCCAATCTATCCCGTTACATATGTCAATTTTAATATTTGTTCTTTCATAGTTTGGAACATCTTGACTTCATGTGATTTCGAGCTAACATTTTCATAGTTCTGTTATATGGTTACACAAATATGTTGTGTAAATATTTAGCTCTAATAATAAATATATGTTACTGGAGCTTCTGAGGTCTTTATGTGCCTTCTTATCTAGTTGTTCCCCAGATGTTTATATGAAATACTATTTTTCCTTGAGTCATGCACATGTTTATATTATATATTGCTCTTATAATATAACTTTAACTACATAATGTGTGAGTGTGAAGACTTCCAACATGAATTCATCTCTTATGATATCCTTTTAAATTAATTCATATGTAGCATTTAAACACGTGGACTTTCCACCTAATTTGGTATTAGTCTTTCATCACATTTTGCAAACTCCTGGCCTTACATGATTTCGTGCTGAAAATATTGCATTTCTTAAATATGGGTATATATTTTACGAACATTCATCTTGAAGAATAAATTCACTTTGTCTTTGTTTCCAGTACTTTGAAAGACTTTTTGTACCTTTCTATCCAAGACTTACTCCTCAACAGTTTGAGAATTTAGTTATGATAATATTATAATTTATTATATTGCGTGTCATATACTTTTGAGGGTTTTACAACAAATTTTTATCACAGCAAATCTGAATTAGTATGATGTAAATTATGGATGTTGCAACATTAAGATTTGGATATCCCAAAGTTTAAGTACCATTGGCTTTATACATGCACTGTACAGTGGTTTACGAAGTCCTTCATAAGGTCAGATACTTATCATATTTAGATGATGACAATCGTTGTCATCTGAAGGTTGGAGTAGCTGGTTCTGTTTTGTGCGTGTGCAGGTTGCTTTTGATGCCAATCTTTGCAGGGAATGTCCGATTGCATAAGGGATAAGAGAGGGTTGCTGACACGCACTTTTTAGGTATGCCTCTTCATCACTGCAGCTGTTTACCTGCTAAATTCACACAGCTTAGAGCCTTTGCGCACCGTAATTCGATCGCTTGTTGTTTGCTCCTTGAAATCAGGGTTTATGTAGATTGCTTTAATGCAGCTTTCAGACTGTCTTCAATGCGTTTCTTCGGACCTTCATGTGATCACTGTCCTCGCCATATAATAGTCTCTTAGACAGCCTGTGGTCTGGCACGCGAACAACATGCCCCTCTCAGCGGAGCTGGGACTGCATCAGGATGGTTGGTATGGATGGATAAATCTGCTTTGGCGAGTACACCAGTGTCTGAAATCATGGCCTGTCACTTGATGATTTTCCTGAGAAATGTGGTGTGAAATTGGTTCAGCTTCCTGGAGTGGCGTGTTTACACAATCAACTTTTCGCATGCATTAAGTAGTGTCGGTAGAATAACTGCCTTGTTTATCTTTAGTTTGGTCTCGATGCTGTTGCCACTTCTACTTCAGACGTTGGCATACAGCCTGGCAAATGTTGGGCTGGCTCTGGCTATGCGGAGGTTCATCTCGTCGTCAATAGTGACGCTTTGTGTCAACGTGCTGCCAAGGTAGGTACAGCAGTTCACAACGTTGAGTTTTTGGTCCTTGACGGTGATTTTGGGCTCAACACAGGGCTTTCCATGTGCCAGTTGATGAGAGCTTTAGTCTTGAAGTCGCCAAGATTATCTACCATTGGAACGTCAACAATGACGGAGTGAAGATCCTCATATAACCTGACCTACATTTCACCATGCTTGGTCATGGTTGAAGCGGAGCATCATGTGATGGCAAGGTGCTTTCGTAACGACTTGAGGAGAAGTTTCATGGTCATGAGTCTGATCCGATTTGACAATTAGTGCTGTCTTCACTGCCCCTGTCACACATTGCACCTTCTCCTGCAAGTCGGGTATCGCTAAAGACAGCAATTTATACATTGTATCTGGCGAGTTCTTTTCATATTAAGTCGGATTTCCTCTGGGGTCTTTCCGAGTCGTCTCTGTCCAATAAGGTGCGTACACTCCATGCACCATGTGTGAGAGGAACACTTCTCATATTCTTCTTTGTATTTCAACCGCTGAAGTTAGGTACCTTCTAACCGCGGCAATCTAGCCAGAGGTGTTTAAAACAGGCAATGTTTAGGGCCCCCTTTCTAGCCCCTTTCCTAATGCCAAGGAGGAGAGCAGAGCATTTCTAAAGAGGGCTGCTATGAGTTTCAGCGGGCTACTAAACTCCACTGCTACTCCGTGTCAGTGGTGAACGACCCGTATGGCCTGATCATGTTTGCGGCTATGGCTGCCAGTGTACCCACACTTGCCGCATCGTCGCTTGCCTCTCGCCACATACATTTAGTGGGTGATGATATAGGATGGGTGGATGACACTCTTGTATCGGTAACACCCATCATTCAAGTCCGACGCTAACTTCCAATATACATTACGCACTAAACGTCGACCATAGTTTTGTAATACAAATCTGATTTTAAAAAATAAGAACACGTTTGTATAATTTGATTCCTTGTTATTAATGTCCGCTTCTCCTAGCATTAATGTTTCGTGGGTTTATGAACTTAGTTTATGTCATACTGTGCTACAGACTATATTTTGACGTACCCAAGTGCTGCGAAGAGTTATTGAGTTATGTAATCTTTAGAAGAGGCTTAATTTGGAGTTTTGACGCAAATATTCTCACACGTTGTGTTTATTTTAAATAATCTCCAAAATATTTCAAAGTAGTCGTATGTCAGTGTTTATGTTAATTTATTTTGTTTCAGCGCGTTTTGAAAAATGGCATAAGCTTTTAATTTCGCCTAATATATTGCATTCAACGCCCCATGCGATATACACTGAATATAGACATTTGACCTTTCAAACGAGAATAACTTTGGCTGTAACACTATTAGCTTTGTACAAATACAAGCGTTTAAAGTAATAATATTGATCGCCAGCGCCCACTATCAATGCCCGTGTTACTTCCAAAATATTCGAAAGGAATTCATATCCGTGTAATATTCAAATGAATTTCAAATTTCGTACGAGAAGCCCAAATGTCTTTGTAACTATCTATGGGTGCTTAACCTATGTAACAAAGAAAGAGCGCCAATCAAAGCTTCTCTAGTTAAAACATGAATTTATTTCCCTAAACTACAAAGTGAAAGAATTGAAAAAAACTTACAATAGATAAAAAAATTCATTAAAACGTCCTAACAGTTTTGTCGATTTCCAGTAATCCAGTTACTTCTAAGTGTGTCCTGTTGATACGTATAGTGTACTTATTACCAAAGCTGTATATTAATTACTATGTTTTTATTCCAAAATATACTTGAATAGCTGCTACACGGTGGAATCGTTCGAAAATAAATCCCAAATGTTCTTGAATATTCAACATATTAAACCGTAAAGTTGCTATTTTTTCCAAGTCTTGGAACAATTGTTTTTTTTTCTTTTGCACTACAATTCCATAAACAACATTAATTTAAAAATCAAAAATAAATAAATCAGTACGTTATTTTTAATTGTCAACAAATCATCTTGTTCAAACTGACTAATATAGAGATCGGTCAGGGACCTTTGCAGAAACAAGCGTGACCGCCAGTGATGGTCATATTAGGTCACGTACTATTTTTCCTAATTCTTTAGGCATCGGCCTTATAGTTTTATGAATGGAAAGTGATATGCACTTCACCTGATAATAACTCACCTTTAACGTGCACAATACAATGTTGAAATACCAGAAATGTTAACTAAATGACTCATACTAAAATCATTTTTTTGGAAAAAATATACATTGTGGAGCATTTTTTCAAATCAGCCTTGACCATGGAAACCTTTTGACCTGATACTGGTTTTAAAATATTTGTTTAAAGAATAAAGTTTGTGTATAGTAAAGATGTATTGTCAGCTCGTGAATGTGAAACTAATGAACGAATGCGTGCTGTATTCAAAACCCTCCTGACAGAATTTACAGTTTGAAAGACACAACCTCATAGCTACATTTTTCAAGATTATTTGAGAATAAAAATGACTGCAGAAAAATATGGAAACATTTTCTTAAATTCTGTTCAGAATTAAAACCGGGCAGTTATGCTAGTTCAGAAACATTAAAAACGTCTTAAATATCATTATCAGATCATTAGCTTCAGTACCTGGATGAGAAGTGTTCTGTCGAAACACACGACTGTTCACCCGTTGTAAAGTCTGAGTAGGTAAAAGTACCATTTCATGTATCATTTTAGATCCTTTACATATTGATTCAAAATATAATGGACAAGTTAGACTTTATGCAACCTGTTCAGCAAGACTAGATGGAATCTCGTTTACTAAATCAGGCTATCATCACAAGTTACTGCTCCTTCAATAACTAGCATTAAAACAAATTAAAATAATGTTACGGTAATATTTCCAGCTAATCTGAATGACACAATTGCATGAGGCACCCAAAGATATTTCGTATACACGATGCTCCAAGGTAATAGATGTTTGATATCCAATCGTATTATACTGAGTGAATATTCGCTATTACGACCATTAGTTGGATTGAAAGAAAGTGGTTACATTAACGAGATAGTCTCAACATATGGGTTGATATGTATGTATGTATGTATGTATGTATGTATGTATGTATGTATGTATGTATGTATGTATGTATGTATGTATGTATGTATGTATGTATGTATGTATGTATGTATGTATGTATGTATGTAGGTAGGTAGGTAGGTAGGTAGGTAGGTAGGTAGGTAGGTAGGTAGGTAGGTAGGTAGGTAGGTATGTATGTATGTATGTATGTATGTATGTATGTATGTATGTATGTATGTATGTATGTATGTATGTATGTATGTATAGATTAAATTTAGTTTTTATAATCTGAAGTCTATTATTGGCAAGAAAGCTCATTAAATTTTCTAAACATGGAAGAAGTTTATAATTGGTAGCTCACCTGAAACCCAAACCCCAAATTGTAATACCCTCCCTTTATATCTTTCATGTACATACCCCTGTTTACTGTTAGTATGATTAATTTCAGACGTGTGTAAATATGAAGATTTCCACATTACAGGTGTGCTGGACATCGACATTTGTAATATGCGTGTACGTTTTCTATTCTTAAGCGCGTGTGCATACGGTATATATTTGTAGAATATCCTTGAGCAAATAATGAAACTACTTGCAAAATAAAAGATTGTATTCTAGTGTAAATTATGCCCTTTTAATAAAAAAAGAAAAAAAGTTTATCAGTATATGTACAATTTATAATTTTAACCTTGATGCGCGTGGGGATCTTGTCGAATAATTCGTAACGAAAGGTGAATTATTGTTAACCAATTCGTGAATTGTGCGCAGATGAAAACACTAGACCATGCTCAGCATTGCAGTGATTCCTGATTAGGTGATGATGCACCAGTGGAGACAAAAATATAATTAAGGTGTTTAACCGATCCTGACAACTGATTGTGGAATACGAGGTATAATATAATATGATACCGAATACGTATGCTAATTATGCGTCGACAAAGAGGGGAAAATATGGTGAATATAAACAGACAAGTTCAAGGTCATTCATTGTGTACCTATATACTAACAATATGACTACGGGATGGATACAACCATGAAGCCAAAATGACTAGACAAATAACAATAAACATTCAAATAAAGAAGAAATACAACTAGAAACGGAGAAGTAAAGAATGAACCAATGGCTTGGTAACCCTGGATGTATTGCATGCTAGAATTTGGGTATGTTTTATTTTTATGTTTGGTCTTGTATATGTACAAATATTTCAGAAAGAAACTTTTCTATTACCCTCATTCATAAATTAGAATTATTTATAAATTCTAACATAGCTGAAAGCCATCCAGCCTAATAAATACCACATGTATGTCAGTTTGTAAAACGCACGAACGACAGTCGTTGTTTCTCCATGGGCGTATAAAATATTAGACGTATTTTCAAAAATTGTCTTCAGACACAAGGTTAATGATTATAAAATATTTTGTTTAATGATTTCTACTAGGTTAAAATGCATCAGAATAGTCTACTGCATTTGGCGTGACAATCTTTATAAAATTGTACTTGAGGTGATTTGTTAGCAATTTGTTCTAATAAATACCTTCTTTATCAGTGTGATACGACACATTCTTGAAATTTGCTCTTGAGGAAGTTTATTACTGTTAGGCCAGATATTTTATGTAAGACAAAATAATCAGACGAATCTAAATTATTTCAGGCGATAGGCTCGACAATAGAGTTGGCATCATGATACATTGCTTTGTGAATTAGCCTAGTAACAATGCAACCAAAACAGTTAAAATATTGGTAGATTCGATCTATGGCTAACTCAAAGGGCGTCTCTGAGCCTTTTTGGGTGAGAACATTGTCATTACAGTGACCGAATTTATGATGTATATTTAAGTTTAATTCTGTACTTCGCTTTACTTGAGGATTCGTAACTTATCATTTGTCAATGTTCAGTCTCTCTAAGTTAATTTTATGAGTTTCTTATTTGTATATATTGTATTTCAAATTACATATAAGGTTTGAAACCCTTTTCAGCTTTTCAGTTTCATTTTCAGTTTATTCCACTATGTCCCCTTGAACGTTCTTGAAACGGACTTCACTAAATGTCTCGTTATAATTTATAATTCTCGTAATTTATTTATATTGTTTTTTTGTTCTTTAACCGTGATATTGTTTGCAATTCTCTAATAATATGGAGTTTGTTGTTCTTTTTTTTAAACATTAGAAACATAAATTAACCTCTTATTTCTAATAAAACACTTTTGAAATAATTGATCTTTAAAAGAGAAGCTAATCTTAAAAATTTAAGTTAGTTCTAAGTTTTAAATTTGATGTAAGAGTCATATATTTGTTATTTTAATAGGGAATTGTGTAAATCACAATTGTTATATAGTGTAACGTCTTCAAGGTATCATGGTGTCACTTTCAGAAAGTTCTGTGTTTTTGTTTCTTTTTTCAAAAAATAAGAATTGTTTGAACTGGACAGGGGTCAGTTTCATAGACTAGTTCTATATATGAAACAGTGACACTAGTACAGCAGCTGCAATCCGTCTGCTTGTGGTAAATAAATTACAGATATATTTGTAACTCGAAGATGACACCGTCATTTTATCTAGTGACTAAGTAACAACTTTAAGTTTTTAAATTCTAAGTGTCATAAAACATAAGAAATCTGTGTTAAGAGGTTTGAAAGTACGCATCATAAAGTTCCACGTAGTGCTAAATATAAATTTAAAGCTCCTCAAAAACCTCTTTTAACTTTTATTGTTATGTATTTTATAATTTAATTATTGCACTTTCAGAAGGAAGTATTGCTCACTCTGGCTAATTTTCATTGTTCTGATTTCAATAACCATAGCGACGTTGGATAAGAGGGCTGAGTGTCAATGAGTGACTCTTAAGACATCGTTTAGAATATTGGGATGTGATATAACACTTTTCGAATAAACTGAAGGATTACAGTTTAGACTAGGTCGAATGACCTATCAAGAACTGGATATAAAACTGTTAAATAGTGCAAATATGTTGTCCACTCTACAGGTTTAAGACTCGTAATAGTCGATTATACAATGTGAATATAAAACAATATGCAAAAACATAGTGTACAATCTATCTAAACGGGAACTACATCACATGGCAAACACGGCTTACTCATTTTCTCTGATAAAGTTTATTTTAACCGACACTATGGATCCAAGTTGATGTAAAATAGTCCGAGGTATTGAATCGTTGATTACCGATAGGAAATCCTGTATATATTTATTTAAATGTCATTCAGTGTAACTTGTAATATTAGATATTGAAATATTATTGAGTTAATATTGTGTTTGTTTGTGGAGACAGATGGACTGTAACTACAGGGATTAACCGGATGGGTGTTATGGTTAAATCCAAATTCATCCAGTATTTATAGTTGTAATATACAATGCGGTTTACGTAAGTATGCGCTCTGAGTCAATCCGATTTAGGATGGACTCAGTTTGTAGAATCTAATTTAGAGAGAGAGAGAGAGAGAGAGAGAGAGAGAGAGAGAGAGAGAGAGAGAGAGAGAGAGAGAGAGAGGTTTCTGCAGCATCTTAATACTTACAAGAATGTGACTCAGGTTCTGATAATTGCATTGCGACGCAATCCAGAAGATGACGAAAACAAAAGCAGGCAAAATGAGCTGAAAAAATATATTGTCAAATGTTGAGATTGACTGGATAAAGCGTTGGTTATTGTGACATGCATCTTTCTTTCTGGTACAATCCTTAATGCATATATCTAAATAGCTCCAATACACATGCATTCATTTAATTATATCTATCTATCTATCTATCTATCTATCTATCTATCTATCTATCTGTCTGTCTGTCTGTCTGTCTGTCTGTCTGTCTGTCTGTCTGTCTGTCTGTCTGTCTGTCTGTCTGTCCGTCCCTCCGTCTCTCTGTCTGTCTGTCTGTTTGTCTGTCTGTCCGTCCGTCCGTCCCTCCGTACTTCCATACATCTGTCTATCTAGCGATCTATGTATTATATATATGAAACTGTACTAACATGACACATGATTAGCATATATACATTTTTTCTTTAATTTGTGTCCGTGAGTGAGGTTCATTGATGCTTTATTTAGCTGCCGTTGATATGTTTCTAAGTTCTTACAAGATAGTTGGGCATAAAAGATAAGCATCAATTGTTATTAAGTTTAATTACAATTTTCTTTGGAATAATAATAATAATAATAATAATAATAATAATAATAATACTGCTACTACTACTACTACTACTACTACTACTACTACTAATAATAATAATAATAATAATATTTAAATACTGATATGTATGTGATTACCGATGCAAATATGATGGTAATTTCTTACCGACAGGTGAACTACCGTCAGAAATAAATGCGACGTTGCTCCACAAACTGATCATGCTAACAACCAGATTAACAACTTGAATTATGTGATGTGCCACTATCACGTTCTGTAGTGTGCGATTCACTTCCATTTCCGCTCCTAGTGTAGGAATGAAACTACTTAATGTCTGAAAAAGATTAAGTTACTAATTCGTTAACGTCATCGGCTATCATATGTCAATATGTGCTAGTCATCGTTTTCACAATTATCTCCAGAATTGGAATTTCTCTGGAAATTATCATCAATAGGAATCCCTTGCATTTATTATGTCAAGAAAGCGACACGAATGATATACGTGAAAATCATGAACTATTTGAAGGAGTACGTGGCAAACACGCAATGTAACTGACTGTGGTTCCTTTAAGCAGTTTATTTTAAATGACGTTATGAAGTCAAACAAGCAATTTTACATTCTAAATTGGTAAAACAAAAATAGCTAAACCGAAAAATGCGTCCATTTTTTCACTTATTTGATCTTATGGGTCTAAAAAAATTCAAGCTTACATGACATTCTAGAAAAGGCGTCAATCCTAATTGAACGTGTGCTGTAATACAATTACAATTTCGGTATCATGTACTCCTGTGCCACTGTGTTATGTTTTAAAG
The DNA here is from genome assembly GCA_030141615.1 of Unio pictorum. Lineage (NCBI taxonomy): Eukaryota > Metazoa > Mollusca > Bivalvia > Unionida > Unionidae > Unio > Unio pictorum. The sequence continues at coordinate 3,760,539 of JARLTB010000161.1, read as the reverse complement.
ACATGAAAGGAATATACCAACAAAATATATTTTTATGCAAAAGAGCTTAATATAAACTCTTAGAAGTCCAACAGATGTTCGCATGGAAATTCCACCTAACACTTCTGATTTACTGCATTATAGATATGATTGTGTCTGTCTATGTACACTTTAGTCTTTGTTCTGTCTATACTGCGCCTCCTATTCTCCTCAACATATTTAGTTTCCAAGATGATATCGAGAGAGACTTGGGGTCACAAACTTGTGCCTTAGTCACTCACCTTTTTAATTATTCTAATGCTGACCAACCAAGTAATGTAGATCATTATTTCTACCTTTAGGCCGAGAAAGGGGACAGTGTCTTTCATTGGAAAAGTATTTTCATAAAGAAGTCTGATAAATTATATTTTAATTCTTCTAAGTCCATAGTCTTATATGCTGATGTGAATTGTTGTTTGTATCTTCTTTTTGATGATAATCCATACTAATATAGAATACAGCAGTTATCATTTATGGTAGTTTAAACAATGTCAATTTGATGCAAATAATGATTAAAAGTGTCGATTCACGATATATGAAAAGCGGCAGTACTATGTATGCGGATAAGTAAGAGCGATAATGTCAATCTGCATCCTTAAAATATACATTGTCAAAGTAATTCAATATCTAGATAAAACTGCCCGTCGTCCACTACTACATAATTCATAACCAATTCTGCATTATAGCAATGCCAACGAGGAAAGAGATCTTCAGATCAACATAATTACCAGTTTAATGTAACTTTACAGGATTTGAAACAAAACATATTTTTATCGAATGAACAACATTTACTTGTCATTGATGAGCAATGACAATATATGCAGAACATAGAATGATAACACTACTATTCCTGCATTAATGATAATATTTGCAGCATTAAATGTAAGTTTACTTTTCTAATTAGACAAATCCCACAATAAAGAGGTGATATCAACAGTAAATGTCATCTGGCTAAAGGTTGTTTTTCTTTGGCACACACCATATCATGATTTAATACGATAAGAAAGCGTTAAATATCAAAATAAACTGAACAAAGATTTTAATATCATAATGTTCGTGTTTACCTTTCTTGTCTTTTAGCTTGGTATCTAGCCAATACAAACAGCAATTCCTATAGCCATATTTCTATCTCAATCATTTGAATACAGATCAAATATAAGATAATACATGTTACTAGTTTATCAAACTGGTAAATTGGAATTAATGCAAAGAGAAATGTTTCATTAAATGATGTGCCATAACAAAGATTTATAAGACAAAAGCTCACTGAATATAAAACTTCGAAATTTGGTTAACCTGATTGTGGAAACGTTTCATTTTTATGATGGAAAACGTAACGAATTACAAGGATATATACATAACACATTAACTGTATATCAAGAATATGATGAGTAGGAATATTAGATTATAAGATTATGTTAAAATACAACATGATTTAACAATTAGACTTTTAACGTAACGAATGACACAGCAAGGCATTCAATCTAAATGTTGAAGATTTACCCCAAACCATTATTGTTGGCATAATAAAGCGATAATTATATTGATTTATTGTAACGGCGCACATACATGTTATGCTAATTATCGACAAACAATAGATTATATGTGAAAGCGTTAAAACATTAATGTTTTAATATCGACCAGCGATACAAAAACTAAATAGTTAAAAGTAGCACGCAAGATGGTAACGGTATCATATAAAGCTTCTCGATCAATGGGGAATGAAAATATGCATAGTAATGAAGACGGATGAAAAGATGTTGAAAATAATTGGTGGTATTTACAAGACAGAAAAGTACTCTAGGTGATGGCCTAAAAGTAATAGTTTAAAATAAAGATTTACTTCCTTCAAGAAATCTATAATGCGAGTGATATTTTTAGCACCAATAGTTCCTTCATTTTATGCAGATTATAATACTTATCACGCTTAAGTTGCATATAGAAACACTCCAAATGGTTCATTGCACATAACGCACTCTGGTGGATCTTCACCTCTTAGTAAGTTTAAGTGGGTTATGTACGTATGACCAATTAAAATTATTATAATGATTACCTCATCGCTACGGATGGTTGGTTCTCTAGGAAGAGTACATTCTCCTAGGGTTGATTTGATGGCGTGAAGTTTGTCATGTTATTCACTGCATCATTCCACGATGCCTGAAACCTTTGGCTTAAATACTCATGGATACGAGGTTTAAAATCATTATTCGATATTTTAAAATCAGATGGATCTTGAGATAGGGCTATTTTAGTAGCGTGAACTGCTTTTTCATTATCTTTACTACCAATATGGCTAGGTAACAAATATTATATGCTATTGTGGTAGGTACTCAGCTCAGTACGTTAGTCAGCAGATTGATTAGCAATCGGTTCTTCAGTTTTCTATTGTATAGTCACTGATGCACTGTTAGTGAGTCACAGAAGATTGATTGATTGTTTTTTAAAAGCTCACCTCCACTTTGGGATATTTATTGCCAGACAATACGTTATATGCATAAACGTTTAAATATGGTAAAATGTATAAAATTAACCAGTGATATAAAAAAAACTAAATAGGTGAAAGTAAAATGGTAAGATGGTAGTAATACAATTTGAAGCTTCTCGATCAATTGGAGATCTAAATGGTGTATGTTAATGAGGACAGATGAAAATATGTTGAAAATAAGTGCCGGTACTTACATTACATAAAAATGCTCAAGGTGATAGAATCCAACTTATAATTTATATTATATGTTTACTTCCTTCAAGAAATCTGAAATACAAGTGATATTTATTATATCAGATTTTTTTTCCCATCGTGTAATGTAAAAAGTACTTTTGGTTGTTTAAAGAGCCAAAGAGGTGTTTTAGAGACAATCATTTATTGAATTGTAGAAATATAAATTTTGTTAATGTCAATGATATTCTGAGGCCAAATGAAGGTATGATATTTGACTTGTTTTCGACAAGATTTTGTATTTGGGTTGAAAAACAGTCGAAAATGCAGGATTCAGAGAGATTGATACTAGTTTGAGAGCATACTGTGCTTCATCAATTGTGTAGTTAATATATTAAATTTAGGGAGATTGAAAAGTGATCACTGCTGTAAAGGTCATCAGCGATCCTCAATTCATAGTCCAAAAGCAGCGTAGTATAGCAAATTGTCAAGTCCATACACGTGTATGAACCCATTCCTGGGTGTACATATGTCGGTGATTTAGCATTATATTGTGACATCTGCTGTGTATGTGATTTAATTCCCATAGAATGTTAGGGATATTAAAATCCCCGAGTAAAACAAAGGGCTCCGAAATTTTTGGAAGAATATTTTCTAATTTGTTTGATACTATGTTAGTGTTTTGTGGTATGCAAATATAGCAAAAGGTAATCACTTGATGTAAAGGAACGCTTACAGCAACGGCTTGCATATTTATTTTTTTACCGGATGACGCTGTGAGGACTCTATTCTTTACAAGAACAGAAAGTCCTCCTAAAGCCGTGTCGACCTTTGAATGTTTCCTGTTGACAAAGTACTGCAGGATCATTGCCATTTGGAAGCAGGAGAATATCATTGTAGTTGACTTTCAATCCTCGACTGATGCAATGTATGATGCTGTTCATTATAGGTTTATGCTGGACATTGTGGAGATTGTTTGGACCTTTCGCAGAGGTTATCTGTTTGATTATTTGTCTGGAGTCTGTATGGGGTATGTATTTTTGTTGCTCAGTTTGTAGGCACCCTGAGTACATGGAATAGTTTCTTCTGCCTCAATGTTCTCAATGCCTCCAGACCTGTTTTAGTGTTTGGATTAATCATTTGACCCCTCTTATTGCTTATTTCCATGCAATGTACTTGCATTCATTGGTGAGTTCGGTGGTGGGGTGTTAGTGAAAGTTGCTTGTGTAGATGCCGCCTTCTTTCATGGTTGGTAATGGGGTGATGTTAGTACGTTTTGTTTATTCGGGTGCATTAATCCGTGCTTGAACGTCCTTTGTTGTTTTGTGATTGTCTTTTACGAGAGTGGAGACGATTGGGCCAGGAAGGGATGATTTTCCCTGGACAAGTTTTCTGGATTCCTGATAGAGAATGTTAGATGTGTATTTTACCCTCTGAATCTCCTCCTGTTTCCAAGTATCACAATCTTTTAAAATTTGCGTGATGCTCCTTGTCGCAGTTGACACAATGCGGAGTTGCTCTACAATCAGATTCCTGATGATAATTGTGTCGCATCGGCCACATATTTTAACCTTTTAGCAGCAGTCGTCATGATGACCTTTAGCGTCGAAGGGGGATGGGTGTGTATATCTCGACCTTCACTTGCCAAATGCAGCTTTGACTACTTTGGGTACTGATGGTTTGTTGAAGGTGAGTAAAACTGTGTCCTACAGGTTATTATTAGGTCTTATAAGTATCCTACATACTGCTGTGACATCTTCATTTTTCATCCATTCTATGACATCTGTATCGTTGACCCCAGCCCGGTCACGACCGGGGAACACGCCTTTGGACGTATTGAGTGTCTCCGAGCGATTGGTGTCACGGGAATATCGAGCAATGTTTCCAGTTTCATCGTCATCGCCTGTTTCACCTATTTCCTCACACATAACAAGAAAGTAAACTATAGAATTGGTCCGACTTATCTCACTATGTGTCGTAAGAGGCGACTAAGTAGAGGCAACCTGTTTTTTCCGTGGGTTTCGAATCGTGTCGCGGGAGGAAAGGATCCTGTTAGTTGCAACACACTTAATTTGCCTCTACTTCTACTATATGGGTGGTCGAGATGGGGCTGGTCTCGACAAATCGGTCGGTCTTTATTTACTTGCTCACCTTCACTATCTCTTGTATTTATCTTTATACCACCGTTGCCAATATATTCTATACCTTTCGCTTTTACTTGCCCAAGTTTTAGAAGACCTCGTAGAAGGAGATGTCTCAACGGGTCAATCGGGAGGTAATTTTACTGACTCTTTGAAAGAAACTCCATGAGTCAATCCCAGGTAATTTTATCTAACGAATATAGGATCTGTGTATCAGTGGGATTTGAATATGAAATGTTAACTAATAATCATAGAAATTTCCAAAACAAAAACCAGCAACAAACGTATCAGAACAAAGTTTGACTATAATTAAGAACCACGTGGCGTGGAATCATTTCCACGCTTCATTGTTATTCAGTCTAAGGATTACAAACAACAACTTGCTGCACTGTCTCAATTTGTTAGTAACAAAAAACATTTCGGGATCCACTGGCACACCCAAAGGGTAAACAAAAATAAAATCCGGTTGCCTTCTTGTTGCGTGTAAGCGAAAGGGTAAATCAGATAATATCATGAAAATGAAAATCTTTTTCGATATTTCCAGTGACCTCATTCGCCCACTCTACATTGGAAAGAGCTGTCTTGACTTGGCTGGAGTCACCGACACAGAAATCATTGAGGGGATAAAACATGAATGTGTCAATACGGTACGTAAAACACGTATTAAACTTAATAACAATCTGCAGGACACCAATACATTTGTACCTTTAACAAGCCAACAGTACCCAAAGTAGTCAACATTGGGTTTTTGCAAGTAAAACAAGTAATGGTACAAATATACATTCCAAATTCCCTTCGATGCTATAAGTGTTAAAAATAAGGCCATCACGAAGACCAATGTTCCAAAGTCGAAATATGTGGCAGATGCGGAGACCACTCTCATCAGGAATGTGATTGTAGAGCAACTCCGCATTGTATCAACTGTCATAAGGAACATCACCCCAATTCCAAGGATTGCTATACATGGAAACAGGAGAATGAGATTCAGAGGGTAAAATTTACACCAAACATTCCTTACCTTTAGGCCTGAAAATTTGTCCAGGCAAAAAGTCCCTTCCTAGTCCATCCTTTTCCACATAACATCTCCCCAAACTGCATTCAATAAGAACTCACAACCAAAATCACCAAACAATAAACACAAATCACAAACAAATAAGAAGCGAAGGGGTCAGATGAATTGTACAGCAGTTTTGGAGACTGTGATAGCATGAATGCAGAAGAAACTGCTTGATTTACGCAAGGTGGCTCCAAACGTATTAAAATTAAATTCAATCCCGTACTTCATTCAGACAAATAACAACTCACATTTCCTCCGTAAATGGTCTAACCTAAATCCAAAATCGTCCGCTTAACTTTATAATGAAGAACGCCATCATACAATGGAACTGTCGAGGACTTAAAGCTAACTACATTGATGTTCTTCTGCTTTTAAATGACCACGATAATTCAGTACTATGTTTACAGAAAACATTCCTGAAAGAGACCTATAACATTACATTTAAAGATTTTTCCCTGTTTAACATACTTTCAAAACGCTAACAGGGCCTCAGTAGGAGTCTCTGTTGTTGTGAACAATAGAGCACTCCACAGAGTCATCCCTTTAAATACAAATTTACAATTCATTGCTGTAAGCGTCACTTTACATCGAGTGATTACCTTTTGCTCTATTTATTTACCACCAAACACCAACCTAGTTGCACATGAATTAGACAAACTTGTACCACAACTTCCCAGCACCCTTCCTTGAACTTTATGATTTTAACGCCGCCCATAACCCCATAACGATCTATGGGAATCAAATCAAATAAACGAAAGAGGCCACAAAGTAGAAGGTTTCATTTCTAGATATGATCTGTGTCTGTACATCACTAACTCACCCACATATTTATACCCAGAAATGGGTACATACACGTCCAACGATTTGACAATTTGTTCTCTTTCGTTGCTTTTGGATTATGAATGGAATGTCGCTGATGACCTTCACAGCAGCGATCAATTTCCAATTAAAATTGAAAATATCTTAAATATTGATGACTCAATTTCACAATTGAATATAAAGAAGGTTTACAGTGTTATGTTTGAAACATTATGTAACACGAAACTAAATAATGATACAGTATTCAACGCTCTTAATCCTATACAGAATTTTAATTCAATTATAATTGCGATTACAGAAAAATATATTCCAAAGTCCTAACCGAACAGTTGAAAAAAAACCCAAACCATGGGTGACCAAGGAATGCAAAGAAGCCATTAGACAACAACGAGAAGCATTACAAAAATTCAACAATCGTCCAACGCATGAAAATTTATAGCAGTTTCAATTAAACAAGTCTGGATACTATTCGATAAATATATTGGAAGAGAAAAAACCATTTTTTCAGACACCTGAAAACAAACAATATATTTTTAGTACGAAACGTGACATAGCCAATATTGCAGAGAGTTTCTCAAAATACTCTTCATAATCTACTAATTCCGAAGCCTTCCGAAGATTAAAAACTCAAAAAGAAAAGTCACGTCTAAAAATCACATCCAACAGCAATGAAAGCTTAAACAAGCTGTTTTTACTATTGGAGCTTAAGGAGGCTTTATATAAGACCCATGACACATCCGCTTAGCCTGATGAAGTATTTTACCAGTTCTTAAAACACCTCCCAGAATTATCACTAACATTGTCACAAGATGAAGCCGGGTTGCTGCTGAATTATTGAAGACACCAACAGCATCTGCGTTAATAAGATGTTTATTTATACACGCAATTTAAATGTGAACAAATCTGACACCATTATAAACAAAAGATGAAGAAAAAGTATAAGGTTCCTAACATGGAACTCTCAACAACAAGTAACTCAATGACTCAAACCTCAATGGATGATTTCAACGAAAGGCATTCGAAACTGACGTGAATAACATCTTACTACTTTATCAACAAATACAAGTATATATATATATATATATATATATATATATATATATATATATATATATATATATATATATATATATATGAATTTACAAACACATATATATGAATTTACAAATAAATATATAGCTCGTATAACTAGACAGATGTAAAGACCTATACTTTTGGTTACATCGTTCATATAACGACTTATTATAGGAAAGGCACTTAGGTTATGATGTTATCGTACATGTAACGATTTAACAATATAAAAGTTGAAAGTACAAGTTCATGAATTTATCGCTCAAATAACGAAACTGATATTTAAATGTGAAATATTTGCTCAGATGGTAATAGCAATGATATGGAACACGTATTTTATAGCTATCGTGGCGTCCATTTGACGTCCAAGATGTTTCTCCGGTTCCACACGCTCTAGTCAATGGTTGCGGAGTCGACACGCATGGTCCACTTGCCCCTGTCTGTTTGAAGGATCCCTCGATAGCCCTTGCATTCAACACATACCCAATGGTCGCGAAGCCTTTTTCCCTCGATTTGAGAACACCAGTACACTCTTCCGAACTAACGTCACCAGACACCGCGTATACGTCACAAGAAACCACACAGTTCTGCGACCTCACTTCACCCAATTATATATAATACATATATATATAACGCAGCATACACAAAGGCAGCATACACAAAGTACCATACAGAGGCAGAACAACTCGAGCACACACACAGGAATCACCCGGTCAGCATAGACAAGCCCCACACACGGTCAGCACACGTTCACTACAACATGGCACCACAACACGAGCAATATAGTCCAGCCCCACACACGGTCACACAAGGACCCAACACACGGTCACCTAAAATTAAAACAACCATACGTATGATACATATGACACGGTTAAGTACTTCTACCTTAATATATGATGCCCATGCGCGCACATGAAATAGTTATCCATGAACATTAAACGTTCAGTGCATGCAGCGTATATTGAAACTAGAGTTTGTCTGTTCAGTTACAAAAATCTCAAAACAGACTATAGTATTACTAATATCATGGTGCTGTATAACCTAGGTATGTACGCGGTTGAATTTAGAATAAATACTAACACATCTGATATATGAAACAATTCTGTCATATAAAACGAATAGCGATAAGAATTTAATCTTAAATCTATTTACCTCTTTAGCTGAAGTTTTGCTTCTTTAAAGCGCGATTCTTTTTGAAAAGACTGTAATGTAATGCAATGTGATGTTTACTGAGTATTGACTCTATAATATACCCTAGCTGTGACAGATATCAGCAGCTAGGTACTTCGACTTTAAACTGAAGGCAATTCGCATATGCAGCATGACATGAGTTTCACTCGCTATTTCGAAATAACTGGAGCCGATAATTAATAAACCACCCTCAGTGACGCTGTACGCGGCAGCGAAACCCGTGTACATTTTTGCCCACATATACATATTGATCCCTGTCGTACACAATTCCGTGACAAACATCTCTTCTGAAAATATTTAATGATTAATGGATTGCTGGTAATATACCCTAGAGTTGGAATGAAGCAACAGTAATACGAGTTCCCAAACCAGGTAAATATGCCGAAGATCCAATCGGCTCATTGCACTGATAATCTGTGGTGCAAAACAATGGAACGAATGATTAATTCTCGACTTGTATGGTACTTGGAAAGTGGCTTCATAACTGGTTGTAGTACCAACGGTCATCTGATTAGACTGGACAAATTTATTAACGACGCATTTTTCAAAATGGAATATTTAGTAGCAACCTTCATTGATTTAGAAAAGTCATATGACACAACATGGAGGTACGAGATACTAAATGACCTGCAAGATCTGGGTCTAAAAGACAGTTTCACATTTTCTCTTTGACAGAGAATTCAAAGTACGAGTGAGCCCTACCCTCTGCTATATGCACCAGCAACTGATGGGTCTTACCCAGGACATTATTAAAGTAGTTTCACACACAGATTTGTGTGCTGATAAAAATGTCACCCCCAATGTGTATATAACATTTATCCGCTCCAAACTAGACTATGAATGCGTTGTTTATGGTTCAGCTAAGAAGTCATATTTGAAAATGCTTGATTCAATGCATCATTATGGAACAAGACTCGCCCTGGGAGCGTATAAGACATCTCCATGTGAAAGCCTTCTCGCGGAAGCGAATGAACCACTTATATCGCATCGCTGAAAAATGCGTTCTTCACGGTACGCTCTCAAACTAAGATCAAACCCTCTGAACCCTGCATTGTCGGCTGTTTTCCAATCCAAATACACAACTTTATATGAAAAGAAACCAAATGCCATACATTAATTTGGCATCAGAATATCATACAGCCTTGACGATATCAAAATTAATCTCTCTACAGTTGAGAAAACGTTTGTCTCGAAAACACCACTTTGGCCCCTTAAACAACACAAAGTGCTTTTTACGTTACTCGATGTTAATCAATCTGAGGCAAACCCTTCCATCTTCCACATGTCCTATGATGAAATTCTCACCGAATTTGGAAACTATTCTAGAATTTGTATTTATGGATGAGGCAATGGTTGATGCAGCCTTCGTTAGTGGCAAACATATAACAAACGTTCGTTTGCCAAACGATGCGTCCATTTGTTTCAGCGGAAATCAGAGCAATAATTCTTGCTCTGGAAAATATTGAGAATAAACATATATTAAATAGCATTATCGTATGTGACTCACTGTCATTGCTTCAGTCACTACACAATAGAAAACTGGAAAACCCATTATTAACCAATCTCCTTGCTAAAAATACTGAGCTTAGTACCTCGTATAATATAGATTACTGTTGGTTACCTAGCCATATTTGTATTAAAGGTGATGAAGAAGCAGATCGCGCTACTCAAATTGTTCTATCCCAAGAAGCATCTGATTTTAAATTACCGTTTACTTATTTCAAACCTCCTATCAAAAAGTACCTACGCCAAACGTGGCCGGCATCATGGAATGATGCAGTAAATAACAAACGTCACGCCATCAAAACAACTCTAGGAGAATGGACTTCTTTCTTCAGAACCATCCGTAGAGTATAGGTAGTCATTGCAAGAATCAGAATTGGTCATACATACATAACTCTCTCCCACATACTAAAAGGTGAAGATCCACCAGAGTGCGTTTATCGCAATGAACCATTCACTGTTGAGCACATTATGATCGAGTGTTTTCACCTGCAACCTACGCCGCATGATAAATTATTATAATGTACATGACACGAAGGAACGTTTTGATACTATACATATCACTTGTAGTTTCGATTTCCTAAAGGAAGTAAATCTTTTTTTAAAAAAACTATAACTTGCATGCCATCACCTTGAGCATTTTTATCTATTGTAAATACCGCCCCTTATTTGCAACATCTTTTCATCAATATACACCATTTACATCTCCCGCTGAATGGGAAGCTTAATGTGTTATTGTTAGCAAATTCTAAACGTCTTATTTTAAACTATTTGGTTTCCTATATCGATAGTCGATATTAAACCTTTTAGTATTTTTATTTACATTTTTTTATATGTACAAATACAATCCTTTGCATAGCGCTAAATAGAATAAAAGTGCTGGTGTGCCGTTAAAAATCAACCAATATATCTATCTCTCTTGCATACTTGTTTAACAGAAACGCTTAACATTGATTACTTGCACATACACTTGTGTAAATGACGAAAGTGTGAACATAATATGTCACTTATCGAGTTATAGATTGTGTGCATTCATGCCAACAAATCGTCTTTTAGCTTGATATTTAAGCTGACTGAAAATGGTGGATCATATATAATCACATCCTTTTTGGTTCTTCTTAAGTGTCTGAAATTCGAATCTTGTGATTTATCCTCTAAATGGACGAATATAAACTGTGATATGAAACACAACATAATGCTGAAGTGTAAGTAGAAAATATAGCTAAACATCCTTGACAAAATTCACCATACTTACGAAGCTGGTCATACTGGATGCTCATGGTGGTAAATAGTTTAATTCAGTTGCTCCAATGGACACATTCAAAACGTAGTACTGTAAAAATACAGACATTTATTTATTATTCTCAAAGATGAAGTACTGTTGTTTTACATATTCCCAACATTGGTAAATGCGCTTCCGTGTATTCACTAGTCGAACTCACTGCTATAGCATTACTGAAGTTACGCAAAATTAAATTAATCGTCTCTACTGGGGTAAAATGCATCTTCTTAATTAACGCCAATGGATAGATAATAATGTTCAGAGAACATGATTTATAAGTTGTTATCTGTGTTTGTTTATATAATTAAAATTCTCATTTATTTTAAACTTTTTAAATGACAGGCAGTTAAACACTGAAGACCTATTTTCCGTCTTGTTTTATGCTTTAGATGAAGTTTATCAGTTTTGTGCCATCAATCGTATATAAAATAAAAGCCAGAATAGGAAACAATACTATTACATATTTAAATCAAAAAATACTTTTAAACAATAGGTTATTCCTGTCGCTACCGTTCTCAAAACGATACTCTGCTTTTGCAAATGAGCTCAGTCTATGTCAAACATCAACATGAACCACGTTGCAGTGTATTTGATGTGTGACCTACTGCTTGTGAGGATGGGAATAAAGAAGCTAAATATTTAGTTATTTTTCCAGTTTTGATTTTTGGATCTGCTCTCAATGAACAAATTTGAATTTCTGTAAGACCCTAACTACAAATATGGCCACATACATGTCATTATGTGAGTACAGTGTTTTCATTGTGGAGATTAGTTAATCTAAACAAAACAAAATAATGTAAGATCCATAAAACATAAACCTGTTTGAAACGAAAGAATATTAATACACATACCTTTCTCTTCTAGTTTCTGCAATTGCCTTTGTGTAACCGCGCATCTACTGCATATTTTGAACGGGTAGACCAGGAAGAGGCCCAGTAACATTGGTAATGAAAGAGTATTGCATAATACAAATTAACATTTCTTTAGATCATTGTGTGAAATTTGATCCCACCTTGGTTAATACATACATTTATTTTACCTTCCTGTTTATACACGTTGTGAAAGATTGATATACATTATGATTTAATTTAAATAATCTACCTTTAATGTATTTCCCATACCCTTTTTGACCCTTTAGACTATCCATACAACTTGTGGGAATATATCGATTTTGAACAGGCTAGAGATAAATCGGAGTGTTGCAATTTCTAGTGGAAGAGAGAACTGTTTGCCAAGATATAAAAATATGTGTTAAGATCATTTAGAAAGTCAGATCTCGTTATATTTTTAAAGCGCTGAATCATAACGGAGTTGTGATTGGGCTTGATGTTGGGTTGGGGTTATTACATTGATTTCCGGTTACGTTTAGAAAATGTAATACCCTCTTGTCTACATATCTTAGTTTATGTGTAAATCATGTTTATTACTTTCCAAGATTTAAAATAATGTGATACATTAAATTTAACCCGTTTATCTTTGAAAAGATGACTGTAAATTTTGAAGTAACTTTATCTGGCCTTACCACACCGACAGTGAAAGATTGATCTCTATGACAGATTGGAAGACGCATGATAAAGTATTATCTGATAAATACTTATTTCAACTAGCGTCTAGCACTTTTCGGTCAAAACGCAATTGACATCATGGTAAATATTGTATCAGTTGGTCGTAAGCAGGTCATAGTACACCTACATGCACATGTGTATGTATTCCCTACCAGCTTCCACGTTCAGCAGGTCACAAAACATTCCTCCTTACGATTCGTGCGTTGTTACCAAGAGCATATTCTCTAATCCAGATCTCTTTGAAAACAGACTCGGTTTGTTTTTCACTCCTCTCGCGATATGACTTATATGAGCAGATAAGCGTATATTATCCGTAGGTTTTTTGGTAGAGTATATCTACGGCCGTCGTGTAACCCATCCAATCCACTTCGATTGATGATGATTTGCCGTTGAATGTTGGAAGGTGATTTGACATTATTTGCTGGATAGACGAGAGGACCGTCCCAGACCTGGCTTGTACCGCATGATATTCCAAAAAGACGTCTTCAGGATGATGACATTAATTAGATCCATCCAACAACAGGAGTGTTAAATCATGTCTCACCCACCCCTTCCGTTCCTTGCCAGAGAAATATAGCGGTCCAATGTTGACACTGCATGTAAGGAAAAGAGTGTTTTCCCAGATGTGATTTAAAAGATGTAATTAGCAGATATAATGTCATAGGTACGTTCTTTCACCTTATATGCTTGTTTCGTGGTTACTGGATATTGAGTGGTGTACTCTCTCTCTCTCTCTCTCTCTCTCTCTCTCTCTCTCTCTCTCTCTCTCTCTCTCTCTCTCTCATGCAACAACTGCCTATGCAGACTGTGTGATTGCTAGTCTATTCATGGTTGTAATTTTAGGTACAAATTAATTTCCCACAGATTAACAATAATCCTTTAATGCTATACATTAACAGCGTTCCGCCTTTTCCTTTATACACTATGGACTTCATTCATGTACTTTCTTTTTAAAATGTACTTTCTTGTTATTGCTATATGTTTTGTTATATAGGTGTTGTCATATCTTTTCTCTCCATTTTATTTTCCTTTTCTAATGTTAAATTTTCCTTCTATCCTTCTTTTGTTTTTCTGATAATCTGATATTCTATTTATTGGTCTTTTATCCTTCGTTATTTACTTCTCTAGATTTATAATTTATAATTTTCTTTCTTTTGTCTCATTATCTCTTACGATTTCTTTCGCATCTTGTCATGGATTAAACTAGTTGTTTGATTCTTAAAACTGAATATCGTGTTCATCTAATTCACTATCATATTTACCATAAACCATAAACCTATAGTTGTTGTGATATGGATAGTGTCATTGATAATTCAACATTCTGTCCAATATCCATTGAACAAAATTCATGTTCATACAGGCATAACCATGTACTATTACATATTTTCACATACAAATGCAGTAACCTGTATTGTATTTGTTTAATTATATAAATGATCTCGAACTATTTACTAAAGAAGATAATTACTTTTCATGCCATTTCTAGACTTTGGAAAGTGCTGCTATCTGATAAACATTCACGGCGCAGCAGTAGCAAAACCAATTGATCATTTTCGGTTGTGAACGCCAAGATTACACATTTATTGGAACACGTTTTTATCACTGAAGGACAGCTCACACATTTCAGTCCATACGAATTAACTAGCTGTGTAAGAATGTTCAGTGTATATCTTTTGAAAAGATACAAGATTGATAATCACTCAATCTGAAATAACTTGCCTACGAAATAACGTTTCCACCTTCATGTCCGTTCGTTTGTATTTGTTTGATATTCTCGTACTGTTGATTTTATATGTACATATACAAAAATCAACTTCAATAATATCATCACCTAGACTCTTAACATCTTATTAAAACAAGCTGACTATTAATGAATAGCTAGCAGCGATATCACAGATTTTACAATATCGGATTACCAGCCTCTAAGCCTAATTTAACCGGTGACATCACTGTTAATTTCAAACAACCAGAATTTCTCGCCACGCGGCAATTCTTTAAACAAAATAACCTCGAGTTTGAAGTTAACGCAATGGCTAAATCACGGACAAGTATTTTCTTTGTTTCAAAATACGTCCACACTTTTCATAGTATATATCACGTATTGACATTACCCAAAGTACTTTGAATTAGGAAATAATTTCGGAAGAGATAAATATGGCGGAAATTGGAATTTCACAAAACGTGACAATGTCCAAGTATCACCATCATTTCAATCCACAATTCTGTTGGCTTTGGGGAAATTTTCTACAGGTATTTCAGTGCAATATTTGGCTTATATATGTGTTCATTCTAGACAACCTGTCTTTTAGCATGTAGTATTCTGATCGGATACGTTTATACAGATCTAGTATCTCTAACATAAATAAGATGTTTCATTAAGCACGAATCATTTAATCGTTCAGTTCGTTCTTTATCCATATTTATAGAAAATATTTTCAGCATTTCTGTTCATTATTTAATATTACGCACGTTTATTACATTAAACTTCTCACTATCTACAACTTGAACAGGGTGTAATTCTTCAGTAATAGCGTGCTGATGCTGTTTCTTTAGTTTCACACACACAATTGTTATTCTAGATATGTCCATCTTTATATTATAATACAGCCTTGCTACTACTTAGCAATTTAGTCCGCAAACAATGTTAGCGGATCAGTTCCATCCATTGATTTTAATTGCAATGAAGAATTGGTTTGCTTATTTAAAATAGCATCTATCGTTTTCTCTTTTACCATGCTTATTTCAGGAAGGTTTTTACTAAGTATGCCACAATGTTCAATCTAAACTCGTAATACGTTATGTTTAAAGGTATGCATTTTAACTTAAGTTGTACCTCTACATTACCATCAAATTGTTTTCATTATCTTCTTACTATAATGCCACTGAGAAATTCTCAGTATTTGTACCTTCAATTTAATTGATTTAGACATTTCTTTATTTATAGTCGCGCTGTCCCCACCCCCTCTAAACGCATTTATATTTTCCTGACTTCTGTTCTGCCTCTTCAATTATTTCGTCCGTATTGGTTTCTCTCATAATTATGTGTATTGTTTTAAAACCCATTCTCCATTTTGTATTGACCATTTCTTCTAACAATCCAGTTAGAATAATATTTTGTATTCCCTTTTTTCTTGCCCTCTTTATCCTGTTTCAGACTGCAGTTTTGTTTCTTTTTTAACAAGTTTCCCAGTTTATGTACTATCTCATCCCTCCTTTCTAAACATATTTTAGTTCGGAAGGGGTTCAAAGGCTACAACTATACAAATTTTACCAGTTGAACATGGATATGCCTGTTCATTTTCTTGATATTGTTTAATATTTAACAAAATTATCATACGTGTTTACTTTGAATACAGTATGCTTTTTCTATTGAACTCAACTGGGTGTCAACACTACAGCTTCTTGAAACGAAGCGAACTTGACAATATTTAGGCGTAAAATACGTAAGGTTCAAAGCATATCTAAGTTATTAAATAAATAGAATAAATAGTATAATGACTAAATAATTCATCTCACAGAGAGTTAATCGAACATTCAATTAGGAAGGTCATTATGCATATCAGTTATGCAACATTGGAATAGTTATTGCCAAAGTCAAGACTATTAAATTCATGTTCGAATTTATAAGCACTTCGGCAATTTTTTTGTATCGTTATGACTCAATATCCCGTACACAAATAACACGAGAAAGTAACTTAGCTGAATTTTAACAAAAATCAAAAGTTCATCTAGTTCATGAAGCTAATTATAATTTCACTTGCTAAGGCAGTATGCATGCTAGGTAACATGTGATTGAAAGGAATGCATCCATAGAGATATCACGTTCGATGATAAACCATACAAGTCAATCAGTCAATTAACTGAATTACGTTGACCTTTAAAAATCTTCTCAGTCCTGCAACACACCTAACCACAAGTACCTCTGTATCCAGCATATGTATCCTATGTATGTCTGAATCGTGTTGATAGTTGCATTGATTATTCCCTATTTTTATTACGGAGCATACTGAAATACACCGTCATTTAATGGTCTATATCAACACCTATAATTATGCAGCAACTAACGTTTTTACAAATTTGACGTATTGTTCTGTGCTCAAAAGTACAAAAGTTACAAACAATCTACATTTTAAACGCTAGTATAGGAAGCAAAATGTCAAAATCAGACATGGAGTACTTTCTGCCTTACGCCAATGTTACTTGAAGTTCACACATCCTGGCTGGGTTGATTGTGTCTCCGTCATTGCGCATGTACAGAAATGTTTCCTTGCATGAGACGGAGTTTGTGCAACGGCAGTTGAAGGTACACTGAGTAGAGGAGTCATTGCCAGACAAAGCGCAGAATCTAAAGTACTCTTTGAAATCATAATTGCTTTTCGTCTCATGCGGATAGGCCACCTGCCAAAAAAAAAAAGAGTCTGTAAATCATGAATTCAATTTTTGACACGAATATGTAATCTCAGATAATGCTCATTGGTAGTAGGCACCACAATAAATTAGTTAATCAAGAAGATATGTGTTAGATTCATTGCCCAACACATACTTACCAAAGTTCTGAAAAACCTAACCACTCAAGCAAAATATTACCATTGCTAGACTATTAATCTATTTACAGTCCATTGCAATAAGGTATTTAATTTCTTTACAAAGACATCCAATGCGATAACTGTCATGTCGTGACTGTTTAATGAAATAATAATTAGACGCAAAATGTGTTATTCTTAATTTCGTGTAAGTATAAATCATACAGTACCTTATGCTTGATTTCTCAGCAGAACAAAATTATTTTATAATTTAAAAACTCAGATATATGTATTTCAGCAACACGAAAATAGTAAATGTGAGAAGAAGCTAGTGTTCGGTTTTTCCATCCTAAGTAATAAAAATATATCTTAAAAAAATCTGATCTGTTCAGCATTGACTGGTTACATGCAGAAATAGGATGTGATGGTAGGTTTGCGTACAAGCATTGATTTAGGACTGGAATATCTGTCGCACAAGAGGTTATCTCCAGTCACCTTCACGTTATAGTGGGCCACCAATGTCAAATTAAAGATGGAAAGGTTCATTCTCAACCACAGCATTGGTGGATTTGTGTCTACTCCATTAAATGGTGGGATGAAGCAGGTGGTTGAGTTTCTGTCAAAGACCTTATTCATTTTAAACAAAAGAGTGTCATTCACGTCTCCCCAGATCTTCAGAACTGATGCAGCTGAATAGAATGGGAAAATATATATTGTTTTGAGCAATTTTGTTCTCGATAATACACTCGGAAATATAGATTTTTGTCTTTAACAGTAATGTTTGCGAGACATACCACTCCCACACTAAGTATCGTCATGGTGTTAACATTTATATGTTATAACAAACAAATACAATACAAAGCAAAATGATGGAAACGAAATTGCACCATGTATTGATATATCTGCTAACGCTTTCATTACGCACCCTTTCGCCCTCCAGAATATCTTCGCCTCCAGAACTTCCTGCAATACGCTAGTGACTTTATCAATATATTTCCCCATGATCGCTTAGCTATAGATACAATTACTATTCCTTGTTATGTGTATCCAATTTGATCTTTTTTTTTAAATTGACTTTTATCCATAATTGAGAATACGGGCTTGGGCTCGCCTGACTAATCTCAAGTAGAGTAAACATGTTTACTTGGTTTGGGGTTCTACATACAGCACTGATTCTCAAGAAACGAATTATGTTCCATTTTGATGGAAGTTTCCATTCATATGAATATCATCCTGGTCTATTGATTGTGTCTTAGGTTTTTATATTATGGTGTTTAAGAACAGGCTTAAACAACTATTAATGTTTACTTACCTAATATATTTATAGCATGTTTTCTGTTTTCTAATTGTACGCTGTTTTTCTATTTTTTTAATTCATATCGTTGTATATGTTTTGGGTGTTTTCTAATGTTCTAAAGGGTTAAGAGCTTCGAAAGATTAGGCGCTAAACAAAGTCCTCATTATTTATTGTTATTATTTATTATTATTATTATTATTAGTAGTAGTAGTATTAGTAGTAGTATAAGTAGTAGCAATAATATTATTAGTATTATTACTCATCATATATACATATTTAAAGTGGAATCCGTCTTTTAGTTGGGTTTAGTTTTAGTAACAGACGATATATTGTTTTAAATTATTCATTGGAATTGCGACGTATTCCTTGGTACTTTATAACTGGATCACTATTTCAAGAGCATCGGGATTTTATTGGAAGTCAGCTAGCCGATATCTTTGCAAGATACAACTGATTGCTGGAAATTTCGAAATGATGCTGCAGATGTGGTATCTGTATAAATATTCATATTAGTGTGCATTAACTACAGTCAGAAAGCTCGGATACAGTGCTTAAAGAGTGTACATATATAAACCTCAGATCTACCTATAAAAATTGGTGTCCAACGATTCGAAAATAACTGCTCCTACTCACCGGGTGCTGTAACAAAATAGTTGTTGATCCAACAGCCACTTTTATTCGGGTCAGTACTCAGACGAACATACTTCGATATGATGGGCACACTTATGAAATATTCTAAATTCGTGTTGACTCTCATGCCTTTCGTATTCCACTGAAATGTGAAAATTTTTCATTATGCTACTCTCGTCTACCTGACGAAAGAATAGACCCGCCTATATTTATTAAAGAACCAAAGCATTATAAAAGCAGTTTATCAGACTTAAGCACGTTTGATTTATCAACTACACTAATGTACTTTGTCCTTTCCAAATGAAATACATACATGATTTAACAGATAGACGTAGAATATTATTTGTCCAACGTATACTGTTGCAAAATTTCCACTCCCTAAATGCTCTCTCTCTCTCTCTCTCTCTCTCTCTCTCTCTCTCTCTCTCTCTCTCTCTCTCTCTCTCTCTCTCTCTCTCTCTCTCCCAGTGCTGTACATACAAAATCAGTCAGGTGTGGCGCATCAGTGAATGTTATTCCATCTACACTGTATTGCACTATGTATCGGTCTGGCGAGGTTACGTTTATCAATCCACTGTAGTTCACCATTATCCCTGTTATTATTGCCGTTTCATTGAGAGTTGGCTGAAAAACAAGAAAATGTATCAAAGAAGATGCTTATCTAATACGTCTGATGGAAAATTACTGGTATGGTTCAACATGACAAAGACAAATGGTGCAAGGTGGCATATATATATATATATATATATATATATATATATATATATATATATATATATAAATATTTATATATATATGTCACCTTGCACCAGTAATTTATATATATATATATATATATATATATATATATATATATATATATATATATATATATATATATATACCAGAAGCAGTCCTAATCAGACTGTTCAAAAAATAAAATAATTTAAACTATGTTACAAGTGAAAATTTATATTATATCGTTTCTGTTTGTTTCTCTGTGAGATAGAAACGTGCATGACTTCGTTGATTTTTGTTATAGAACTAAATTAATCTGATGGTAGTGCAAACTGTATATTTTTTTCTGACACTTGTGTGTAGTGTTTGTTTTGTGGATGTAAGTTGTAAAGGCCCCTTTATAAAGAGTTTATTTCGACCGAAAGGTTGGGAATCTGTTTTGAATGTATACGGTTATCAAGGTTTGTATGCGTGTACATGTGTGTGCATATAAACACACACACACACAAACACACGTTGGATAACGGCGCAGCGGATACAGTAAAGCAAGGTCTAACTGATCTTCGCTTGACGGACCGAACTGATAATTCAGTGGTTTGCCCAAGTGACTCCTATTGGATTTTATATTTGTTTCATTTATTATGTGATACCAACTAGCCAATAGCGTGAAACAGTAGTGTACTGTACATCGACATGAAATGGTAGTGGCAATTGACTTCAAATATATATTTTGTAAATTTAGCTTCGAAATAATGACTGCATGCCTGATACAAGCTTAACAGTTAGTTGTATTTGGGGAAAATGATGTATTTGTACAAACGTGGAGCGACATTACAACATTCCTTGTTTATGAGTCTATTCCAAATGCGTGATCCCCCTATCTCGATCATATAGGAATAGTGTTCCAATCTGAATAATGTTGAATTTGATTGAATCCGGTGGCTTGCCGTCGTATTTAATGAAACTCACAGACCCGAAGCACTGATATAGCACTGATCGATCCGTCAAGGTTTAAATGGGGTTTAACATATCGAAAACTTGGCTAGCAACAATGGGGTTCACTCAGATGACGATGAAATACATACACAGACACACAAATAATGACACGTTTAGAACAATAAACAATGACAATTAGAACAGAAGTAAAACTATACGGAATAATGCGAGGGTTTAACTAAATAAAAGCATCCTCTTTCCCCGACAATCTCCCCGTTCCAGATACAAGACAAATGCGATTTGATGAAGCATATCCTCTCAGTTGTGGTGTGTTAAATGAGATGAACTAGTTGCCATAGTCGTTAACATTCACCTTCTGAAATCACTCACACAACTCACCTCTGTCTTCACTCGACCAACATTGATATGATAGACAGATTGAGAATAGCTTCCTCTGGGTTGGTCGATCTTCCCATGTTTTTAAGGAGTTCGTCTTTTATCACAAAATCATGATCACCATGTACATCATGACATGTTTCGTAATACCCTACAAAAACGGACCAATTTGTTTATTTAAAACTTCCATAAGAGACTCCGTTGCCTACAAATGTAAATGTCCTGTGTTATTTCGATGTTTTTTTAGGTTACTGTTTAGTGACTTCTCTTGACATGGGACAATAATACCTGCGTGAAGCGAGACTCACTAAACCTTTCATGCTTACTGGTTGATGTACATCGATGGCTAACCAGCCGTCCCATCTCTGGGTCTTCGAGTATTTAGCACTGTATCCCAAATAGCCGCTTTGAGATATGTTTTGATCCCATTCTGTGCCGACACTCTCTATGTCCACTTTTAAAACAAATCGGTTCGCAAGTGGATCGCTGGAGAGATTGATGTTACAGATAACCAGAAATGTTATTATACCCGTTTTCCAATCGATAGATCCGTCCCTAGAATGACAAATATGTATATGTAACCATTTTGATGCAATACAAGTATATAAGTTAACCGTTCCGTTGTCACAATCATTATGACAGTAATGGCTAAGAAAAGTGAAACATTTGTATATCTTCCTACGTCTTATCAGTTGCTCTAGATACGTATTAGTATTGTTACAACTGAACTTGCTACATTACTGTCTATCAGGTAGACCTAATTTACTATTAGAATACTGTGGGAACATCTTATTACCCTCTGTACAGAAATATTACCTGATTCTCGACTACCTCACAATAGTCAAGTATGAACCATGATATAATCGAGAAGAACAATGGACTGCTCGACCATATCAAATAATTTTACTTATTAGGGAAGGTACATGCTGTTCACTGACTTCCTTTGTTTCACGCTTAAGGGTGCGTTAAGTTATCCTTTAGCCGTGTCCATATTGAAGGAAGGTTATATATATATATATATATATATATATATATATATATATATATATATATATATATATATATATATATATATATTCCTCATTTGTTCTGGCTATTTAAACAGTTTATGGAAAGCACAATCAATTAACCACAACAGTGGTCGTCTTTGCTTTGTGCTCCGTTTGCCCTGTTAGCTTTCATTATCGGTCAAATGCACAACTCAATCGCATTTTTCAGGCCCTCAAGAAAAATATTGCGTGAGGTCTGCTATCAACCAATATGAAAACCTAAAGTAATATACATTATCTATATATTAAAGAGCCAATTACTCGCAACTAGTGATGGAGATATAAGCAGAAAATTATCGCACAGAAAGATGATGGGACATATAATTGAACATGGTCATATTCTTATGTTTTCTTCCATGAAACATCTACTTCACAAATTGTTGGGTGAAATGGATTCAACTATATTTGTGATGTTATATTGATCAACAAGAGATATACGCCAGCAGTTTAGAGTAGAACTTGTGTTCCAGTTTAGTACTATGCATAGGTTAAGATACCAAATTACACATGCAGTATCTCCAGGAAAGCAACACATCTTATGCTCCCTTATATAGCAATTATAGATGTTCTATACATTTTAAATGCAATATGAATGTTAAAATCCCTCAAAAAGGCATATAATTATTCACTCTTATCTAGATGGATTAATGGTCAAGTTCAATAGAAAATGTTTTCGTTCAGTAAGGACTTCATAGTTCATAAATGAAGAAAAGAAATAACTGTTAAAAGACATATATATTTATATATGTATGATACAATGCATTTAAACAACTGCTAACACGTTTAAGTACAACTTCGAAGGACACATGTGTCAATGTTCAATATAAATAACATTCTGATGATATGAAACTATAAGATCTTCGGATCTACGAATTGTTTAAGTTGATATCGGAAATTTAAATTTCCTGAATTAGAGTTTTGATTAGTTTTATAAATATTGCTATTGTCATTATTTATTATATCCCTTGACAATATTCCTTTTCTACAGAGCTTATTTTAGAATGCTTTTTAATTCCTGAAATGGTTCACGTTTAAGTTGTGTGGCCATGATAGTTTAATGATTGAGATATTGAACGTATTTCAATTTAAACAAACGTATTTGATAATAATTCGGAAATACTGGTTACTACTATATCTTACATATATTTTGGCTACATTTTAGGTAAATGCTTCTTTGGTAATCAGCACATTTTTATATGATGATATAATAAAAGCTAATGTTTCAAGGTGAGAACATATGTCTTGGCTTTTGACTTTAAACATATATCAATGTCGCTAATTGAATATTCCAATTCGTCGTAAATATCACACCGTTTGTCTTTAAAAAGTGTTTCGAGTAGATTTACCACCCCCACCCCAAAGAAAAATAACACAAGTTAGTTACTATGTAGTAACCTTGAGTTCAAAGGAATCGCCTGGATAGACACAAATGACGTTCTTCCCGACATCCATGACCTCGGCCTTTCGAAAACAGAATCTTAACGTCGTGTTGTTTTGTGGAATTGGAAGCTGAAATACCATCGGGCCACTGACCACACCCTTTTCCGTGTCTACAAGAATTTTCACTGAAATTATTGTATCTTGAAGGTAATTGTTGTCCTCGCATTCTGATAATATTTGAAACTCGTGCTTCGCCGAATTCTAAAATGATTTTAAAAGAATTAAAACATTGATATGTAGCTTGTATTAGAATTGACTAAAACAAATATAAACATAGCTGACAACGAACAATGCAAAGTTAGCTTGAACCAAGCCTAAACGCTTTATGCTTTCAATCAGTCTTTTATAAGAATTATAACGCTTTGCCATACAAGACAAACAATACACATAAAAGAAAGAACTTGAAATAACAAAAGGTTTAAACGATGATAAGTTTAATGTAAGGATTGTTTCAAAATGTTATATATAACATTTGATTGTATTGAACTTCGAAGATAAATTCTAAACCTATTTGTATTGTTGCAATAGTCTATTTCAACGATTCGGTGAGATTTAAATGCGCCAACAAGTTTATCTTTTCTCCGTCCCCACCCCCACCTCTCTCTCTCTCTCTCTCTCTCTCTCTCTCTCTCTCTCTCTCTCTCTTCACCAGTGTGTGAAGGTACAAAAGGAAAACAAATCAATGCATGATGTCTTGTTTACCGGATACGTTTTTATTTCTCCCACAGTGAACGTAACGGTAGACCCCTCCAAGGCGGTGCCTCCAGAAGATTTGGCTGTAATGATCAATAAATGCGTGTCATTCTGCGCAACGTCAATCCGGTCCATGAGTAACGATACTATCGTGAAGTTCAGTGTATTGGCCGTGCTATCATTAAAATAACCGATATTATGTATAGTAAAGGTAAATGTTTTGGACGTTACAGTAGGTGGCACACTTGGCAAAACAGATGAATCTACAGCTTTAAAATCCGAGTACGAACATGGCATATTTGTGGAGTGCACAATGGGAGTAAGCGCCAGCACGCTAAGGGCAGGATCTTTGCAGAGGTCGTGGAGGTAGACACAGTTATCTCGTACACGTGGCCAGTCTCAGGAGGGTTATGGATGGAAGCCATCACCATTGCGGGAAATCCTGGCGACGGCGAATCATTTCCGAGAGCTTCAGCAAATATTACTCCCTAAAACATGAGAATAGGATCAGAGCAATTTAATTCAATCATCCAAATATAATGATGTCATATATACACATATACAAAACTTATTTGTAGGGCCCTAATTATGGGAGCGTTTAAGAGGATACAAACATCGAAGTAAGGAAATGGACAATCATGGCTTTGATAAATGATGGCATGGAATGCTTCAAATCCAGCTCATATATAAACAATATTCCAAATAGTTGTACGATGTTGACCGTCAACGGATAACTCGTTAGAACAATCGAGTCGATTTGAGAAAGTCCATAAAACACACACCTAGTTGAAAGTGACACTTTTCGTACTAATTTTAATCTGGATATGCAGACATGT
Source organism: Unio pictorum (assembly GCA_030141615.1). Classification (NCBI taxonomy): domain Eukaryota; kingdom Metazoa; phylum Mollusca; class Bivalvia; order Unionida; family Unionidae; genus Unio; species Unio pictorum. Next base: position 3,734,719 of record JARLTB010000161.1, on the reverse strand, counting down.
TCTACGTTGGTACCAGTTTCAAACAGTAATAAAGGTTTTCTAACTGAGCGCAATTATATCTATAACTGAGTATACAAGATCAAACACCTAAAAGGGGTATGGAGGCTTATGAGATAAAATTAATATAAATGGTAATAAGATATACTGGATGGTTCTTGAGCTTGGCCGGTTCGCAAGCGACATCCATGTGGAGATATGAAATCAATCTCAAGGGCATTACCAATGATCGAAATGGTAAAGTGGAAACAACACCTATGCAATTCGCATTTATGCGTGTAAGGCCATGTTTAGTCCAAACTTCCTTACAATATTTTGAATAGTTCTTGAGGGGTATGCGGTTACAAGTAACATCCCATATAAAAATATGCTTAGTTTCAAGGGACATAACTCTATCCCGAATTCATACAATTAATATATACCAGAATAAAAGTACAAGTCGCCCAGTTTTTACTATTTCAAAGAATAAACTGTAATTTTGCTTCATTCATTTGGTGGTAGCTTCCAGTTAGACCGTGCGATGGAACAGATTTAAGTTTTAACTACAGTGGAGATGTAGGTTGCATAAACGACAATAATTTAGCTGTAGATGTAGTCCCATTGATATTCCGAATATTACCAGCATTTATTTTAAAATCTAGATATGTACTGTCTGAGAAACTACTTCAAATGACTGCACGAAATCTAAACAAACTGCAATTAAATGCATTCCAAATTACCGATTGCCTTAATACTGTTTTCTCTTCTAAGATGTGTTTTTTCAATACATCCATACAAGGAAATCATTTTTGCAGTAAGAACTTACCGAAAGTGGGTTCCAAGAAGGAGGATCGACGACTATAGCGAAGTGAGATACACATATTTCTTTGTTATCAATCTTCGCCCGGAGACCAAAGAACAGTTGTGTTCCCAGCATGGCGAGATCGAACATATTTTGAATGGTGACTTCCACACTAATGATATCGCTTGCTTCGTCTGAACCAGATACAGTCGATTCTGAACAAATAATGAGGGGGAATATAAATAAGACAAGAATGCAAGCTTACATTGTGTTTTTATCTTTCTCGCTCTCCCTATTTTAGGTAGGCATGCAAGTAGAGTAGTGAGGAAATTGTTTAAGAACCATCTGACAATATTGCATTGTATTGTCTTTGTTGAACTTTTATTATTGTTTGTATAGTTTGCAAATGAGTTGAAACACTGAGAGATTAAATAATCACGTTTAAGGTTAACTTCATGGCTTACCTTTGTTAATTGAATTAGGTATTTCCAATGCCAGAAACGGAGTTTGTGGGCAAAGAAAGTTTTCTGCGGCTATATCGCTCACGATAAGGAAGTGTTTGAAGCTTTCTCCGACATCTGCTACTTTTATCTTTAGACAATAGTTTTCCGGATGCGTAGCATTGAGCCACTCTGCTTCAACACGTAGGGTGATTTTGGGGTTAGGAATCTGCATACGAAAGTGGAATGTAGATTTTTCACCAAGCTTCAAATTGGATGGCGCATCTAGAACGTTGCACTTGACCTTTGGGTCTCCAGGTACACCCTGTAGTTAAATAATACTTGTTTCGAGTTTCTCTCAGAGACAATAAACATATAACTTGTTATCGTAAGATTGATGAAAAGAAAAACAAAGGTTGTTTTGTTCCTGTATTTCTTCGAAATCTTATTTTTAATTTTTAAAACTAAATTCCCATATTAAACGTTTAAATGATGATTGCCTTTATTTTAATTTCTATAAACGTACACATTCATATGATAAGAAGAATGAGTTTTCCTCTTCTTTTTTTCTCAAATCTTCGCAAATCTTAAACACGATTCTAAGAAAAAATCACATTTAAAAGCGATATTTTTTGATTTCCCAAAATGCATCATACAGTTTGAATAGAAATGAATTTCATCTTCTTCAAACGTTACGAATGGGATTACTTTTTATGGTAATGCGTCTGTAAATGTTGTACCTTTATCAATAATTAAACATCTATTCAGAAATATCGACGTGTTTATATGTATCGATAGTGATGTTTCTATGACGTTTAAGAGTACTGTGTTTAAAACCATTACATACTCCTCTACATATCGAAATTACCATGAATATTGCATCGAGCCAAATAGCATTTTGTACACATTTTTCTTAAGAGACACACTCCTCACAGCTCGTTCTCTTTCAGAATGTATCGCTGCCTTAACGCTTATATGACCCCTTAGGCAGATATGTGCAACCTACGGCCTGCGACATGGTTTTATATTCTTTTTATATGCAAAAGTGTGACTTTAAAAGGATCAAATGCATTATACACGATTGGTTTGGGGCATTTAACCTGAACTTGAGCATAATGATATATACCTATATACCATATATTGAGTAAGAATCTTATTTAATTCATAAATCATTTAAAATGGTATGGGATAAATGCATTGTACTGTAAATTGGGATTGAGTGAAATTTATTTTCTCAACTATTGGAGATGCCACTAACTATAATATCATAGATGTATCATAACATAAGGAGAATTTTACAGAAAAGCAGCCTATTTCACAGTGTCTTCTGTCAATATTTCAGTCTAATACATTCTTACTTAGAAGTTCATATTAATTTACATTACAAATGATTTACATGAATTCAACTACATTGTTACTTTATCTTTGTACAGTGGTTAGATAAAGTGTCGCCAAAACATGTTATGCATTCTTAAAAATTGAAGTAGCCAAGTAGTAAAATATTCTAATATTAACTACCACGAATGTAAGACAGGCTTGTGCAATTAATATCAATGAGCAAATTATCTGACATTTTAGATATACTCTAAGAAAATGCAAATATTTTAATTAAATACATCACATGATAATGTCATTCAAATTTATAATAAAAAAGTTAATAAATTTTAGAGTTTTCTTTTGAATTTCGTATACATTTATTGTCTATCTGAGAAGATGTTTTACATAACGATATTTCTGTTGACTTCAAACTGTATCAGTTAAAAGGAAGCTATGCAAGTCTACATAAACTTGTGTCAGTTTACATGAATCTATACAAGTTTACATTAAACTGTATCATTTTACATAAAACTATGCCAGTTGACATGAAGCTATGCCTCTACATAAAACTGTATCAATTTACAGGAAGCTATACATGATTACATTAAACATTGTGTGTACATGATCCTCTGTAAGTTTACGACTAGTAATATCAGCTAAGATTAATCTGCGTCAGATTACCTGAAGGTATGGCAGTTTACATGAAGTTATGTATACATAATGTTATAGTAGTCGACATGAAGCTCTGACACTTGACATGAAGCTCTGCCAGCTGACATAAAGGTATGTCAATATATATGAACCTGTCTCTATCAGTACAAAAAGATAAACATGTGACACTGCAGTACACGTTCCCCACCCCCAGTCTTTGTTTCTCAACCGAAACATGCATACAACGAAATATATTGTATTCTTGTCTGCATCACAATACATTCAAGTCATATGATACATTATTGTAGCATAAAAGGGTACTTTCGATTCTCAATGGAAGACCAAACAAAGAGCACATTGTCACATCAGAGAGCAAGACTAAACGCATTTAATGTGTATGGCATTACATAATGAGATATATGTACTAATATATTTCCCATGAATTTAAATGATCGCTCAGATACAAAGTGAACAGATGGTGGTAATTGCATGGAGCACAAAATACAAACAGGAATTAGCATTTTCCTATGGGCTAACACACGGGGACAGACTAGAAATAATATGGTTAATTTGTCCATATGTTTAACATCGGAATGGTACTATAGGGACAAACATGCTTATTATTACAAAAGTGTTTATCACGAAATAAGTGCTTATGGGTAGAAAGTATTCGTAGCGACAGAAGACTTTTTGGGAACAGAAATGTTAACGGGAATAAATAAAGTTTAATAACAATGGTAAGAGTTTTTAATGTTTTAGTTGTTGTCCAATAGGCATATACAAACACATAGACAAAACATAAAGCACAAATGACAATTATTGAGTAGTATTTCTCTTTTACACGAAGAGGGACTTTTGTCTTCTACTTCTCTGACCACCATTTTTCCATTACTTCGTGGAGACTTCTCTTGTACATGAAGTGGGAATTGTTTATTCTACTTCTCTGACAACCATGTTTCAATGACTTCGTGGAGATTATCAGTTTAAACATAAAATCATCTACCTTGCTGTATGTATCCGTTTACTCAAAAAGTGATCTAGTCATGATGGCCAAATCTATTAAATTTGTATAGGACTGTGTCTAGTTTAAATTGAGGGGTTGAAAGTACCTTCCAATCTTCTATCTCTCTCTCTCTCTCTCTCTCTCTCTCTCTCTCTCTCTCTCTCTCTCTCTCTCATGAGTATAATCTTTATTGCTTCATTTCATTTTCTATTACTTCGCCTACAAGGTTTTTTGATGTTTTAAGTGCAACAACGTCCAGGGGAATATGATTTAAGGTATACCATTGAGATTCTACTTGTTATAGTAACTGTTCTAACCCCATCATTAAATCCACTGATGCATGTAACGTCGCACTTTAGACGGTTGACTGATTTTAATTATTCTTTGTTCTTTGTTGACAAGTGGCCAGACGAACGCGTTGATATATAAGCCAAAGTTACGGCGGTGGCGGAAACATCCTTCATATAAATGCAATTAACACAACTGACCTATATAAAAAACATATTCTATCATTTACACATGTTTACACAAAAATAATGAAGTACTAATAGACTTACGTCGTTATAAACACACTATATTCAACAAACACACAAGGCATTTTTCTTTGATTTGTGAAAGGCAAACATATACACAAACATATAAGGACACACTAAAGTAGAAAGCGCTAATAGACATGCTGCAACCGTACCTACAATAATACAGAGAAGAGCACAAGGGTATCTTTAAAGTTTCGTTATTATCCACATAGATATGAAGAAACACTATAAACCCAATCCAAATTGCAGTTTCTTTCTAGAGATGTAGTGCTCTGAAAATGTTGTTTTATTTATTGCACGCAGATTGTGCAACTAACAGTTCTGAAACCCCAAGCAATCTCGATTTATCTTCAGCCTGTGGATTACGAAAGACTAACAATAATGAAGAGGCTGTTGTTTTACTGTCCCATGTTTCCTTTTGATAAAAAGTAAATGTTCGTTGTTCTTCGACAATAAGATTGTGGATGCTGCGGTGTTGTTATTGTTATTGTCTTTGCTGCTGTTGTTGAATCTATTTTGTCCCGGCTATGAGTCTGGGGGGATTGTCACTAATTCTTGAGTTGATATTGGTTCCCTTGGTATCGACTTCAGCGAATAGACGTCTCGTAACTTTGGAAGCTTATGATTTGTCCATTTACACAGAAGTGGAGTTCGTTGACTTTGTCTATAGCACGGCTGACATATTACAGGTGCACTGTGTAACAGGAACACAATGTTTGCGAATTAAAACAATTTACAAAAAATAAAGTATCCGAGTTTCTAAACTGTCTCAGTGAATACAACGTAATATGTGAAAGCAACGCCCATGTGTCATTTGATAAGAAACCCACACAGTGTCCATACGTTGTTTTCATCAGAATGCAAAATCCAATGTCATTTTGCACAGTTAGGAATTCAAGCCCTTAAAGGAATTTATACTGCCACAAACTACGCTGCCACATTACCGGTTAATTTACAAGACTACCAGTTATGCTGATACATTTAACAGCCAATTTTGGCGCTGACATTTTTATGATACCACTTTAACAACCGTATGATCCTATTCAGCCTAGATTCGTACATACATTCCGTTCAAAAGATACTAGCCTTGCAACGACATAACCAAAAAATACAAATTATTCACCAGTTGATTGATTTTATTCCGAAGGGCAATTAAATCCAACCTCAACGAGGATCTTCTAATTATATCAAATCTGTCAGGTTTCAGTACCGCAGAAGCACCCTGTGATCTTTTTTTTTGTTCGTACGTCAACAGAGTTTTCAGGTATGCTACCTAAGGGTACATATTCGTGTTGCTGCTGAATAGTTTGTTAATCAGTTAATTACAAATCTGCTTCGCTATTGTCGGTATGTTCTACGACTTCACATTTGATAGTGGCTGAGGTAGTCCAAGATGACACAGGAATAAATTATACCCATTTTAATTCAGGTGTTATTATTATTTTGTATTAAATATAAAGGAGATCAAGTTCCGCCTTTGATCATTGACAAGAATTTAGATGCATGACGTTTGTTTTTTTTTAGTAATTAAATAAGTCTAATTCTAGGCCCACTCTTCATTTTCTCTTATTCGTTCTCTGAACATGTTTATGATATCGGAGATGTTCGATTTCATATTCTACCTAATATTTGACGTGACCTAAATTAAAGTAATGGTTTGAGGTGGATAACGAATTTATAGGGGTGTCTATATTTTCCACTTTGAAGTAACACAATTTTCCTGCTCTCATAAAGGTTTCTTTGGGACATTTTTGATGAGAACGTTTTGAACAATTATGTTCCTAACATGAAAGCGCCATCTTTTAAGGTGTGGAATCCTCGAGTGACTATCGGCTTAAGATTTGCGCCACTGTACTGACTTCAAGGTATCTCTTAAACACACTGATTAAATTGGTAACACTTTACGTAATAGGCGTTTTCGACAATAAAGTTTAATTGACGTTTCATTTCAAGTCTATAATATTTTGTCCAAGATCTTCTTGGATTCCAATTTTTACACTGAATAAATATGACTACTGACAGGAATGTAATAATATATTTACAGCTTTCTCGTAATAGTCAATGTCAATATCCTCTTGGAAACAAGACACTCAGTAACGAAAGGTTTGTTTCCCACCAGGCATGCGTGCAAATACATACGAACGTGGGTATGTACGTGTGTACGTATTACGAAACAAAGCAGAGAATCAAAATGGCAAAAAAGTAGTGCTTTCTCAACTTACATATTGACAAAACGAAATATTTCCATACCTGTAGTCATACAGATATGAAGTCACAGCTAACTAGTATTTAGAATATCACTGCAGTGATCTTCTTTTAATATTTGTTTGATGATACTAATGATACAACTTACTTTAGAATGTTTGTATTGTTACGTGATTAATCATTAACTTTGATGTAGCATAGAAATGGAAATGGAAAACTTAGTGTCACAACATATTTATTTATTTCTATATGACAAATGTATGCATGTATAAGTGTGTTGGTTGACCATCGAAGCTGTATGACGTCAATCCTGCGCTTCTCTTCACGGATGGGTCCTGGTGCTGCATCTGATAAGTCCGATACCAGATCTGAATGTTCTGGAGTAATGTGTACATTCGATGCGTTGGTTGATTCTTGACGTTGAGATCTCCCGTAACTGAAAGCTGAACGTTAGCCAGTTCTTTTTAGCGCAGGAATCGAGGTTTGTCATGGCGTCGACGATTTTTTGTTCTGTGGACATCGACAAAGATTTGCACACGTAACTGAAAACTGAACGTCAACTAGTTCTATTTTAGCGCAGGAATCGAGGCTTGTCACCGATATCGAGTAGTATCTCAGACTGTCCTTGATAGATTCTTTGAATATTTTCTTCGGGCGACCAATGTTATGTGCCCACCAGATAGAGCTTCATACAAAATCATGACCTGTCCACCGGTATCGGGATCTCATGATCATCGCTTCGATACTGGTTAAGTATACTCTATTACGGACTTCTTGCTTTGTCACTCTATCATGCCATCTGATACCCATAATCCAGAGTAGGACTCGCGTGTGGAAGAGCTCAAGTCGCTTATTGTGCTTCTTGTATGCTGTCTAGGACTCACATTCATATGAGGCTTGTTAGTACAACTGCTTTATATATTTATTTTTGGTGGAGACGATTATATTCCCGTGAATCAACACGAGAGAGCAGAGACGTCCTAGTGACTGACTGGCGCTGCTGATGCGTGCCGTTATCTCTTTGTCTAGCGATGATTCGGAAGATATGATAATTACAAGGTACTTGAAGTGATCTACAGCTTCCAATTTGGAGTCATCGATGAACACAATCAGGACAGAGCATTGGTGCCTGGGACATGTTGGTGAAGTACCTCTGTCTTGTTCAAACTGATATAGATTCAGATGAGTCTCGAGGCTTCCGCGATACGAGTAATGATGATCTGGAGGTTTGCTGGGTGTCTGCCATGAGAGCACATTCGTGCGAAAAAGTTCTTCAAGAGTAGGTTTTTCTAATGTTTTGGACAGGACATTCACTCGTCGAAGGTCGAAGAGAGAGCCATCTAGTCTGTACTTTATGTACACTTTTTCCTTGATTTCACGTTCAGCATGGTTCAGTACACATATGAAGATTATGTTGAATAGTACTGGAGAGAGAACGCAACCCTGCTTCACACCTTTATAAACGTATAATTGCTCAGAGTCATCCCCATTGTAGAGAACGGGTCCCATCATACAGTCATGGGGAATGTCGGATTATTTTAATGAACTTCCTAGGGCAACCGAGCCGTGCTAAGATGACCCATGGTACATCTATGTTGATCGTATATAATGTATTTGTGAGGTCTTTGAAGACACCGTAGACACTCGTGTTTTGTTCAATGAGCTTTTCCTGTATTTGTCTCACTGTGAAGATCATGTCAAACATGTGCTACGATCTGATCTGAAGCCACATTGGGCCTCATGCGTTATGGTTTTTTAGACATTACCGACCAGACGGTTGAGAAGGACGCGCGCCATAATCAAGCCTGAACTCGACAGGTTTGATATGCCTTGATGGTTTCCGCAGTCAGGTTGGCTTTCTTTATTTTGTAAAAGTTGACAATCATTGAGTTTTTAAATTCATGTGTCACGGACTTCCTTCTCCGAAATGCCGATCAGAATGCCCTGCAGTGCCTAAAGTACCTTTAGGCCCATGTTCAACAGGAGTTCCATCCGCGTCTGCTGCCTTGTATAAGTTTGTAATTTTGATAGCTCGCTCGACTTCTTCCGTGGTAGTGGGTAAGGCCACATCTGCAATCGTTGATTTCGGACCATTTCCGTCTAAGGCTGCAGAGTCTACGGTGGAGGGCATGTTCAGTAGGTTGGATAAGTGTTCCTTACACCTTTGGGTGATACTCTCTTTGTCCTTAAACATAGTGGTCCCTTTAGAAGAAATTATCGGTGTGTTGCAGACTTTCAACGGTTCGTAGAACATCTTTAAAGGATCTAAGAAAAACTAGTTTGAGTTGTTGGTGTCTGCGCAATGCTACACTTCATCTGCATTGCGGTCTCACCAACTAATTTCCATAATGCGGGCTTCCCTCTGGGCATTGCTATGTATGCTGGTGTTTGAAGCGATCACGTTTTGAGACTGATTCAACGTTGTTCTACCATTATTTATAGGTCTCAGGCTTTTTGTGAAGGAGAATGCTTATGACTTCGTTATTTTAGTTAACCCAGTCTTGGTGGACTTTTTGATTCGGATCTAGTATGACCTTCGTAGACTCACTCAACATGTTCATGAGCTGGTTCCACTTTGAGACTGGGTCACCTGTCTGAAGTCCGTGTACAGTCAGTAGGTTTAGATTGTGAGTTTGATATTGCTCTCTCACCCCCGGATGATTCGGCCTTGCAGTGTGGATTCGGGTAAGCTTCGTCATCTTGTGCTATGGAGCTTTGACTAATCGGTGTCCGTTCTGCACTTGGCTTCCTTCAAGGCTCTTGTTAACCGTACTTCGCAAACATCTCTGTTGCAAACGATGATACAAAGAGAGTCTGTTTCAGTACAATACTATACAACTTTATTCATAATTCTAAAGTTATAAGGAACACGTCATCGATATATTTAAAATATATAACAAAAATAATTTAAATTGTTGCGTGATAGTTTACCAGTTATATTCATATATCTCCCTCCTTCCCTCCCCCTCTCTGTCTCTGTCTCTGTCTCTGTCTCTCTCTCTCTCTCTCTCTCTCTCTGACACAGACACAGAAACACTCTGTGCCTCATGAAGGACATATGATTGGTCTCTGGTGTGTAGCCATGGCAGCATTTAGCAAAACCAGCTTGTCGAAAATCAACTTTGTGTGGATAAAGCTTTTTATCTTCTATCATTATCTTTCAACTTCAGCACCTTCTCTCGCTAGTCATATTCTGCTCAACAGTTTCGAATGATATTGTGTCCTTTGTAGGATGAAGTTGTCGCTTTTGTGCGTTAGTCAGAGGCCTTCATATTAGACTTGCACACTGGTCAATCCATGATGTCATCATGCCGGGAACGATTTTCCATCTCAACGGCAAGAAACAATTGATTAGAAAAATGACGGAAACGGAAGCAACATAAAATCAAATATATCAAAGATATTTGCTACTAGTAATATTCACAGTGAATACCTAAAACAAATTCATCTTCATAATTTTAATTTCTGGAGATTGATGTATATAGCATGGTTTTTTTTTCTGTAAAATGATCACAATTACGTATCCATGCCGTTAAAATGAAAATAAGAAGTAAGTTTCATTTTCTCGATAATTTGAAAGACAGTATTAGGGACAAACAAAAGAAGAAAAAGACAGAGATGCAAGCAGAAGGACACGACATCATTGATTAGTCATAATAACTGTTATTGTGATCTATTTTTCACATAAGATAAAAATTGAATTCAATGGTCATATTGGCCGCTGACTTTTATGAGAATCTGATATCGGCCAATTTACTTGCCGGATTTCCAACGACTCAGTAGATAGGTCTATATGTTGAGCATGAATAAAGGTTTCAAATAGTTGCCCCATTAATTTGTATATATTCATGGTTTGCTAAGGTCAGTTCAATGTATCTTCTTTATATGTAAACTAAGTACACTTCTTCGTAATGAATATGTAGATGTTTTTTTTCCATCAACGAAAAACAAGTTACAATGAAATACTTACGAGTACCTTTTTATTTAAAGGTCTAATAATTAGCATTTTATCAATCGTTTCTAAATCGAAGTAAACGTTGCAAGTATTTAATAAACATAAATTGATTTGACAGGCTCTAATATTTACTTGTACTTGCTTTTTTTAAATGTCAAAATCTGTAAACGTTTTAATTTTGTCTGGTGGGATAACGTTGAGATTAATTAATGATCTTCAGGTGATGAAAGAAGGAAAACAATGTAAAAATAATTTGCAGTAAATATTCAATGTAAAAATAATTTGCAGTAAATATTCCACACCCTTACTTGACAGAAACTATTTTAAAACGACTCGATAAGTAGGCAAACAAGTAATATTAGGATAGCAATGTTAAAATGATGACAAATGGGCTTTTATTGCATCCATGAATGCAACACAACAAAACACTGCGTTGAACCCATATGACACGGAACCTTATTTAAACATTCTAGGAACAAGGACAACTCGACACCAAGGACAGGTGTTCTCTCCCGGGGGCATTGATTGTTATGTTGAAGATATCAGCTGTCTTGGTCAACTGTATGTAGTCTTACTCCTATAGAAATGACATGTTTTGTTGTAGATATCAGCTGTCTTGGTCCATTGTGTGTACCCTTACCACCATATAAGTGACATGTTTTCTGGAAGATATCAACTGTCTTGGACCATTGTATATAGCCTTACTATCATATAAATGACATGTTGTGTTGAATATATAAGCAGTCTTGGTCCACTTCATTTAACCTTACTACCATAGAAATTACATGATTTGTTGCAGATATTAGCTATCTTTGTCAATTTTTTGTCGCTTTATTACCATACAAGTGCAGCTTTACTGCCCTAGAAATGACATATTTTGTTTACTTTTAGACCTTACCCGCGTTTATTCCAACAGTACTAATAAGTTTTCTGTATTTAAAAAATGCAGATGCAAAATCAATACACACGTGAGAGAGAGAGAGAGAGAGAGAGAGAGAGAGAGAGAGAGAGAGAGAGAGAGAGAGAGAGAGATCAACTATTACTATTATACGAATATTCATGTTGTGATCCCAGTAGCTTTGAAACAGAATGGTATATGTGTAGGTCCTAACCTTTATAGTTTTGTTGAGGGAATAGCTGATCTGACTGAACACTACATCTGCGCTCATACATCCTCACACCGGTCCAGAATTTTGCCCCCGTCCCCAGACCAGCGTCCGATACCATAACAACTTCGTATGTGATGGAGATTTGACTGGCAGTATGGTTCGTATCGGAACCTGTGTTGGAAACCATGTCTAGATTGATGATGTCACGAGTATTGTATTGGACCTTCACCTACAAACAATGTCAAGATGTTTATAATCTTATTTAAATTCTTCAAAATAATATAAAAATAACATTGGAAATTGTAAAGCAATCCTTTTAGGACAGTATTTAAGCATAATCTTGGTTCTGTATAACTAGCAACGGTTTTTGGAGGCAACAAAGGTTAGATTTATTTAAATATGGACAAGCGTGTATATCATTTTTAAAGCACAATTTCTTTACAGTCACCAAGAAAGAGAATAGTGTTTTTTCAATGAAAATGAAACGTGTTAATGTGTTATGCCTCTCCGTCCCTAAGGAAATAATATTCAAGTTTTGTCTGCTCATCACTAAGAAAATGAATAGTTTTCATTTTTTGTCTATCCGTCGTCAGGGAAATTGTGTTCTCGTTATGCATAACCATCACTAAGAGAATGAATACTTTCCAAGATCTATGTCTATCCGTCGGCAACGAAAAATATAATATTCAAGTTCTATGACCACCCATCAGCAACAAAAAGTGTGTTCAAGAACTACGACCACCGTACAACAAGAAAATGAATAGTGTTCAAGTTATATGACCATCAGTGTGCAAGGATATGAAAAGTGTTCAAGTTATACGATTATAGTTAGCAAAATAATTAACAGATTTCAAGTTATATGCCTCCCCGTAACCAATCTAAAAAATGAATAATGTTCGAGTCCTCTGTCTACCCGTCGCCAAGGAAAACAAATAATATTTAAGTTCTACACCACCAGACAGCACGAAAATGAAAAGTGTTCATGTTCAACGATCATCGTTAGCAAGCAAATTAATAGTGTTCAAATAATAGTGTTCAAGTTATAAGCCTACCCGTCGCCAAAGATACTAATAATGGTCAAAGATACTAATAATGGTCAAATTCTGAATAGCCGACATCAATCAAATGAATAGCGTTCGAGTTATATGTCTACCTGTAAAATTAAATTCGGTAGTGTTCACGTTATATATATATACATCTGTTACGAAATGCCTGATATGGCCTGGTTAGACAACCAGACGTTTTATTATCTCCAAGGTTCCGTGTTCCGCACGACAGATATTTTTATAAATATACTTTTCTTTGTTATCGCGTGAGGCCTTTACTGCTAGCGCGCCACGTATATGTTACATATTAATGCGCATGACTATATATATATATATGAATAGTGTTCAAGTTATATGACCATCAGTGAGCAAGGATATGAAAAGTGTTCAAGTTATACGATTATAGTTAGCAAAATAATTAACAGATTTCAAGTTATATGCCTCCCCGTAACCAATCTAAAAAATGAATAATGTTCGAGTCCTCTGTCTACCCGTCGCCAAGGAAAACAAATAATATTTAAGTTCTACACCACCAGACAGCACGAAAATGAAAAGTGTTCATGTTCAACGATCATCGTTAGCAAGCAAATTAATAGTGTTCAAATAATAGTGTTCAAGTTATAAGCCTACCCGTCGCCAAAGATACTAATAATGGTCAAAGATACTAATAATAGTCAAATTCTGAATAGCCGACATCAATCAAATGAATAGCGTTCGAGTTATATGTCTACCTGTAAAATTAAATTCGGTAGTGTTCACGTTATATATATATACATCTGTTACGAAATGCCTGATATGGCCTGGTTAGACAACCAGACGTTTTATTATCTCCAAGGTTCCGTGTTCCGCACGACAGATATTTTTATAAATATACTTTTCTTTGTTATCGCGTGAGGCCTTTACTGCTAGCGCGCCACGTTTATGTTACATATTAATGCGCACGACTATATATATATATATATATATATATATACATACATATATCTACTTTTTTAAACTAATATTCAGTTTCGTAATGCATGTGCAATATTGTGTTATACGTTAACGTTATTTTATTGTAAATGTAATTCACATTACAAAGACTGCATGACCTATGTAATTTGGTAGCGAGATGATAGGACTCCAATTATTATGAGGGACATGGACACATGTGAATACTCCTGTTGATAATTGTATCTGGTCGCTATTATAACTAATGTTGAAAACGTACTATGTATGTATTAATGTTTCAGTATATCGTATTTCTAATTTAATGGCATACCATTTCTACGTTACAGTCGTACATGATAAATATTTCAGGTGGGTTATATTAACGTATTCGTAACCGTCATATATTTTAATGTAGCTACAATTCAAACTGGCTATTCGGAAAGTTGTTTATATTCCATATTCAGCTCCCTAAGTGTGAACAACCGTATGAAAGAGTGAATATGAAGATATCTAGTGCACAATTACGACGTTAGACCACCAGTTAAGTGCTCACGTATAGGTGCATCAAAGTATGGAGGGTGGGAGTGACCGTGCCGGAAAGCGGGCCGAGTCAACACTGGATACGCATGTGGTAATACCGTCGTAGTGCTTCTTTGTAGCGTTTGACTACATGAATTTAGTAACAGTAGTGTTTGCTACATGCATTTAATAACATTAGTGTCTAACTACATGAATTTAGTAAACGTAGTGTTTGACTACATGAATTTATTAACATTATAGTTTGACTATATGAGTTTAATAACAGTAGTGTTTAACTACATGAATTTAATAACAGTAGTGTTTGACTACATGAATTTAATTACATAAGTGTTTGACTACTTAAAGGCAAAGAACCTAAGTAAAAACTAATGAAATTATATATTTCTTTTTCTGTTCACGATTACTTATTTAGATGAAAAAGTACGATTCAGTCAGCAGCACAGAGGGCGAATCCGACTACTTTTTAGAAGCGTCTATTTGGTAAACCAACGCTTCATCCAAGCCGTAAAAAGGCGTCTATTTGGTAAACCAAGGCTTACTTCAAAATCGTACAAAAAAATGTATTCTTTGGAGACGCAAATTAGTTGTCGCGTCCTCTCTGCTGCTATGGTGTCAAAAATCTATTTTACGATTAAAGTCTTAAGACGAAAATCCTTGAAACTGCTAGCAATTTAAGATTTCACAAACAGACTATTTGATCAAGTCCGATACGACATCTTGATCTAGGGTCATGCAAATTTATTGTTACAAATTCCATGTGGCTAAAGAAATCTCTAAAGTGACCATGACCCATATCACCGCCGAACCAGGTTTGCCAAATATTTCGTATCGTATTTGTGTCAATTGTGTTGAATACAGCAATAATATTGCAGTTATCTCTGATCACTTTTGGTATTTGAGTGTATCGTTGAGTGACATATATCACATCGGTATTTTCATGCCTACCACTGGAAAATATCATGCGGGATTCTTTTGATTATCCAACATGACATCATCATATACGACTAAATTGTTAATACTTCCATCAATATCATCAATGATCGGTGCTTCCTCAATATCGGTTATAAACTCAATAATATCTTCATCGATTTCCGATTTGGCTTTCTCACTAAAATCGTTTAATACCTCGTAACATCGATGATCGTCTACACTTGGGGCTACTAAATACAACTCGTCACATTTCATCCATCTCATTATCAAATTAAGTAGCAGTTGTGTATTGCCACCTCCAGTTGGTCGATTATAATCATGCGAACAGAATTTGGTAGCGCTGCATGATGCTTAACTAGTACCATTTCCTCGTAAATCCTTAATAAGCAAATCAGAATAAAATAAAAGGACGCCATAACTGTTGCGTGCTACCATCTTCTGCTATGGGTGAATAATTTTTTTAACCGAATATTTGATCAAGTCCTATACGATATCTTGATCTAGGATCATGTAAATTTATCGTTACAAATCCATGTGGAGTTGACTGAGCGTGACTAAAGAAATTTCTAAAGAGATTAAAATCCATATCACCGCTGCACCAAATCTGGTGAATATTTCGTAGTGTATGTGTATCAACTCCGTTGAATTCAGCAAGAATATTGCAGTTATCTCTGATCACTTTTGGTATTTAAGTGTATCGTGGAGTGACATAAATCACGTCAGTGTTTTTATGCCTGCCTCTGAAAAATATTCTATCTGATCATCTACACTCGGGGCTATTAAATACAACTTATCCCATTTCATCCATCTCATTATCAAATTAAGTAGCAGTTGTGTCTTGCCACTTCCAGATGATCCGATTATAATCGTACGAATAGAATTTGGTAGCGTTGCATAATGCTTAACTAATTATCTTGTTTTTGTCGCCGAAAAATCAATTACATTCATGTTATTTTAAATAAACTATGGATCTATATTGTGTGAAATGTAAGAAGCGTACTAGCACAAACGAATTGACGACGATTACAACTAAAAATAACAGATCAGTTCTTTCTGGTAAGTGTGTACAATGTGGGACAAAAAAATTAGATTTGTTTCTATGAAATCAGCAGATGATTTAAAAACAACGAGGAGGTGACATTGCAGTCAAATTAGTAAAACTCCCAGGAACACCATGGGCAAAATATCCAGTAGAAAAACACCTTCCAGGATATAATATTTTTTACCCGGGACTAGACTCGATATCAGAGACGATGATCAAAACCAACCCCGACCCATTGAGTATCCAATGAACGCTATTGATAAGGCGTGTCATGCTCATGATGTTGCTTCTAAAAGTTGGAATCTGCAACACAGACATAGTGCAGATGTGAAATTAATTCATGCGTTGAATTCTATCACTGATAAATCCTTCAAAGAAAATTTGGCTTCATGGTTGATAAAATCGGCGATGAAAAGTAAATTGATGTTGGGTGCTGGTAATTAATAACATCATAGAATCTATTTATTATTCTCTAGGAGGATACTGGAGGGGTAAATCAGCAATCAGTAAACTCGCTAACGCGAAAGGTGAAAAATACTATAACAGCGGATTGGTTATACAAACAGGCGATATGCCAAATTTATCTACCACCGCCTAAACAAATTAACTTCTCGCATTTTGATGTCAGCGCACCTAATGAGGTTCATCAGGCTGATATATTATTTCTGATGCATGATTGTGTTTACAAGAATGCGCTAACCGTATTTGATGAAGCGAGTCGATACAAACAAGCAGAACCTCTAAACACAAAATTATCAACTGAAGCTGCTTCTGCGTTTGAAAGGATTTATCGACGAGGACCTCTGCATTGGCCAAATCTATTACAATTTGATCCTGGCAAGGAATTTCAGGAAGCAGTGTTATCAACAATGAAGCATCATAACGTCACCATCCGACGAGGACATACTGCATTACATCGCGATCAGACAATTGTTGAACGATTTAATCGCACACTTGCTGAGCGGTTATTTGGATATTAATACGCGAAGGAATTTATTCAGGATAAACGATCTCGTGAATGGGTCAAGAGATTACCAGGCGTAATTACCACGCTGAATAATGAGATTACTCGACCAATTAATATGAAACCTAACAATGCGATTAGAAAATAGTATATACCTGTGAATCCGCAAAATGATTTTTCAAAATAACTAATACTCGGTAATGTCACTGTAAGATATTAATATGAACCAGAAGAGCTCGAAGGTGGCAAAAAGAGCTACTGATCCTATTTGGAGTGCTACTGCACATAACCTATCTAGTATAACGAGATCTATGGGTAGACCGCCAGTCTATAGGTTGGATTCAACTGCTCCTCAGCGAGGATTTACTCGTGAACAACTACAAGTGATACCCGATGATACTCAATTACCGACGCGTGGTCTTAACTAGCCCCTCTGCGTCTATTGCACACAAGACAAGTCAGCATCACATTATCTCTGGTATGACCTACGCTGCTATTTTTTCTATCTACGGTAAATAAGCGAGGATCTTTATCCGACCAAACAACCAACCCATTATACAATTGAGTTTTTTCTGATTATGTCATCGCTCACAATATCACTTATTATAGTGGCATTATAGTCTAAAACAACTCTTCCAAGTTGATTTATTATTCGTACTCTGGACACCTCAAGATAAACTAAATTCGACCACTCGATGCGATTATCTATCATCCAAACAATTATATCGGATAGAGTCAACCCCTGCGAATAATGTATCGTCGATGCGTATGATAGCGCCCATGGGGATTTATCAGCACGCAATGCATCATCGACGACATTGATATCAACCAACACAATATCATTTAAAATGAGAATTTGTTTTCTTGACTCTGTCCCTGACTTTGTCAGGCCAGGAACATCAACTTCGATATTTTGTCTTCGTGTATCATTGGGTCCATAACACAGCGGCACTAGAAGTGTTGCACATTTTTCTTTATGGGTGTTAAATAACTTTATCTGAAGTGTGTCTCTATCTTTCTACTTGCCACTATCAAATCATTTGGTCTCCACGCTTACCAGAAATCATTTAATGGGGTTTTCTAAATTATTTCACACGCTATTTCACATTGGATTCTATCCAGTTGTAATCTGATTAGTTTCTTGAAATCGCGTAACTGTTTATCAAGTGCTCTATGATCGGTGTTAATTTCTTCATAATAATCTACAAAATTCTTCACCCAATTATGTGGGGATAAACCGACAAATGGTGGTGGTTGAACATGATCGCCACACATTATCACTTTTGTATTCGCTATAAATAACCAATCAAATAATTTTTGTAATACATCTAACGACACTGTGCATATCTCATCCCAAATCATGATTTCAGGAATATATTTCTCACCCATTCGATCAGGAGTCCATTCGTCACCTTTCCATCGAAAGAAACTGTGATAAGTGCAAGCATTAATACCTCGTTGTTTCATCTCTCTTGCAAGTCTGTGTGTTGGTGTTAGCACAACCATGTTTGATTCCCTCGAAATAATTCAATCGCACGAGTCGTCTTCCCTGACCCACCACAGCCGTTTAAGTAACTGGTTATATATCTACATATTGGATCGGAACACGACTGTGCATTTGATAGTTCTGATATTTGATATCTGATTTTTTTTCAAGTAATTGTTTTTAATTGTAACATATGCTAATTAGGCATTATTTTTTTTTAATTCTTCATGATCCCAAACTCTAGTCTGTATTAGTGAATTCAGTCACTGTTTCTCTATATTGTACGCCTATATAAAATGAATTAGTGGCAACTCTAACTACTTATTCAGGGAATCTATTTATCAATAGAAGCGTAAGCCAGCATAGACGACCTTAAGTACGTGTATTCAGGATTTTCTTACATCTGTGTAAGTAACATTTGTACCCAATTGAATTCAATCGGGCAAGAAAGCGTCTTTACGATCGACGTATATACCCCTAGATGTTACATCTGCGATTATTAAATCGTATTCAGCATCATCTATAATCAAGCGCGAAGAATATCGTTTGTGGTCGTATTTTCAACCTTGTGTGAACTTACCAATTATTCTTCCACTGAAATCTTTTGCGTGCTTATTTCTAACTTCAAAGATTTATTTTGACCATTTCACGATATATTTTTCGTCGAGATCAGGAAATTGTTTTCTTTGTTTTCGCTGATTATACTATCTAGACTATCGGGTTTGGTAACCAGGCTTCAGTTTGTCACCGAAATGATATAATTGCTTCACTGACAATCAGAGATATTTCTAACTTCAAAGATTTATTTTGACCATTTCACGATATATTTTTCGTCGAGATCAGGAAATTGTTTTCTTTGTTTTCGCTGATTATACTATCTAGACTATCGGGTTTGGTAACCAGGCTTCAGTTTGTCACCGAAATGATATAATTGCTTCACTGACAATCAGAGATATCAGCAGTTTAGAATTAATCATATACCATAATAACACTATTGGCATCCAGTGTTTTTCAGAGATGTGTCTACCAAACCAAACATAACAACACGGATGAAGTCCTTTAGCCAATTCAAATGATACCACACGAGCGAATCTGGTTAAATCAAATTCGGGCAATAGTCCATTAATCGCAACACGGGTCATCTTGTGTGTGGGATGTCCAAATCTTTTAAAGTACTAAGAACACTCTCCACTCCATACCCAAGAAAACTCACGGAATAACACGCAATCATATCAACCAAAATAATACTTTAAGGGTTGTATTTTGTATTCCATAACCCACTATGGCCATATTTCACGCAACTTGATTCGATATCTGAGAGAAATTCTGGTTTCCATTGATTTCTCTTTCTCGTGAAATCAGCTGCAACTGACGGAATTGAAAAACAGTTTGTTAGTAATTGTTCGTCGTAATTCGTTGAAAAACCACTAATTGGTTTTTTCATCTCGTTGTGGAGGGCTTCAGTACGGTATAATTCGCCATTGGGTCTTACAAATTGATCGAATTTACCCTCTTCGACTTCAAAACTGTGAAGTAACCACACTTACACAGGATCGCTTTTACTTAACTCGTAAATAAACTCAAATAAATTTCCCCCAGAGTGTTCGTATAAGGAGCACTAAAAGGGTAGATACTTTATTGTTCTATCCCGCGGAAATATTCTTACTGCGGATGTCCATGCGTGTTCATTATGGTCAATAATTTTGATTGGAGCTCTATTTGATTTATATTTAGATTCGTGTAATACCTCTCCTGTTATCGTCATTAAGGTTATTGGGAATCTTAATGATGTTTCTAATTTGGCTATATCTTGAATTGCTGCTCGGATCTCCTTTACTGATAATCCCCATGCATTTTTTTTTGTGTGTCTTAGATCCGTTAATTTGTTTCCACGCAACGCATTTGTAAAATGCTCTATTATTCGTTCTGCTACACCATTTATTCTCTCTGACAATTTTATTGGTTTCAGTTTTTCAATACTCGGTTTATCATTTATCGGATAGATCCCATAAACAACTGCTGTTACAGGATAGGATCTCTCGTAATACGGTTTGTCAATCGCAGTCAGAATTCCTGGTTTGGAATCCTGACTCACAGTGACATTCATCTTATTTTTTAGGATGGATTCAAATTTGTCGCGTATAATCAAATTCCCCGTTTCTGAGCGGATAATGAATTTCACTCTAAAAAAATACTTTTTCTTGTCAAGATGTGAGATTATCACTGCTGCTCTTTCGTCATTCATGGTAGTATCAACACTACCATCAACTCGAAATGTTGACCAACGTTGAGATGCTCCATAGCGATTGAATTCATTAAAATAATCACGGATTTTACCCAACATTCTTCTATCACTCATTAGACTCTTTGGTACATCAGTGGAGACTATTGAGATTGAATTCAACATTTTAACAAGCCGTAATTTTCGATAATCTCTCGAACTCCTCTATATTATAATTAAAACAAGTATTTAGATAAAGAATGTATTATATGATGAATCATTGGAAATGGCTAATGATAGGATCAGTAACCGCCTGTAACAAATCATGCAGAAATGAATTCCGTGGATATCATTTACAAAGCGTACGTCGTGGGAGATTTGGGCCCTTATCTGGCAAACAATGTGTGGTAGATTTGCGGGGTAAGTCGCAGTAATGTCTGTTTTATACTATGTTTTATAACACCATGGGGAAAAACTCGTGTGCGCTTGTATGTGTAGTTTTCAAACAACGATAACTCTTTTGTTGTAGTCACATGTCTCAATGGGATAATGGATTTTTTGTGTTGGTTTGACTAGAAAATTTATAATTTTGTCTACGATTTTTAGCTACAGTGAAATCGACGATTTCCATCTACGTTTTTTGATCACAGATTTCCATCTACGATTTTTCATCGATGATTCATTAAACCCCTCACATGATACACATATCGTATTCAAAATTATAGATTACGATCACTAGTGTATACAATAAACAGATGGAATCTTGTCCTGGGGTCCATCGTTCGAATCTCGTGGCAGGCATTAAAGTCGACGGTACCGATTTGGAGGTTTTTCTATATAATTGGGGCGCCAGCCCAAAAAGGGTTCTTCCTGTACACTTCCCGTCAAGTCAAATACGTGACGGTGTGACTTTACACCGCCGGGAAAAACAATTATTGGGGTGAGGTGTACAAAAACAATGGGCGCTCCCAAAATAAACAATAGCATGGATGCTAAAAGCTCTATGTCACACTAGGGTAAACCCACGTTCAGAATGAACTATCGGCTAAAATAAATCTCAAAGAAAAAAATATTTCAAAGAAAAAAAGAAGAAAGAAATCTCAAAGAGAAAATATCTCAAAGAAAAAGATCTCAATGAAAGACACAAAGCCAATAAGGGACCAAGTGAATGATAACCGCTCATCATAGCTATAGTTTATTTTTGTTTTTTATTTTATATTAAATACATAATATTTCATATATTAATTTCGAAAATATGAATGTCATTATTAACTAGATTTCAGTTTGAAAAAATCAAGGAATTCAGTTGTCAGATAAATTAGATTGTAATCAGATTCTTTCTGAATTTCAAGACATTTCAACAGGTATGTGTTATCGAAATCCTATTCTTTTATAAAGAAAATTCAACACGCTTGTTATGACTCCCTTGCATTCTGTAACACGTTCGTCGCGTTATTCACTGCTGTCGAAAAGGTCAGAAGTGAATTGGGGAAACAATATGAAATCAAACGCACAAATTAACTCGAAAATTAAAACAAAAAAAGATATTATCCGCCAAAATGAAAATTCCTCTTTGATTGACTCAACACAGTAAACACACCATACATACATGAGAAATACAGGTACGGAAATTCTATAGACAGGTATGTACTTACTCACCTAGAACACAATTCTATAGACAGGTGATTTATCACTGGTGATTTAATCACTACGCGGAAGTATAACACAAATGAATTGGGGGGTGTGTGAGTTTTTTCACTTACAATTTAAATAGTATAATAATTTATAATGGCAAATGAAGCACTAACAACTAAATTAGCACGTGAACCATTAGCTTCGATTAAGAAGTTTATTCCATTTTGTGATTCCGTTAGAAATAAGCTCCAAATGAGACAGCGATTTCAAAGAGATTTTGCAGCAGACACTGAACAGCTATTCAAACCAGTAACCAGTGCTACTAAGGATGCTGCACCAATACTTGAAAACAATAACAAAGGAAACTGGTAAAACATCAGCGCTGTTACAAAAAAACCTCCTGGTCTGAAAGAAACCAATGAAAAAATAGTAGAGGATTTACGTGCGAGATTTAATGAGGAGGGATTAGCAGCAATTGATAAGACTGATCCAGCAAAACTTCCTGCACTTTTTGTTACGAATTATGAAAACAGGAAAATAATGTTGAAATCAGGACAACACACGTATATTAAAGTATGGATCATTGGACTGATGTGATTTACAAAATAAAAACTAACACATGTCGAACTAATAAAGGCAATGCATCATACACTGTATATCTCAAAGCGGTGGGTAAAGTGAATGATCAATATGAAGAACTAAAAACAAAAACAAAAAAAAAAAACAAAGATTGCAAAGAAAAAGACAACATCCTTCAAAGAAAATATCTTTTTCACCTCAACGACAAATACCACCTGACGATGATGATAAGAAATCATTGTATATGCCATCTGATCAAGATGAATCCGATGATAAGCAATCCTTGTATATGCCATCTGATCAAGATGAATCTAATGATGAACCTTTTAGTCATTACAAGATCAGGAATAAGATACACAGGGTACAACTGGTTATGGTAGTGGGGAGGGATTTGCACAGAGTGGAACTCCAAGGGGGGTTTCAGGTAGTGGTCTAGTTCATTATCATTTTGTATTCTCGGGGATATATCACGATTAGAAGTTATCGTAGGAGGGATACGAGCCGGAAATAACTCACCGGAAGTAATTAATGAGGCAGCTGACACCTACAGACGACTATTTGAGGGTGGTATCATGGATATTGGTGTATACTGAGTTTATTGACAAGTTAACAGACGGTTACCATAGTGATTAATTTGATGACTTCGTCAAAAAAAATACAAACTTGGGAAATCGAAGATTTCCTGCGATTAGATAAATATCATTTAATAAGATGATCATACACTACAACCACAATAAACCAACGATGACTTACGTAGTAAACTCACGATTGCCTCTTTATAGAGCGTACTATGGAGATGGTCTCTGCAATACAATTGCAAGGTTATTTACAAGAATGGCTCCCAAAATAGCACCAATCGCAAAACAATCATCAATGAAAGCTATTGAAATTATTCGTGATAAGGGTATTAGCACTGTTGGTCATATTGCCGGGAGGGCAATTTCCGCGGCTAAGGAAAAACTAGTAGGGTTAGTTCGGCGGCGAAGGAAACCGAAGACAAAGTCACTAGGACCACTACCATCTACGGAAATTATGCCTGCAAGTATTAGTAAAATAATAAATAATGCAGTGGATCAAACTAAACTCAAAACACTCGCTGAGGAGTATGAAGTAACAAATAAAAAAAATACGGACGACGAATCACCGCAGTTGATGTTACCGTGTACTCGGTATCAGGTGTAATCACCGGAGCCGGTATAATACTATCCTTGGTGACAATGATTTCCCAGATAGCTTTTCCAATTTGTATATCAGCGGCGACAACAATCGCGGGAATTATTTCGATTATAACAAAAAACATATCATCATGCAGCCAGCGTAAACTACAAGACTAAGTAGTTTGTTTCCATGTTGATATCGACGTCACTCGATGACACATTAATATCAGATAATGAGTTTTCAGCGATTGTACGTGTTTAGAATTCCGCGATGTCAAAATTAGAAAAACAACACGAGTATAATAACAATGGTGACATCGCAAGAACTACTTCAACGAATAGAGGAAAACACAACCCCGGCCAAAACCAACATGATCTCAATAACCTCAACGAATCCTGATTTCAGTGTAAATTTCCCCACTGCGGTTCCAATTAAGTAGATAGAAATAGCAAACCTACGAGTATACCATAGTTGGCGAAATATCAGATCAGTACCTTTCGGTGGTAAACAACCGAGTGATCCCCTGGTGTTTGCGAGCAAGAATAAACCCGATGATACTCCAGATTGGACCGTTGTTTCGATACCATCTGGGTCATACCAAATCGAACAGATCAATAATGAGTTACAAAGCAGAATAAAATCCATTACAGGAAAGGAATCGAAAATCGCTATAACGGTTCATCAGCCGACGTTATCATCCGCGATTGAGATAAACTCACCCGAATATGCTGTAGATATCTATCAGAGTTCTTTAACAACCGTGTTAGGATGGCCTGAAAATCCACCTCGACAGAAACAGTTAATGTACCACCCGAACCGAACAAATCTGATTATATTTCAACGACGCAGGATTAGCATGGTTATAATAAAGCACAATAATCCATTATCCATCTTTTAATTCCCCCCTCTACTACCCCCTCGTCCTAAATTAACATATATGTTACCGCTAGATACTATTTTTAATCGTTTTAGAGCAAAATCAAAAGCTAATAATACAGGATATTTTACAATAGAAATACCAGAAATTACGAAACAGTTTACAGCGACGATTAACGATTTTGAGGAAATTAGAAATACACTTATAACGGAAATTGATACAATATCATATAAAAGAATATCATCAAGTACATGGAGATATCTAACAAAATTATCGCCGACATGGAAGAATTTAATTTGCGAACTATTCAACTTATATTAGGTGATGATCACCCACAAAAGAGAACAGAGTTTGCAAAGAAATATAATATACGCGTAGAGGATATTCGCACGTTTAAGTTTCCTGGATATAAAATCTCAGAGATGAAAAAATCTCCCAATGATGCCATAGATGATGATTTCAAAAGGATTCACGACGCATTGAAAAAAAATTATACAACCACAAACAACAACAATCCTGAACCATAATAATGACCTTGACGACGGTGGCAGGCATATTGTTCCTCAAAACGTCAATATATCCTCGGTGATTGCAATAAATCTAGTATGTGATATTATCGAAGGAAGTTATCAAATAAATCTCGAAAGATCAAATCAAGCTCAGCAGGGATATATTTTATATTCATTTGCACAAACAACTCCACCCGGATTTTTAATAACTGAGGACGCAATTAATCCAGTCTATATGTGATGTTATAATGATTCATTAACGAGAATTAATTTTAAACTTACTGACCAGTAAATAATCTAATTGATTTACTGGGTGAGGTTTTACAAATTAGTCTGTTTGTGAAATCCTAAAAGAATTTTCATCGTAAAGAAGATTTTTAACCCCAAAGAAGCACAGAGGACTCGACAACGATTTTGCGTCTCCAAAAAAAACTTTTTTATACGATCTTGAAGGAAGCCTTGGTTTACCAAATAGACTCTTTTTTACGATTTTGGAGGAAGAATTGGTTTACCAAATAGACGCTTCTAAAAAGCTATCGGCTTCGCTCACTCTGCTGCTCAGGAAGTTACTAAGGCCGAAATCAGGGTAGTATCGGAAGTTTTGTGATAAAATACGCAATTTTGCATTATTGTCTGGCAGACAAAAATTCGCTATTTGCCACGCCTATATTCATGTAACCTCTAAGTTCACCTCTCCCGAAGATTAAGAATTTTAGGTATGCTCAAACACGTGTTTACAAAAATAATGGCGCAGATCGAAAGAACAAACTTATAGGTTCTGAAAGGAGGGAGAAAAAGCTCTCTGGGCAGGCTATGTCGGCACACGCATGTGTATTAGTGACCAGCATGAACGATGGAATAAAAAGAAGTCCACTGTGAGACTGAAACCTAATCCAGAGGTCGCCAAATTCTTGCTGGATAGGGGAGTCTCAATTTTGCAATGAACAATGAAGGTTTTCATACCGCTATTTTATTTTTGCATTGTTATTTCTTTATCAAAACTCTTCAACTAACGTTTTTGATATAAACTGGCATTATTCCATTTAGCTTGAAATAAAATGTCACAGCCCTGCAACAATATCGCTGAAACCCGCATGTACACTATGGCATATACAGCCGCTGTTTTTGAGGCTACCAAACAAAAATTAATGATCATCTTCATTTTCGCACGCAACCATAAGACTTTATTTACAGTCAAGCAGTAACTATTGTTTTTTTCAAATACAAATTATATATAATGTAAATGGTGATGGCTGTAAATAAAAGTAATGCAACATAGTCAAGTATATTTAATGCATACTATTATTTGTAAACTATATATAATTATTGTGCCTAATGAAACATTTAATTTCCCTTCCTATATTAGTTATGAATTTAAGCAGTGCAAGGAAAACATCAGAAACAGAGAGGAATGTCAAAGAAGACATGGCCACAACCTCTACAGCTAGGCCAACAATTCATAGGATACAAATTCATGCTGTGTCTGATATAGTCACAACAGAATCAGATATGGCATCTGTGTAAATATTACTACATTTTATTAAATTTTATGCATATTTACTTGTTTACAAATATTTTGGTCAATGCACATCTAAGGAATTTAGGTATTACCTGGAAATGTATCATTCTATATTAGTTTAATATTTTGCAGTTGGTAAAGAATGCACATTTTGTTAAAATATGGTTTGTTTAATTTAGAATTTATTTTTGTTGTAAATTGTTTGCTGTCATATGTCATGTTTGTTCTTGATATGTTCTTTATCATGCTGTTTATATTTTTATTAAAGGTCCTCAAGGGAGAATAGACTTTGACTAAATGAGTCACCCCTTTAAATAAATTAGTATTGTTATTATTATTATTATTATTATTATTATTATTATTATTATTATTATTATTATTATTTCTTGAGGCATTATCATTCCCATCATAATAACCAAGAAAAAATATAATTCTTTCTTTTGATACAAAACTAAAGATTTCCAAGTTCAACATTAGCATTTACGCATTTCAAAATTTTATTTTAAGGGATTCAGTCTTGTCTGAAGTTGAAAAACTTAGGGAGAAGATATACTGGTTATCATAGTAAGAAAATGAATACATTGTATTATCAATTCAAACCACACTAAGGCCATAATTATGGTTGGTCCA
Source organism: Unio pictorum (assembly GCA_030141615.1). Taxonomy (NCBI): domain Eukaryota; kingdom Metazoa; phylum Mollusca; class Bivalvia; order Unionida; family Unionidae; genus Unio; species Unio pictorum. Next base: position 3,706,659 of record JARLTB010000161.1, on the reverse strand, counting down.
ATTAGTACACATGGCAAGTTCAAGTTTGGTTTACCCAAATGCTTATGCTTGTGTATCGGGGTGGGTGGTCTACTAATAATGTATGTACACATATACCTCGATAGTAATTGTTTTAATATGTAACCTTTTTGACTGGGTTCAGTTGCTGTTTGAGTTTTAGTGGACAGTTTTACGCAGCTTATTTCTTTGATTCAGCCGAACATTCAACATTGGTGGTCTATCTGTTATATTAAATACATAATATTATTAATCTTTGATCTTCTCTGTATGGATTAAATATAGGCTGGGGAGTACAATCGCATGTACGCAGATGGGGTGTGTGCAAAAAAAGAAGTTTGCATGTGTACAGGGAGGAGGCGGTCAATCTAAAACCCGATTTTTGTGCACATGCCCATTGTTGGAATCAGATTTTGTTTCCGGATGTGTTTACTTGTTTGCTTGCAATCTGAATCACACAGGTCTGAGTTATACACAGACAGGTGAACATTTGCAAAAGTAAGATGAATTGGGGATTGGAAGTAAATAGTGGACAGGAGGAAACTGATGGGTCCGGAAAAGAAAGAAAACTCCAACTTTTACCCTTATGCAGATGCCAAATGAAGTTTCTAGCACACCTAGGCATATATCTAAGCAAACAATTCTTGGAAGCAGATGTATTTTGATGTATTTAACCCACAAATGCTTTTCCTACCCCTATTTCAGGTGACAAGAAAAAAAAAACGGTTGAGGGGTAATGAGTTGATTATTCTCTGCCTGTATAATGCATTTTCATCAAAACAGATTTATTGGGATTTATAAATTTGAAATAGTTCTCTGCATTTTAATTAATTTATTTATTTAGTCATTTTACTTTGTTCCAGAAGTACAGCAGTTTGATTTTATTGTATGCCTCCAAAAGATATTCATATAAGCCATCAGCTTTCAGAGCTAGGAATCTCTTGGCAGCACTTGATCATAACAATCATATTGACAGAGATGTGATTGTAAACACAGATGGAAAAATAAGGTAATAAACTTTATTCTTGTTTGTTAACGTAAAAATTCATTTTTGTTAAAATATTAATGCTTTACCTTAAAGTTGATAAATCATCTGTTTGTGGTACAATTTAATCTTTTACACAAGAAATTTTTAAAATAAATTTCATAAACGAATTTTGGTTATAATTAGTCTAATTTAATTAGACTATTCTGTAAATAATCTAAACATTTTAATGATATATGGGTAAGATACAGGTTTGCTATATTGACATTTTCATTTGTAGCAAAATGATTTGTTACAATTAATTGAATGCAGATTTTATTTGGACTTTTGAGTATTAAAAAAATATAAAAAGACATTGTCATGGCAATATTTTCATTTTCTTGTCAGATACCTAAAGTCATTCGACAAAAAAGTGAGAGATGGTCTGCAAACCCAAAGAAAGCTGATGAACAGAAATAATTATAAAAATATTGAAAATGAAGTTAGATGATAGAGTTGGCATGAACCAGCCAGTTGTTTGGACACGTATGGTCCTAGATGAATATCTGATGTACATGTTCTAATACCACCACCACCTACAAAAGAGATTGTTACAAAGCAGGAATCTCATTTTAATTTAAAATGATTTAGACGTTTTAGTCAGGTAACACCTTTTGATATCAAATTGTTACGGAGAGACTATTCTAGTGATTGTATGGTAACAAATGATCCCTACCGTGGACCCATATAGACTTTGACTAAGTCTTTCTTGAAGTGCTTAACATGAGCCAAAGGCCAGCATCAGTGTGATTTCCAAGTAGCAGTTTATCTTCAGACCACTGATGTTTATGTTCTTAAAGCTTTTAAAAAAATATGCATTTGGACAAAAAAATGTAAGACCTTTTCTAACTTTTCATACCCATTGCATTTATACTTGTCTTATATGTATGTTTTGATTGAGTTAAATGCAGTGTATTTTGACCATATGATGTATTAATACAAGTACAGCGGAAACTATACATTCTAATTAATTTAATCGTATATGAGTAACAAGATTAAAATCATGTAATTGCAAGTCGGTATTATTGCATAGTAAAGTACCTTTTAAAAGTTTTATTTTATAAATGTTTTGTGTAAAATTACAGTCAGAAAGATTTCTAGCATTCTTTGAAGAAGCAAAACTGTACATTGGAGCAAATGACTTCAGTCCATACCCATCATCTTGATTTCATTGCTCCCGCTAAACATTACTATACCTATCAATAGACATCATACTGAAGCATTAAAATTGAAATGTAACTGAACTGGACCCTTTCTTCCAAAAAAACCCATCAAAGAACACGTGTTGTGCCATGTGAGAGCATCTTAATTTAACTACAGACTTTTTAGATTTTTTACAAACAACTAATATTAGGACTCCGTATTTATGGATTTATTATTTGCGTAAATACTGATTGCAACGATATGCATTGCTTAAAGGATTTTTTGCTTCACTACTTTATATGTATATGAATTTATTTGCCCAATGTTTTTAAAAATACAATGTAATGAAGTGATTTATCACAGGTGCAGTTATGTCTGCCATTACGTGTTCACATATAGTTTCAAACTGATATTATAAAGAAAATAATGCTGTTAACTTCTGGGTTCTAAAAAAAAACAAAAAAATAAATTAGAAATGATCTTCACCGATTGTATTTGTTAACAACAAATTACTATTTACATACTGGTGTTGACCGTTCCAGTGGCCTAGTTGTAAGAGTATCAACCGCATATGCAAAAGGTTGTGGAGTCCTTGATCCATGGCATGGTAATACCAAAGACATAAAAATGGTAATAACAGCTGTCTCATTTCGTGCTCCTCATTAAGAGGTTAGTGCATGGACTGGTCATCCTACTGTCAAGATAATATAATTGGGTTGGATATCATGCTACATGTCTGTGGCATGATGCCTCAGTGCTAGACATTACTATAAAATGCCACACTGCAAACATCATAGCAATATGAATGAAAAATTGTTCCTGGCATGTTATAAATACAAATCACACACAGTATATATATGTGTGTGTGTGAGTGTATCTGTGTTAGTACCTATCAACCCTAATTTTGACGAAATGCAATAGAAAACATACATCGGGGTGGGGAGTGGTCTTAATTTCAATATTTTGTTTCACCGCAGTAGTTTGTTTAGGTGATGTACTAAAGTTTGGCATTGCGTAAATGGTAATCACTTGTGTCAAAAGCATAGAAACCAAGCACAGGATACTAAAACATCAATGTAATTTCTATAGAACTGCCTATTATTTTGGAATGGGATGTCTTTAATCAATCTTTTATAGTAATGGTACACTAGTTTCTCATATAAAATTCTATGGGAGACAAAGAAAACGGAAGAACGGAGGCAGAAGTTAGACGAACTGGAGGGAATTGGACTACCAGTCCTGATAATGATCATACAGATGAGTAGGACAACATGACAGGGGGAAAATCTATTACACTAAGTCAGATGATACAATAGGCCATAACTTGGTTGAGTTAAAGAGGAGTTATAGGGTTTTAATTTTAGTTTCATGTGAGAGATGACTGTTATTTAATAGTATTAAATTGTTGTCTATTTGACTTTCACATTTTGTGTATTAATTAATTTAACTGACGGCACCACTGACTGGGGGCTCTCAGCATTGCATCTGTCTATCACAACTTCAAGTCCTCACAAAAACAAGCCTGGGGGATTCTTTTGTAATAATTTAAAAAATATGGAGGGCACCCCACCCAACCGAAATAACATGTAAATCATCTATATATATGCCATAATTATTGTTAGATGAAATCATTCAGTTTTTTATGCCTGACTGTATTCTTGAATTAAAGTTATGTCTGTATATGCACATTTGTACGTATATAAGTTTAATACATTTCATAATATATAATAGTTAGTTTTAAAGTGTATTCAGTTGTGTACATTCATCTGGGTATTCATATAAAGGGTATAATTATTTCTATGGTAAATGAACTCATTTTAAAGAACTGAAAATTTGATGCTTTTAATTGGTGTCGAGTATATTTGATTTAGTTGTAATACGACGGCTGATGATGCACATATGTGATATAAGCTTTCAAGGTTGCTTTTGATGAACTAGTATTTTAGAATTGAAAACCTTATTCTGTATCCAGAGCCATTTTGTTTTACATGTAATTGAAATTAATGAGCAGTAACTGTATAGAAAAGTACCCTAGTGTTTGCAGTTATGTTGATATTTACAAGCCCAACCGTATTTATGAAACACTGCAACAAGTTTTGCTTTCTCAACTCAATATGAATATGCGTAATTTATAATTTAACTTAATGTTTTAATGTATATGCACGATTGAAATCATGTTCACCAGTGTACTTTTGTTCTTTACATCCTTTGCATCCCAGGACAATGCCAGTCAACTTCAATTCATCCAATGGTTTTAATAAATAGTCTCCTCACAGTTGCTTTCAAAACATAGCCATACATATGATCATTCTTTAGTCGGTAGGTAGCTAAAATAATGTTTAACAAAACTTGTTCATGCAAGATAAAAATTACAAACTAGAAAAGAATTGCTTTATACAACTTAAAATCAACATAAACTAAATTATTTAAACATCATATCATTGGATAGATCACCCAAGTCTTCCTTGAGTAAAGCCATGGTACTGTCCAAAATTATTTATCCGTTATACACCATACACAATAGCTTAGAATGATACGTATGTTGCCAGTACTTAGGTATCCGTTAAGTCCATAAAATAAACTGCCTATTAGCAGTATGCCTTTTCCCCTGGTTATAATCATTATCTTCTTCTGTTGACAGGATATTTTGCATATACCTCTGTACAACAATGAGCACAACTTCATCTAAAACAACCAGGTCGAAATCCCGCAGAATTTTTTTTAAAATTTCAAATTAAAAGAATGTATTAAATGTTACGTGAGAAAATATAATTTTTTGTGTTATGCAATAAAACAAATCACATCGACTATCGGATACGTTAGATTGAGGCGGTAATGGAAATGCACAAGAAAATCAACTTTATTCTGAGCCTATGAAGCGACTTTAGCGAGACCTTTTAATAGCTGTTCTGATTACAATGATACAAATTATCATAGTTTTATTTGTTTTCTCATACAACGAAACACAATCACGCACACACTTTCAAGACTGGCCACTTAAAGGAACCTCTTATTGTCAGGATTTGCCATCATATTGACATTTTTGCCTACTTCTTGTAATTTATCATATATAATGAGAAATATATATGCAATACATATATTGTGGGTGACTATAAAGAACTAAGGAGAAGTACAGACGAAGAAATAAGAAAATAGGCAATAATTCCATCAAAACAGAATCACATGTTTACCTGGACTTCCATATTTGTTGACGCGCGTCACGAGACACTGCGGCTTCGGAGAATATCGGTAAATTCCGTTTCTGAATAATTAATTAGCAATCCGTACAGAAAATCGCTATATTTTCATTGATTAAACTTAAGTTGTACAATTTTTGAAACCGAATGACCTATAATTACTCATTATTTCTACTATACATTTCATAATATCATGCATCTGCAAGAATAAAAAAGTCGAAAATCTTAGGTTGTATGCCTTTAACTTCCATACAGTAGTGTTTGACTATATGAGTTTGGTATAGTAGACTTTGAGCCCAATTATTTATGTTTTATTTATATATTATGTACCTTTGTATTTATGGTATTCTCGTGTTACCTACTCTTTAGTGAAAGAGTGTAATACATGTTCATTGTCACTCGCATACGTGTTTGTTATTTCTTGAAATCCATCCCAGTCTCAAAGGGTATCAGCTTTTTATGTTACAACATCCCATCTACTTCTGGGCAACATGACAAAATGTCACGTGTGTACCCCTACTCTCCTCTATAACTGCAAGGGCCATACTTTTGAGTAATTGGTCTTTGCTAGTCACCACTCGATCGTCACTTGTTTTTTAATTTATTCATGTAGCAACTAAAGTAAAATAAAAACAACTTTAAAATGAAAACAAAATAATAAGTCTATGTTTGAATGAATATGGTCCTGACACTCACCGCAAAGACGTATTCTCTTCCAGGGTAGACAATTGGATTTTTCAATAAATATGTCGTTCCCTGGTCCAGCATAAGATTGGAGCCCACACTGGCATTCACTACCTTCATAAAGGCAAGAACAGTCGCTGTATACGAGGAGACGATCTCAATTTTGACATTTTTTGTTGTCCCCAAACGGAAAGTCAATCTCTATTGTTTGGTGTTTTTTCTCACCAATGTTGATATTGGGCGTGTCAATTACTCTTACCAGTCTCATATCTGTTTCTGTTGGCACAGCCCTCAACGCTAGAAAACGACATATTCATGGAGTAACTTTCACAAGAGACAAAGTTCAGACATCAGCTGGAATCGACTTGTTTATTTATAAGTTTTTCTTTAAATGTAAAAAGTGCGATCGATCGACTATATCACTGATTTCAACTGAACGTTTTTCACATTTTCTAATTATCCTTAGGTATAAATGTTTAACTTTTTTACTCGGTGTAATAAGTTCAGTTAGTCAGCCAAAACAACGGGAATATCATGAAACAGCTGAGTTTTCATTATTTCCCAGGCGCAACTCAACGATCAATCGGTATATTATCAATATAACCCATACTTAGGCAAGTCAGTGCACTGTTGGATAACTTCCAGAATGAAGACTTTACAATTAGCTATTATATTCAGATAACTGAGTTCAAATGCATCAAATAGACAACTTAATGTTGCTTATCATTTCCCTGGCAAATAAAAAAGACCGTTAAATATTTTTCTAAATAAACTATGCGTAATCATTTCTTTGTTTTTCACACTCAGATGAAAGTATCGCGATACCTGGATATGCTTTGCGCATTTGTTTTTCATAGAGTAACGCAGTAAATGAAGATTCCCCTAGAAATGTTAGAAACAGAAGAACAGGAAATCAGATCGCAGAACGTCTGCGCAATTTCCTTTTGAGTTGGGTTTCTCTGCGGAAACATGATTAATATTTAAGAGAAAAAAAATAAAAATGTCAAAGGTGATGTGAGTTATTCAGACAAATATGAATTAAAAAATATATCATTGATTTTCATTTATATTGTCTATACCACCCAAGCAAAACCGATAGTATATTTCGGTTGTGTTCCATATATTCAACCTGTTTTCTGTTGTGCGTTTTGTTTGTGTGTGTTGATAACATGAAGCTTATTTGTTCAACTTTGTTAGTAATTCCTTGTTATTATCCGTTGAAAAATTCCGAGCAAGTTTTCTCATCTCGTCGTGAAAAGATTCAGTACGGTATATTTCGCCGTTAGGTTTTATAAATTGGTCAAATTTACACTCTTCGGCTTCAAAACTCTTAAATAACCACACTGACACAGAATCGTTTTTACTTTCCGCGTTAATAAAATCAAACAAATTCTTCTCCCCAGAGAACTCTAGAAAAAACTATACGGGTAGATATTGTATGGGTCTAACCCGTGGAAATATTGTTACTGCGTTAGACCACGCGTGTGCATTATGATCAATGATTTTTATTGGAGCCCCCACCCCACCTAGATTTATATTTCGATTCGCATAATATCTCTCCTGTTATCGTCGCTACGGTTATTCGGAATTTTAATATCCTTTCTAGCCCGGATATATTTCGAACTGTTGTCCCATTATTCCTGACTGCTAGTGTCCATTCTTTTATTTTTTTACGTCTTAGATCTGTCAATTTGTTTCCACGTAACGCATTTGTAAAATGCTCTATTATTCGTTCGGCTACATAAATTATTCCGCGACAAAGTCAATGGTGACAGTTTCATAGGTTTTAATTTCTCAACACTCGGTTTGTCATTTATCGGATAAATCCCATAAATAACCGCGGTCACAGAATAAGCTCTTTAATAATACGGTTTTCAATTCCAGTCAACACTCATGGCTTGGAATCCTGGCTCACAGTGACAGTTTTATTATTTTTCAATACAGGATCACATTTATCACGAAAAATCCAATTACCTGTTTCTCAACGGATAATGAATTACACTCTGAAAAAAATACGTTCGATGGTCAAGATGCGATATAATGCCTGTTGCCTTTTGATCGTTCATGGTAGCATCAACACTACTATCAAATCGAAATGTTGACCAACAATGAAATGCTCCGTAGCACTTAAATTCGTTAAACGTTTTATGGATTGTACCTATCATGCTTCTATCACTTATTAGACCCTTATTTGGTACATCTATTTTTTTTATTCTGTCAGAAAATGAGTCAAACAAATAAGTATCTACAACAACAGTATTCTTATTTTTAATATTTCTGTCAGGAATCTTGCTTTGTTTAGATTCTGTCAATAATCACAATTAAGTAAAAACGAAAGTACAAATCACACACTTTTATTGTTGATTTCCGTGCTCTAGTCAGCTTATATAGTATATAGCCGGTATTTTTATTGGGGCTCCCAACTGTTCAACTGAACACCTCTCCGTCACACTGTCGCAAGGTGTGAATGTGTGTTTTTACATTCTCTCTGGACGATTGTTATGACGGAGAGTTTTGCAGTTGAATGTAGAGAAGAGCCCCCGTATGTGTTGCACTGTCCTTATTGTAAATATGTAAATATAACTTGTAATATGTAAATAATTGTATATACCAGTAAATATGTATATATGTGTATATAATTGTATATAGCTGAAATAGTGTTTCATCATTCACCCTAGCTAGGGTTTGTTTCACCAACCAAGACCTCCTGGGTTTCTCAACTGCTAACGGATTAGAGGCTTACAACGGGTTGTGTTTCCTGCCATCTCTCTATGCCTTAATTAAGATAATATGATGTGCCGTCTCTCTATATACTATATATACTTTAATTAAGATTATATGTTGTAAAAGAAATTATCAAACCACGCCTTATTGGAATTCGCTAGACTGTTTGTTGACAGGCTAGGTATTCTGATAGGCTGTCGTCGTTCATATCACTAGACTTTTGTCAGACTAGGTGTTATGATATCTCATCATCACGCCGCATATACCTTAATTAAGATTATATGATGTGCCGTCTCTATATACCCTAATTAAGATTATATACATACTGTAAATATTGTAAATATTGTATATCTAAGCTGTAAATATACGCTTGAAAAAGAAAACGGGTCACAATAGACTCCTATTTTTTGGGATATTTATAAATTAGATATAAAAGAAATAATCATTGCAATTACAGATTTAATAAATCAAGAAATAAAATTATCAAATAAATTAGATTGTGATCAGATTTTCTCTTATTTTCAATATCTCGAAGATATATTATTAAGTAAATTATATGTACTGCCGTCCCAGTACGGATTTATTAAAAAAAAATGCAAAAAGCTGTTAACTAATCATTAGCATATAACAGCGATGTAAATAAATTCATTCCGCTATTTACCGCGGTAAAAAATTTAGATCTGACCTCAGTAGACAATATGAAGTTAAGAAAACGATAAAGTCCAGAATGAAACACTTAAAAGAGCTCATTAAACACAATAACACACTACCATGAAGCTAAACACGAAATATAGTAACACGCTACCAGGAAGTTTGAAAACAAAACAACAACACGCTACCAAGAAGTTTGAATATCTACATGATAATGATAATGAAACAAGATGTGTTAATATTTTTTTTTTGCACCGCGCAACACAGAAGTAAAATAACACTGATATCTTAAGACGGAAATCCATTAAGATTTCACATACAGACTAATTTGTAAAGTATCTCCCCCTAAGTCAATCAAATTATTACACTAGTAAGTGAGTTTAAACTTAGTTCTCGTAAATGAATCATTATGACATCTTCAAGTATTAAAAATCAAAGTGGAGCCGTTGGTGCAAACGAATTTAAAATGTATTCCTGCTGGGCCTGATATGATCGTACGAGATTTTTTTGGTAACTTCTATCAATAACATCACGTACGAGATTTCTTGCAATCACCGAGAGGATATATTAACATTTTGAGAAGAAATATGCCTACCACCATTGTCTGGGTCATTATTATGTTTGAGGATAGTTGTTTGTGGTTGTGGTATTTTTTTCCATGCAGCATGTATCAGAGAAATGTTTTCATCTATGAAATCACTGACAGATTGTTTTGAATGGTCAACATTATATCCGGGAAGATTAAATGTAGGAATATCTTCTACACGTATATTATATACTTTTGCAAATTCTATTATTGTTTTAAGATGTGTATCATTTAAGACCGTTTGAATAATTGGTAAATTAAATACTTCCATATCAGCGATAATTTGATTACATATTTCTATGTATTTGATGATTTTATCTCGCGGAGACTCTTTGGAAAGATTTTCTCTTAGTATATATCTATATTTTTCAAATTCATCATGTATTGTTATGAAATATTCAGTAATTTTACATGGAATTACTTGAGACCATCTAACACCTGGTTCTCTCCACACACGAAAAAACCCAGAGCTCAAACATTTCCATCCTTGGATATCATTGAATCATGATATGATTCATTATCTGAAGTATAATCACATTTTTTAGGTTCGAGTAAACTTTGATAAGATGGTGCCTGAGGTGGGATTTCATGCCATCCTATCACGGTTCTTATAAAACTCTGATATATATCTACAGCATATCCGGGTGAGTTTATCTCAATCGCGGATGATAATGTTGGTTCATGAACTGTTATAGCGATTTTTGATAATTTTCCCGTAATGGATTGTATTCCACGCTGTAATTCATTATTGATCTGTTCGATTTGGTAAGACCCAGATGATAAGGAAATTATATTCCAACCTGAAAACCCGTCTGTTTTTTTTTTACTCGCAAATACCAAGGAATTATTCGGTTGCTGACCACCAAAGGATTTTGATCTAATATTTGGCCAACTGGGGTATACTCGTAATTACGCTAGCGCTATCTCCTTAACCGGAATCGCAGTGGGAAAATTCACACTGAATTCAGGGTTGTTTGAGGTTATTGAGATCATGGTTGTCAACTTTGGTAATTTGCCTGCAGTGTGTTTATCTCTTCGAGCTATATTCGTCAATAAGAGATTTTAGTTTAGTTTCACGGACTTGATCATATCGATATTCTTGGACATTCATTATACTATTTACTTAAATCAATTACAAATTCTACGTAGTATGTCATTGATGCCCGAATTAAAGTACTTTAGTGGTGGTTGTTGTAAATGTTTCAATGGCACTCTTATCTATTATTGCACTTACAGTATTAATTCCCGTATATGTACCCGATGATACATTAAACTGTAACGGTGAAAGTAGGGTCAATCTATAGATACCTTTGACTTCAGCTGTAATATTAATAATATTATTTTGAGGTGTCCAGTCGAAAGATCCATGATGTGTTGAGTACACGGTATTAATATTTTGTTTATGTGGTATTTTAATTGTATCAATCCGGAGCGTGATTGCAGGAAAATCAGCATTGATATCTTCATGTGTTTGTTTAATCGTATCAATGGTTGTTTTAATATCAGAAAGTTTCATTAGGGCAGTCATCGGAGTATCAAAGAAATTATTCATTACGGAGGTTTCCAAACGCACCTGCATGAATATCATACTCAGCTCGCAGTGTTGTTAGATTATCATCTGTGGTTTTATGCTAGCGTGCAGCGACGTTAGTTTATTGTCTAACACATCTACATATTTTCTGTCACAAAATCAGTATCCAATGTTGGATCGCCCTGTGTGGTTATTTGATTTGAGTTGATGACGAGGGGACTTGTCATTGTATCACCAGAATTATTTACTCGCTTGTTGATACAGTATATCATAGTTGGTAAAAGAACTCCTGGTTTAATTGAACACCGATAGGGAATTTTCAGTTACTCCATTAATTTTAACTAGAATCTCATTTACGGAAACATCACTAGTTTTCAATTTCCCTTGATTGTCTTGAAATACGACTATTTCTTTTGGATCCACATTTGCGAGATTTAATATCTCGGATATTTCATCTTCGATTATTTTCTTTATATCTATGTTTGCATATATTTCCCCGGTCGGATTTTTAAGGTTTGAAAGAGATATTCCCCAAATATAAATCAATTCGCGATCAACCATTATATTTTAAGATCTCTCTAAAAAGCGATTACTCGTATATTCGTGTACGGAATTATGTGGGGGTTTAGTTGATGATGATATAGCGATAAGTACATTTAATAGCTGCTGGCCGCATATTGGTGGATCGGTCATTTCTTGTGTTGGTAGCGTGAAGTACCAGATCGGTATTTTTAATTGATGTATATAACGCATAAATCCTTTAGGTGGTGCTAACCCATCTGAATCAAAATAAACAATTACACGCGAATCAATCTGGTGAGTTATTTCCGGCTCGTTTACCCCCCCTCCCATGATACCTTTTAATCGTGCTATATCGGAGAGAATATTATTAGGACAGGGAACACGACCACTACCATGGGTTCCAGATGAAGATAATCCAGTACCCGTTTTTTTTTCTTTCAAAAAACCAATTGCGCCTTGCGTATCATCATCTTCTTCTCGCTCGGATGGTATCTGCAATGATTGAGGATCTTCTTGGTCTTTTTTGTCTCCATGTTTGTCTCAGTGTTGGTATTTGAAGTTCTTTCCTTTGTCTTTGGCGATCTTCTGATTGTCTTTGACATTTCTTCTTCTTGTCTTTGACGTTGTTCTTCGTGTCGTTCATCATAATCAGTAATCCCATCTCGATAGTTTATATACCCCAATTCTTTTATATTTATATGGCCAATCCCCCAGTTCCATTTATATAAGCAATCAACCCATTCATCACGTTGTATTCCTTTTCTCTTATATTCTTCTTTAAATATTCACTTCTTGAATGATAGCTTTTAGCAGCAAAATCACATAAAGTGTGATAAACCCTAGGTTTTATTATTTTGAATTGTTTTATTAATTTTTTACTTTCATCGGTAAATTTATCCATAAAAGAAACACCTTTTTTAGTTTTACCAACAGCGCTCTCATGTTCTTCAACGTCAATTTTAGATTGTGTCTTAGATCCAGCGATCTGTTTTAACAACGGAAGAATACCTTTTTTGCTATCCTCATCGTCAATAATATCTCCCAATATAGCTTTCTCAGTAGTCAATGCAGCTTTCTCAGTAGCTTTAGTTACCGGTTTTAATATTTGTGCAGTATCTGTTGCAAAATCAACTTGAGATTCCTGTCGCGCTTGTAATTTATTTCTAACAGAATCCCTCACAGGGATAAATCTCTTTATTGCATCTAATCTCTCTCGGGCTAGTCTTGTTGTTAATGATTCTCCTACCATTATTGTTATATGATATGATTTAATTGTAGTAACTAACAAAACCACGACAACAGAGGCATTTTTTGTTTTTTCAATTTCTCAACAGTGTCGGTCGACAAAAGAAACTTCGGTTGAAACCGAAACTGTCATTTTTGTTTTATTTTAACTGAATTAGTTTTGGTCTGTTCACCCTCTCTCTCCATAGAGGCTTTATTTTTGTTTGAAAACTTCGTCTGTTCACCCTTCTTGCTGCTCTTTCTGAGTGAAATAAGATTAAGAATCACCTAAAGATATGTCTTCTTCTACTTCTACTTCTTCTTTTATCTTTTTTCTTCTTTTTCCTGCTTTTTCTCTTCTTTTTTCTTTTTCTTCCTTTTTCTTGTCTTCCTTCTTCTTTGTCTTTTTTTCTTCCTTCTTCTTTTTCTAACTTTTTAAATTCCTTCTTTTTCTTCCTTTTTCTTCTTCTTTCTACTTTTTACTTCGTTTTGCTTATTCTTCTTTCCTTCTTTATTTCTTCCGATTTTCTTCTCCTTTTTTCTTTTTCTTCTTTTATTTTCTTTCTTTTTCTTCTTTTTTTTTCCTTTTTTTTCGTTTTCTTTAATTAAATATTATTATCATCATCATTATTATTATTATTATTATTATTATTATTATTATTATTATTATTAGTCATTTCGGTATCCCGAGTGGCCTATTTGTCTAAAGTCCGTCATCGTAGGTATGTGAGAAAGCCAGTGGCTTCTCGTAATTCCGTGGTTCTTTCTAGGGTTTTCACGGGTTATTCCTCAACCATTTATAATAACCGTCATGTATAACCTATGTTGTGCTGAAAATTGGCGTTAAACCCTATTATTATTTTTATTATTATTATTATTATTATTATTATTATTATTATTATTATTATTATTATTATTATTATTATTTTTAGTAGTAGTAGTAGTAGTAGTTGAAGTAGTAGTAGTAGTAGTAGTAGTAGTAGTAGTAGTAGTAGTAGTATATGGACACCATGTTTTTAAATGGTGACTTTACATCTTATCCTCAAACGATTTTCCCACGTCTAGCACACTTTTTTAAATCATGCATCGTTCTTTTTATGCTGCATTACAAAATATCAGGATATAAAAGATAGAGAAAGATTTTACCTGTCTGTTGGATAGCCAGCCAATATGCCATGAATAAAGTTATCATTACTTGTGTCGATGTCGGCATGAATTAAGCAATATCCATCCAGCAATACCGAATTGGATGAGAAAGTATCAGGAAAGCGACACTGCCGTGTATGCAAACAGAATTAATTTGTTGCGAATAACTTGTGATGTAGGTCTACGTAATCATTCTCCATGGAGATATATACATATACCTGAACTTAATTTGCTAAAACATGTCCAGGTTCGCTGTCATCATCAACAGAGCATGATGCATGGAATCTGTAATAGGATTCCCATGTTGCACAATGTATAATGAAATATTTAACGAGATTCATCTAGCTTGTACAAATGAAAATTCTATATATTGATAAATCTTGTGGAAGCTTCCAAGATTTCAAGACCGATAAAACTGACAGACGATAAAATGTTGCGTTAGTGACGAAAGAATTTCAGAAATACATGTAATGGATATTTTTAACTGCCTGATACGGTTACATTAGTACGTTTCAACAAAAATCAAAGCAAAAGAAGAATATATTATAGTATTAGTATTTAATTTCTGTTCGATCGTTTTCATTGACTGAAGTGTTGAGATTTGGTGTGTACTTGCTTTTCGTCATGTTATATACTGAGATATGAATTAAATCCCTAGTTCTTGTTTAAAAATTGTGAATGTTCTGGACGAGAAGATCTGATCCACCTCCTGTTCACTTCCTTGTGTTTTGTTTTAATAGAAGATATATGGTTGTTGTGGACAAAATTAATAATTCCTCCTTTAATTACAGTCCGTATAATTATTTACTATCGTGTTCAGATATAGCATGAAACATTTATTTAGATCTTTCATTGGAATTACAGTGTACTTTATGATATTTTGGACTAAATAACTATTCTTGGATTATAGCGAATTCATTCAAAGACGTTCTTGATTATATCATTTTGATACAACAAGAGAAAAATATGATGATACTGGAGAATTTATATGAGGTTTTGTGTGCAATATTCAATCCAATATTAGCTGTAATATTTTTGCTTGATATTCATGATCTTTTAATTTTCCCCTTGTATGTGACAGGTTTTAATATTCAAGAACGGAAAGGTATTCTGTAGCAGACGTTGTAGGGTTCAGTTCACGAGGTTTCCTGTGCACCTTCATGTTCTTTAGAAACTTTCAGTTCACAAAACACTGACATATTTAATGTTTAAAATAATCAGCGTGACACGAGGATAATTCCTAACTACTTCTGTAATTCTACACACACGATTCAATAATTATATATTGATCAGCATATTCAATAATTCTACACCAACGATTCAGGAATAAGATATTGTACAGCATATTCTATAATTCTAAACCATCCATCCAATAATTAAATATTGGTCAGCATATTCTATAATTCTAAACCAAACAACCAGGAATTACATATTGATCAGCATATTCTTTAATTCAACACTAACCATCCAGGAATTAGATATATTTCAGCATATTCTATAATTCTAAATCAACCAACCAGGAATTAGATATTGGTCAGCATCTTCTATAATTCTTAAACAACCATCAAGGAATTACATATTGGTCAGAATATTTTATAATTCTACACTAACCATCCAGGAGTTATATATTGGTCAGCATGTTATGTAGTTCTTAACTAATCATCCAGAAATTAGATATTTATCAGCATATTCGGTAATTCGACACCAACAATTTCATCTAGGGTACAATGGTGATGATGACGTAAAACATCGTGCTGACTATTAAAGTCACAGCCAGTGTGACAAATTTTCTTCCCACGAATATAATTTTGTCTATTGATATTTTATGTCTGATCTCTAGGCATTACAAAACTATCAATATCTACCGTGGCTGGCGGAAAATGAAGAAACTTGTCAGCTGAATATGGTGTCTCGAACTATGAGCAACTGCTTTCAGAAATGTTGCATCACGGATGATAAGGTGGTCTATCTAGCCAATAGTTTTGTGTCCCAATCAAGACTGAGGTGTCGTTAGAAATGACTAATGTTTCTATGAATGCTGTAAGGGTCTCAGTAGGAACGTATGATCATATCCCTGTTTCTCAGTGAATACTATGAGGTGTCCGATGAAAAGCATGACTATTACTCCATGTCAGAATACAAACTATGAAAATGTCATTATAAAGTATAAAATGGCGCGTTGAAAACTGTTTATCATTCTAACAATGCATGTATATCACCGACTGAAGTTAATTTTGTATGATGACCACATATTTCTCCGAGAGGAAATACTGCGGTTTCAAGTAAAGGTTACATAGGAATGGAAGCAATGATCACAAATATTATATAACGACAACTTTGGAAAACGGGGAAAATAATGCAGTTCATCAACGTTTCGAGATAAAGTAATAGTTTTCTTCAATGACATTCAAATACATCCACAGACAGCGGTTCTAAAGGGATCGTTGTTTGCATAAAATATGGTCATGGTGTACGAGGTAAAACTCGATTGTGCTATGATTGTGGTGGCAAAAGATATCGCAAACTAGTTAGACACTACGCAAAGAAATCTAATGTATTCAATGAACAAAACTATAGTACTGGCGTTTATCGTGAAAAGCAATTAAATAGCTGTTTTGCTTAGGAAACATAAGGATCAAAGTGAATTTGTATCTCATCCTGTTTACAACGATTACGAGGCATCTCTATGTGGAATCATTAGGCATCATAAACTAAAGAAATAAAATCGGCTGGATGAATAATATAGGTTATATATTGATTACTGTCAGGAGGGACAGACTAATGAGGAATTATCTCGCTCAAATAAATATTTAAGAATGCTATAAGAGGGTGATTTGTAAGGGATTCGTTGTTGATCACATCAATAGAGATATTTCAGATAATCGTATTGAAAATTTGAGAGCGATTTCTCAACAAGAAAATTGTTTAAATTCAAATCCTCAGAAAAGTATAAATCGACGACCAAGATGTGTAACTGCATTTATAGACAACGAAATTAGACATTTTCAATCAACAAACACCGCAGGTAAATACTGTGATATTTGTCAATCATCTATTCAACGCGATACCGACGATATACAATTAGAACCGTACTCAGAAAGATATAAAACATGGTTATCATTTCTTTATGAGTAAATTAATTACCTGATTGTTTATTTATAACCATAAGGATAATTTTCAACACCGATGATACCCCCCTCCGCAAGATAAAAAACAACATCTATGAAATATACAATAACTGCCCGAAACATACTATCAATTAAACAAATGATTTTGTATAGGTATATGAACGACGAAAATATCGCCGAACTCAATCGTGTACAACATCTCCACGACAGTAATATATTTACTAGCGAATACGTCGACGCCGAAAATAAAAAAATTACTTCAGCTTCACGACATATAAATAAGAGTACCGTGTAATGAAAATTATCCCCAGAGAACAAAATCGAATCATATATAAAAGTATCGCCGCGAAAGAAAATTTCATTGCGGTGTCCACGATCGTAGCGAAAATTAATAAACAGGTTGTGAAAGTATTCAACGAAGAATCTCCCATAGATTCCAAAACGAAAGAATTCGAAAAGAGGTATTTGAGTGGAAAATCCGAAGGATTTCAACTAAGTGAAAATTTTATCAATGTCGAATAGGTACCCTTGTAACAATTAAACGTTAATCAAGGTTCTTCGTATCTCGATAACCATCCCTTGTATATCACCGCTTAAACTTTATTTATGTGATTGTAATTTGTTATTCGCCGCGACACGTTTTTTATAACGATCAAATAATTCCATATGGGCAATTTCCAACAAGGCGATTCCAGATTCAAATCGGCTATTTGCAATTTCAATATTTGATACTATTTTATGATATTCTTCGTTGAATTTTCTCAACACGGATAATTCTCGTTTGTAGTCAGATTCATTTTTCTCTGCGGTGGTTCGTAGTTGATCACGCAACGCTGTTAACTAAGTGATATTTTCTTTACCTCGGTGATATCTTCTCGGATTTTTTGTTTATTCTTCTTGTAATGTTGTTGAGCCTCTTTGAACTGTTCAGCGTTACCTTGCGTTATAGAGGAAATGGGCTCCTTGGACCATATTTTATATAGCTCGATAGTCCTATTTCGTACTCGGTGGCGACTTCGACGGGTCGTTTTACACTATGCAACGCTACAATTTTATTCTTCGTCGTCGTCGTGAAGATAACTTGGGGCTCTCATATATAACATCGAGAACATTTTAGCAAAACAATTATGGTGGAAATTATAATATAGAAACAATAACGGAAATTGTGGGAAAAAAAAGAAATGATAGTAATAATGCTGGACAGTAATTGTGGATTTTTATATTTCTGCTGAGTTTTTTATCATGAAAATACAATTTTGAATTTATTTTTTTCATCGATGATATTTTTGGGTATCCTTCGGATTTTACCCTGATAAATATTCCTTGAGGTTTTCCAGAGATATACACGAGTGAGCATAATTTATATCTGATCACGGTTATAACTAATTAATGGTACATGGTCACGTCGAAGGTGTTCCAGTTGGTGATCCGTCAGCAAAAACTCCTCCCTGTCGAATCAATCAATGACAAGTTTAAAATTTCCAACGACTGTTTCCTTGAATGATTTTCTGATTGCGGCCTCAAGCTGTTATCGATGGTGGACATATACTCGTGCGTGCTGATACATTTTTGAAATCCTTTGGATTTAAATCATAGGGTAATTTGTAGTTGTTCGTTTAAAATTTATATTTGTTATCCAGGAATTATTGCATACTAAATACAGAGGATTGATCGGATTCTGTATGATCAAACTTCCCGGAGATACTTGAGGAGAAAAGTATATAGAATATATCCTTGATCGGCTTGATTTGACAATACTGTATTTGCGTTGTAGCTTCCAATGACGATATCACATATAAGGTTCACCGCGATCACCGAGGTTATATCAACGCTGACGGAGGATACATGTCTACCTGTTCCATCCGGAGCGTTGTTTTATCCGAGAATAGTTGCACGTGGTAATGTTTTTATCCACGCAGAGTGTATTTGAGGGAAATATCCATCGATGGTATCGTTGAGGTTTTTATTTAGTTCAGATGCATTATATCCTTGAAATTCGAAATTTGGTAATTGTTGTTCGGTTATTTTAAATAAATCAAGAATTTTTGGTTTTTTCTCTTGTTTGTTCTTATCATCAATTATCACTTTAACTACTCGCTTATATTCCATATCGGATATATTCTGGTTTAATATTTCCGTGTAATGGTTTTATCACGTGAACTTGTTATATCAAATAGATGTTTTTGGAAATATTGTCGTAGCTGACGTAATTGAGTTTGATATAATTTATTAATTCTATTAAAAATATAAGTTTTTATTTAAATATAATAACCTTGTATATCAGTATTTTCTGAGGGGTGTAAATCAAAATGCCATACTATCTCTCCGTATCTATAATATTCATAACTTTTTTATGCTATCAGAAAGATCATAATTTTCAGTCATATTGTTTTTGTGTTTTTAAACCAGAAAAAAAGAATTTCATCTTCTGGTGTATTTTTAATTTTATTATATGATTTTTTTTTATCTGTGGTATAATCTTCCCTGCTAGGCTCCGTCGACGTGGATTGTCAACGATAGGTTCTTCTCCATATGGTGAGACTTCAGGCCATCCTAGTATTGTTCTGATCGACGAGTTAAATATATCTACGTGGTTCCCCGGAAATTTTATCTCGATGGCGGTTGATAATGACGGTGGTGTGAGATTTTATCCTGCGTTGAATTTTTTCATTGATATCTTCGACGTCATAACTTCCCTTGTTAAGATATAGTGTTTGCCAATCGGGAGTTCCATCCGGGTTCTATTTGTTCGCAAACACAAAGGTGTTATTAGGTGGTTTTCGTGCAAATGATTCTGATCTAATATTGGGCCAACTATAATATACTCGTAATTGAGTTAGCGCGATTTCTTTTACTGGAATCGGAGTTGGAAATTCACTACTGAATTCAGGGTTTTTTTTCGTGGTTGACATCATTGTTTTTTTCACCGGTGTAGTATTCACGACTATTCATTGAAGTAGTTCTGTTGGCGATGACATTATCTTCTATACATTTTTATAATTTTGACTTCTACCATGTAAGAGAATTCACTATCGGATATTAAAGTGCCATCGAGCGACGATGATATCATTGCGAATTATTGCTAGTACGCGGTTGATAACGTATGAAATTTAACAATGTAATCATGTAGTTTGCGCTGAATAGACGATGATATTTTTTTGTGATAATTGATATTACTCCAGCAATGGTTGTCGAAGCGGATATACCAATTGGGTCAACTGGGGGATCATTGTCACCGACGATAATATAACACCGGTTCCAGTAATAACACCTGAAACCGCGTTCACGATAACATTGATACAGGTAATCCTACGTCGATTTTTTAAAATTTTTGCTTGATACTCATCTGCGAGCTATTTATGTTTAGTTTGTAGCTCAAGGACTTGCTCATATCGATACTGTTGCGTGGCCATTTTATTTAATTAAGCTGTTTACTTAAATCAGTTACGAATGCTACGTACCATGTAATTGATGCTCGAGCTAAATTTTTATCTGTGGTAATTATTGTAAATATTTAAGTTCATCCCTTATCTATTACCTCGCTGATAATAGTATTGGTTCCCGATGATGAGCTCGATGATATATTAAATTGTGTCGGCGATACTAAAGTTAGTCTGTGGAAACCTTTGATCTCCGCGGTAATATATAATGCATTTCTTTGTGGAGTCTAAGCGAAGGATCCATGCTGTATCGTGTATACAGCGTTGATATTTCTCGTATGAGAGATTTTGACATTACCAAGTGTGCTAATCATCAGAGGGAAATCATTCTTGATATCTTCATGTGTTTGTTTAATATCCTCAATGGATTGTTTAATTTCTGGAAGTTTTATAGAAACACTATCTACCGGAGTCACAAAGAATTTTTTGAACAATATTTCTACGAAAATGTCCAAATTGTTTTACATGATCTTCATACTCGGATCGTAACACTGTTAGTTCATCCACAGCGGGTTTTACATCATTTTTTTTAATACTATCTCCGGCGGTAGATTTCCTAGAAAGTTTGTCAACTCGGTTTTAACTTGGATATGCTCTTTTATATAATCGTTATAGAAGGAAATATGATTATCATACTCGGATCGCAACGCTATTAGTTTATCAACGGCGGTTTTATATCGATGAGTTTCAACGGAACCGTTAATGGGATTCCAAAGAAATTATAAACAAGAATTTGAATATTGTTAACGATTGTTTGTAGGCCGGTAAATTGATTTATATGAGCGTGTAAATGAGATCGTAGAGTCGCTAATATATTCGTCGATGACATATATTCGTTGTTCAACGCCGTTAGTTTATTATTGATGACCGAGTTAGCAACTCCGAGTTTGATTTTACCTGTCGAATCAAATACCGCGATGGAATTTTCAATAGCGTTGTCGATTTTAACTAAAATATCCTTGATGGAAATATTACTCGTTTTTAATTTACCTTGGCGGTCTTGGAATACAACTATCTCATCCGCTGATACATCTGCGAGATGTAATATATCAGATAACGCATCATCAATAAGTTTTTTACAACATCAAGTGAAGCCCCATCTTTTTTATTTCCGCGCGGGAGAGATCTTCCTCAAATATCTACCATAATAAGATCTCATCAAAACGTTATCGCTGGTATATTCGTGTACGGTTTTATGAGGCGGAGATGATGTTTTTGAAATCGCGATGAGAACATTAATGACTTCGTTACCACATATCGGATGATCGGTTAATATATGTGAGTACCAAACAGGGATCTTTAGCTGGAATACATATTTGAGAAATTCTCACGATCAGCAAACCCATACGAATTAAAATAAATAATTCCGCGGGGATGTATCGCGTACGCGACCCAATGAATTCCAGGTTAGGTGTTATCATCGAGATTAGTTATACCTGTTTCTGGATTTGATGGCTGAGTAGGTAATTGATCTTTCATAAAAAACACCTCTGAAATATTTAATCAGAGATTGTTCAACCGCGGCGACTAAATCAAAATTTGACATTGGAGCAATGATCGAATGCTTCCTGGGAGTCTCAATCCCACTCCGTACCGGGCGTATCGACTGCATGGTAGTCTATGAAACATTCGTACGGATTGTCGCTTTTTTTGTATCCTTGCCCGGTAGCTTTCTTTAATGCCATGCTAGCGGCGGTTCCAACAGCATCTAGCGCATCATCTTTAGTAACAGCGGGGGCCGCAGCAGCAAGTATCGCTGGAAACGCGGCTAGGAAAGGAAATATACCTCCTGATTTTATCATATTGCTAATCGCGGAGGGTGATAACTCAAACTGAACACCGGTGTTTGCTTTTAGCGCTTTGTTAAAATGATAAGTTCAGTTTTCGTCAATGATTTATATGGTCCACCGCCAGCGATCTGTTCTCGCCGCAAAGTTATTTTTGTGCCACACTTAGTAGCATTTATCGATTGTTATTTCTTTCTTTGACCAGGAGTCAATGTGACATTAACATGATTGTACGACATTTTTATTTAAATTATAGATTGATCTAATTGTTGCATGTTTTGGGAAAACATTACATGTTTCTACCGAAGCGTCAACAACTCTCATCTTTCCACCACCACCTTCAAGTGCCATCTATTTATCACTAAGAATAACAGCGAATACTCTATATGGACCACATACAGGTGAATTTACACCAGGCGCAGATATAATAGGTAATTCTCCTACACGAGCTTGACATTTTATGTCATCGATGGAGTGTCTAGACAGATCAAGATGTTGCAATGAAAAGTAATAGATAGGATACAAATTTTGATATTCCAACTGTGATATTTGTAGGCCAGTATCAATATCTTGATCACGCCCAACGAAAGGCCACAAACGATGATACTCGCGAGCTATTTGGTTATTAGAATAATCGATCAGAATATTTTCGACGGGTTCTTGCTGATTGCTTACTTGCAACGATATCTCACTGGCCCTTAATTTATCAAATATCATATGACAACGCTGTTGTTTATCATCTCCATCTACTCTGTTTTTGTTTTACAACGTAATGAAAATGTATCTAGGAGCGGAGATTTTTGTATAAGGCAACATGCCATGTAAATGTACCAGTAATTTTACTTGACGTCGTAGCTGTTGTGACATCCAACCACGACATCAATGATTTACTACCCTGATTCATGAATGATAATAGTCGTTGTTCTATGGCGAGTGATGGCGTCATTATTAACCTCCACAATGCAAGTTTTGATAGATCCACTCTATCGTCGAGAACAGTAGCACCGCGCCAGATTTCATCATCTTCATTTCATTTTCTCGTAACTTTTCTAACATCTCTGCAAAATCCAAATATATGAGACAAGGGAATCACACATGAAAATCTTCCTTCGTCCTTTAACATCGCTTTACGAGTTGTAAATCCTAGATTATATTTAGGATTATTATTGATAATTATATCCTCGACATCAGGAGCAGGAGGGACAGCAGGATTAACACCAGCAGCTGGAGTACCACGATCCATTGGTCGCCTTACAATAAATTGATTATCATCAGCGTTATCAACTATATCCTTCGAGAACATCATTGATTGACCAGCAGATTGTATATAGTCATCGGAGTATCGAGTTAGCCCCAATAGTGTAGTTGCGATATCAACGTCGTTATCGATAGATTCGACCTCTCTAGAATTAATCATATATTGTGCGCTACTAAACAACACCATTATACCATAAGTGACACACCTGATTGAGATAGCTGAAAGATTAGGAAATGGATTACCAGTAGTTCTATCAGCTAGTCGCCCTCCATCTCTATGAAAGCTTCACACGGTAAGAAGTATTCAGAGGTATCATCAAATCGATGTTCAATTCGTGATCTAGAATTGGGATTTATCTCATTATATGAGAAAAATTGATAATCGCGCACAAAATCATTTTTGGTACCGGCGCGTCGATATGCAAAGCTTCATCTGAACTCGATTTGAACATTTTATTATATAATTGTCGATCTAAATCATGATCTTGTTAAACCACTACCAGCGATTAAATTTGCAACAATATTTCTTTGAGATTCACCGTCTTGATTTATCATCGATGATTGTATCATTGGAGCTACATTTTGATTTATGATATCATTTACTATTTTACTTACCCGCGGTGGCATTAGTTCCGTAGACGGTAGTTTTACCGGTGCCGGTTTTTGTTTTTTTCGAACCATCGATATGAGTTTCTCTCTGGCGGTATTAAATACACTACCGACGAGATCACCAACTTCACTAGTATTTTTATCACGAATAACACCAATTGCTTTCATCGATAACTCCTTGGCGATAGGTGCGATTTTCAGAGCAATTCTAGTGAATAATAAATACCTTGATGATATCACTGAATCCGTCTCCGTAGTATACTCGATAAAATGGCAACCATGAATGTACTACACGAACAGTAGTTGGTTTATTGTGACTGCGATATATGATCATTTTATTTAAATGCTATTTATCTAATCGGGGAGTGCAAAGTCTGGGCCTGACGTCCCGCTTGCCAAAGGGAAGTGAAGCGTCTCTCATAGCCTCTCCTTTCCAAGTGTAGTGATCGCTGCAGGACCACTGTCTTGCTCTGATGGACAGGATGTTACTTGCATATAGTCTCTCCTGCACTATTGTGTCCACAACCGCACATTCACGCGGGGCCCATTGTTTTCACAGAGCCTGTTGTGTGGCGCGACCGAGTGCTCAGCGGTATAACTGTGAGGGTAGACTGGGCTCATCAGCTTTGGCAGGCAGCCAATCTAAGAGAAGGGAAACTCTGACACCAAACCCGGGTAGCTGAAGCTCGTTAGCCTGGTCATGGCAATTTTTCTAGGAGAAGAAAACTCTGATTGAAAACAGCAGCAGAGGAGGCGAACAGACCAAAGTTTTCAGGCAAAATATTTAGTAAACTGAGGTTCTCAAATAGGCCTCAATTTAGTAAACTGAGGCTTCCTTGAAAAATACTTAATTAATTTTTTTAATAATTAAGCAAAAAAAAATTTTAAAAAAAATAATTTTACAACGATTTTGCTATTTAGTAACTAAATATTTGATCAAGTCCGACACGATATCTTGTCCGAGGGTCTGATAAATTTATCGTCACAAATCCGTGTGGGATTGTCTGAGCGCGGCTAAAGAAATTTTTAAATTGATTATGATCCATATCGCCACCGCACCAAGTTTGCCAAATATTTCTAAGAGTATGTGTATCAACTCCGTTAAATACACACAGCATATTGCAGTTATCTCTGATCACTTTTGGTATTTGAGTGTAACGTTGAGTGATATATATCACGTCGGTGTTTTTATGTCTGCCTCTGGAAAATATCCTGGCAGGATTTTTTTTGATTATCTAACATGATATCATCATATACGACTAAATTGTTAATACTTCCATCGATGGAGTCAATGCTAGGTGCCTCTTCGATATCGGTTATAAGCTCAATGATATCATCGCCGTTAATTTCTCGCGCGGCTTCGTTAAAATCCTTTAACACTTCATAACATCGCTTATCATCTACACTCGGAGCAATCATATACAACTTATCCCACGCCATCCATCTCGTTATCAAATTAAGTAGCAATTGTGTTTTACCACTTCCAGATGGTCCGATGATAATCGCGCGAATAGAATTTGGTAACATTGCATTGTGTTTAATAGGTTCCCGTCGTCTCGTAGCTGAATAATCAATTACATTCATGCCGTTATATATACATTATGGATCTATATTGTGTGAAATGTAGGACGCGTACTGGCACAAATGACTTGATGACGATTACAACGAAAAATAATCGATCAGCGCTTTCTGGTAAATGCATACAATGTAGTACAAAGAAATTTAGATTT
The DNA here is from genome assembly GCA_030141615.1 of Unio pictorum. Taxonomy (NCBI): domain Eukaryota; kingdom Metazoa; phylum Mollusca; class Bivalvia; order Unionida; family Unionidae; genus Unio; species Unio pictorum. The sequence continues at coordinate 3,680,279 of JARLTB010000161.1, read as the reverse complement.
ACTTCCACGAAACCTTTAAAAAAAAACGAGGAGGTGATATTGCAGCCAAGTTAACAAAACTCCCTGGAACACCGTGGGCAAAGTATCCAGGAGAAAAGCACCTTCCAGGATATAGCTACTGTGGACCGGGAACACGATTAGATATCAGACTTGATGACCAAAACCAACCCCGACCCGGCGAGTATCCAATAAACGCTATTGATAAGGCGTGTCATGCTCATGATGTTGCTTATAAAAGCAGCAATTTGCAGCACAGGCATCTCGCAGATGTGAAATTAATTCATGCGTTAAATGCTATTCCTGATAAATCCTTTAAAGAAAAATTGGCTTCATGGTTGGTAAAATCTGCTATGAAGGGTAAATTGATGTTAGGTGCTGGTAATTAATAACAATATGGAAAAAATTTATTATTCTCCAAAAGGATACTGGAGAGGTTACGCAGCAATAAGTAAACTCGCTAGTGCAGCAGCGGTGAAAAAAACCACTGCAGCGAACTGGTTATCCAAACAGGAGATATGGCAAATTTATCTACCAGCGCCTAAACAAATTAACTACTCGGTTTTTAATGTGACCGTTCCTAATGAAGTTCATCAAGCTGATATACTATTTCTGCCGCATGACAACGGTTACAAATACGCGTTAACCGTAGTTGATATTGCGGGTCGATACAAACAAGCAGAACCGCTGAAGACAAAATCATCACCTGAAGTTGCTTCTGCATTTGAAAAAAAATTATCGACGAGGTCCACTACGCTGGCCAAATCTATTACAAGTTGATCCTGGCAAGGAATTTCAGGGCGCTGTTTTAACAACGATGAAACATCATAATGTCGCCATCAGACGAGGACACACTGCGTTACATCGTGATCAGGCAATTGTTGAACGGTTTAATCGGACTCTTGCTGAGCGGTTATTTGGATATCAATACGCGAAAGAATTCATCCAAGAAAAGCGATCCAGTGAATGGGTTAAGAGATTACCAGCTGTGATTACTGCGCTCAATAACGAGATTACTCGAACAATAAATATGAAACCTGTCAACGCTATTAAAGAGGAGTATATACCCGTACAACCACAAAAAGATTTCAAAGAACCAATTCTTGGTTGTAATGTCATTGTAAGGTACTTATACGAACCAGGAGAGCTTGAGGGTGGTAAAAAAAGAGCTACTGATCCTATTTGGAGCGTCACGACGCATAAGATATCCGGCATAACACGATCAACTGGTGGAAACGCTAGCGTTTCTAGACCAGCAATCTATAAACTGGATTCAACTGCTCCTCAGCGAGGATTTACTCGACAACAACTACAAGTGATCCCCGAGGATACTCAATTGCCACCGCGTGGTCTTAACTAGCACCTAAGGACATGTCAACCTCACATTGTTTCTGACATGACCGAGATTGTTATTTTTTCTATCTACGGTAAATTGGCGAGGATCTTTATCCGAATAACGCCAACGCATTATACAATTGCAACTCGCGCAGTGATTATTCTGTTGTTGCTTCAGCGTAATTATTAATTCAGCATCGATGTCAAATTCTCGTTTATTTTTTTTATCCTGTTGTTTATAACCAGAGAGTTTTTTTCTGATAATATCATCGGCGCTGACAATATCGTCACCAATGATTTCATCATCAAAAACAATTCTTCGAAGTTGGTTTATTCTCCGTACTCTGGACACTGCGAGATAAACTAAATTCGACCACTCAATGCGATTATCTACTATCCAAATAATTGTGTCTGTGATAGTTAATCCCTGTGAAGAGTGTATTGTCGTTGCGTAACCTAACGTCCATGGTGATTTATCAGCGCGTAATGCATCTTCAACGACGCTAATATCAACCAGCACAATATCATTTAATACTAAATTCTGTTTTTGTTGTTGTCCAGGAATGTCAACGTCGATATTCTGCTTTCGTGTATCCGAATGTCTATAACACAACGGTACTGGAAGTGTTGCAAATTTACACTTATGCAATTCAAATAATTTCATCTGAAATGAGTCTCTGACTATTTTTCTACTTGCGAATATCAAATCATCTGGCTTCCATGTCTCCCAAAAATCATTCATTGGAGTTTCTGAAATTATTTCACGCGCTATTTCACATTGGATTTTATCCGGTTGTAATCTAATTAGCGCTTTGAATTCTCGTAATTTTTCATCAAGTGATCTATGGTCGGTATTAATTTCTTCATAATAGTCTACATGATTCTTCAACCACTCATGTGGAGATCCACCAACAAATGGCTGTGGTTGGCCGTGATCCCCGCACATGACGACTTTTGTAGTTTTCAATAACAACCATTCGAGAAATGTCTGTAATACTGTCAACGATACCGTGCATATTTCATCCCAGATTATGATTTCAGGAATGAATTTATCGCCCATTCGATCAGGAGTCCATGTATCGCCTTTCCATCGAAAAAAGCTATGATAAGTACAGGCTTTTACTCCCCGCGCTATCATCTCTCTGGCGAGTCTGTGAGTTGGTGTTAACACAATCATGGTTGTGAAATCCGTAGGATTTTCCCGACGAAATAATTCAATTGCACGAGTTGTCTTTCCTGACCCACCACAACCGTTTAAATAAACTGTCTTGTATCTACATATCGGATCAGATACCGGTGGTGCATTAGAAAATTCTGATTGAATCTCAGAGAGATTTTGGCTGCTTTTCAAGTATTTATCGTCTTTGGCAACGTCTGCGGATTCACAATACTCATGTAGTTTTTCCTTTTTAAATCGCCAACGTCCCCACGCTTCCTCGGGATCTGTGAATGCCGCTACATCTGATCTGTATTTGTTGTGGATATACATCGAATCAGTAGCTACTCTAACCGCGGTATCTGAAAATCTATTTATCATCGAAAATAGATTAATAATAGAATAACCGAGCATAGAACTTCTCAAATGTGTATACTGGGGACTATATCCATCACAGTAGGTAACAACCGTACCCAATTTTTCACCATTGGAAAGAAAGGCATCTTTAAGATTTACAAGTTTTCCCTGTTTCGTTAAATCGGTTACAATAAAATCGTATTCAGCGACGTCTATGATCAACCTCGAAGAGTATTTTGTATTGTCAAATCTTCCACCTTGAGTGAATTTACCAATTATTTTTCGTCCGAAATCTTTGGCTTCTTTGTTTCTAATTTCAAATACCTGCCTAGACAATTTCATGATTTGTTCTTCACTGAAATTCGTTGAAATTGCTTTACAATTTCCATTTCCATCTGAATTTTTTTTTCGTATTTCGTTAATTATACTATCTAGATCAGGTTTTGGTAACCAAACATCCTTCTGCGCGCGATAGCATATAATAGCTTCACCGACAATCAACGATTGTAACATCTTACAATCAATCATATATCGTAGTAACACTATTGGCATCCAGTGTTTCACAGACATATGTCTACCAAGCCAAAGATAACTACACGGATGTAACCCTGCAGCGAGTTTAAATGATATCACACGAGCGAATCCGGTTAAATCAAAATCAGGCAAACGACCATTAATCGCAACACGAGTCATTTCATGTGTGGGGTGTCCAAATCGTTTAAAATACTCAGCGCATTCTCCATACCCGAGAAAACTTCCAGGATAACACGCGGATATATCAATTGAAATCATACCATCACGTGAGTATTTTGTATTCCATAATCCTCCATGACTAAATTCGACGCAACTCAATTTGACATCCTCGAGAAAATCACTTCGTGTTGGACGCCATGAGTTTTTCTCTCTTGCGAAGTGAGCTACCACTGATGGAATTGTAAAACTATCCGTGAGTAGTTTTTCATGGAAACTCTCCGGTGAAAATTCATTAGCGATTTTTCTCATTCTGTTATCTAACTCTTCAACGCGATATAATTCACCATTTGGTCTTACAATCTGATCAAATCCTATTTCGGGATCTTCAGCGCTGCTAAGTAGCCACACTGACACTGGATCATCTTTACACAACGCAACAATAGCATCGAATAACCTCTCTTCGTGGAAAACATCCTTGGAAAATTCCCCGGGGATATATCTCACGATTCGTTCTCGTGGAAATACGTTTACTGCAGGTGTCCACGCGTGTTTGTTATGATCAATAATTTCAATTGGAGCTCCTCGCGATTGATATTTCGGTTCGTATAATACTTCTCCGGTTATCGTCGCTACCGATATTGGAAATTTTAATGATGCTTCTAATTTAGCAATATCGGAAATCATTGCCCCGCGCTGTTTCACTGTCAGTTCCCATTCGGTTATTTTCTTACGTCGCAGATCAGTTAGTTTATTTCCCCGGGATGCATTTGTGAAGTGTTCCATTACCCGTGTTGCTAGACAATTGAGCGTTGAATCACCTTGTGATTTCGACGATGTTTTCATCGGAGCTAGTTTTGCCATACTTGGCTTATCATTTAACGGATATATTCCGTAAACAACTGCTGTTACAGGGTAAGATCTCTCGTAGTATGGTTTGTCAATTCCAGTTAGAATTCCTGGTTTGGAATCTCTACTTACAATGACAAATTTTTTATCCTTGAGGATTGGATCAAATTTATCTCTGATAACCCATTCACCTTCGTCTTCGATAATGAATTTTATTCTAAAAAAATACCTCCGCTGGGAATTTCCACCTTTGGATTTCCCGCCAAGGTGTGAAAGTATCTCAGCTGCTCTTGTATCGTTCATGGTAGCATCGATTACGGGTACATTGACACCGACATCTTCGATGTTGATAATTCGAAATGTCGACCACGCATGAGATGCTCCATCATGCTTAAATTCATTAAAACAGTCGCTGATTTTACTCAACAGGGGTTTGTCATCTATTAGACTTTTTTGTATATCAGAGATTCTATCGAGATTAAATCTAGCATTTTTCCAAGGCGTAATTTTCGATAATCTATTGAATTCTTTCATATCAGAGATGTTATCGAGATCGAATTTAGTATCCGGATTAAATCCGGGATTAATTTTCAATAATCTCTTGAACTCCTTCATGCTATCGTCCTTTAGACGTTTTGGTTTAACAGCGACGCTATCGAGATTAAATTTAGATAATCTCTTGAATTCTTTCATATTATAATTAAAACAAGTATTTAAATAAAAACGTATTTTATAATGAATCATTGCAAATGGCTTATGATTGGATCAAAGACTCCGTGTAACAAATCATGCAGAAATGAATTCTGTGGGTATCATATGCAAAGCGTGAGAAACGGTTCAAAGGGCCCTCTTCCGTGCCTGTATTGTGGGGTGGGTGTTAGAGGCAAATCACAGTTATGCATTAGATGCGGTGGTAAGCGTTATAGAGAGTTGAAGCGTTATTATGACAAGCGAAGAATAAAAAATCCTGACAACGTCAATGACGTCAGTGACGTTGCCAACGGCAAAATCATAAAAACTGCTCAGGACTACATAGACAGATTTGCCAATGTTATAATTCAGCCAATTAACGAATTAGACAAATAAAAGTATTATGTATACAAATGAGCCAAGAATTTCAAAGACATCCTGTTATTACCAACTACGAAGCGTCTCGTGATGGTGTTGTTAGAAACTGTAGACTTAAGAAGCCGGTTAGTGCTATGACTAATCAAGGATATTTGATGTTTAGAACTGGAGGGAAGAATTATTATTGTCATAGATTCATATTCGAGGTGTTTAATGGATCAATGAAGGATGGTTTTGTTATTGATCATATTGATGGTATTAAGACTCATAATTCTTTATCGAATTTACAAGCTATTTCACAACAAGAAAACACAAAACGAGGTGGGACTGGAAAATACTCGAAAAAAGCTAGACCAGTAAAGTCGTTTAATACCGAAAATAACACGGAGATAGTATTTCAGTCAATAGCCGCAGCTGGTAGGTATTTCGATATTTGCCCTCCCTCGGTACGATTCGTTGCAGAACGAGTACAAAAATCGGCGATTTCCAGAAAAAATGGACAAAAAATTCAGTTTGTTTATTATAAGTCGTAAATGGAAATTCTGAAAGAATTTCACTTGCAATTTCACAAGGGGAATAACTCCGTTAGGTAACGCGCGTGCGACAAATCACCAATGACAGAGTTACGGATCTTAAACGCAGTCATTGATTTGATTGGCTATTATAAATATCATAAATATCAACAGGTTATAACTGATTTCGTCTTTTTTCAAGTATTAACAGAACTGTTTTATTACACGTCGTATTTAAACATTTTTTTTAGTGTCTGCTTCAAGTATTATGCGTGTTTTCAACGTTGTCAGTGATCGCTAACAAACACAACAAACAATTACAAGCACCACACCTCTCTATGTCACTTTGTTGTAATGATTGGTTATATACAAATCCGTCTGTTATATATTTGGGCGTTAGCTCGAAATTCAAGTACAAAAGCAAACCACACCGTTACACGTGGTTTGAACGTTATTATTGACATTCAAACCAGGTTTCGATTTCAGGTTTGCTTTTGTACTTGAATGTAGAATAGCCCGCGTCATCCATTGTCATTGAAATCAATTCATTGTACATACCATTATCATATATCCATTGAACCAATTCATTCATTGTGTCACCTATAATCTATTGTTGTGCCGTCGTCATTGTGCATTGTAAATACCATAATCGCCTATAATCTATTGTTGTGCCGTCGTCATTGTGCATTGTAAATACCATAATCGCCTATAATCTATTGTTATGTACCGTCCTATGTGTATATAACCGCCTAAAACACTAGATAATGGGGTTATATATGTACTGTCGTATGTGTATAATACAACCGCCTATATACACTAGATCAGGGGTTGTAAGTACCGTCGTCATCTATAATCATAATCACCTAATAATCGCACTAAGCTTCTGGATATGCTAAGATGATCAACACCTTAGCGTGTCCAGAATTCATTTTGAGATTTTCCATTTCAAGCAATTCAACAAACGTATTTTTATATAATATGAATTCTGAAAATCTTAAGTGTATTGTTGTTGAAATCAACAAGCTTAAAGATCAAAGTGTAAAATTATGTTCAGGGTTAGATTGTGATCAAATTATGACCGATTTCGAGGACATACAATTTGGAGAACAAAATGGAAAATATGTTCTCGCTAAAAAATATTTTTTAATTAAGCGCATACAAAAACTTATACGTGAAAGTTTAGTTAATGCCGAAGACGTTAATGTGTTTGTACCATTATGCAGGGTAGTCGAACATGTACGTAGGCAATTAAGCTCTGACTATGAACAAAGGAAGCTTATCAATTGTAAGGTGAGACAATTGAAAACGTTAATGGAACAAGTTGAGCCCCACGCGTAGAGAGCCTCCTTTGTTGTATATGACATGTATATCACTACCTGTGCATGTAACGAGGAAGTAAAATTGTGTGTGTGTAACAACAGGGAAGTATAACAGGTTGGTGTATAATCTAGTGATTTCTTTTTTTTTTTACTTGTGAAATCCTTTGGATTTTCAATTGCTTGCAATTTAACAATAGTGATACTCTTTCAATAATGGTAGGACAATCATTGACCACACGGAACACAAAAGAACGACTTAGCGCTCTTAAGAAAATATTACCCCTTCTTGATCGTATACGTGAAAAACTTCAACAGCGACAATTACTTCAGACTGATTTTACAGAGGATACACAACAACTCTTTAAGCCGATTGTTACTGCAACTACAGATGTGAAAACAGCTACTGAACGAGCTATATACGGAGATGTCCCTGAAGAAGGAAAACGAACAGAGAGGCCTCTTCTTGGTGAACTTGAAAAAATAGCAATCGAAACTGAACAAACAAAACAGGCTGTACAAAAACTTTCAGGTGATATGGCAACTCAGATGGAAATACAACGACAAAGTGGTATTGATGTCAGTGATGAATCTCGAAGAGATGCCCCTGAAGAATTGCCATTTGAATCAAAAAGAACAGTAGAGGGTTTACGGGGGAGATTTAACGAGGAGGGGATAGCAGCAATTGATAACACTAAACCAGAAAAAATTCCTGCGTTTGTTGTTATGACTTATGAAAACAGAAAAAAACTGTTGAAACCAGGGCAACATGGATATATTAAAAGTTTACAACATTACGCTGATGTGATTTATAAAATAAAAACTGAAAAAAGTCAGATTAAAACAGATAGTGCATCATACATTGACTACATGAAAAATATGAATGACGTATACAATCAATATGAAAAACTGCGACAACAACAAAAACCACAAAAATTGCAGCGGCGGAAACAATCTTCGAAGAAAATATCCTTCTCACCTAAAAAATCAAAACCTGATCCAAAAATAGATACACAAGGTGCAACTGGTGATGATGCAGAGTTTTTTAAATTATTTGAAGATGAGGAATCCCGCCCCTCGGAGACGTTTGGGAGTGGGATATCAGCGAAATTTCCTGCAATTTCATGTCCTGGCAATATTCTCGGTGATATAGCACGATTAGAAATACTCGTAGGAGGAAAACGAGCCGGGAATAACTCAACAGAAATAATCAATGAAGCAGCTGATATTTGTAGGAGGTTATTTCAAGGTGGTATCATGGATATTGCAACATATCGAGATTTCATTGAAGAGTTAATGGACGGTTATCATAGTGACTGAAAATCCCTTGTATTTTTCATCACCACGATTAGATAAATATCAATTGAATAGAGAATGATCATACACTACAACCATGATAAACCAACTAACGTCTACGTGGTAAACTCACGATTGCCAAAATACCGAGCATACTATGGAGATGGTCTCGGTAGCACTATAATGGGATTATTTTCAAGAATGGCTCCAAAAGTAGCGCCGCTAATAAAACAACTATCAATGAAAGCTATTGATGTTATCAGGGATAAGGGTATTAGCAAAATCGGAGATTTCGCTGGTGATCTTGCCACGAAGGCGTTTTCAGCCGCGAAGGATAAACTAACAGCGCTAGTTCGACGGCGAAATTCGAAGAATTTCCAATCAAGGAAACCATTGCCGTTACCATCTACTGCGGTTATGCCTGCGCGGGTTAGTAAAATAATAAACAACGCAGTAGATGAAAAACTACAGTCAATGATTTCATCATCGTTAATGACTCCGTCATACACTAACGCCCAGGATAATATAACAGCAAATATGATAGCGGGAAGTGGCCTTGGAAATTCAAAGAATTTCTACAAACGTCAAGAACAACGACAAAGTCGTTATCGATGAAAATCTTTGAAATTGAAATTACTTTACAATTTACAATCGAAGATTTTCCAAGCAATTTACGATTTCACCTCCAATTTAGACCATCGGATATATAATAAAAAATGTTCAAACAGAACCCTGATAGTGCATTTGACATGGACGCCCCAGTACTTAAAGATGATTCTGTACGTGATAATCACTTTTTTGCCTATCACACAGTACAACCTGATCTTCGGGGGAGAATCGAACTTCAAGTTCATGATACCAGTAAATACTTTTTTCCCGCTGAAGCCTTTATTGAAGTCGAAGGTGAACTTTTACAGCATGATAATACACCATATGCAAATGACCCAACTATCCGAGTTGGTTTTGTTAACAATGGCATCATGGCGTTATTTGAAAGTGCTAGATATCTCATTGATGAAAGAGAAATCGAATCTATTGAACGCGAGGTTGATATTGCTACCGGAATAATCGGGTTAGCGAGATATTCTGATGACTATACTAGATCGGCAGGTCCGTCTATGATGTTCGCGAAGGATATTACTGATAACGCCGAACACGTCCAGTATTCTAGAGTAAAAGCAACACGAGCTACAGCAGCTGATCCAGCACCAGCCGGATATACAAGACCAGCTGGTGATTTTGATGTCATAAATAATATTACCAGTTACAACCTAGGGTTTGCAACACGAGTAGCAACGTTACAGGGACAGCGTCGACGGTTTTCATGTGCGATTCCGCTCCACCACATATTTGGATTTTGTAGAAACGTCAGAAAAGTTATCTATGGAGCAAAACATACTATAGCGCTAACGAGAAGGGGTACTGATGATGCTGCAATCTGGCGCACTGGCGCTGCCGCCGGTAAGGTCGTTTTATCAAAACTAACACTGTGGATGCCAGTGTTGACTCCGTCGTTGTCAACAGAACCGCGGTTACTGTCATTTATGGATCAGGGAGGAAAGTCATGATTGAGTTGGTTGTCAACGTCCACAGATACCATGGATTCTAATATTGATGGTACACTTACATGGCATCTAGCATCAAAACAGGGTATTTCAGCTCCACGTCACATATTTATTGCGCTACAGAATACTGCGCGATTAAACGATCAAGAACGTTCCCATATGATATTTGATCAAATTGGGTGTAGTGAAGTCTCGCTGAGAACAAACGGACAGCAAGAACCATCCGAGGATATACAACTTGATTACACCAATAACCATATTGCACGAGTTTATCATCGGTTGCTGTCGTATATGGGACGCGATCAAAATGTCGATACTGGTCTACAAATATCACAGCTGGATTTTAAAAATCTGTATCCGATTTATTATTTTTCGTTGGAACATCTTGACTTGATGAGACAGTCCGTCGTTGATATACACTTCCGAGCTATTGTAACCCGTCCTGGTGGTATTGCTAATTATAGAGCGGTTGCTGTCATTCTCAGTGATAAATCAATGATACTCGAAGGTATTGGTGGACGAATGAGACTGGTAGATGCACCAGTGGAAAATCTTTGATTGGAAATTGCTGTGCAATTTCACCTTCGGATTTTGCCAAACATGTAACTGATTACTTTGTAATTGATTTTCCATCTCTGTCTGTGATTTAGAATCAATCTGTTTTGTATAATGTCGTATAGTAATATCAATGTCACGTTGACACCTGGTCAGTTAAAAAAATTACAATCCAAATCAGCTAAGCAATGTGGAACCACAATAACACTGAAACCTAATCAAATGAATGGCGGGGCGAATAAACTATCGTTGACGAAGACTCAGATTAATCATTTTAATAAAGCGCTGAAAGAAAAAAAAGGAGTTCAGATTACTCTTTCTGCGAGCGCGATTAAAAACATGGAAAAGACTGGTGGTATATTCCCGTTGTTAGGGTTGATTCCAGGGTTGATTGCCGCAGCGGCCCCAGCGGTAGCTAAAGCGGCAGCGTTAGGAGCCGTTGGTACCGCGGCAGGAATGGCACTAAAGAAAGCAACAGGCGGATCCGTCCGCGCTGGTATAAAAAAAGGAAAGGGTCTAACACTACCAGGAACCCCGTATTCGTGGTACAGCGGGAGATCCGTTCACGGATCAGGCCTGAGACTAGGACCGGTTTACTAACTCGGGAACCGATGGTTCCAATGTCCAATTTTGATTTAATTGATACCGCTAAAAAACTCGCGATTAAAAACTTCAGAGGTGTTTTTATGAAAGATCAGTTACCGGCACAACCAAATGATGTTGAAACCGGTATTATTAATCTAGATAACAGCGATGGACCTGGAACACACTGGGTTGCGTACGCGATTGATCCACGTGGGATTATTTATTTTGACTCATATGGACTAGCGCCTCCGAAGGAATTTAACCGTTATGTAAGTAAATTAAAAATACCCCGTTGGTATTCCACGTTACCAACACAAACAATGCTTGACCCACCCATATGTGGCAATGAAGTATTAAACGTACTTGATGCTATTTCACGAGAATCTTTGATGAAACCACCCCATGTAGTAGTAAATGAGTATACTAGCGGTCGTTGGATTGAAAATCTTTGATGAAATCTTTTAGATTTTAAACAGAGAAAAGATTTTTATGATAACAATGATTGATATTTGGGGACGACCTTTATCAACGCTGAAGAAACCCGATACTGGTGGAGTTGAAATCCTTGATAAAATCAAGGGTATTAAAAAACTAATCGAAGATGAAATAGCCGAAACGTTAAACTTAGCAAGTGTTGATCCTGGTGAAATAGTTGTATTTCAGGATCGTCAGAGTAAATTGAAAACTAGTAATGTCTCCCTCGATGATATTTTAGTTAAACGACGAGACGCAGCAGAGGATGCTATCGCGTTATTTTCCGATCAGGGTAAACTCAAACCAGGTGTACTTGTTTCAACAATTACGGATAAATTAGTAACATTCGATAACACGGCGAATTCATTGAAATCGCTCAATGATAAGTATGACGATCATATAGTTGTATTTGATCAGTTTTCTGAATTACAAAGAAATACAATTGACAAAATTGATAAACCCCTGCTAGAATTTTTTGGAAATCCACCAACGACTACACCAAAACTCGCCTCGATAAAAGATTCTATGTTGGAACTAGCAACTCTTCAATCCGAATATGATAAACACGTGAAACAGTTTTCAATGTTTCGTAAAAACATCATTGATAAGTTTATCGGAACCCCATTTGATAAAATTGAAATAACCCTTCCTGATATTAAAAATTCCATCGATGAACTTAAAACATTTAACAACGCAATGAAAGATGATGCAACGAGGATGATAAGCGTCATTGAAAAAACAAAAATTCCTCATGATAAAACTATCAACGTCGTATACACAATCCATTATGGATCATTTGCGTGGACTCCCACAAACAACATTTTACACGTAACCGCAGCCGTCAAGGGTATTTATCGATTAACAATAGTATCACCGAATCAGTTTAATATATCATCAAGTAGTTCATCTGGAGTCAATAATACGATATCAACGATCATCGACAAGGATGTATCTGAACAATTCACGATAACGACCACAGATAGAAATCTAGTCAGGGTTTCAGTAACGTGGTACGTAGAATTCGTAGTGGATTTAAGTAAACAATTAAACTGAAAGGGAAATCACAATTGAAAATGCTAGCGCTTTTAAAATAAAATGACGATCCCTTCGGTGTATCAGTATCGCTATGATCAAGTCAGAGAATTTCAAACTAAACTCAGCTCGTGCTGTGAGGAGTATCAAATAAAAAAAAAAATACCAACGAAGAATAACCGCAGTTGATATCACCGTGTACTCGGTGTCGGGAGTAATCACTGCTGCTGGGATAATACTATCTTCAGTTAAAATGATTGCTCCGGTCGTAGTTCCAATCGCTATTTCTGCGGTGGCTACAATTGCGGGTATATTAACCGGGATCACAAAAAAACTATCATCGTGTAGCCAGAGTAAACTACACGATTATGTAATTAAATTTCACATTGCATCTGCCGCATACTCGCAATTATCCTCGTTGATATCATCGTCACTCGATGACACAACAATATCAGATAGCGAATTTTCAACGATGGCTCAATTGTATAAATCGACAATGCTAAAATTAGAGCAGAATAATAATAATAATAACAATGTCGTCGCAAGAACTACTTCAACAAATAGTAACAAATACAACACCGGTGAAAACAAGCATGATATCAGTAACCTCAACGCGTCCTGAATTCAGTGTGAATTTCCCGATCCCCGTTCCAGTGAGCGAGATCGCGCTAGCAAAACTACGAGTGTATCATATCTGGCCCAATATCAGATCGGTAGCATTTGGTGGTCAACAACCCAATAATTCCTTGGTGTTCGCGTGGAAAAATCGTGAAGACGGAACTCCAGACTGGAACGTTGTCTCGTTGCCAACTGGGTCATATCAAATCGAACAAATCAATAACGAATTACAACGAAGAATTAAATCTATCACTGGAAAAGAATCAAAAATCGCTATAACGGTTCACGAGCCGACGTTATCATCTGCGATCGAGATTAATTCCCCTGGGTATGTCGTAGATATTTATCAGAGTTCTATAAGATCAGTGTTAGGATGGCCCGAACTACCACCTCGACGAGAAGAAAAAACCGTTGATATACCAGAACCAAAAAAATCTGATTATGTATCCGACAGGATAAAACCTGATAGTGTAATAAAAACTTATGAAGATCAATCCCCTAACAAATTCGTGAATTATCGCCCAGATTTGTTACCAACTATAAACTTTGGGTCTATCGAAAAAATTTTAACAGCGTTTAATAACGATCTATCACTGCTATTAATATCACTCAAATCTGGCTTTCTCACCAGAGATGAATTTATCAGAGTCGTAGAATTATGTAACAAAATCATCAACGATATGGAAATATTTCATGCGAAAATTATTCAAGAGGTGTTATCAGATGAAAAATTTATGGAAATGTTTAGAGGGAAGTATAAGATCCATGAAGATATTTCCACGTTTAAGCTTCCAGGATATAACCCCGACGAATTAAAAAATATCTCAGTTATGCCATCGATATCGGGTTTAAGAAAATTAACGATGAATGGAAAAAAACAACATCACCGGAAATAAAAACCCTTAAACACAATAATGATCCAGAAGGCGGCGGTAGACATATCGCTCCGAACAACGTAAATATATCCTCGGTGATATCATTAAATTTAGTATGTGACGTTATCGAAGGAAGCTATCAAATAAATCTCGAGCAATCAAATCAAGCTCAGCAAGGATATAATTTATATTCATTTGCACCAACGGCCCCTCCAGGATTTCTAATTATTGAAGACCCAACTAATCCAGTCTTTATGCGATGTCATAATAATTCTTTAACGAGAATTAATTTCAAACTCACTGACCAATCTAATAATTTGATTGATCTGCGAGGTGAAGTTTTGCAAATTAGTCTGTTTGTGAAATCGTAAAAATCTTCCATTTTCAACAAAGGATTTTCATCTTAAAAAAAATTGTTAGCACATAGCAGCAGAGGAGGCGAACGCCAACTAAATAGCAAAATCTTTGTAAAATTATTTTTTTTTAATTTTTTTTTGCTTAATTATTAAAAAAATTAATTAAGTATTTTTCAAGGAAGCCTCAGTTTACTAAATTGAGGCCTATTGAGAAACCTCAGTTTACTAAATATTTTGCCTGAAAAGTTTGGTCTGTTCGCCTCCTCTGCTGCTAAAACCAATCGTTCCACTGCCTTGTGTATATCTTTGGAAGAAGGAAAGGCTACGGGAGTAAACCCAGACAGAAAATCCGGAGTGGAGCCCCTAAGGCGGCTGGATGTCGACTACGACTTCCTTCCGGCAGCTAATGCATCCAAACTGGTGCCAAATGTCATGCTCAGCATTGCTTTGGACCCAACCAGCAAGGACGAGAGTGGGATCCTGAAGCCTGGGCAACCCAGGATCTCCATATTC
This sequence comes from Unio pictorum, assembly GCA_030141615.1. Lineage (NCBI taxonomy): Eukaryota > Metazoa > Mollusca > Bivalvia > Unionida > Unionidae > Unio > Unio pictorum. The sequence goes on along the minus strand of JARLTB010000161.1, from coordinate 3,665,130 downwards.
CATGCCCAAACTTGCGCCCTGGAGAGGTCACTCCAGTCTCGCTACTAAGTGAGGAAACAACACGGAAGCTGACAGTTTACGGGTTATAAGTCCTACCCGATTGGCGTAGGGAAGGGGCGCCACGGGTCAGATTTGACGGTGGGAGGGATCATCGTTTCTCAATGGCCAACTACCGCCCGCCTCAAGCCGGGCAGTCCCCGGTCAATAAGGTGTTGACCCGCCATCGTCTACCTGCTCCAGTGGGTGTCTGGAGCTCAGTGTGTTGCATAACATGACAAGCAGATGAAAATTCCACACCAGACAAAAAGAAAAAGAAACTAATAAAGAAGACTCCAGCTCTTCGATTTGCAAGCTGGAATGTGTGCACTATGTGTACAGGCATCTCCGATGACCTCAGAGAAGTGGATGACACCAGGAAAACGGACATCATCGATAGAGAACTCACCAAGCTAAATATCAACACTGCTGCCCTCCAGGAAACTAGAATGGCCTCTAATGGCTCCCTCAGAGAGGAAAACTACACTTTCTTCTGGAAGGGTCGCGAACCTGAGGAGCCCCGTCAGCACGGAGTGGGCTTCGCCATCAAAAACAATCTTCTGGGCTTGGTTGAACCTCCCACAGGGGGCACTGAGCGTCTCTTGTTCATCCGCATCACCACTGCTGCAGGTCCTGTAAACATCTTTAGTGTCTACGCCCCCACCCTCTCGTCTTCAGAAGACACCAAAGAATCAGTTATATGGGCAGCTGGATGAACAGATTAACGGATGCCCAAAACACGAATCACTTTTTCTCCTCACCGACTTCAATTCCAGAGTAGGTGAGGATCACGAATCATGGCCTACTTGCCTCGGATATCATGGTACTGGAAAGACGAACGAAAACGGTCAGAGACTGCTGGAGCTGTGCACCTACCATGGGCTGTGCATAACAAACATTTTTTTCAAGGGTAAGCCGCAACACAAAGTGTCATGGAAACACCCCAGATCCCATCACTGGCACCAACTTGACTCATCACCAGGTGCTCTGCCCTTAACAGCGTCCTCTCCACCAGAACCTACCACAGTGCAGACTGCGACTCCGACCATGCCCTCATGAGCAGCAGGGTGAGACTACAGCCAAAGACACTACACCGTTCAAAACCAAAAGGACACCCACGCATAAACACAGCACAGATGTCGGTCTTTTCCAAGGTATAGAGCGTACAAAAAATGCCCCAATGAACAGACGCATGCTGCTCTTAAAAGTGCTGAAAGCAACACCCAACGCATCGCTAGACAGTGCGCGAACGAGTACTGGCAACAGCTGTGTGAAGGAATCCAGCGCAGTGCCGAGACCGGAAACATAAAAGGTATGTACACTGGGATCAAGAAGGCTCTAGGCCCTACAGTGAAAGGGGTCACTCCCCTGAAATCTATGATGGGAGAGAAGATCACAGACCGTGGGCAACAGATGGCCAAATGGGTGGAGCACTACTCAGAGCTATACTCCCGTAAAACATTAGTCACTGAAGCAGCCCTCAGCAGCATAAAGAATCGTCCTATCATGGAGGAGCTTGACGAAGTGCCAACCTTAGAAGAGCTCAGCAAAGCAATTGACTCCCTCCCAAACGACAAAGCACCAGGTAGTGACAGCATCCCGCCCGAAGCTATCAAATGTGGGAAACCAACACTGCTCCAACCACTGCACGAACTACTTTGCCTCTGCTGGGAGGAAGGAACAGTCCCCCAACACATGCGTGATGCCACAATTGTGACCCTTTGCAAAAACAATGGCGACCGCAGTGACTGCAACAATTACAGAGGGATCTCGCTTCTGAGCATCGTTGGTAAAGTGTACGCCCGCATCATACTAAACAGGCTGCAGTTGCTGGCAGACCTTGTGTAACCAGAATCCCAGTGCGGCTTCAGAGCAGGCAGGTCGACAACAGACATGATCTTCTCTTTACGACAACTCCAATAGATCAGCAGAGAGCAAGGTAAACCACTCTACATGATGTTCATCGACCTCACCAAGGCCTTTGACTTCGTCAGCAGGAAGGGCCTTTTTGAAGCTCTCAGTAAGATCGGTTGCCCTTCAAAACTCCGCAACATGATAATCTCTCTCCATGCAGATATGAAGGGAACGGTCCTGTATGATGGAACTACCTCAACCTCCTTACCAGTTAACAGCGGTGTGAAGCAGGGCTGCGTTCTGGCACCAACCCTATTCGGGATCTTCTTCTCCTTGCTTCTCTCCTACGCCTTTGACTCGTCCACTGATGGCATATATATACACACCAGGTCCGATGGGAGGCTGTTCAACCTGGCACGACTGCGCTCAAAGATGAAAGTGAGGGCTGTGCTCATCAGGGAGATGCTTTTTGCAGATGACGCACACAGAGGAAGCCCTTCAGAGACTGGGAGACCGTTTTGCTGATGCCTGCATGCAGTTTGGACTCACCATCAGCCTGGAAAAAACAAAGGTCAGCGTGCAAGATACCACCATTGCCCCTACAATCAAAATCAACGGTGTCACCTTGGAAGCAGTCAACAACTTTACCTACCTGGAGTCAACCATCAGCAACACTCTCTAGCTCGATAAGGAGCTGGACATAAGGCTTGGAAAGGCAAATACCATCATGTCACGACTGACCAAGAGGCTGTGGGAAAACAACGCGCTGACAGTGCAAACCAAAGTCAAAATTTACCGAGCCTGTATTGTCAGCACCATTCTATATGGAAGTGAGACCTGGAGTATCAACATGAGGCAAGAGCGCCGGCTCAACTCCTTCCATATACGGTGCCTTAAACGCATCTTGAAAATCAGCTGGCAAGACCGTGTCCCAAACAGTGAAATTCTGAAGCGTGCACATACCCACAGCATGTTCTCCCTGCTGAGCAAACATCGCCTTCGATGGCTGGGACACGTCTGACGCATGGAGGATGGGAGGCTGCCAAAGGACATCCTATATGGACAGCTGGCCACTGGCACAAGAAGAGTCGGCCGCCCCTCACTCCGTTTCAAGGATGCATACAAGAGGGACCTGAAGGCATGTGACATAGCACCTGATGGCTGGGAAGTGCTGGCCGAGGACCGAGGCACCTGGAGACTGATAGTAAGTAAAGGCATATCAGTCGCTGATACGAGGAGAGGCCAGTTGGCAGCAGAGAAACGTGTCAGAAAGGGCCACGTGACAGCAACCACAGCAAGTCGGGCTTCCCAGCATGTCTGCACAAATTTCAAGAGGGACTGCCACTCGCGCATAGGTCTCCACAGCCACAACAGACGATGCCAACAACCCAGAGACAGAAGACACCCCCGGGCGCTATCCGCATGGTCTCCTGAGACTAAGGCGCCAATGATGATATAATCGGGTGACAGCATCTATTAATCGCAATGATAGTCATCAACTAATTCATCGATGAATTCGTGATATACACCAATTTCCATAATACCACCTTGAAATAATCGTCGGCAGATATCAGCGGCCTCATTAATTATCTCCCGGGAATTATTTCCAGCTCGTTTAACACCGAAGACAACTTTCAATGGTGCTGTGTTAGCGAGAATATTACTCGGACAAGGAACAAGACTACTACCATAAGTTCTAGATGGAGTTATATTCCTTGTAAAGAAGATTTTTCTATATCTAAAACTTTTTATGTTCCAGGTAACCAGGAGAAATTCAGGATCGGATTGCTCCATTGTAGATTCAGATTGTTTTATTTCAGTTACAAGATCAGTATATGATTTATCCTTATCTGATGCTTGAGTTGCACCAGTCATTGCACGATATAATTTATTTTGCCATGTTTTTCTTATTCATAGCAACATAATCAGATTTGAAATAACTTCTTTTACGAGACACATTTCTAACGAAAAATTCAGCGATATCTTATATAGAATCAAATTTCTTGTGTTTGATTTCATCAAGTTTACCTGGAAGAAGTTTATTGATGACAGAATCTCTGTCACTAACATCTCCCTCCTGAAGTTTAATAATATTACCTTCTTGTTCCGATTTAGGTTGTGCGGCGATAATACTAGCTGGAGGAGGTTTTAGATATTCTTTTATTTTCTTGGATCCTTTTTGCTATTTTTTCAAGTAAAATCAACTCGAACTTCTTGACGAGCTTGTAAATTATCAATGAAGAATCTCTCACCAGGCGAAATTTTTTAATTGCTTCCAATCGTTTATTAGTTAATCTAGTTATTTGTGCTTCTCCGATATTTGCCATTATCCATATTATAAAATATATAGTTAATTAAATCGCTGACTAATCGTGCACGATGACATCATTTACGCGAGTATGCAAATTTTACATATATAAAATAAAGCCTTTATTTAACAAAAATGGGGTTCTATAAATTTGTAGGGTTCAGCCTTCCTACTGCTTGATTCAATATTGTTTTATCTGAGTTTATTATTTGCTGTCCGAGTCGGCAACTGAGAGTTTTATACCACGATAAACTAAGACAAACTAATATTAACCATTTAAAGGCATACAGCCTAAGTAAAAACGAATGAAATTATATATTTCTTTTTTTCAGTTTGTGATTACTTATTTAGTTGAAAAATTACGATTCCGGCTGTTACTGAAGCCAAAATCTGGCAAGTATGGGGAATTTTGTGATAAAATACGTGATTTTTCATTATTGTCTGGCATACAAAAATTCGCTATTTGCACGCCTATATTCATGTAACCTCTAAGTTGACCTCTTCCGAAGATTAAGAATGTTAGTCATGCGCAAACATGTGTTTGCAAAAATAATGGCGTACGTGACTAAAAATATAGATCGAAAGCCAAAACTTACAGATTCTGAAAGGAGGGGGGAAAAAGCTCTCTTTGCAAATTATGGCAGCACGCGCATATGTATTGGTGACCAGCATGAACGATGGAATAAAAAAAAGTCCACTTTGAGCCTGAAAACTAATAGAGAGGTCGCCAAATTCTACCTGGATAGGTGAGTCGCAATTTTGCAATGAACAGTCAACTTTTTATACTACTATTTTATTTCTGTATTGTTAACTCTTTATCAAAACTTTTAAAATAACATATTTTATATAAACTGGCATTATTCCATTTAGCTTGAAATAAAATGTTACAGACCTGAAACAATATCGCTGAAACCCGCATGTAAAACATGACAGATACCGCTACTATTTTTAAGGCTACCAAGGGAAATTAATGATCATCTTCATTTCGCACGCAACAATAAGACTTTATTTAGAGGCAAGAAGTCAAAACCGTTTTTTTAATGAAAATTATATATAATGTAAATGGTAATTGCTGTAAGGGAAAATAATGCAATACAGTTAAGTATATTTTATACATGTTATTATTTGTAAAGTATATCAAATTATTGTGTCCAATGAAACATTTATTTTCCCTTGCTATATTAGTTATGAATTGAATGGCAGTGAAAAGAAAACATCAGAAACATAGAGAAATATCACAGAAGACATGGCCACAACTTCTACACCTGGGCGAACAATTCATAGGATACAAGTACCTGCTCTGTCTGATATAACCACATCAGAATCAGATATGGCATCTGTGTAAATATTCCTACATTTTATTAAATTTTATGAATATTTACTTGTTTATAAATATTTTAGTAGATGCACATCTAAGGAATTACCTGGAAATGTATCATTCTATATTAGTTTTATAGTTTGTAGTCGGTAAAGATTGTCCATTTTGTTAAAATATGGTTTGTTTCATTTAGAATAATATTTTTGATGTAAATTATTTGTTATCATGTCATTTTTTGTTATTAATATGTTCCCCATCATGCTGTTTGTATATTAGTTAATGGGCTTCAAGGGCGAATAGTCTTTGACTAAATTAGTCACCCCTTTCAATAAGTTTTTAGTATTATTATTTCTTTAAGCATTATCATTCACATCATAATAACCAAGATAAACGATAATGCTTTCTTTTGATACAAAACTAAAGATTCCAAAGTAAATTAGTATTTTCACATTTCAAAATTTTAATTAAAGGATTCAGTCTTGTCTGAAGTTGAAAAACCTGAGGAGAATGAAAGTGTTATGATGGAAAAGTCTAAAAGTTTTATCAACCCATTTGAGAAATCATACTAACAAACATAATTGTGATACATACATAAAAGGGGAATATTTGTGTTAAGTATACTGAAAAACAACCATTATGATACATGCATGATATATGTAGCTAAACTAAAAGTAATGTATAGTATAGTATTGTATTTGTGGATGGTATTTGTGTATAAGCCAGAAAGTTGCTCCCACAAAAGCTTCCTTTACTGTGTATTATCAAAAAAGTAAAAAATGAGTAATTTCAATTTATTTTAATTATAGTATCGATGCATAGTTCAAATGATGAAGAAAGAAAATGAGTACATCGTATTATAAATACAAACCACACTAAGGCCAAAGTTATGGTTTGTCCGTTTAGTACACATGGAGAGGGCAAGCGGGGTTTACTCAAATGAATATGCTTGCATATGGGGGTGGGTGGTATACTGATAATGTATGTACACATATACCTCAATAGTAATTTGTCTAATATGTAACTTGCTTGACTGGGTTCAGTTGGTGTTTGAGTTTTAATGGGCAATAGACAAACTTTTTAGCAGCTTATTTCTTTGATGCAGCCAGACATTCAACACTGGTGGACTATCTGTTATATTAAATACATAATATTATTAATCCTTGATCTTTTCTGTGTGTATTAAATATAGGCCGTTCTACAGAATGGAAAGGGCAATCACATGTACGCAGATAGGGTGTATGTAAAAAAAAAGTATGCATCTGTACAGGGAGAGAATGGTCAAGCTTTGCCCAATTTTTGTGCACATGCCCATTGTTGGAATCAAGATTTTGTTTCCGGATGTTTTACTGTTTTGCATGCAATCTAATTCACACCGGTCTGAGCTATACACGGACAGTTGAACATTTGCAAAAGTAGGATAAACTGGGGATTGGAAGTAAAAAGTGGCCAGGAGGAAAATGATGAGTCAGAAAAAGAAAAAAATCCATCTTTTACCTTTATGCAGATACCGAATGATGTTTCTAGCACACCTAGGCATATATCTAAGCAAAACATTCTTGGAAGCAGATGTATTTCAATGTATTCAAAATTAGCCCATAAATACATTCCCTACCCCCATTTCAGGTGACAAGGACGAAACATTGTAGAGGTGGAATGATTTGATTAGTCTCTGCCAGTATAATGCTACTGTACATTGGCATTTTCATCAAAACAGATTTATGGGGATTTATACATTTTAAATAGTTCTCTGCATCTGAATCAGTATATTTATTTAGTCACTTTACTTTGTTTCATAAGTACAGCAGAACTGGAGAATTTTCAGAAGTTTCATGTTATTGTATGCCTCCAAAAGACATTCATATCAGCCATCAGCTTACAGAGCTAGGACTCTTGATCATAACAATCATATTGACAGAGATGTGATTTAAACAGAGATGGAACAATAAGGTGATAAACTTTATTCTTGTTTGTTAACGTAATAATTCATATTTGTTAAAATATTAATGCTTTACCTGAAAGTTGATAAACCATCTGTTTGTGGTACAATTTATAATCTATTACAGAAGAAATTTTTTTCAATAAATTTCATAAACCAATTTTGGTTAGAATTAGTCTAATGTAATTAGAAAATTCTGTAAATAATCTAAACATTTTTATGATATATGGGTAAGATACAGATTTGCTATTTTGACATTTTCATCGGTAGCAAAATGATTTGTTACATGTAATTGTATGCAGTTTTTTTTTTTGACTTTTGAGAATTAAAAAGAATAAAATGACATTGCCAGTGAAAATGTTTGCATTTTCTTGTCAGATACCAAAGGTCATTCAACAAAAATGTGAGAGATGGTCTGCAAACCCAGAGAAAGCTGATCAACAGTACCTGTATATTAAGGAAATAATTATGAAAATATTTGAGGTTAGATGATAGAGTTGGCATGAACCAGCCAGATGTTTTGGACATAAATGACCCTAGGTGAATATCTGATGTACTTGCTCCAATACCACCACCTCATACAGAAGAGATTTTTACAAAGCAGAAATCTCATTTTAAGTTAAAATGATTTGGGCCTTTTAGTCAGGTATCACCTATTGATATCAAATTGTTATGGAGAGACTATTCTAGTGATTGTATGGTAACAAATGATCCCTAACATGGACCCATAAAGACTTTGACTAAGTGTTTCTTGAAGTGCCTACCATGAGCCAAAGTCCAACATCTGTTTGATTTCCAAGTATTAGTTTCTCTTCAGACCACTGTTGATTATGTTCTTAAAGCTTTTAAAAACATGCGTTTGAACAAAAAGAGGTAAGACCTTTTCTAACTTTTCATACACATTGCATCCATACTTGTCTTATATGTATGTTTAGATTGAGGTAAATGAAGTGTATTTGGCCACATGATGTTTTAAAAAAAGCACAGCAGAAACTATACATTGTAATTCAGATAATCTTATAGGAGTATCAAGATTAAAATCATGTAATTACATATCAGTATTTCTGCATAATAAAGTAACTTTTAATAATTTTTTTTCTTAATGTTTTGTGTAAAATTGCAGTCAGAAAGATTTCAAGCATACTTTGAAGAAAAAAAAATGTACATTGGAGAAAATGACTTCAATCCATACTCTTCATCTTGATTTCATTGCTGCCACTAAACATAACTGTACCCATCAATACAAAACACACTGAAGCATTAAAATTGAAATGTAACTGAACTGAATTCTTTTTTCCAACAAAAGCCATTAAAGACAATGTGTTGTGCCATGTGAGTGCATCTTAATTTAGCTACACACTTTTTAGATTTATTATAAACATCCAATATCATGACTGCATATCTATGGTTTTATTATTTGCATAAACACTTATAGCAACGATATGCATTGCTTAAAAGAGCTTTTGCTTCAATATATATATATATATATATATATATATATATATATATATATATATATATATATATATATATATATATATATATATATTTCATGAAAATGATGAATTACATCAGAAAACAGCATTGAGCTTAACAACATAGTTTTGAATTCCACAACATAGTATTGTTCCATATTATGACTACATTATTAAATATTTAACCAAAATCTTCTAACACAAAATATTTAGACTTTGCTGTATTTAAATTATATATTTTGCTGAATGTATTTGCCCAATTTTTTAAGAATACAATGTAATGAAGTAGTTTATCACAGGTGCAGCGATGTCTGCCATTACATGTTCACATACAGTCTCAGACTGATTTTATAAAGAAAATAATGCTGTTAACTTCTGTTTTTTTTCATAAAAAAAGAAAGAGATTAGAAATGATCTTCACCGATTATATTTGCTAACAAATTACTATTTACATACTGGTGTTGACCGTTCCAGTGGCCTAGTGGTAAAAGCATCCACCGCAGATGCAAAAGATTGTGGAGGCCTTGATCCCTGGCCAAGTCATACCAAAGACATAAAAGTGATATTAACAGCTGCCTCATTTGGTGTTCAACATTAAGAGGTTAGTGTATGGACTGGTCGTCCTACTGTCAGGATAATGTAACTGCGTGGGATGTCATGCTACATGTCTGCGGCATTATGCCTCAGTGCTAGACATCACTATAAACCGCCACACTGCAAACATCATAGCAATATGACTGAAACATTGTTCAAGGTATCTTAAAAATAAAAATCAAACACACTGTTATAATTTTGAAGCAGAATTTGGTATATTTTCATCACTGTACAGTAGGCCCAATTTCATGAACTCGAGCAGTGATATATTGCTGCAAACAGGGTTAATGATCAGTTAGCAATTAAAACACCCCTGTGAATGTGTAAGAGTTTGTTTGTCTCTGTAGGCTAATTGGTATCAACAATGCATAAATACATTTTGCCTTGGTTACAACACTGCCAGAACTTAATGGGTACATCAAGGAAGGTATAAAGTACAACCAGTCATTTTACGTCTGAAAAATCAAGAGGGCAAATTTTCTTCAACTGGTAGCATGACCCCTGCATTCCGGAATTTCATATGCATATCTGAGCTAGTTTTGCATTGTATTTCGTACATTATATATACTATTCAGTATATATATATATATATATATATATATATATATATATATATATATATATATATATATATATATATATATATATATATATATATATATATATAAATAAATATATATATATTTATATATATATATATTTATATATATATATATATATATATATATATATATATATATATATATATATATATATATATATATATATATATATATGTGTGTGTGTGTGTGTGTGTGTGTGTGTGTGTGCCTAGCTAAACTAATTTTAAAAGAAATGCCATAAGAAACATACATGGGGGTAGGGGTGGGTTTTATGTCAATATTTGTTTCCCTGCAGTAGTTGGTTTAGGTGATGTCCTAAAGTTTGGCATTAAGTAAATGGTAATCACTTTTGTCAAAAGCATTGAAACCAAGCACATGATAATAAAACATCAATGTCATTTCTGTAGAACATTATCTGAATGGGATGTCTGTACTCAATCTTTTATAGTAATGGTACACTAGTTTCTCATATACAAGTCTCTGGGAGACAACGAAAAAGGAATAACGGAGGCAGAAGTTAGACGGACTGGAGGAAATTGTACTACCAGTCCAGATAAGGATCATACATATGAGTAGAAACACAGGACAGGAGGATAATCTATTACACTAATAAGATGATAAAAAAGGCCACAACTTGGTCCATTTTTTAAAGACGAGTGATATGTTTTTAATTTGAATCTCATTTGAGAGATGACTTTTTTGTAATGATATATTAAATTCTTGTTTATTTGACTTTCACATTTTGTGTATTCATTAATTTAACTGTCGGCACCACTGACTAGGGGCTCTGAGCATTGCATCTCTCTATCACTACCTCAATTCCTCACAAAAACAAGCCCGGGGGAGGGGAGCTTTCGTAATAATTTAAATAATAGTGGTTGCACCCCACCCAGGTAGCTACAAAATGTTTTAAAAAAACTTGTTCATGCAAAATTTAACTTTGCATACTACAAAAGAAATGCTTTATACAACTTAAAATCAAAATAAATTATAATATTCACACATATCATTGGATAGTACACCCAAGTTTTCCTTGAGTAAAGCCATGGTACTGGCCAAAATTATTTATCCATTATACGCCATACACAACAACAAGGAATGACATGTAAGTTGCCAGTACTTAGGTATCCCTTAAGTCCATAAATAACTGCCAATTAGCAATATGCCTTTTCCCCCGGTTGTAATCATTATCTTCTTTTGCTGCCAGGTCCTCTTGCATATACCTCTGTGCAACAAGGAGCACGACTTCATCTAAAACAACCAGGTCGAAGTCCTGAAGAATTTTTTAAAAATTGTCAGTAAAAAATATTCCAAGTAAAAAAAATGCATTAAATTTTATGTGGGAAAATATTAATTGTTGTATTATGCAATGAAGCAAATGTGTAAATATACAAACAAAAGCGCAAATCAAATCGACAATCGGATAAGTGAGCATGAGGTGGTAATGCAAGTCCACAAGAAAATCAACTTTATTCTGATCCTATGACGCGACTTTAGTGAGACCATTTAAAAGCCGTTCTGCTTACAATGATACCGATTATCATATTCTTAGTTGGTCTATCTTACAACGTAAGACAATATCACAAACACTTTCAAGAATGGCACCTTAAAGGAACCTCATATTGTCATGATTTTCCATCATATTGACTGTTTTGCATACTTCTTGTAATTTATCATATATAATGAGAAATCTAAAAGCAATACATATATTGTGGGTGACTATAAAGAACTAAGGAGAAAGACAGACTAAGAAATACGAAGAATAAGGCGATAATTACATCAACACATGCTTACCTCGACTTCCATATGTGTTGACGCACGTCACGTGAAACTGCGACTTCGAAGAATATCGGTAAATTCCGTTTCAGCATAATTAATTAGCAATCCGTACAGAAAATCGTCATATTTTCATTGATTAAACTTACAGTTGTACATTTTTTAAACTGAATGACCTGTAATTACTCATTATTTATACCATACGTTTCATAGTATCATGCATTTGCTAGAACAAAAAAGTCGAAAATCTTAGGTTGTATGCTTTTAACTATATACTTATATTACAGTACTAAATTTCCTTACTTCTGTTGACTTGTCGTGCAAAGCACAAAAGGTAGTTGTCATTTACAAAAAAGAGCAGGAAACAAAATCTGAAAAACCTCTCATGGCCTCAAAAATCAAACTTCGGTCAAGAGAGTCAAATCGAATATCAATAAATTTTGAAGTGGGTACAGTGTGGATGATGCTATTGCTTCTATCTCTTTAATCAGTATATCTTGGATTTACAACAGTAGAGTTCTTTTCTGATTGAAGGAGGTGTAACCAGTTTTTTCTAGCCACTAAATTGAAAAAAATGGCTGAAAGCCTCAGCGGCGACGGCGACATCTAGCTGAGTAGGGACAACCTCTCCATATGTTGCAGTACAACAAATGTCAAGAGTCATGTTGAATGCCAGCTTCGGGATACTTAATGTTACGTTAACTTTCGTCTGCTTTCCAAACTCTATAGTGGTTAACGCAAGTTAAGAAACTGCCGTGGATCCCATAATGTTTTGACATGAAAGAAAACAGAAATATTCATCAATTAAATTGATAGTTACGTTGTCTTCCAAGAGAGAGAGAGAGAGAGAGAGAGAGAGAGAGAGAGACTGAGAGAGAGAGAGATAGAGAGAGAGGGAGTGAGAGAGACAGGCAGACAGACAGCAGACAGACAGACAGAATTTTATATCTAACTTAAACAGTACGTGAAAATAAAAATACATTCTTGAATATATTTATACGTGCTTTACATATCAGTTACATTATTATTAAACATTTTCAATGACTTAACTGTAACTAGAATATTTAACAAAGTATTTCTTTAAAACGTTTTTCTCCCAAAATGCTTGTTAATACTGTGTGAATATATTTGGATGGATTCCTTATAGTCAAATGCTAAATATTTGAACCCATTTCCACATTGGTGTCGCTGATCAAACAGAGATTGCAATAAAATTTGCGCTTAATTAAATCAATAATTGTCGAGTACCTCCGTGTATAATAACATTGGTTACGTTGTTAACACGAGTTCTAATCCTGTTTGGAGTGAGTGATGGAATGCATATATGCTTTAGCAGCGAGTTGACAACGCCGAAGTTACAATCACTGTCTCAGTTTCTTTTGTAAATACGCTATGCAAAAATATGTACATTTATGTTCCATTTTTATTGTTTTTTTATACTCATCTGTTTTATTTAAATTTGGTATAGAAGAGGAACACTGTTTAACCTATATTGTCTTATTTGCATCCAGTGTTATCAGCACACAGGTATACTCTGCTATTAAACAAGTTATGAAAAAATATTAATACTGTCGGAGTAATTTTGGAGTAACGATTAGTTTGTTATGTATCTAAATATTGTGTCAACAGCTTTTGATCCATTACTACAGATGCAATGAGTTATTTCATAGATTATTTACTTATTTTCATGTTCCATATATTGAACCTGTTGACAAGTTTGGAGTAATTTCCAACTGGATGAATAACTCAGGTGGGTTGTGTTGCGACACGTGAGAGGTACTCTAAATTTGAGGGCCGGGATTTAAATAAATAAATAATATTTTCTTGTCTTAATATCAAGACGCAGGTGTGGAACATAATGTGTTTTGATAGCTTTGGAGAAGAATCATTTGTTTGGATTATTGACTGGAATTTTAAAGTACTTATTGACTTTGGAATAAAATGGTATGTTATGGGATGATTGCCAATTCACTCTAGGCATTATTATTGCAATACATCCACACTGTAGCTTCTTCAGCGAATTCAGTGACATTGGTCTATCGCCACATTCGGAAACTGGATTTTATCAGTAACACTATTTTTTGGACTTGATGAGTAAGCTTTAGTATTACTTCGCATTTAATTCATAATATTTTAAGTTCACCTTACATTTTCATTATAATAATTAAAGATTTCTTTTAAGTTTTACGAAACGTGTTGGTTTGCTTCTTTCTGCTACTTGGTTAAATATCATATAATCGTAAGAGGTTTCAAAAATATAATCTTGCCTCTGTTGTTTCTCAATACTATATAAATTTAGAATGTAGCAACTATCACTATTTGAAATAGTAACGTTTTATCTGATTGCTTTCTTTCTATGCATACAATGTTAGTAAGGGAATTTCACCACGATAAACATTTTGCCTGTTTAATGAATATTTACTTAGTAAACTTCATTTACTTACAGTGCTCAATGTTGTGGTTGAAATGTGCAGGCGCGTGTGATGCAACTTTCAACTAAGGCAAATAAAATTTTATGTCAATGCAAGATCACAACACATTTAGTACTTTTGAAACATTTCATTTTGTATAATAGTTCTAAATTTGCAAGGCTATTCTAGATCATGCAGACATTGCAAAGCAAAAAATGTAGACCTAGCCACATATATTGCGTAGTAATTTCTATAGAAATTGTTAATGTGAGTCTCAAATGTTCTTTACCCATTATTTTTTGTTCTGCAATTTTTTTGGAACATAGAGTTTGTAAATTCTTGGTTACTGATATGAGGTTATATCAGGCATATTAGTCTTCTGACTTACACTGTGAAAGTATACATTTTCACCGAGTTTTGTTTGCTTGTATAATATCTCTCTCTCTCTCTCTCTCTCTCTCTCTCTCTCTCTCTCTCTCTCTCTCTCTCTCTCTCTCCAAATCTTAGTGATGTGCCCTAGGCCTGTTTGCGAACCTTCGTAACAAACATCCTTCAGCCAGGTCGTGTAACCCCGCTTACTCGCAAGGCACGCCAAAAGGTATGCGCTTCAAAGTGACGTCATTCATTTCCTGGACCAACATCCATTCTACTGGTACTCATATATAAGTAGCTGATACTTGGCCAGTATTCTCTCACATACTTCCTCCATTCAAGTTTCCACCATCACTATCACTTCCATAAAATCTATTTGTTTAGTATCTTCTAACCACTGTACAATATCAGATCTTACATTGGTTTTACAGATATCCCTGAGAACCTTAGCTGTCCGTTTATATCTGTCTGCATTTCACATTCAGGCTCTGATGTAAAAAGACCTCTTGCTTCAATCTTTGCCTTTTCATATAGCCGATGAAGCTGAAAACGCTTCTCACATTTGATATCTTTATCCGGACTATATTTACACTGGCTGCAGTCTTAGCAAGCATTTGGTCATGTATAACAAATGATTGCAATGACATTGTGAACATATACTCTATTACTCGTAAGATTAGAAAGAGATAAAGTTTTCTTACTTCACATACCCTTCATGTCTAAACTTCACTTACTCAGAGCCAGAAAGTTTATGAATTGATCGAAAAGAATTTGACGTAGTTAAAACTATAATTTGTTGCCATTGTTTCAATTCATCATATTTTATTTGTTCGTGCTTTAGTTAATCCAATAATTAACTTGTTTCTTTAAGTAAATGGAATTGCTGAAAATAACATAATGTCCGTATTGCTTTCATTTAAAACGGCATATATATATATATATATATATATATATATATATATATATATATATATTCAAAGATTATTTTACGCTTGACAGATTGTCGTTTGTCCTGATCAAAGAGCCAACGAAACGCTCACGTATAACTGGAGTATGTTTGTTTTACCAATTGTTGGATGTGTCATGCACACCAAAGATCCAAAATAAAAGGGACAAGAATATGATAGGGGCCTCTAGTGTTAAAATATTTCTCAGATGTGACCATTGATGTTCCGTTGAAGGATGAAAACTGGCTTTGGTGTCTTAAAAGCTATGGATGGAATACCATCGTTGGTAATAACAATAGACACCGCATTTGCTCCCAATCTTCATTTGACAGAGATGTGCCAATTACAACACCAACTGCAATCCCGAGACCAAAGCCAGCATCGTAGAACATTGTCAAAGCACCTTGAAAAATGCATGTGGACTCATTTTACACTTCAACACACTATCAAGTTCATCGACATCCTACCGCACCTAGTCAAAGAGAACAAGTAATTTTTACCATCGGACCATCGAATGTGCCCTCCAGGAAGTGGCTCCCGAGATTAAATGACCGTCTTTGAGTGAGTGCCTGTTTGATAGGTTCAAATATGTGACTGTCCCCAGGAAAGGTGGATTGTTGACAAGGGAAGATTGGGTGCGTATTGACAGAACCAAATGCACTTTCGACAAAGGTTACTTATGCAACTTAAACACTGAATTGTTTAGTGCTACTTGATGAGTGCGTGGTCGTCATCCTGCTGTCTATAAGTTGGAGCTCATGAGCGGGGAAATATTAAAAGGAACATTTCTCTTGTCCGAGTTACACGAGTCACCAAAAGAAAATGAAGTGTACGACATCGAAAGCATTTGCGTTCGAATACACATAAATGTGGGAAACAATCGTGTCTGAGAAATCAAAGTACATTGGACTGTATATAAGCCGCATTTTGACTCTTGGAGTAACGCTTCCCGAGTCCTCGAATATAAAAAAGTAACCGGATTGCCCTTCAACACATCCGCAACCACCAAAGTGACCACTACTTCTCACAGTTCTTCAAAAAGCAGCCCTTGTGGGTGTGGTGTGTAGAACGTCTTCCTAAAACCCAAATAATCTTTTCCTACCTAGCGTTTTTGATGTATTGTGTCATTAGTGCTGACATTGACAATTTTAATCTGCAGCAGAGAGACAAACAATTGTGGAATCGTTTTTTGAGTAGTTGTAATAGATATCTTCTCCCCAATCCTTCTCTATAAAAGTCTAACGGTCACAATGAGAGTCTTGCGACCAACGTCACTCGCTATCCCAACAGTCATACTAAGAATGATCCTCTTTTAGACACTCCTTTGACCTTGAGTGACTCCTCAGATGGCAGAACTCTGGAATTATGGATAACCAATTTTACTGAACATTACCCAGTGACAGTTCCATGGATGTGTTTCACCCAATAATTTGTGCTGTTTCACTCCTAATTACCTGAGACCATCCTATTGGTCCATGAGACCCATTTGGATGTGGCTTTGGTAGAAAAGATTAATCCTACACATCCAAAACATCAATGACAATCGGAACACTTTTAAGGTCAAAGTTATGAATTGAATTTTTGTTGGTTTGTACTTTGTCACGGAAGAACTTTGCAAATAGTTCCGGAAGGTCTACTGGAGAGAATGTAGTTGGAAGTGGTGTACATTTATTCCTTAACATTAGTTGTTGGTTATCGTTGTGATCTAAGTTATGTAGTGAGCTGATTTGGTTAAATGGTCTATGTTTTTAACGTTCTTCTTAGCAACTTCATATATTTGTCTATGAATAGTGAGTCTGATGGAAAGCCAAAACCTCTCTGCTGTACGGCGTCTTTATTAGCAATGCGAAGCTGGTCCAAAACACTGCTATACAACCCAGAACACTTCTGAATTGAGATTCTGCACTTGGTAGCTGAGGCACATTTTTTATGCAATGAATGATGACAGTGATAAAATTGTTCTGCTGTAGGAGGTAAGCAACTTGTTAGGTTTGCTTGGATGACATACATTGGTTTCGTTCTATTTATCATTCGGAGGTTTCCTTTAGAAGCAAATAAAGGTTGAGTGTTCGGGACTAATATCTCCAGATGGTGATCTGATGCAAGTTCGTGGGATACAAGGTTGGATCAAAGAATATTACCATCAGGTCTATGAAAAATCCAGTCTAAAATGTGACCATGTTATGAGTGGGTAGGGTAACTGACTGTTAAAGGTTATAAACATAAATATAATCTAGGAGTTTTGGTGTGCATGAGTTTCCAGGATTGTCCAAGTGAAAGTTGAAATCTCCAAGAATAATCAGATTGACACCTATCGAATTCCCATACTCCAGTAGATTAGGAAACTGTTCCAAAAGACATATTCAGTCAGCTTGTTTTTTCTACTAGCAGGACGGTGGTAGAGGTAGATAAATTGGACTGACATTTGTTCCAGTGTGAGTGTTGTTTAGACTAGTTCAAGCAATGTGCGGCATAAATTGAAGGTTGTGTTGTACTGAAGACATTTTATCATGGATTGCTTTGTAATGACAGCAATTCCACCTATGCGAGAGTGGCGGAGGACCTATTTCATTGAGTGATTGGTGGATGTTAGATCCATGTGCTCATCGCATCATGTTTTAGCCATGTTTCTGTCAAGAAGTAGGCGTCGACATTCCGATCGCTATTTCTGTGTGCTTTTCCTGTAGTCCCACTCATTGTGCGTTGAATTATGCAATACGCAGTATTATCTCTAAGATTGTTGACACAATGGTTGACGATTAAAGAGAGCTCGAATGTGTGGAGGGTGGATGGGTGAGTGGATGTAGATGTGAGTGGGTGAGTCTTTGTGTGTCTTTGTAAGTAACGAAGTGAAGGAATAGATAATGATGATGATGATGATGATCATCATCATGATTAGTAGTAGTTTTAGTAGTAGTAGTAGTATATGGGTAGAGCAAATTTTGTATTGATTGGAGTATTGAATTCTTATTCTTTCTTTCCTGGATGCTGACTATATGTTCATCTTTGATATAGGGCTATTTTACCTGTATTGTTGATTCCTAACTGATACTGCGTGAAGAAAGTTGATACTCCTTGTGGCGATTATGGCATGAATTTAATCTTGCCCATCAAGCAATACCCAGATGGGAATAGCGTATCAGGAAAGTGACTCTGCCCGATCTGCAACCTTCTATTGTTGGGAATAAGTTGATAACTAAGCAGTCTCCTTATAATTGTATACGTCTGGATGATTATAAATAATTTACTGAAAGCTTTCCAGGTATGCAGTCAAGTTTAAAAACCACGTTCTCAGAAAGATTATTAGTTTTCTGGACAAGGAATAGTGAAATATTAAACGAAATCCGATTACGCAGATACATTGGACAATCATATATATATATATATATATATATATATATATATATATATATAGAGAGAGAGAGAGAGAGAGAGAGAGAGAGAGAGAGAGATAGAGAGAGAGAGAGAGAGAGAGAGAGAGAGAGAGAGAGAGAGAGAGAGAGAGAGAGAGATAGATAGATAGATAGATAGATAGATAGATAGATAGATAGATAGATAGATAGATAGATAGATAGATAGATAGATAGATAGATAGATAGATAGATAGATACATAGATAGATACATAGATAGATACATAGATAGATAGATATAGTGTGGAACCTACCTGACAATAGATTTGGAGGCGAATACAAATGAGTCTGGCCAGAGTGACCAGACTGATCAGCTATAGAACTGACCAAGAGTGAATAGTGATCAGATTGATTGAGGTCGACGTGGTATAAGCTGCAGAGTCAACCATATTAGCTGTAAAGCAGATACTTTGTAGTCGTATGGATGGATAGTGATGCTGGTCAAGTAGCATTGCTGACATATATTGGTGGGCGCTGATTGCTTGATTGACCAACCTGGAATACTGACGGCTTGATTGGCCAGTGTGACTGGTAGCCGAGTGTGGTGGTGGTGACGGAGTGATTAACTCCATGCATGTACTCGTTTAACTGTGGGCTAATTTTTGGGTTGGAAAAACAGTGTGGTTAAGCGACTATAGAGATAATTTGTGAATATAATATTTTTAACATAATTTCACTTTTTGAGTGAATACTTCTGACTGTAAGAGTAAAATACTAAATTTTTTACTGTTTGAGTAAAACGTATTTTTTTGTAGTAGAAATACTATTAAGCTTTCACTACTTGTATTTTGGAAGGTCATATATTTGTTCGGGTTTTTTCGTTATTTATGTCTGTGCGTTTTACGTTAATTGATTCAATATTTTAATCGTATATATGCAATATTAATCATAATTAATTTTTCATTCAAATTATTTTTCATTAAATATTGTAATTTTATGACCAGCTATTGTGTTTTTTTATACATCTGAAATTCCACCAGATCATCTTATTACATCGATCAAGTGTTTGAAATATATAATTTAGAATTGTTTGGAAGCGAACTTCTGACCACCTACTGGTAATTTTAGCGTGTCCTATGTTTTAATATAATGTTGTTGTAACAAAATTTTGAATGTTCATTTCCGTTTGTATATTTATTTACTGTCTTCTTCAGTTATACTTGAGGTAAAGCATTTATTTGAATTATTCATTGAAATCGCTAAGGACATAAAACATATTTTGCATTAAATCACTTTTAAGAGATTATTGTGAATTCCATCAAAGACATTATGGGATACATCATTGTTTTATCTCAAATCTCTTCGCTCATCAATATATTTAAGACAACAGGCACATCAGTGTATTCAAGACTATCGGCACATCAGCATATTCAAGACTACCGGCACATCATCATATTCAAGACTACCGGCACATCAGCATACTCAAGACTACCGGCACATCAGCGTATTCAAGACTACCGGCACATCAGCATATTCAAGACTACCGGCGCATCAGCATATTCAAGACTACCGGCACATCAGCACATTCAAGACTACCGGTACAATCAGCATATTCAAGACCGGCACATCAGCATATTCAAGACTACCGGCACATCAGCACATTCAAGACTACCGGTACAATCAGCATATTCAAGACCGGCACATCAGCATATTCAAGACTACCGGCACATCAGCATATTCAGTATAATTCAGATTTGAAAATGTATCAAAAGGTTCTGATTATTTGGGATGTAATTGAAAATACTGTAAATTACACATTAATGTTCAGTTTGTAACTTAGAGAAATAAATATATTTTTTTTAATTGAAATAAAAGTGATGGTCTCGCTTTTTAGAGGGGTTTAAGACAATAGAGTTGTAACATACAATTGTGGTTTACAATCGATTGGAATTTCTTTCACATATTTCTAGCATTATTTTAAATTGGCCTTGTCTGAAAATTCCATGTTCCTCTTAAAGCAAAAGCTTTCATATAAACCTTCGTAAATATGAGAAATCGTTAGTAAAACCAACAAGCTTGTACATTGTCATCTAAAGTGGATAACTTTATTTTAAAAAAATATCCATTCATTATAGCGTGTTTGAAAAAGGACGAATTGTTTTAATTTTCCAGATACCTTTCAGAAACGAAAAGATTTTTACGAAGCAAGAGAAGTTTTCATCCTATATTGTGTGGTAAATATGTTTTGAATGAATGGGTTTTGGTTGCATTAGTTGATCTGTATCTGGCCTCGATCAGACATCAAAGGAGCTGCAGTTAAAAACGCAGATGGAAATATATTCTAGAAGGCTATAATGAAAATCAAAAACCAAAAGTAGAGAGAAGTGATATTATAGAGAATAGAGAAGTAAATGGAGAGAGAGAGAGAGAGAGAGAGAGAGAGAGAGAGAGAGAGAGAGAGAGAGAGAGAGAGAGAGAGAGAGAGAGAGAGTAAAGGTAGAAGAATGACAAATGCAAGCTCAATTAAATCAATTTGAATCGGTTTACGATATAATGATTACGCAAGCCCCGGACAGTTCAAGCTAGCTGAAGAGTTCAGGAACTGAGTGCAGAGTGATTTATTCATCAATATGTCTTCCTCTCAAGCAGATTTGTTCGTCGTAGGAATGACTTCTTTAACATTAAGAGTATTCATTTGTAACAAAGCAATGACCTAGCTGGAGATAAGGTTGTGGTTAATCCACTTGGTTAACTGGGAAGCTTGATTTAGTAACGACGTTGATCCTCTTGAAAATTAAATCCCTATTTGTATCCTCGATTGTTCAGTTACTAGTAACTAGAGATATGGCAAAAGATCTCTTGACACTAATGCTGAGAAGATTATTCCTTTAGCTGAAATATGTAGCGATCAGTAATTTGATTAAATATTCCTGTATTATTGAAACAAGATGTATTGATATAATTTGTGCTACTCATTTTCTTTAGTCTAATCAGGGTGTCAAAGACACGCATCCCGAACATGAACAGGATGCTGATATATTGGATTTCGTTCAAAGATCTATTAGTGATCACCCATAAAGCTTCTAGCTATGTCAAAGTTAAGACACATCTGGAGAGACAAGAATATCATTTTGTAAACTAAAATCAGATTTTTGAGAGCACTAGACAACTCAATTGTTTTGTATTCATGTGAGGCCTGGACCCTGACAGAAAAATTACAACGGAGATTCTATGCACATGAAATGAGATGCTACAGAACCATCCTTGGCATCTCTTATATATAACAAATGAAGAAGTGCGTAACACCGTCAGCCACAAAGTAGACCATTATAAAGACCTTCTCACCACTGTCATAAAGAGAAAACTGACATAAAAAGGCCATGTCACTAGAGCCAACAGTCTATCCGCAACAGATCTTCAAACAGCAATAAGAGAGGCAGAAGGGGAGAAAAACAGAGAACAACGTGGACTGACAACATCACATAATGGACCAGGAAACGTTTTGCGAAGACACGGGCATTGGTGCATGATCCACACAAGTGGAATGAACTGGTCAGATGTTCAGAAACAGTGTCGCAACGATCACACAAGGTCAGGATACTGAAAAGGACGATCATAATGATAAAGCTTCTCCTTTGGCCAGTCATGTGTCATTTAGTAGGCTTATCAAAGATCTTGAATCACTTTCACTGGCCAAAAATTAAAGAGATGTTTCCAAATACTTTATATAGTGTCACACTTGTAAAAATTGCAGAAAATTCCAATCAAAACGTAAGACTCAATTGCAGCAAATTCCTGATGAACCATTTAACAGACTAATGGTAAATTTTGTTGACATTTACCTAAGAACCAGTCAGGCAACCAACACTTGTTGACCATAGTGTGTACATCTATAAGAATTCTAGAGGCAATTACAGTCTTTACAAATAACATGTGAGGAGGAACAACACAACCTCTTTGCAGTCAGACGATAGAACGTGCTGAGCTATCACTTTAAAAGCACATTTTGAATATCTTTTGTGATGCACTTGTTACATTGTAAAAGATGCGTCAATTATTTGCCTGAGAATTGATAATTTGACGTTCGTGTCACTACACGAATGGCTAGCTGTATATACATGTGACTCTTCAGGGTGTTTGGTAAATTTATTTTATATGTCCCCTAATTGTTTCCAATTCAAACCATCCATATACACTATTTCCAAAACATAAATATACATATAAATGTAATTTTGTATATCTTACAAAAACTGATGATTGATAGGAGTAGCATTCTAAAGTATTGATCACGCGTCCTTGGAGAATCAGATGAAATGTCATTGTGATTTTCATATGCCGCCAAGTCTTAAGAAACAGCAGGGGCCTTTGAAAAAGGAATGCTCAAATTTGATTAAGGTCACAAATATGCAAACATGTTCTAAGGATTTGATAGCAAGGCTTTAAAGATAAATATTAGTGTCCTCTTCAACATATTTGAGGATATCAAATAGTATATGTTGTATGCAAAAAACATGTTAAACAATGAATAGTTTAAAATGTCTAATTATTGCTTGGAGGTATATAATTTGTGTTCATTTTTTTGTTAAAATATTGTGTAGATTGTGCATGAAATATATGAGGAAATGATGAGTGAAGAATTTTAATGAAAATAACGAAATTTATTTGTCTGCAGTCATCGATTCATGAAACACAGATACCCCATAAAAGTTCTTGGAAACATGCGGAGCTCCAAAACGTAACCAATATGTGACAGACGAACTGAAATGTTGTACAATATAAAATGCATTGCCTTGTTTAAGAGTTTTCTTTGTTTGCTTAGGATCTTTAACGTAGCTTTAACAATTGTTCAGTCATATCGATACGATATCTGCAGTGAGACAGTTTATTGTGATGTCTAGCACTGGGGTATCATGCCGCAGACATGTAGCATGATTTCCCACCCAGTAACATTATCATGACACCAGGACGACCAGTCTTAACACTAAGCTTTTAATGCTGAGCGCCAAGCGAGGCAGCTGTTAGTGCCATTTTCTAAAGTCTATTGGTATGACTCGGCCGTGGATAAAAGCCTCGACCTCCGGCTTCAGCGACGGACGCTCTATCCACTAGGCCACCAGAGTGGTGTGCCTTTGTTAGATATACTTTACCTATATGATGAAAGTAAAAGAAATGTATTTTGGTGAAAATTATGGCTGTATACGTTTTTACCCCGGAAATGTAAAATAAACTGTTAATGAATATTCGATTATTGGACCCGGTTTTCACTTATATCCATACAATACATTCATGTTAACATGCTGTCATTTTATATTGTATTTAATGTTCATTTTTTCAAAAAAAATCAAACTATTATACATGACAGGGAGACTAAGGATTATCGTTTTTGTCGCTTGATGCCATCATTCATTCAGAAATGTTTTCTTCCTGTTCTGAAAATAAGAGTTTCTTTAAAAATGAACGAATGTTGATACCGTAACTAGTTTGCTCGACGTGTTCTTTGATAATAATAATAATAATAATAATAATAATAATAATAATAAGAAGAAGAAGAAGAAGAAGAAGAAGAAGAAGAAGAAGAAGAAGATTTATTTATTTCAGACAACATAGTCTAAATATCTGAAATAAAATATAGATATTAAGTACAATTATTGAAAACTTCAAAGATCATATCTCTCTCTCTCTGTATATACATATATATATATATATATATATATATATATATATATATATATATATATATATATATATATATATATAGTATGCACAAGTATACAGACATTACCAATAATATTACGTAGCACATTTAAAGAATAATGTTTCCTACCAATAATACGAGAATTTTAAATGAATATGATAGCTCCATAGAGAATTCAAAATATCTTATATGTATTCAGCATGTTTGTATATTTTCCAATTTCATGTTTTTTTTCTTCTTGTTTTTCTGTAGTGTAGTCATATCATTATAGATGTTGTAAAGCGCTTAGAGTTTATAAACAGTAGGCGCTATACAAAGTCCTCATTATTATTATTAATATTATTATTATTATTATTATTATTACTATTTTTAAAATGCAGTTATTACAATTATATATTCAAGTTATATTAGAGAGCACATACTTTCTCATCACCTTATTAAAGCTGAATACCTTTTAATTATAAAAAAATGATGGAGGCATTGTTCCATCTAGGACGACCATTCATAAAACGAAGACAATTGTTATAACCAAGATCAAGTTTTTACCCCCATGCATTCATTAAAGCTTATCCACAGAAGAGCACTATGCAATTCGCAGCAATCAGATTTGAATAATCCAATAACGGATATATCCAATTTTGATATCCAATGAACCATTCTTAAATTTGCGTAAAAGAATTTTTATTTGAGTACACAACGATCTGTAATGTCTCCTCAAGGCTTCTTCATATGAACAATTGGATTCTAAAATTGATCCAAATACTCATAACTGTTTACATGCACGGCCGATAAAATGTACGGAAGTAGGAGATGGTAATTTGAAAGAAGTTGACTGAAAGACCATTCATTCCGATGTTTATGTTTTATAAATTATAGCATTATCTAATACGTATTGTACACTGTTCTGTATTAATGTCCTTCAACATGCGATATAAGGACTTGTCAATGATATATCCGCAGAAGAAACGAAACATTTGGTAGCGTACGTCACCCCACATTTACACTGACTCAGTTTAACTCGTCAATGCATATATTAAATATGAGAGGGAAAGTACACATTCCTGGCACACTCCATTGGTTGCATTGTAAAAACTGGATATTGCACATCTGCAGCGCACACAGTAGAACTGTTTGTTATTCCAGTTAAATAATGTCTGAACTATTCTGACAGGCATTTGACTATCAAGCAAAGTTTAAAGAGTATCGAATGACTAAGAAGCATGCAAACAAATACTGGACTGTCATGGTCAACATAATAGATGACATTTGCATTAACGGAAGCGAGACATAAATTTGTTGATTGTTGCTTTTTGACACCAAACTGATTCTCGGTGATTGTGACTTGTAGTATGATGTATGCATATTTGTTTAAAATTCCTCTCTCTCTCTTTCTCTGTCTCTCTCTCTCTGTCTCTCTCTGTCTCTCTGTCTGTCTCTCTCTCTCTCTCTCTCTCTCTCTCTCTTGCAACAACTGCCTATGCGAACTGTGTGCCTGCTAGTCTATTCATGGTTGTAAATGTAGTTACAAATGTTTTTTCCCACAGATTAACAATTATTATATTATGATATACATTAGCAGCGTTCCTCCGTTTCCTTAATACTCTCTGGACTTCATTCATGTACTTTCTGTTTTAAAATGTTCTTTCTTGTTCATTACGTTCTTTCTTGTTATTTCAATTTGTTTTGTTATATACATGTTGTCATATCTTTTTATTTTTCTTATTTGATAACATTTCTCTACATTTTATTTTCGTTTTCTGATTTTAAATTTTGCTCCGTTCCTTCATTTGTTTTTCTTATATTCTGATATTCTATTTATTGCTCTTTAATCCTTCGTTATTTACATCTCTAGATTTATCATTTATAACTTTTTTACATTTGTCTCATTATCTCTTTAGTTTTCTTTCGCATCTTGTCATGGATTACATTAGTTGTTAGATTCTTCTAACTGAATATCGTGTTCATCTAATTCACTATCGGATTTACCATAAACAATAAATCTATTGTTGTTGTTGCCAAGGATAGTTTCATCTATAATTCAACATTCTGTCCAATATCCATTGAACAAAATTCATGTTCATACAGACATAACCAACTACTATTACATTTTCACATACAAATGCTGTAACCTGTTTTGTATATGTTAAATTTCTTACTCTACATAAGGTTTAAGTATATAAATGTATAAATGATCTCGAACCGTGTACTAAAGTAGAGAATTACTTTTAATGTCATTTCTAGTCTTTGAAAAGTTCTTCTACCTGACAAACATTCAATGCACAGCAGTAGCAAAACCAATTGATCATTTTCGGTTGTGAACGCCAAGATTACACATTCATTGGAACACGTTTTTATCACTGAAGGACAGCTCACACATTTCAGTCCATACGAATTAAATACCTTTGTAAGAAGGTTCAGTGTATATCTTTTGAAAAGATACAATATTGATAAGCACTTGATCTGAAATAACCTGCCTAAGAAATAACGTTTCAACCTTCATTTCCGTTTGCATTTGTTCGAGAATCTCGTACTGTTTTGATTTCATCTGTACATATACCAGCGCCACCTTCAATAACAGTATCACCCAGACTTCTAACCTCTTATTAAAACAAACTGACCTTTAATGAATAACTAGCATTTTATCAAGTTAGCATTTTAAATCCTTTTAAAATTATATCTAAGGTTGCAAAGAGGTCTTCAAGGGATTTGCACATAATGTTATGATAATACGATGATACGACCTGGACATGACGCGTAAAAGTAAATGGTGCAATACTGATAATGTGTGCCATTGTCGTTGTTCCCCTGATGTTATAGTGATTACATTTTCATATCTTCTGTTTACGTCTATCTTACCTGCCATCAGCACACTAAATATATGTCACGTGCTCTATACGGATTTATTATTAACCCCGGAGAAGGACGGATGATTTAAGAGTTAAATAGCTCCGAGCCACCAGTCAGCAAAACCAACAGTTTTGGCGTTAAAATATAAAATTAATAACGTGGAAGGTATAACAATTTACAAAACTGTATCATAATATTCCACAATTACATTACACCTTTTTCAATGCATTTGCTCCCAATCAATCCATGACCTGTCCTAATTGTCAAATATTTCATCCCGCGAAATTAAAGGTGAGTGTTTCCTTCCCGCGTCCATTCTATGTTAGTCATCTGTAACTTCTGCCTTGTGTTCATTTCCCGCTTTTCCTTGTCAGTACTTCTGGTACCCTTTTTGTCCGTTCTCTCGGCCCTCCCCGTCGTTAGATCCGGTACCATCGTTTCTGTTTTTCCTCCATCTTTCCTCCCACAACAGCGTATCTCTACGTACTATCCATGTCATCTCCTCTCTAATCCTTGGATGTCATCTTTTCCCACCCGGAAAGCGTCCTGTGGATTATGTACAATGGTACAGTTACAATGGTGCCTCTTTTTTCGAACACGAGAATTAACACACTCTCACAGATAATTCATCAGCATAATGGCAATAGGAGCACTCTGTCAACTCATGCACTCACATCTAAATATTCCACACAGGCTTGTTCTATAATAAAGGCTATAACAATAACATTATTATCACGACTTCTAACACACACACACACACACACACACACACACATATATATATATATATATATATATATATATATATATATATATATATATATATATATATATATATATATATATATATACCTAAACCTAATTTTCTCTATAATCAATTATAAATGCCTATTCATACATGCACACGGCCAACCAACAACGTCTAACTTTGCACAATCCACAACTATATAATCGAATAGTAATCGAATACAAACAATTACAAAGTCTTAAATACTCCCAAATAAAATCAGTGCTGCACCATGATGCAACATCGGAGCAGATTACACCATCCCCGTTGATTGTATCCTAACAACTACACACATTCATCCTGAATATATAACTAATTCGCTATATAATACATTGCGAAATGTTGATAATTCAACTACACATGGACGATTCAATTTCTACTACATTAAATGCATATAATAACGTATAAATATTATGATACCTGGTTAGGAAGTGACGCCGATCTGGGCAAAGACATTTTACCTCATAAACCTATTTCCAATCTCGTATGAAGAACTAATTTACCGCAATTTTAAACGAGGGAACAAATTTGACACTCGGAGTGCAGCCTAGTCCGATTTCCCTATCATCTGTTTCTCCGATGTTAAGATGTGCACTGGCTCTTTCACAATTAATTAATCTTAACAATGTCTGGCTGTGTTAGAATCACGCCCAAAACTCGATTACCTTAGTTCTGATTTGATACCGGTCTGTGATATCTGTCTGCAGCGATGTCACATATATACGACCGGTGATATCACCGTTAATTGCAAATAACCAAAGTTTTTCGCCCCGCTGCAAGTTCTTTAAATAAAATAACCTCGATTTTGAAGTCAACGCAACGGCTAAATCACGGACAAGTATTTCCTTTGTTTCAAAATACGTCCACACGTGTAATATCATTTAATACGTATTGACATTACCCAAAGTACTTTGAATTAGGAAATAATTTCAGAAGACATAAATATCAGCAGTAACTGGAATTTCACACAAATTGACAATGTCCACGTATCACCATCATTTCAATTAAAAATTATGTTGGCTTTGCGGAGATTTATCTACTGGTATTTCAATTCAATATTCTGGCTTCTATATATGTTCATTCTAGACAACCTGTCTTTTGGCAATCGGTATTCTGATGGGATACTTTTATACAGAGCAAGTATCTCTGGAATAAATAAGATGTTACATTAAGCACGAATCATTTAATATTTCAGTTTGTTCTTTATCCATATTTATATAAACAAAATTAAGCATTTCTGTTCATTATTTAATATTACGCACGTTTATTACATTAAACGTCTCACTATCTACAACTTGAAGAGGTTGTAATTCTTCAGTAATAGCATACTGGTGCTGTTTGATTAGTTTAACACATAGATTTGTTATTCTAGATATGTCCATCTTTATATTATAATACATCCTTGCTACTATTTAGCAATCTAGTCCCCAAAATATTGTTAGCGGATCAGCTCCATCCATTGATTTTAATCGCAATGAAGAATTGGTTTGCTTATTTGAAATAGCATCTATCGCTTTCTCTTTTACTATGTTTATTTCAGGAAGGTCATTACTAAGTATGCCATATTGTTCAATCTAAACTCATAATACGTTATGTTTACATGTTGCATTTTTAATTTAAGTTGTACCTCTGCGTTACCATCGAATTGTTTTCATTATCTACTTACTATAATGCTACTGAGAACTTTAACATTTTCTCCAGTATTACACAACAAGCAACACTATCGATTTACTTTTACATTTTCGAAATACTTAGTATTTGTATCTTCAATTTAGTTGGTTTAGACATTTCTTTATTTATAGTCGCCTTTTTACCACCTTTATAGTTCTCGCTAAAGGAATTAAGTTGAACATTAAGATTTTAGCAATAAGTCGTAAGCGTTTAAACGAACTGAAGACTTATTATATCCGTAAACATTGTCTCAAAGTTATTGTAATTGCACTGTTTATTCCAAGTCTTGGCTACAAACAAATACATATTTAGAGAGATGAAACTCAAAATGCGCATACCAATTGTGACCTGACAGTGTTTCATATAGCACTATCCTTGTTTTATAGCAAAAGTGAAGATACTGACCCAAGATGATTTTTTTATCCAGTTGGTAGCTCTACACATATCTATCATTTTAAATTTTGAAAGGAATTTTGAGTCATTCGGGCATTCTATTTATGTTACATGTATTAGCACATCAGGATAATAGCGCCTTGACTGCTCTTGTATCATTGCATTAAGGTTATGTTTGCAGAAATGAAACAAACCTGTAATTACTGATCTGCGAATTGTTTGATAATCCAGCTAATTTGAGGGCAAATAATGTAAGGCTATGGATATATAAGGCTAATTCATTGGGACCGATGGATAGGAAGAAATGTTTGCGCAGGAAAACATTGCCAATAACCTTAATTTAAAATGCAAGATGTACAGGTTGTTTTGTTAATCAAAACGTCAGTTATCAGGCGTCCATCAGATCAAACAATTTTCGTATGCAAAACTTCATAATGAGTAAAGTAATGTGAAGACAAGCATATTTTAAATTAATAAATTATCCAATGGTTAATAATGCATATTGTTTTAAAAAGAAATTTATGCAAGTTTACAGATTATTCTCTGTGTTATATTTTAGCTAAACATTTAAATAGAAGACATTTTATGTTTATTTGATTAAAACAAAAACAATCTCATAAAAATCTTTAATAATATCAACCACAATATCTCGTCCTGTTTCACTGTTTATACTCTGTTAAGCTATCTATCAATATTCTGGAATTATTATTGATTAATCTGCTCATTTCGTTACTGCTTGAACGGTTTTTAAAGAATTAGTTATATCTTAAACAATTTTATATAATTATGCAAATATGTGAAACAGATAGTGTCGATGTTTCAGTCAATGTTAATTATTCGATATAGAATTGCAGAGTATGCCGCTCTTGTGTTTTAAATTACTCAACGGAAAACAAAAGTAACTATTAAGCTAAAATATTTGTTTTCCTTGTGTTAGTTATATGACATAACAATCATACGTCCCCAGCTCATTATCAAACTTTTATGCTAATTTTCATCTGTTCGGTGAAAGCAAATTTAATTGCGTATTAAGACCGTTAATCTTTCATGAAACAATGGATCGGTGGTAAACAAAATTTCACAGACAACGAATCTAATAAAATTGAATGTTTACATTATTGATATATTACCATTGAAAGTCTTTTTATGATCTTTATTTTTGAAGGTGACTGTTTACAATTTGGGTTATTGATTTGGTGAAGATACACACACACACACACACACATATATATATATATATATATATATATATATATATATATATATATATATATATATATATATATATATATATATATCGGGTTATTGATTTGATGGAGGTAAATGTATGAATTTCGGGTTACTGATTCGGTTAAGGTAAATGTACATCATTTATCGTATTGATTTGGTTCAGATAAACATACATCTTTTGCTGTTATTGATTAGGTTAAAGTAAAGCTTCTACGTTATTCATGTAGTTAAGATAAACCTGGTATTGGTTATTGGTTTAATTAAGGTAAATTTATATAATTTGGATGTTTGGTTAAGGTAAAGGAATACCATTTTGGTACAAACACATCTAGAAACAATGACTGAAGAGTAGATAACATTGCAATTCTTGCCAACGCGGTAAGTTAGCCTTGTATTCGGTGATATAGACTTTAATCTTAGGGTTATGTTTCACATAATTCATTCTTCTTTGACATCAACTGAAGATATTCATTTTTTCATAAACATATTTGTCTCGTAAAATAATCGGGATAAGAGATTATTGTTTATTAGTATTTCGTTTTAATTACTGATATTGTGTTCCTGATCAAACGTAACATTCCGTATTCAGCCACATTCATTCACGTTTGCATCGATGCAACAGATTAACATTTCTGTAGTTATTTGTTTACATAAATAAATTTGGGCTATCATTAGATTATGAATAACGTATATGTTGTTGTTACATTACCTAAATATATTTATGTTGCCATTAATGTATGTAAATGCATATATGCTGTATTTAGAGGTTGTAAATATATTTATGTTGTCATTAGATTATCTAAATATAGTTTTGCTTTCATTAGATTGTGTAAATACTATTTAAGTTTTCATTTAATTTTGTAAATAATACTCTGTTGTCAATAGAATATGTAAAGATATTTATGTTGTCATTTGATAATGTAAAGATATTTGTCATTATTAGATTATGCAAATATTTGTTTCACTTTCGACATATCCGATTATTGCCACAAAACGTTCCAGTTGAAAAGAGGAATGTCAAACAGGACAGAGTTAACATGGATAAAAGGAAAGGAATTAATATAGAGACAGATATAATATGCGTTAACTTTTGTTAAATGGGGCGTTGGTTCAACGGAATCTGTTTCTTTTCATAAGCCAATAAATGTTATGTCTTTTGGGTTTATATGTGTCTAATTTGTTTCCTATTGCGCTTTGTATCTCCCTCTGTTAAATCTGTCATACTTGCTAACAATTAAATATACTCATTAAGATTCTTCTTTTGTATATTTTTTCTTTGCTTATCGTGTCAATTATACTGTTAACTTTGTATTGCAGATTTTACAATCACAAATTGGACTAAATCATTGCTGTAGATTAACATTTTTCCCTTGAATGTATGTGCACTTTATTGTATCAATATTAGACGATACCAATAAAGTCACAGAACAACCCATGTATGGAACTATTTCTGCCGCACCTGATCAAACTTCTTTAATTCCATACTACCTAGGAGTGTAGCCATGATAGGAACAACCCAATAAACACCTTTATGCTCTGCTTTGTACATTTTTTGAACACCTGTATAGGCGTCTGTCTCTTTATTGTATTACTATTAATTGTCATTAAGGTTATAAATTCAATACCATTGCATGTTTTAGTGTACAATATACAAGAAGCCTTGTCCACAGCTGAGAAATGCACACAGTCCTTGTTCTCTTTCCACTAATCTCATATTATTTAGGTTTTTCTGATTTTATCTGTAGAATTTAATATGACATGGTAAATTGGTTAATATTTACTTTATTTCAATTGATATGTGTATGCAGGTAAACTTTATTGAATAAAGTTTACTTGCATACAAATATCAATTCAAATAATTAACAAATATTTACTAGTTACTGTTCGCTGCTTTGATTTTATAAACTTCATTGTGGAGTACAAAGATTCACAGCAGTAGGTTGTACCGAAAATGGATATAAGTCGGCAACTACTTTTCTTAAGTTGAGGATATTTTACTTCTGTCACGAGCTTCCAGAAATCCATCACAGATTGTGACTTCTGTATCATCTCCAAACCCTGATCTTCCTGTAACTCCAATAGTTCCATTTCCGCAGCAGAAGTTTCCATAACAATGTTCTGGGGAAGCTGGTAACCATCTTTGATTACATCTATCATGAATGGATTTATGAGAAAAGCGGAACAGGATTTTAGTTGGTGCAAGTTAGTCAACATGGCTTGGAAATCTTCCAATAATCCTTGTAACCTATCTCTATATGACCCAAGATTTCTAAGTTGAATTCCACCATAAGAGTATGAGCTAACTCTATTCTGAAGAAAAGGAAAGTGTTTAAACTCCCATGATAGGATATCTCTTTGAAGAATCTGTATTTTTTTTCTGAAAGTTAAACACAGCCTGTATAGGATCAGAAATAAGCTTACCCTTTCCTTGCAACGACAGGTTCAGATTTTATAGATGCTACATAATGTCTGTTAAAACATCTAATCATCCATCCAATCATCGCCTGCCAGATGTGGATAAGACTTGTCTTTTTCTCAAAGGAAAGCAGCAATGTGTTCAAGCAAGTCTACAAATCTGTTTTAAACATTGCTGGTAGACAACCACCTAAAAACACAGTGGAATTAAAGGTCATCTGGTTTGTCTTCGAGATCTAGCTCAGCAATGAAGTTTCTGAACTGCCGGTGATTTTTTGCATTTCAACGAATGAAATTCACAATTTGTAGAACCGTTTCCATTACACTTTCGAATTTAAAATATTTGGCTGCAAGACTTTCTCTGTGAATGATGCAGTGTACAGGAAGAATATCCGGATATTTTGTATCATTCGTTAAAATCCCCATCATAACTACATTTTTACCAAGCATTGACGGTGCTCCATCTGATGTGACACTTACAAGTTTATTTAGTGCTACAACAGCATCCATCAGCGTTTCATTAAGTGTATTCTTGATATTGATACCGCGAGTTATATCTTCCAGTTCCACCAAGTTTAACATTTCTTCTTTTACAGCTACGTCTAATGAAACATAACGAACGAACACCGCCAATTGTGGCGTCTCTTGAATATATGTTGATTCATCAAGAGCCAAACTGAATGCTATACAGTTCTTTACATCGTTCGTCATTTGTCCTTCAATATCAGCGCTAATTCTGAAATACGTCTCTCAGTGGTGTGGCATGACATTGGAATGTGTGCTATCAGTCGCCGAAGTTTGGAATTATTTGGATCTAATATTGAAATTACTTCCTGTATATTCTTCTTAATAACGTTCCCATCAGAATACGGTCGTTTAGCACGAAAAATATTCCAAGCAATGGCATAACTTGCATCATTGGAAGTGAAAAATTCTTTGCAGAAAGCTGAAAGTAGTATCTGTTGCTGACACATTCCAGATTTTAACGCAGCAAACTTGCTTTTTCCTTAATTCAGATTGCAGTGGATACCTCGATGCAAACTCTTCATGACTTTTTCCATAGTGTCGCTTCAAATTGCTAGCATTGTAATTTGCGAGCGGTGTTTGGCGGATAAGGCAAATTGACTTACCGTCTTTATCGATAAATAATAATAATAATAATAATAATAATAATAATAATAATAAAAATAATAATAATAATAATGAGGACTTTGTATAGTGCCTAATGTTTCGAAGCTCTAAGCGCTTTACACCATCAATAATGATATGGCTACACTAACGAACAACAAATGACAAAACAATGAAATTGGAAAACAAAAACATGCTGAAAACATATAAGATACAAAACATGATTAGGTTGCTAAGTTTGTTCCTGCAGTCGAAACAGATCGTCTTAAGAGCACTCTTAAAAAGGACCAATGTGTCTTTGTGTCTAATTTCAATGGGCAATTCGTTCCACTTCGCCGGGACCTGGTGCGCAAATGAACATTGTCCATATGACTTTTTCACCATGGGAATAATGAGTATACGATTATCAGAAGAAGGATCTAACTGGTGTATACAAATGGGTGAGGCTGGATAGGTGTTTTGGACTGGATTCTGTCATTGAAACATAGCACAGAGAACACATTTTGGGTTTGATTCTGTATCGAATTGATAACCAATGTGACGTACAGAGCAGTGGTGAGGTGTGTTCTGATCGAGGTACTCTAAAGATGATCCGTGCAGCCGTGTTTTGAACTTTTTTGAAGTTTCTGGAGGAAATATTGTGACGAACCAGACATAAATGAGTTACAATAGTCCAGTCTTCAAAGTACTAATGAACACACAAGTGTTTTAGTGACATCAACTGAAAGATATTTACGAATCGAATTGATGCGTCTCAATTCAAGATATGCAGCCTTGCATATGTTCATGACATGCTGGTTCAATGTGAGAGTACTGTCTAGAGTGACGCCTCGGTTCCGTACTGACTGTGAGAATTTTATGATGGTGTTGCAAATTTGTTCCCGTAGAAAAATTCTATTTTCTTCTTTATATTTTCGTTTCTTGCAACTTGTTGCAATGTTTTTTTTGATTTAAACTTTTTAAAAACAAGTCTTTGCAACTATAGTAGGATTTTAAAGAAAAAAAAACAGTAACGTTCAATGGTTCGACTTGCGGATTTTTACCGGAACCGGAACCAGAAATTCAACAGTTTACATCACCAAACAATCAGTCACCAATCGCTCTCTTCCAAATTTAAAATTTAAATTAAGCCCAAATTATTTTCAACCCTTTGTTTCGGTCAAGAAAATTGTTTACTTTCATATATTTTTATATTTTATATTTTTTATATTATATATTTCAAACAAAAAAAAATTAATTTCATAAATGTTTCGCGAGCCGCAGTGTGAACACAGAAGAGCCGCGGATTGGCCACCATAAATTGTCAAAAATATTAACGCATTATCAATGTGAAAATTATTTTTCTTTGTATCTGTGGTGTTAGCGATCATTCAGAAATAATAATGTAGTGTATATTCGATGCGGCGTATAGCTATCACATTTATACCTAGGTTTTGCATATATTATGTCGGTGTTTTATAGAAATCACATTTATACCTAGATTTTACATAGGTTTTTCTAACTGTGATACCCTAAATCGTTCCATCTTCATGTTTATTCATTACTAAATTACTATACCTTCTGACACTGGATTGAATTTCAGAAACTTTTGATCATCTCCAAGGGTGCAGTGTCATTGACTCTCACTCGTGGGGTATCAGTGGGTTAAATATAAAAAACATTGTTCATCTATGAGAGCAGCGTTGTTAGCTCCCACACATGGAGTATACGGAAGCGAGATGGCAAAATACAAAACCTAGATCATGTATGATTAGTGTGTACCACACTAGGGATTTTAGTTGGGGTTGAACGTAAGATGTACAAGACTATCAGTATGAAAACATTGTGAAATATTTTCTTAACATGCTTTATATATTCAGCTATACAAAGAATACATATATATCTAACATATTTGGATCATATGACTTGTGGGTCACAATCTTGGGAGGTGAGGTGGAATCTGAGATATCTAGGAATATTTATTTAGTGAACTTGTTGAAGATTTGAGGGTGGGAAAATCATTTTTGCATCGAGCTTTGCTTTAGTACTTTGGTGAATATTGTGTTATGTATTTCTTACACCAGCGCTGTCCACCATTTTTTACACCATGACACAAAGATGTTTTGTTTTTTAAACCGAGAGCCTCAGCAAAAACCCAAACTTAAAGGCAACGATCATTAACAAAATGTATTCACAATTTGTTTTCCTGGTCATGAAGTTATAGTATGAAATTAGTATACAAATGCTTGCTGAAAGTTTCGAAATCAAGCTACGGATGTGCCTGTATAAATATTCGAAATAGTGTGCATTACATACAGTCAGAAAGCTCAGGTACAGTGCTTGAAGGGTGTAAAGATATAAACCTCAGATGTACCTCTAAATATTGGTGTTCAACGATTAAAACATTACTGCTCCTACTCACCGGGTGTTGTAACATAATAGTTGTTGATCCAACAGCCACGTTTATTCGGGTCAATGCTCAGACGAACATACTTCGATATGATTGACACACGCATAAAATACTCTAAGTTCGTTTTGACTCTCATACCTTTTGTATTCCATTGAAATGTGAAAAATTGTCATAATACTACCATACTCTACCTGACGAAAAATAGACCCGCCTATAGAAAGAACTAAAGCCATACCCAAGCAGTCAGTCAGACTGAAGCATGTTCGATTTATCAACTACTATACTGTACGTTGTCCTTTCCAAATAAAATACATATACGATTTAACAAATTGACGTAGACGTGTATTTGTCCAACGTATACTGTTGCAGAATTTCCACTCCCTAAATGCTCTCTCTCTCTCTCTTCTCTCTCTCTCTCTCTCTCTCTCTC
The DNA here is from genome assembly GCA_030141615.1 of Unio pictorum. Lineage (NCBI taxonomy): Eukaryota > Metazoa > Mollusca > Bivalvia > Unionida > Unionidae > Unio > Unio pictorum. Next base: position 3,627,165 of record JARLTB010000161.1, on the reverse strand, counting down.
TCTCTCTCTCTCTCTCTCTCTCTCTCTCTCCTCTCTCTCTCTCTCTCTCTCTCTCTCTCTCTCTCTCTCATTGCTGTACATACAAAATCAGTCAGATGTGGCGCATCAGTGAATGTTATGCCATCTACACTGTATTGCACTATGTATCGGTCTGGCCAGGTTACTTTTATCAATGCACTGTAGTTCACCAGTATCAATGTTATTATTACCGTTTCATTGAGAGTTGGCTGAAAAACAAGAACATGTGTCAAGGAAGAAGCTTTTCTAATATGTCTGATAGAAAATTACTGGTATGGAATACATTTACAAAGACAAATGGTGCAAGGTGGCAAATTTTTACGATCCTTCACATCCAAGTGTTCATCGGATACTTGAAAAGACAGGTGCTACTAAGTTTATATATATATTAGAAGCAGTCCTAACCAGACCGTTCAAAAAGTAAAATGATTTAAACTAGGTTACAAGTGAAAATTAATATCATGTCTGTGTGAGATAGAATATTGCATTACAATGATTTTTGTTATAGAACTAAATTAATCCGATTGTAGTGCAAACTGTATATTTTAGTCTGTCCGTTTACAGTAAATTTAATTTATTTCTCCTTTTTTCTTTAAAACTATTTTTTATAAATTACTCTTGTCATTTAAACATGAGGAAATTTAGACTTTCTACCTGGCTCTTGTGTTTAGTGTTTGTTTTGTGGATGTAGGTTGTAAAGGCCCCTTTATAAAGAGTTTATTTAGATCGAAAGGTTGGGAATCTGTTTCGAATTTTTACGGTTATCAAGGTTTGTATGTGTGTTGGGTTCTCTCTGATCTCCGTCTCCATTGTTAGGTTCTTATGATTCCATGGTCTTCAACTAAGTAATATAAATGACAAAAAGCGAAAAAGATAATAAAATTCAAAAATAATGTATATTCTTTAAATACAACATGAAAGTCTAAAAAGAAAATAGAGCATTGCGAATCAAATTCCAAACATTCGTTAAAGGTCTAATGCAAATCCAAAAGTAAACGGTATTACAAATTAATTCCTTTGGTGTTCCAAAAGAACTGTGCCGATGCACCAGCAATCTAGAAAAGTGTTGATGTTTTAAAAGTTCCAATACATTAGAATGATATAATCAAGGACGTCTCTACATACACTCACAACAATCCCGAATAGTGGTCCAGTCCCAAAGTACCAAGGAATTTTTCGCAATTCCAATGAATAATTTGAAACAATATATCATCTGTAACTACAACTGAACACAACTAAAAGACGGATTCCACTTTAAATGTTGATATATGATTAGTAATAATAATAATAATACTATTACTACTACTACTACTACTACCACTACTACTACTACTACTAATAATAATAATAAATAATGAGGTCTTTGTTTAGCGACTAATCTATCGAAGCTGTTAGCGCTTTAGAACATTAGACAACATCTAAAACATATATAACGAAACGAATTATAAAAACAAAACAGCGTTCAATTAGAAAACAGAAAATATGCTAAAAATATTTTAGGTAAGTAAACACTAATAGGTGTTAAAGCATGTTCTTAAAATCCATAATATAAGCACCAAACACAATGAAAAGACCGGGATGATATTCATCTTAATTGAAACCTCCATCAAAATGTAACAGAACTCGTTTCTTGAGAATCAGTTATGTATGTAAAACTCCAAACCAAGTAAACATATTTATTCTACTTGAGAGCCCAACCCCGTATCCTAAATTATGGACAAAGGTCAATTAAAAATCAAATGAGATACACTTAACAAGGAAGAGTAATGGTATCTATGGCTAAGCGATGATGTGGAAATATATTGATAGAGGCAGTAGCGTACTGCAGGAAGTTCTGGAGACGCAGTTTTCAGGAGGGCGCAAAAAGGTGCGTAATGGACTCTAACTAATATTGTGGTGTGGAGAGCTATTAGCGACTAGTATATGTATGGAGCACGGGGCAATATGGGATGTCAAGAAGGCAAGGCACTGTGGCGTCAGTATGCAGTCATAAACAGGAATCTGCAAGACAAGATGTTGCAAGAAGGAAACTGAATCTCGCCAAACCTGGGAAGTTGAGGTCAGCATTCCGACGTAGGTAGATAGCGGCGTGGCTTGTTCGTTGTCAGCAAACGTTAGTAGATATATCAATGCGATTTTAAATTACCACCTTCTCGCATGGTGCGCAATTTCATATCCATCATTTTTCTTTTTATTGTATTTGTTTGTTATAACATATAAATGTTAACACCATGACGATACCTAGTGTGAGAATGGTATGTCCCGCAAACATTACTGTCAAAGACAAAAATCAATATTAAAGAATGTATTTTTCCCTTTATATTCAGCTGCGTCAGTTCGGAAGATCTTGAGAGACACGAATGAAACTCTCTTGTTTGAAATGAATAAGGATAAGGTCTTTGACAAAATCACAGCCACCTGCTTCGTCCCACTAATTAATGGAGTAGACACAAATCAACCAATGAACCTTTCCATCTTTAATCTGACATTTGGCCCTCTACAACGTGAAGGTGACTGGAGAGAACCCCTTGTGCTACAGACATTTCAGTCCTAAATTCATGCATGCACGCAAACCAACCATCACATCCTATTTCTGCTTCTAAACAATCAATGCTGAACAGAACAGGTGTTATTTAGATGTAATTTTATTACTTCGTATGGAAAAAACCAAACAGAAGCTTCTTCTCACATTTAGCACTTTAGTATTGTAGAAATACATACATCTGAGTTTTAAATTCCAAAAATAGTTTTCTTCTGCTGAGAAATCAAACATCAGATACTGTATGATTTATACTCACATGGAATTAAAGAAGAAACCTTTTGCGTCTAATTATTCATTCATTAATCAGGCAAGACATAGCCGTTATCCCATTGGATGTCTTTGTAAAGACATTAAATACCTTATTGTTATGGACTGTAAATGGAATAATAGTCCAGCAATGGAAATATTTTGCTTGAGTGGTTATGTTTTTCAGAACTTTGATAAATATGTCACATATCTTCTTGATTAGCTAATTTATAGTGGTGCATGCTGCTAATGAGCATTATCTGAGATTAAATATTCGTGTCAAAGTGAATTCGTGATTTACAGACTTTTATATTTTGGCAGGTGGAAAAACGCATGAGACGAAAAGCAATTTTGATTTCGAAGGGTACATTAGATTCTGCACTTTGTCTGGCAAAGACTCCTCTATTCAGTGTACCATCAACTGCCCTTGCACAAACTCCATCGCATGCAAAGAAACATTTCTGTGCATGCGCCATGACGGAGACACAATCAACCCAACCAGGCTGTGTCAACTTCAAGTAGCATTGGCTTATGGCAGAAAATACTAACCCCATATCTGATTTTGACATTTTCCTTCCTATGCTTGCGTATAAAATGTGGATGGCTTGTAACTCTTGTACTTTTGAGCATATACCAATACGTCAAATTTGTATTAACGTTAGTTGCTGCATAATTGTAGGTGCTGATATGGACTATTAAACGACGGTGTATTTCGGAATGCACCATAATAGAATTAGTGAATCATCAATGCAACTAGCAACACGATTCAGACATCAGAACGATATTGTTAATGAAGCCGTTTATTTCATGGTGGATGGAGGAGATGGGACTTAGGATACATATGCCGGATACAGAGGCCCTTTTGGTTAGGTTTGGTTTAGGACTGAGAAGATTTCTAAAGGTCAACGTAATTCAGTTATTTGACTGATTGATTTGTATGGCATATCATCGAACTTGATATCTCTATGGATGCAATCCTTCCCATCACGTGTTACCAAGCATGTATACTGCCCAAGCAAGTGAAATTCCAATTAGCTTTATGAACTAGACGAACTCTTGATTTTTGTTAAAATTCAGCTAAGTTACCTTCTCGTGTTCTTTGTCTACGGGATATTAAGTCATAAAGATACAAAAAACTTGCCGAAGTGCTTATAATTTCGAACATGAATTTAATATTTTTGACTTTGGCAATAACTGTATTCCAATGTTGCATGACTGATGCACATAATGACCTTCCGAATTGAATGTTCGCTTAACTCTCTGTGAGATGCTTTAGTTAGTCATTGTACTATTTGTCCTATTTATGTATTAACTTAGATATGATTTGAACATGCCTTACGTATTCTACGAATATAATATTGCCTAGTTCGCTTAGTTTAAAGAATTTGTAGTGTTGACACCCACTTGAGTTCAATAGAACAAGCATACTGTATTCAAAGTTACAACTCGCAGACCATTTTGTTTAGCACAACTCGTACTGTTAGCATTTCGTATCTGAAATCAAGATATTGTTATTCTTACTCCCGAGACAATTTCTAAGTATCGTGGCAAAAGGTGGAAAATATTTCAGGTGTTTTTTGCTAAAATCTGAATTGATTCAAGTCAGTGGAGAAAGATGAATATAAGCGTAACACTGACACTCCATTTTTCGGCATAACATACGACTTCCCTCTCCATTCATATTCAAGCATTGTCTCAAAGAAATGATGCTGTAGCAATATGTCTCCTATAACTATTTCTCCAAACCACCGTATATTGTTATTTCATTTACATTACATACGAAATGTTTGCAATTGTACATGTGGGTATGTACTATTAACCTGATGACGTCGGTCGATAATGTTTGTAAGTTATTTTTTCTTTGCTGCAGCAACAGGTATGATAACGGGAATAATTTGTATTGTGCCTCTGGACAGCTGCACAGCTGATAGTATTCTCATGTAATGCATATTTTCATCCCATTTTTCCATTAGTATGAATACATTATGAAAATATTTACATAAACAGAAATGCACCTAGGTATAATTATATTTATCTTGCGGTTCCGTTTCAAATATTAGTTAGGTTTATTAATTCGCTTCTTGCTACTTAACGTGTTTCCGTCGATTATTCAGCTTTCATCCAGTTTGCTCCAGTTTTCATACCTAAAGAACAGGTATGATAACGGGAATAATTTGTATTGTGCCTCTGGACAGCTGCACAACTGATAGTATTCTCATGTAATGCATATTTTCATCCCATTTTTCCATTAGTATGAATACATTATGAAAATATTTACATAAACAGAAATGCACCTAGGTATAATTATATTTATCTTGCGGTTCCCTTTCAAATATTAGTTAGGTTTATTAATTCGCTTCTTGCTACTTAACGTGTTTCCGTCGATTATTCAGCTTTCATCCAGTTTGCTCCAGTTTTCATACCTAAAGAACAGGTGCCAATGATGGTGACCGACAGTGCGGGCTGTTTTTAAATGGCCTTCAAGAGTTCTAGTCATTTGTGTGCATCAATGTAAAAACAATGCACATGGCCTACTTTCATACTCTATCTTCATAACCAGGTACAAAATATTTGAATACATTTGTGTAATAGTCGTTGCTTTTAAGATTGGGTTTCTGCTGAGGCTCTCGGTTTCAAGAACAAAACATCTTTGTGCCATGGTGGACTGCGCTGGTGTAAGAAATACATGAAAAAATATTCACCAAAGTACTAATGCAAAGTTCGATGCAAGAATGATTTTGCCAGTCTCAAATCTTCAACAATTTAACTAAATCAATATTCAAACATATCTCACATTCCACCTCACCTACCAAGATAGTGACCAACAGGTCATAATCCAAATCTGTAAGATATATATGTATTCCTTGTATAGCTGAATATGTAAAGCTTGTTAAGAAAAATATTTCACAATGTGATCCAACATATACCTAATTTTCTCTATGTAATGTAATCCATGACAAGATGCGAAAGGAAACGAAAGAGATAATGAACGAAATCTAAGAAAATTATAAATGATAAATCTAGAGACGCAAAAAACGAAGTATTAAAGAGCAATAAATAGAATATCAGAATATCAGAAAAACAAAAGAAAGAACGGAGGAAAATTTAAAATCAGAATACGAAAATAAAATGTAGAGAAAAGTTATCAAAAAAGATAAATAAAAAGATATGACAACACCTATATAACAAAACAAAGGCAATAACAAGAATGAAATTAATGAACAGGAAAGAACATTTTCAAAAAGAAAGTACATGAAGGAAGTCGAGAGAGTATAAAGGAAAAGGAGGAACGCTGCTAATGTTTATCATAATAGGATAATTGTTAATCTGTGGGAAATAAATTTGTAACTACAATTACAACCATGAATAGCACTCAGTCTGCATAGGCGGTTGTTGCAAGAGAGAGAGAGAGAGAGAGAGAGACAGAGAGACAGAGAGAGGGAAATAAAGATGAATACATCATACTACAAGGATGTAAAGTCACAATCACCGAGAATCAGATTGGTGTCAAAAAGCAACAATTAACAGATTCATGTCTCGCTTCCTTTAAGGCAAATGTCAGCTATTATGTTGACCATGACAGTCCAGTGTTTGTTTTGCATGCTTCTTAGTCATTCGATACTCTTTAAACTTTGCTTGATATTCAAATGCCTGTCAGCATAGTTCAGACATTATTTAACTGGAATAGCAAACAGTTATACTGTGTGCGCTGCAGATGTGTAATATCCGGTTTTTACAAAGCAAGCAATGGAGTGTGGCAGGAATGTGTTCTTTTCCTCTCATATTTAATATATCCATTAACGAGTTAAACTGGGTCAGTGTCAAAGTGGGGTGACGTACGCCACCAAATGTTTCGTTTCTTAAAAACTTTATTTATATCATTGACAAGTCCTTATATCGCATGTTCAAGGGCATTAATACAGATCTGTGTACAATACGCATTAGATAATGATATAATTTTTAAAACACAAACATCGGAATGAATGGTCTTTCAGTCAGCTTCTTTCAAATTACCATCTCTTCCTTCCCTACATTTTATCGGCCGTGCATGTAAACAGTTATGAGTATTTGGATCATATTGTAGAATCCAATTGTTCATATGAAGAAGCCTTGACGAGACATAAATAGATCGTTGTGTACTCCAATACACATGCATTTACGCAACTTTAAGAATGGTTCATTGGATATCAAAATTGGATATATCCGTTATTGGATTATTCAAATCTGATTGCTGCGAATTGCAATGTGCTTCTCTGTGGATAAACTTTAATGAATGCATGTGGGGAAAAACTTGATCTTGGTTATAATATTTGTCTTCGTTTTATATATGGTCGTCCTAGATGGAACAATGCCTCCATCATTTTTTTTAATAATTATAATGTATTTAGCTTTAATAAGGTGATGAGAATGTGTGTTCTCAAATATAACTAGAATATATAATTGTAATAACTATATTTTTATAATAATAATAATAATAATAATAATAATAAGGACTTTGTTTAGAGGCTACTCTTTAGAAGATCTAAGCGCTTTACAACATCTATAATGATATGACTACACTACAGAAAAACAAGAAGAAAAAAACATGAAATTGAAAAAATACAAACATGCTGAAAACATATAAGATATTTTGAAGTATTATTGGTAGATGACCTTATTCTTTAAATGTTCTACGTAATGTTATTCGTAAAGTCTGCGTACTTGTGCATAATACATATATATATATATATATATATGATATTTGATGTTTTCAATACTTTTACTTAATATCTATATTTTATTAAGATATTTAGACTATTTTGTCTGAAATAAATCTTCTTCATCTTATTATTATCATCGAAGAATACGATCGTGCAAACTAGTTACGGTATCAACGGTTCATTTTAAAAGGAACTCTTATTTTCAGAACAGGAACTATACATTTCTGAATGAATGATGGCAACAAGCGACGAAAGCGATAGCCCTTAGTCAATCTCTCCGTCATGTATAATATTTTGATTCTTTTAAAACTGAACATTAAATACAAAAGTACAACATGTTCACATGAATGTATTATATGGATATAAGTGAAAACAGGGTTCAATAATCGAATATTCTTTAACAGTTTATTTTATATTTCCGGGGTAAAAACTTATACAGCCATAATTTTCACCAAACCACATTTCTTTTTCTTTCATCATTTATAGGTAATGTATATCTAAAACAAGGCACACCACTCTGGTGACCTAGTGGATAGAGCGTCCGTCGCGGAAGCGGGAGGTCGTGGGTTCTATCCCCTGCAAAGTCATACCAAAAGACTTTAGAAAATTCCACTAACAGCTGCCTTGCTTGGCGTTCAGCATTAAGAGCTTAGTGTTAATACTGTGTCAGGATAATGTGACTAGGTGGGAAATCATGCTACATGTCGGCGGCATGGTACCCCAGTGCTAGACATCACAATAACCTGCCTCACTGCAGATATCGTATCGATATGACTGAACAATTGTTAAAGCTACGTTAAAAATCCTAAGCAAACAAACAAACAAAACTCTTAAACAAGGCAATGCACATTATATTGTACACCATTTCCGTTCGTCTGTCACATATTGGTTACGTTTTGGAGCTCCGCATGTATCCAAGAACTGTTACGGGGTATCTGTGTTTCATGAATCGATGACTGCAGACAAAGTAAATTTCGTTATTTTCATTCAAATTCTTCAATCATCAGTTTCTCATATATGTCATTCACAATCTACACAATATATTAACAAACAATTAACACAAATTATATACCTCTAAGCAATAATTTGACATTTTTAACTATTCTTTGATTAAAATGTTTTATGCATACAACATATATTATTTGATATCGTCAAATATTTGAAAGAGGCCACTAATATATATCTGTAATGCCTTGCTATCAAATCCTTATAACAAGTTGGCAGATTTGTGACCTTAATCAAATTTGAGCATTTCATTTTCAAAGGCCACTGCTATTTCTTAAGGCTTGGCGGAATTTGAAAATCAGAATGATATTTCATCTCATTCTCCAAGGACGCGTGATCAATTCTTTAGAATGCTACTCCTATCAGCCATTAATTTTTGTAAGATATACACAATTACATTTATATGTAAAATTTATGTTTTGAAAATAGTGTATATGGATGGTTTGAATTGGAAATAATTAGAGGACATATAAAATGAATGTACAAAACACCCTGAATAGTCACATGTATATACAGCTAGCCATGCGTACTGTGACTCGAACGTCAAATTATCAGTTCTCTGGCAAATAATTGACGCATCTTTTACAATGTATCAAGTGCATGACAAAGATATTCTACATGTGCTTTTAAAGTGATAGCTCAGTACGTTCTATTGTTTGAATGCAAAGAGGTTGTGTTGTTCCTCCTCACGTATTAATTTTAAAGTCTGTAATTGCGTCTAGAAATCTTGTAGACGTACACACTATGGTCAGCAAGTGTTTGTTTCCTGACTGCATCTTAGGTAAATTTCAACAACATTTACCATTAGTCTGTTAAATGGTTCATCAAATGTAGGAATTAGCTGCAGTTGAGTCTTACGTTTTCATTGGTATTTTCTGCCATTTTTACAAGTGTGACACTATATACGGTATTTGCAAACATCTCTTTATTTTTGGCCAGTAAAAATGATTCAAGATCTTTGATAAGGCTACTAATTGACAAATGACTGGCCAAACGAGAAGCTTTATCATTATGATCGTCCTTTTCAGTCTCTTGACCTTGTGTGGTCGTTGAAGCACTGTGCTACTGAACATCTGACCAGTTCCCGCCACTTGTCTCGATCATGTACCAATGCCCGTGTCTCTGCAAACGTTTCCTGGTCCATTCTGTGATGTTGTCAGTTCAAGTTATTCTCTGTTTATATCCCCTTCTGCCACTCTTGTTGCTGCCATGAAGTTCTGTTGGCTCTAGTGACATGGCCATTTGATTTCAACTTTCTCTTTTTGACAGTGGTGAGAAAGTCTTCATAATGGTCTACTTTGTGGCTGATGGTGTTACGCACTTCTTCATTTGTTATATATAAGAGATGCCAAGGATGGTTCTGTAGCATATCATTTCTTTTGCATAGAATCTACGTTGTAATTCTTCTGTCAGGGTCCAGGTCTCACATGAATACAAAAGAACTAATATGACTAGTGCTCTCAAAAGTCTGATTTTAGTTTACAAAATTATATTCTTATCTCTCCAGATGTGTCTTAACTTTGACATAGCTAGAAGCTTTATGGGTGATCACTAACAGACCTCTGTAAGAAATCCAACATATCAGAACCCTGTTCATGTTCGAGCATGCGTGTTTTTGACACCATGATTAGACTAAAGAAAATGAGTAGCACAAATTATACCAATACATCTTGTTTCAATAATACAGGGATATTTAATCATACGACTGATCGCTACATATTTCAGCTAAAGGAATAATCTTCTCAGCATTAGTGTCAAGAGATCTTTTGCCATATCTCTAGTAACTAGTAACTAAACAATCGAGGATACAAATCAAGGACTTCATTCTCAAGAGGATCAACGTCGTGACTACATCAAGCTTCCCAGTTAACCAAGTGGATTAACAACAACCTTATCTCCAGCTAAGTCATTGCTTTGTTACAAATGAATACTCCTAATGGTAAAGAAGTCATCCCTACGACAGTGACGGGTTCAAGAATAAATCTGACGCCAAATAAAGTTTCACATTACCCCTTACACAAAACCACTTTTACTGTTAGATGACTTTTCCGAAAAAAGGAACACAATATATCTATTGTTTAATTTAATTATTTTACATTTTGTAGCATTCAAAATGACTTGCCCTTTTTTCTGACGAGAAATACACCTATGTAAGGATATGGATTTACGAAACAATCTGCTTGAGAGGAAGACATATTGATAAATATATCACTTTGTACTCAATTCATGAACTCTTTAGCTAATATGACCTGTCCGGGGCATGGGTAATCATTATATCTTAAACCGATTCAAATTGATTTAATTTGGCTTGCATTTGTCATTCTTCTATCTTCTTTCTCTCCCTCTTCCTCCCCCCAATATCTCTCTCTCTGTCTCTGTCTGTCTCTCTCTGTCTGTCTCTCTCTGTCTGTCTCTCTCTCTCTCTCTCTCTCTCTCTCTCTCTCTCTCTCTCTCTCTCTCTCTCTACATTTACTTCTCTATTCTCTATAATATCACTTCTCTCTACATTTGGTTTCTATTTTCATCACTTCCTTTTTAACGTGAAGCCTTCTAGAATATGTTCCATCTGCGTTTTTAAATGCAGCTCCGGTAACGTCTGATCGAGGCCATATACAGATCAAATAATGAAACCAAAACCTAGTCATTCACAACATATTTACCACAAAATATAGGATGAAACTTTATCTCTTTGACTAGGTGCGGTACGATGTCTATGAACTTGACAGTGTGTTGATGTGTAAAATGAGTCCACATGCGTTCTTTCAAGGTGTCTTGACAATATTCCACGATGCTGGCTTTGGTCTCGGGATTGCAATTCGTGTTGTAATTGGGACATCTCTGTCAAATGAAGATTGGGAGCAAAAGCGGTGTTTATTGTTATTACCAACGATGGTATTCCATCCATCGCTTTTGAGACACCAAAGCCAGTTTTCATCCTTCCACTGAATATAAATGGTCACATCTGAAAAATATTTTAACCACAGAGGGCCCTATCATATTCTTGTCCCTTTTATTTTGGATCTTTGGTGGGTATAACACTTCCAACAATGTCACAGTAGGTCCTACTATTATGTCCGAGATTTCTAAAGTCAACGATGGGTACGTATACAACACAGGCCTTCCATCTTGGCAACAGTGGTGCAACAGATAGGTATGAAATTGCTAATAATAAATATGTAATGGGTTCTAAATCCACGAGTAAGTAGGAATGTGGGGTTTTGAGCTGCATCGTCGTACGCACGAGTCATGAGATCCGTTCTAAGCAGTTTGGCTAAAACTTGCACTTGCAATTTATCTCTAGGGCTGTTAAACAAAACCACGTAATGAGCAATTATACTTATTGTGCGATTGGCTTTACTTTGTGGAAACAAGTTTTGAGTTATGTAAATCACACGACATTACGATGATGCCATTTACGCGTAAACCACATGTAGTCGAAAATGACTCAATAGGTTTGACTGTGGTCAGACAAAATCTCGTTGTCTGCTCCAAGAATGTCTTCTGCAAACGAAATGGAATCGCCTTGACTTTCATGGAAAAGATTGCGTGCGTATTGCCACTCTATATAAACCATACGATTTATTCGTTGAGGTGCGCGATCGCTCAAATGGTGTTTATGTTCGATGAAATTTTCAACAAATTTGGTTTTGCCTGAACCAGTGGATTCGGCAATTAACATGCTTAAAAGATGGCGAAGATACAAGAACTCCCAAAACCAACGGAATCTAATTGTTGGTCGATCACTTTGAAAGTAGAGAAAGAGGGAGCAGAGACAGTATATGTAGCCATAACGTAGAGAGTCTCACTTTTGACACAAATACATACACAGGTAGAGGGTCACACTTCCATGTAATTTGTTGATCGATTTATATAATGTTTGCTTTAGTTAAGATGTTTTCCATGATTGCATTTGATACGCGTTTATAATAATGTGCTTTTTAATTAAAGAAATGGTGAAATATGAATAGGAAGTCTTACATTAATTCGTAGATAAGGGTGAGGTATTGTTAATTTGTGTAGTGTTAAAAACACTATGTTGAGTTATGAATAGGAAATCTTACATGTGAATTCACCGAATTTAGATTTCAGATATGATTGAGCGTCAGTGTGTATTGACTAGGAACCTGGAATGTATTCAATTTATTTGCTGTGTAAATTATGGCGAGGCCAAAATTCAAAGCCTCGAGAATAGTGTGTTAATGTGTACGGTGAAGGCGTAACGAATTAGCAATTTGACTAACTCCGGTAATTTGAGGACATGTGTAGTTGATTAGTAGCATTTTAATATGTTTACCACTGATATAAATATCTGATTTTGGAACCAGGGATAATGAAAGTTATCAACTCTATCAATTATAACGAGATATTTAGGGTGTTGCCTAATTTCTTTTAAAAGGGAGAAAATAGATTTGTGGACGTATTGGTGTTATGTAAACTGAGACGTATACTGAGGAACAAAAAGAAACTAGAGGGAAGGACAGTGAGATGCATAATCTATTGGTGAACTCCGGGATCGTGCTGAAATTATACGTGTTCAGATGGTATCCTGAGGCGGATGGTAGAAACTGTTATAGGCGAAACGTCACAGCACAGAGGAAACGGAGACTATGTTATGAGATCGCACAAGGAGTTGACTTCGAGTGTGTCACGCGATCCTAAGATTATCTCAAGCTATCAGTAACAGATCGGCCAATTTATTTAAATCTATTTTGAGTTTTTTTTGTAATTCGGTGAAAGGTTTATTTCTAAAGCAGAGTGTATTTCTAGGGAAAGGAATTTTTTACAATTATGTATGTACTTGATCAAAATGTTTTGTCTTTACGCGGGCTCGTATTTGATTTGTTCAATATGTCTGCTCAGTTCACTATATCTTTTTCCATATTCGAACCTGAGTAATTATATCGAGGTCGGTCATCTCTTGGATAACGAGTACCAAATAAAGGGGTGGGTTATAATATTTATTATATATATATATATATATATATATATATATATATATATATATATATATATATACAACCCTGTGACAAGTGGGACTATAATATATAATAACTAATAAATTATCATCATCACTAAAAAACCCGCTCCACGCAGCAAAACAAAAATATATTGTATTTATTATTTCAAACGTCAGCCATTACTGGACCACTTATCTGACTACTGCAAAACATCACTGAAGAAATTGAATGATTGACTATAGCTATATTGTAGTCAATTAAACTATTTGTACAATAAAGTGAATGATGTAGTATTATTATATTTGAATCAATTATACAGTTTGTACAAGAAATTGAATGAGGGAGTATAGCTATATTATAATCATTTCAGTAGTTTGTACAATAAAGAGAATGATGTAGTATTACTATAGTGTAATCAATAAAACAGTTTGTACAAAATGAATGATATAGTATTGGTATATTTGAATCAATTAAACAGTTTGTACAATAAAGTGAATGATGTAGTATTGGTATATTTTAATCAATTAATCAGTTTGCAAAATAAAGTGAATGATGTAGCATTGCTATTTTGTAATCAATTAAACAGTTTATACAAGAAATTGAATGAAGGAGTATAGCTTTATTATAATCATTTCAACAGTTTGTACGAGAAGGTGAATGTTGTAGTATTGTTTTATTGTAATGAATTAAACAGTTTGTACAATAAATTGAAAGAAGGAGTATAGTTATATTATAAACAATTCAACAGTTAGTACAAGAAAGTGAATGATGTAGTATTGCTATATATTGTAATCAATTAAACAATTTGTACAAGTAATTCATTGAAATAATTTAGCTATATTGTAACCAGTTCAACAGTATGTACAAAAATGTGAATAAAGTAGTATAACTAAGTGAAATAAATTCAACAATTTGCACAAAAGAGTGAATACAGTAGTATAGCTATATTGTAATCATTTCAACAATTTGTACAAGAACGTGAATGCAGTAGTATAGCTATATTGTAATCAATTAAACAGTTTGTACAAGAAAGCGAACGAAGTAGTATAGCTTAAATAAAATAAACAAAACAAGTTGTTCAAGAATGTGAATGTGTAAAGTTAAAATTTTAATAAATAAAACAATATGTACAAGAAAGTTAATAATGTAGTATAGCTGACTTGTAATAAATAAAACAATCTGAACAAGAAAGTGAGTGATGAATCAGTCTAGCTATATTGTAATCATTTCAACAATTTGTACGACAAATTGCATGAAAGTAGTATAGCTAATTGAAAACAATTCAACAGTTGGTACAAAGACGTGAATGAAGTTGTATAGCTATATTGTAATCAATTCAAAATTTTTAACAAAAGTGAAATGCATTCGGATTGCTCATTGAAATCAATTTAACAGTGTGTACAAAAAGTGAATGAAGTAGTATAGTAAATTAAAATAAATTCAACAGTTTGTACCAAAGTGAATGCAGTCCTATAGCTAATTGACATCAATTCAACAATCTGTACTAGACAGCAAATTAAATAGTATAGAAAAATTGTAATAAATAAAACAATTTGTACAAGAAAGTGAACGAAGTATTAGAGCTAAATTGTAATAAATAAAACATTTTTGCAAGACATTGAGTGAAGCATTTTAGTTATATTGTAATCAATACAACAATTTGTACAACAAATTGCATGAAAGAGTATATCTGAAATGAAACCTATTCAACAGCTTGCACAAGAAAGTGAATGAAGTAATATAGTTAATTTAAATAAATTCAACGGCTATTACAAAAGAGTGAATGAAGTAGTATATCTATATTGTAATCAAACTTTAATAAAACAATTTGTACTAGAAAGTGAATGAAGTATTATAGCAAAATTGTACAAAATACAATTTTTTGACCCGAAAGCGAATGAAACAGTTTAGCTATAATTTAATCAATTCAGCAGTTTGTACAAGAAAGCGAAAGAGGTAGTAAAGCTAAAATGTAAAAACTAAAACAATTTGTACAATAAAGCGAATGAAGTAGTATAGCTAAATTGTAATAATTAAAACAATTTGTACAAGAAATTGATTGAAACAGTTTAGCTAAAGTGTAATCAATTCAACAATATGTACGAATTCTTGCATGAAGGAGTATAGATATAATGTAACCAATTCAACAGTTTGTACAATAAAGCAAATGAAGTAGTAGTATAGATCAATTGTAATAAAAAAAACAATTTGTACAATAAATTGCATGAAGGAGTATAGATATAATGTAACCAATTCAACAGTTTCCACAGATGTGATCAAGATTGTAGTCAAGTTCAAAATAAAGCGACAATTGTGGTATCCAAATGTACCTTTTGTCTTTCTAAATATGTGAACCAGAGTACCTATTTAATGTCACTGTTCAGTATTACAATGGCAAAAAAGTATGTGTTACAAGTCAGTGAGCAGTATCATTATGGCACTAAAGTACCTATTTCGTCACTCTGTGTAGTAACACAACGTTATTAAAGTACCTATTTTGTGTCACTGATCACATTGTCGTTTAAATACATATTTCATGTCACTGTGTATTATAGCATTGTTATTAAAGTACCTGTTGCAAATTTAAGATATGACAAACTTTACTAGATCGAAATGCAGCTATTCATCACAAGCGGTAATTGATTTGGTGGAAAATAAAGCGAAAATAAAGACATGCTTATTTAGTATGAAGCCATTGTTATGAAAAATTCATTTAAAAGTTTTAAGGAGTTAAACATGGTTTTGAAAATTGGTAAAAGAAAAATATTCCAGTTATACGTGAGTGTTTTGTTGGCTATTTGAACAGGACAAACGACAATCTGTCGAGCGCAAAGTATTCTTTTAATATATATATATATATATATATATATATATATATATATATATATATATATATATATATAATAAACAACGCCAACACGTATTAATGTTGTGACCGGTTTCGCTTTAATGCTTTATCAAACTGAATTCAAAAGAGTTTGAATTCAGTTTGATAAAGCATTAAAGCGAAACCGGTCACACCATTATTACGTGTTGGCGTTGTTTATTTTATATTTTAATAAGTCTACCTAAACAAAACTATGGCATCAGCATCTGATCCACCTATTCATAATAAAACAAATTTGTTAAAATCAACAATGGAGAAATTAGCTGAGAAACAGATGAAGTGCGGTCTACACGCACGATTTCTGGAAAACTTGTATATCGGAGAATCTTGTACCAAAAAGATTACGTCTAAGACTGGAAATTCATATTGGAAATAACGAATCCTCAAGAAAGTTTCAGGAGTCTATTGACTCCCTATTGAAAAAAGTGTGTTTGGAGATATGCGAGAGATTAAAAGAAGAGCACCAGAGAAAAGCACTGAACCTAGGCAAAGAACTAGAAGAAAACAGAGATAATCTTAGAAATTTGATTAAAGACCGTATTGGCAATTTTGATTAAGAACTTTTTACAAAAACGGAATTTAAAAAAGACGAACTATTATCAAATCAACTTAAAAAGTTACAAAATTTGCAAAAAGAAATAAACAACTTTCCAGAACAACGAAAGCCATCAGCATTGGAAATTGTTAGAGAGAAATCAAAATGAAACAATCAACAACCAAGTAAAACAACAGAGGAAATTAACTTCAAACGGGCAGTAACTAACAATCAAGCAAAGAATCAACAACAACCAAGAAATAAAAATGAAACGGAACATGCATCATTACCAACAGCAAAAATTGCATCTCAACCAAATCTAAAAGAAGTAAAAAATAACAGACCCATTCAAAACAACTCAACAAATGATCAAGCAAAAAACCTTACGAGCCCCAGGCACACAAAGGACAACCTATGCAGATGGGGCGAAGAAAATTGCACAGGAGTCCAACATAACCGTAATATAAACATTACTAAAACTTATAGAAACCCTCAAGGATCTGTTGCAGACAACACAAACAAAAGAAAGAATAGGAGATTTATCAGAATACAAAACAAGAGCAAATGGAGGAAAGACAAGAAAAGAAAAACGGAAATCAAAAGAGGAAAAGAAACTGTTAAACCTTTCTAAACGAACTCTAACTGATAGTGATTACATTCTTCTAGGTAAGGGTTTATCTTTTTGTCCAAGAACCAAAGTGCATGATAATATCAATTTAGCAGAAGCATTTTTCAAATACACTAGATCGTTAAAATTAAAAGAATTTTTCTCACAATCATATACAAACTCACAAGACAAAAGTAGTTATCATCTAAAAAATAAGCCCTTCTTCAATAAAAAGAATCATCATTTACACTTTCTAGTGGTCGAGATATTTATCTCGATTTTTATATTGAAGCAACTAAACAAGAAATTTTAAATAGCAGTTTTAAAAGAAAACATTTTACTAACATATCTAAAGAAGAATTAATTTCCTTGCGTACCTTATCACAGGACGAAAGTATTACTATTAAAAAGGCAGATACGTCTAGCACCATAGTAATAATGAATAAAGAAGATTATATTGAAGAAGTAGAAAGACAATTAAATTATGAAGAATATTATACAAAACTTTCCTATAATCCTTCTGAAGAATTTAAAGAAAACATAAGCAAATGTATTAATCAAATCGTTATACACAAGTGCTCAATACAAGATGAACTAGATATCTTCCCGAATAAAATACGCACACCTCAATTTTATATTTTACCAAAAATACATAAAACGATTGATAAGTCACTACCTTTAGGATATCCAGGTAGACCTATTATTTCTACTTGTAACTCAGTTACAAATAATATATCCAAATATATTGATCATGTTTTACAACCATTAATGAAATCACTACCTTCATATGTCAAAGATACTTTTGATTTCATTACCAAATTGAAATCTTTACCAAAACTAACTGAAAATTCATTACTAGTTACACTTGATGTGGTTTCACTCTACACGAATATACCACACAATGATGGTATCGAAGCATGTAAATATTATCTTGGAGAAAACGAATATACTTGCAAACTATCAAAAGAACATGTTTGTAATTTGATACAACCTGTTCTCGAAAATAACTTTTTTCAATTTGGTAATACAGACTATCTCCAAAAAATGGGAACAGCAATGGGTAGTCCTATGGCACCTTCTTATGCATCTTTATTTATGGGAAAATTGGAAAATGATTTTCTAAATAAATGTTTCTTAAAACCAGATGTTTGGTTAAGGTTTTTAGACGATATCTTTATGATTTGGAGTTATCCATTAGAAGACCTTTATTATTTTATATACAGTTTAAATAAATTACATCCAACAATAAAGTTTACATTCAATGTGTCTAAAACTGAAATATCATTTTTGGACGTAGACGTCATAAAAAATGAAAATAATGACATCACTACCATGGTTCATGTTAAAAACACAAATATTCATCAATATGTTGAATATTCATCATGCCATCCTAAATCATGTAAAAGCGGGATACCATATAGTCAAGCTAAAAAATATAGAAAAATTATTTCGGATGACACTGTTTTTCAATCATCTTTGATAGAGTTAGGTCACCATTTTCTAAATAGAAATTACCTTATTGATATCATTAATGCTGCTTTCCAAAAAGTATCTTCTCTTACACAACTTGAATCTTTACAATGTAAACTCAAAAATGCAAATAAGGATATCATTCCCTTTATTATTGAATATAACACAAGTTTGCCTAATATAGCTAAGATTATCAATAAATATTGGGATTTGTTAAAATTATCAAGTACAGAAAATGTTAAATTGCTACACGAAAGCAAGTCCATGCATGCTTATAAAAGGAGGACAAAAAAATCTTATAGATTACCTAATTACTTCTAAATTAGAAAAAACATCGTACAAAAAAGGATCAGCAACTAAATGTAATAGACCTAGATGTTCGCACTGTTTTCTTATTAATGACAGTACTTCTTTCAGTAGTAGTAATACAAAAGAAACGTTTAATATGCATTGTGATACTAATTGTGCAACATCAAACGTTATGTATTTGATCACATGCAAAAATGTGACGTCCAATATATTGGACAAACTAGTCAACAAATATCTAAACGTATGAACCAACATAGATCAGACATAAAACATTATATCGATAAATCTTTTTCATCTCATGTTGCCATACACTTTAACAATAGTTCTCATACTTTGCAAGATTTTTCCTTTCAACCTATTGTTATAGCTGAATCTGAAATGGAACGTTTGCTAAAAGAAATCTACTGGATTCACCGTCTTAATACAGTATATCCAAGAGGTCTAAAAATATATATTTGTATACATTAATTAATTTGCATCATACATAGTAAAAGTAAAAAAAAACTGTTTATCTCTATTTATTCATAAATTATATATATATATATATATATATATATATATATATATATATATGCCGTTTCAAATGAGAGCAATACGGACATTATGTTTTTTCAGCAATTCGACTTACTTAAAAAAACAAGTTCATTACAGGATTAACTAAAGCACGAACAAATAAAATAAAATATGATGAATTGAAACAATGGCAACAATTTATATTTTTAAGTACGTCAAATTCATAAACTTTCTGGCTCTGAGTAAGTGAAGTTGAGCCATGAAGGGTATGTGAAGTAAGAAAACGTTACCTACTTCTAAACTTACGTGTAAGAGAGTATATGTTCACAACGTCATTGCCATCGGTTGTTATACATGTCCAAATGCTTGCTAAGATTGCAGCCAGTGTAAATATAGTCCGAAGAAAGATATCAAATGCGAGAAGCGTTTTCAGCTTCATCGGCTTTATGAAAAGAGTCGAGACAAAACGGCAAAGATTGAAGCATGAGGTATCTTTACAACAGCGCATGAATGTGAAATGCAGACAGATATAAACGGACAGCTAAGGTTCTCAGGGATATATGTAATACCAATGTAAGATCTGATATTGTACAGTGGTTAGAAGATACTAAACAAATAGATTTGTAGGAAGTGATAGTGAGGGTGAAACTAGAATGGAGGAAGTCTATGAGAGAATATTGGCCCAGTATCAGCTACTTATACATGAGTACCAGTAGAATGGATGGTGGTCCAGTGAAGCTCATACCTCTTTTCGTGCCTTGCGAGTAAGCGGGGTTACACGACCTAGCTGAAGGATGTTTGCTACGAAGGATGGAAAACAGACCTAGGGCACATCACTAAGATTTGCCGGAAGAGAGAGAGAGAGAGAGAGAGAGAGAGAGAGAGAGAGAGAGAGAGAGAGAGAGAGAGAGAGAGAGAGATGTTATTCAAGCAAATAAACCTCGGTAAGAATTTATACTTTCACATTGAAAGCCAGAAAAGTAATATGCCTGATATAACCTCATATCAGTAACCAAGAATTTACAAACTCTATGTTCCAAAAGAAAAATGTGCAGACCAAAAACTAATGGGTAAAGAACATTTGAGAGGCTCACATTAACAATTTCTATATAAATTACTACTCAATATATGTGGCTAGGTCTACATTTTTTGCTTTGAAATGTCTACATGATCTAGAATAGCCTTGCAAATTTAGAACTATTATATAAAATGAAATGTTTCAAAAATACTTAATGTGTTGTGATCTTGTATTGATATAAAATTTTATTTGTATTAGTTGAAAGTTGCATCAAACGCTTCTGCACATTTCAGCCACAACATTGAACACTGTAAGTAGATGAAGTTTTACTAAGTAAATATCCATTAAACAGGCAAAATGTTTATCGTGTTGAAATTCCCTTACAAACATTGTATGCATAAAAAGAAAGCAATCAGATGAAACGTTACTATTTCAAACAGTAATAGTTGCTACATTCTAAATTTATATAGTATTGAGAAACAACAGAGGCAAGACTACATGTTTGAAACCTCTTACGATTATGTGATATTAAACCAAGTAGCAGAAAAAAGCAAAACCAACACGTTTCGTCAAACTTAATTTTTTTTAAAATCTTTAATTATTATAATGAAAATGTAAGGGGAACTTACAATATTATCAATTAAATGCGAAGTAATACTAAAGCTTCCTCAGTAAGTAAAAAAAAATAGTGTTCCTGATAAACTTCAGTTTCCGAAAGTAGCGATATACCACTATCAATGAATTCGCAATCATCCCATAACATACCATTTTATTCCAAAGTCAATAAGTACTTTAAAATTCCAGTCAATAATCTAAACAAATGTATTCTTCTCCAATGCTATCAAAACACATTATGTTCTACACCTGCGGATTGATATTAAGACAAGAAAATATTATTTATTTAAATCCCGGACCTGAACGTTAGGGTACCTCCTACGAGATTTATGTCGCAACACAACCCATCTGAGTTATTCATCCAGTTGGAAATTACTCCAAACTTGTCAACAGGTTCAATATATGGAAGATGAAAACAATTAAATAATCTATGAATAACTCATTGCAATCTGTAGTAATGGAACAAAAGTTGTTGACACAATATTTAGATACATAAAATACCAATCGTTACTCAAAAATTACTAGGACAGTATTAATATTTTTTCATAAATTATTTAATAGCATAGTATACCTGTGTACTGATAATAATGGATGCGAATAAGACAATATAGGTTAAACATTGTTTCTCTTCTATAAAAAAATTAAATAAATCAGATGAGTATATAAAAACAATAAAAATGGAACATCAATTTACATATTTTTGCATAGCGTATTTACAAAGAAACTGAGACAGCGATTGTGACTTCTTCGTCGGCGTTGTAAACTCGCTACTAAAGCGTATATGCATTCCATCACTCACTATAAACAGGATTAGAACTCGTGTTAACGGCGTAACCCATGTTATTATACACGGAGCTACTCGACAATTATTGATTTAATTAAGCGCAGATTTTATTGAAATCTCGGGAGAAAAACAACGTTGTAAAGAAATACTTTGTAAAATATTCTAGTTATAGCTAAGTCATTAAAAATGATTAATAATAAAGTAACTGATATGTAAAGCAGCATGTATAAATGTACTCAAGAATGTACTCTTGTTTTCACGTACTGTTTAAGTTAGATATAAAACTCTGTCTGTCTGTCTGTCCCTCTCTTCCCCACCCAGCCCCTCACTCTCTCTCTCTCTCTCTCTCTCTCTCTCTCTCTCTCTCTCTCTCTCTCTATCTCTCTCTCTCTCTCTCTCTCTCTCTCTCTCTCTCTCCCTCTGTCTCTCTTGGAAGACAACGTAACTAACAACTTAAATGATGAATATTTCTCTTTTCTTTGATGCGAATTCATCATGGAATCCGCGGCAGTTTCTGAATTAGCGTTAACCACTATTGAGCTTGGAAAGCAGACGAAAGTTAACGTAACATTAAGTATCCCGAAGCCGGCATTGAACTTGACTCTTGAGATTTGTTCTACTGCAACATATGGAGAGGTTGTCCCTACTCAACTAGATGTCGCCGACGCCGCTGAGGCTTTCAGCCATTGTTTTCAATTTAGTGGCTAGAAAACAAAATGATAAAACCTCCTTCAATCGAATAGAACTATACTGTTGGAAATCCAAGTTATACTGGTCAAGGTATAGAAAAAATAGCATCATCCACACTCTACCCTCTTCAAAATTTATTGATATTCGATTTGCCTCTATTGATCAAAGTGTGATTTTAGAGGCCATGAGAGGTCTTTCAGATTTTGTTTCCTGCTCTATTTTGTAAATGACAACTTTTTTTTGTGCTTTGCACGATAAATCAACAGAAGTAAGGAAATTTAGTACTGTAATATAAGTATATAATTAAAGGCATACAACCTAAGATTTTCGACTATTTTGTTCTAGCAAATGCATGATACTATGAAACGTATGGTATAAATAATGAGTAATTACAGGTCATTCAGTTTCCAAAAAATGTACAACTGTAAGTTTAATCAATGAAAATATAACTATTTTCTGTACGGATTGCTAATTAATTATGCAGAAACGGAATTTACCGATATTCTCCGAAGTCGCAGTTTCACGTGACGCGCGTCAACAAATATGGAAGTAGAGGTAAGCATGTGTTGATGTAATTATTGCCATATTCTTCGTATTTCTTCGTCTGTCCTTCTCCTTAGTTCTTTATAGTCACCCATAATATATGTATTACTTTTAGATTTCTCATTATATATGATAGATTACATGAAGTATGCAAAAAAGTCAATATGATGGAAAATCATGACAATAAGAGGTTCCTTTAAAGGGCCATTCTTGAAAGTGTTTGTGAGATTGTCGAACGTTGTAAGATAAACCAACTAAAAATATGATAATTTGTATCATTGTAATGAGAGCGGTTATTAAAAGGTTTCGCTAAAGTCGCTTCTTAGGCTCAGAATAAAGTTGATTTTCTTATGCATTTGGATTACCACCTCACGCTCACGTATCCGATAGTCGATGTGATTTGCGCATTTGTTTGTATATTTACACGTTTGCTTCATTGCATAACACAAACGTTAATATTTTCCCACATAGTATTTAATTCATTTATTTTATTTGGAATATGTTTTACTGAGAAGTTTTTTTAAAAATTCTGCAGGACTTCAACCTGATGAAGTCGTGCTCCTTGTTGCACTGAGGTATATGCAAGATGACCTGGCAGCAGAATAAGATAATGATTACAACCGGGGTGAGGCATATTGCTAATTGGCAGTTTTTTAAGGGCTTAAGGGATACATGTGAAAACATATTGGGATCCACGGCAGTTTCTGACCTTGCGTTAACCACTATAGAGCTTGGAAAGCAGACGAAAGTTAACGTAACATTAAGTATCCGGAAGCCGGCATTCAACTTGACTCTTGAGATTTGTTGTATTGCAACATATGGAGAGGTTGTCCCTACTCAACTAGATGTCGCCGACGCCGCTAAGGCTTTCAGCCATTTTTTTTTCAATTTGGTGGCTAGAAAACAAATGGTTACACCTCCTTCAATCCGAATAAAACTATATTGTTGGAAATCCATGATATACTGATCAAAGGTATAGAATCAACAGCATCAGGCCATGAGAGGTCTTTCAGATTATGTTTCCTGCTTTTTTTGTAAATGACAACTACCTTATGTGCTTTGCACGACAAATCAACAGAAGTTAGGAAATTTAGTACTGTAATATAAGTATATAGTTAAAAGCATACAACCTAAGATTTTCGACTTTTTTGTTCTAGCAAATGCATGATACCATGAAACGTATGGTATAAATAATGAGTAATTACAGGTCATTCAGTTTAAAAAAATGTACAACTGTAAGTTTAATCAATGAAAATATAACTTTTTTCGGTACGGATTGCTAATTAGTTATGCAGAAACGGAATTTACCGATATTCTCCGAAGTCGCAGTTTCACGTGACGCGCGTCAACAAATATGGAAGTAGAGGTAAGCATGTGTTGATGTAATTATTGCCATATTCTTCGTATTTCTTCGTCTCCCCTTCTCATTAGTTCTTTATAGTCACCCAAAATATATGTATTACTTTTAGATTTCTCATTATATATGATAGATTACATCAAGAATGCAAAAAAGTCAATATGATGGAAAATCATGACAATAAGAGGTTCCTCTAAGGGGCCATTCTTGAAAGTGTTTGTGAGACTGTCTTACGTTGTAAGATAAACCAACTAAAATATGATAATTTGTATCATTGTAATCACAACGGCTATTAAAAGGTCTCGCTAAAGTCGTGTCTTAGGCTCAGAATAAAGTTGATTTTCTTATGCATTTGCATTACTACATCACGCTCACGTATCTGATAGTCGATGCGATTTGCGCATTTGTTTGTATATGTACACGTTTGCTTCATTGCATAACACAAAAATTAATATTTTCCCACATAACATTTAATGCATTTATTTTATTTGGAATATGTTTTACTGACAATTTTTTTAAAATTTCTGCAGGACTTCGACCTGGTTGTTTTAGATGAAGTCGTGCACCTTGTTGCACTGAGGTAAATGCAAGATGACCTGGCAGTAGAAAAAGATAATGATTACAACCGGGGGAAAAGGCATATTGCTAATTGGCAGTTGTTTCATGGACTTAAGAGATACCTATGTACTGGCAACATACATGTTATTTAAAGTTCTTGTGTATGGCGTATAATGGATAAATAATTTTGGCCAGTACCATGGCTTTACGCAAGGAAGACTTGGGTGATCTATCCAATTATATGATGCGTGAATATTATAATTTATTTTGATTTTAAGTTGTATAAAGCATTTCTTTTGTAGTATGCAATTTTTATTTTGCATGAACAAGTTTTGTTAAACATTTTTTATCTACCTACCCACTAAACAATGAATATGTATGGCTATGTTTTGAAAGCAACTGTGAGGAGACTATTTATTAAAATCATACGATGAATTGAAGTTGACTAGCATTGTCTTGGGATGCAAAGGATGTAAAGAACAAAACTACACTGGCGAACATGATTTTAATCGTGCATATACAGTAACACAATAAGTTAAATGATAAATAATGCATATTCATATTCAGTTGTGAAAGCAAAACTTGTTGCAGTGTTTCATGAATACAGTTTGGCATGTAAATATCAACAGAACCACAAATACTAGGATACTATTCTATCCAGATACTGCTCATTAATTTCAATTACATGTAAAACAAAATGGATATGTAAACAGAATAAGGTTTTTAAGACTAAAATACTAGTTCATCAAAAGCATCCTTGAATACTTATATCACATATATGCATCATCAGCCGTCTCATTACAACTAAATCAAATATACTTGATACCAATTAAAAGCATCCATTTTTCAGTTTTTTAAAATGTGTTCATTTACCATAGAAATAATTATACCCTTTATATGAATACCCAGATTAATGTACAGAACTGCATACACTGTAAAACTAACTGTTATATATTATGAATTGAACTAACTTATATAAGTACAAGTGTGCTTGTACAGACATAATTTTAATTCAAGAGTACAGTCAGGCAAAAAAAACTGAAGGATATCATATAAGAATAATTATGGCATATATAGAGGATTTCTGTGTTATTTAGGTTGGGTGGGGTATTCTCACTATTATTTAAATTATTACAAAAGCCCACCCCTACTCCAGGCTTGTTGTTGTGAGGAATTGAAATAGTGATAGAGAGAAGCAATGATCAGAGAACCCAGTCAGTGGTGACGACAGTTAAATTAATGAATACACAAAATGTGAAAGTCAAACAAACAAAAATTTAATATATCATTAAAAAACAGTCATCTCTCAAATGAGATTCAAATTAAAACCATATCACTCGTTTTTAAAAAATCGACCAAGTTATGACCGTTTTTATCATCTTATTAGTGTAATAGATTTTCCTCCTGTCCTGTGTCCCTACTCATCTGTATGATCTTTATCTGGACTGGTAGTACAATTCCCTCCAGTCCGTCTAACTTCTGCCTCCGTTCTTCCTTTTTCTGTGTATCCCAGACACTTGTATATGAGAAACTAGTGTATCATTACTATAAAAGATTGATTATAGACATCGCATTCAGATAATGTTCTATAGAAATTACATTGATGTTTTAGTATCCTGTGCTTGGTTTCTATGCTTTGACACACGTGATTAAAATTTAATCAATGACAAAATTTAGGACATCACCTAAACAAACTACTGCAGAGAAACAAATATTGAGATAAAGCCCCCCCACCCCCCCATGTATGCTTCCTATTACATTTCTTTCAAAATTAGTTTAGTTAGGCACACACACACACACACACACACACACACACACATATATATATATATATATATATATATATATATATATATATATATATATATATATATATATATATATATATATATATATATATATATATATACTGAATAGTAGATGTAATGTACGAAGTACAATGCAAAACTATCTCAGATATGCATATCAAATTCAAGAATGCAGGGGTCATGCTATCAGGTGAAGGGACTTTGCCCTCTTGATTTTTCAGACGCAAAATGACTGGTTGTACTTTATACCTTCCTTTATGCGCCCATTAAGTTATTGCAGTGTTGTAACCAAGGCAAAATGCATTTATGCATTGTTGATACCAATTAGCCTACACAGACAAACAAACTCATACATTCACAGGGGAGTTTTAATTGCTAACTGACCATTAACCATGTTTGCAGCAATATATCACTGCTCGAGTTCATGAAATTGCGCCTACTGTACAGTGATTAAAATATACCAAATTTTGTTACAAAATTATAACAGTGTGTGTGATTTTGAATTTTAACATACCTTGAACAATTTTTCAGTCATATTTATATGAAATTTGCATTGTGGCAGTTTATAGTGATGTCTAGCACTGAGGCATAATGCCGCTGACATGTAGCATGTCATCCCACGCAGTTACGTTATCCTGACAGTAGTACGACCAGTCCAAACACTAACCTCTTAATACTGAGCACCAAATGAGGCAGATGTTAACACCATTTTTATGTCTTTGGTATGACTTGGCCAGGGATCAAGGCCTCCACAACCTTTTGCATCTACGGTGTATTCTCTTAACAGTAGGCCACTGGAACGGTCAACACCAGTATGTAAATAGTATTTTGTTAAAAAAAATAATCGGTGAAGATCAATTCTAATTTCTTTTTTTTTATAAAATAAACAGAAGTTAACAGCATTATCTTTTATAAAATCATTCTGAAACTGTATGTGAACCTGTAATGGTAGACATCGCTGCACCTGTGATAAACCACTTCATTACATTATATTCTAAAAATGTGGGCAAATAAATTCAGCAAAATATATAATTTAATTAAAACAAAGTCTAAATATTTTGTGTTAGAAGATTTAGCCTAAATATTTAATAATGTAGTCATAAATATGGAACAATACTATGTTGTGGAATTCGAAACAATGATGTTAAGCTCAATGTTGTTTTCTGATGTAATTCATTTTCATGATAAAACATATATATATATATATATATATATATATATATATATATATATATATATATTGAAGCAAAAACTCTTTTAAGCGATGCATATCGTTGCTATCAGTATTTAGGCACATAATAAAACCATAAATATGTAGTCCTAATATTGGATGTTTATAAGATGCACCTACATGGCACAACACATGTTCTTTGATGGGTTTTGTTGTAAAAAAGGATTCAGATCAGTTACATATCAATTGTAATGCTTCAGTGTCTTGTGTATTGATAGGTACAGTAATGTTTAGTGGGAGCAATGAAATCAAGATGAAGAGTATGGATTGAAGTCATTTGCTCCAATGTACATTTTTTATCCTTCAATGTAAGCTTGAAATCCTTCTGACTGCAATTTTAAACAAAACATTTAGAAAATAAAATTATTAAAAGATTCTTTATTATGCAGAAATACTGATATGGAATTACATGATTGTAATCTTGTTACTCCTATAAGATTAAATGAATTACAATGTATAGTTTCTGGTTTGCTTTTTTTTCAATACATCATATGGCCAAATACACTGCATTAACCTCAATCTAAACATACATAAAAGACACGTATAGATGCAATGGATATGAAACGTTAGAAAAGGTCTTACATCGTTTTGTTCAAATGCATGTTTTTAAAAGCTTTAAGAACATAATCAACAGTGGTCTGAAGAGAAACTAATACTTGAAAATCAAACTGATGCTGGACTTTGGCTCATGGTAGGCACTTCAAGAAAGACTTAGTCAAAGTCTATATGGGTCCATGGTAGGGATTATTTGTTACCGTACAATCACTAGAATAGTCTCTCCATAACAATTCGATATCAATAGGTGTTTCCTGACTAAAAGGCCTAAATCATTTTAATTTAAAATGAGATTTTTGCTTTGTAACAATCTCTTCTGTAGGAGGTGGTGGTATTGGAGCAAGTACATCAGATATTCACCTAGGATCAATTATGTCCAAAACAACTGGCTGGTTAATGCCAACTGTATTATCTAACCTCATTTTCAATATTTTCATAATTATTTCCGGAATATACAGGTACTGGTGATTAGCTTTCTTTGGGTTTGCAGACCATCTCTCACCTTTTTGTTGAATGGTCTTTGGTATCTGACAAGAAAATGCAAGCATTTTCACTGACAATGTCATTTTATATTTTTTTAATTCTCAAAAGTCCAGATAAAAACTGCATACATATACATGAAACAAATCATTTTGTTACAGATGAAAATGTCAAAATAGCAAATATGTATCTTATCCATATATCATAAAAATGTTTAGATTATTTACAGAATTTCGAAATTACATTAGATTAATTCTAACCAAAATTGGTTTATGAAATTTATTTTAAAAAATTTCTTCTGTAAAAGATTAAATTGTACCAAAAGCAGATGGTTTATCAACTTTCAGGTAAAGCATTAATTTTTAACAAATATGAGTTGTTACGTTATCAAACAAGAATAAAATGTATTACCTTATTGTTCCATCTGTGTTTACAATCACATCTCTGTCAATATGATTGTTATGATCAAGAGTCCTAGCTCTGAAAGCTGATGGCTTATATGAATGTCTTTTGGAGGCATACAATAAACTGAAACTTCTGAAATTTCTCCAGTTCTGCTGTACTTCTGAAACAAAGTAAAATGACTAAATAAATATATTGATTCAGATGCAGAGAACTATTTAAAATTTATATATCCCCATAAATCTGTTTTGATGAAAATGCCAATGTACAGTAGCATTATACATGAAGAGAATAATCAACTCATTCCAACCCTACAATTTTTTTTTCTTGTCACCTGAAATGTGGTTAGGGAATGCATTTGTGGGCTAATATTGAATACATTGAAATACATCTGCTTCCAAGAATTGTTTGCTTAGATATATACCTAGGTGTGCTAGAAACATCATTCGGCATCTGCATAAGGGTAAAATATTTTTTCTTACTTCTGTCCCATCATTTTCCTCCTGGCCACTTTTTACTTCCAATCTCCAATTTATCCTACTTTTGCAAATGTTTACCTATCTCTGTATAGCTCAGGCCGGTGTGAATTAGATTGCAAACAAAAAAGTAAAACATCCGGAAACAACATCTTGATTCCAACAATTGGCATGCGCAAAAATGGGGCAAATCTTGACCACTCCCTCCCTGTACACATGCATACTTGCTTTTACATACACCATATCTGCGTACATGTGATTGCCCTCCCCATTCTGTAGAACAGCCTATATTTAATCCACACAGAAAAAATCAAGGATTAATAATATTATGTATTTAATATAACAGATGTTGAATGTCTCGATGCATCAAAGAAATAAGCTGCGTAACTTTAAAACGTTTGTCTATTGCTAATTAAAACTCAAACACCAACTGAACCCAGTCAAGCAGGTTACATATTAAACAAATTACTATTGAGGTATATGTGTACATACATTATCAGTAGACCACCCACCCCCATACACAATCATATTCATTTGAGTAAACCCCGCTTGCCCTCTCTATGATTACTAAACGGACAAACCATATGTAGGGCCTTAGTGTGGTTTGTATTTATAATACGATGTAGTCATTTTCTTTCTGTGATAAGGAGTATATCTCCATTATTTCAATTAGGCATTGATACTACATTTAAGATAAATTGTAATTACACATTTTTTACATTTTTTATAATACAGAGAAAAGAAAGCTTTTGTGGGATAAATCTTTCTGGTTCATACACAAATACCATCCACAAATTTTTTAGTATACTTAACACAATTATTCCACTTTTATGTATGTATTACAATTAATTTTGTTAGTAAGATTTCTCAAATGGGTTGATAAAACGTTTAGACTTTTCCATCATAACACCTTCCGTATCCTTAAGTTTTAGTTTTTCAACTTCATACAATACTGAATCCCTTAAATAAAATTTTTTAATGTGTAACTACTGATGTTGAACTTGGGAATCTTTAGTTTTGTATGAAAAGAAAGCATTATCGTTTATCTTGGTTATTATGATGGGAATGATAATGCTTCAAGAAATACTAATAATACTAATAATAACTTATTTAAAGGGGTGACTAATTTAGTCAAAGTCTATTCTCCCTTGAGGCCCTTTAACTAAAATACAAACAGCATGATGAGGAACATATCAATAACAAAAAAATGACATGCCATCAAACAATTTACAACAAAATTATTATTCTAAATAAAACAAACCATATTTTGACAAAATGTACAATCTTTACCAACTGCAAAATATGAAACTAATATAGAATGATACATTTTTAGGTAATTCCTTAGATGTGCATCTACCAAAATATTTGTAAACAAGCAAATATACCTAAAATTTAATAAAATGTAGTAATACTTACACAGATGCCGTATCTGATTCTGATGTGGTTATATCAGACAGAGCAGGTATTTGTATCCCATGAATTGTTCGCCCAGGTGGGAAAGTTGTGGCCATGTCTTCTGTGACATTTCTTTCTGTTTCTGATGTTTTCTTTTCACTGCCATTCAATTCATAACTAATATAGCATGTTAAAATATATGTTTCATTAGGCACAATAATTTGATATACTTTACAAATAATAGTATGCATAAAATATGCTTCACTGTATTGCATTACTTTCCTTTACAGCCATTACCATTTACATTATATATAATTTTCTTTAAAAAAACAGTAGTAACCGCTTGCCTCTAAATAAAGTCTAATGGTTGCGTGCGAAATGAAGATGATCATTAATACCTCTTGGTAGCCTCAAAAATAGTAGCGGTATCTGTCATATTGTACATGCGGTTTCCAGCGATATTGTTGCAGGGCTGTAACATCTTATTTCAAGCTAAATGGAATAATGCCAGTTTATATAAAATATGTTTTTTTAAAAGTTTTGAAAAAGATTTAACTATATAGAAATAAAATAGCGTTACAAAAACTTTACTGTTCAATGCAAAATTGCCACTCATCCATCCAGGAAAAATTTGGCGACCTCTCGATTGGTTTTCAGGCTCAAAGTGCAATTCTTTTCATTCCGTCTTTCATGCTGGTCACCAAAACATATGCGTGTGCTACTATAACTTGCCCAGAGAGCTTTTTCCCCCCTCCTTTCAGAATCTGTAAGTTTTGGCTTTCGATCTATATTCATAGAGCGTACGCCAATATTTTTGTAAACACGTGTTTTCGCAAGACTAAATTTCCTAATCTTCGGAAGATGTTAACTTAGACGTTACATGAATATAGGCGTGTCAAATAGCGAATTTTTGTCTGCCAGACAATAATGAAAAATCGAGTATTTTATCACAATATTTCAGATACTAGCCTAATTTCGGCCTTAGTAACAGCCGGAATCGTAATTTTTCAACTAAATAAGTAATTACAAACTGAAAAAAGAAATATATAATTTTATTCCTTTTTGGCTGAATTTTTAATTAGAAATGTCTCTCGTAAAAGAAGTTATTTCAAATCTGATTATGTTGCTATGAATAAGAAAAATATGGCAAAATGGATTATATCGTGCAATGACTGGTACAACTCAAGCATCAGATAAGGATAAATCATATACTGATTTTATGGCTGAAATAAAACATCTGAATCTACAACGGAGCAATCAGATCCTGAATTTCTCCGTTTACCTGGAACATACAATTTTTTAAATATAGAAAAATCTTCTTTGCAAGCAATATAACTCCATCAAAAACTTATGGTAGTAGTCTTGTTCCTTGTCCGAGTAATATTCTCGCTGACAAAGCACCATTGAAAGTTCTCATCGGTGGTAAACGAGCTAGAAATAATTCCCGGGAGATAATTAATGAGGCCGCTGATATCTGCCGACGATTATTTCAAGGTGGTATCATGGAAATTGGTGTATATCACGAGGTCATCGATGAATTAGTTGATGACTATCATTGCCTTTAATGTATGTTGTCACCCTATTAGATAAAAGCATTTAAATAAAATGATCATATATCGCAGTCACAATAAACCAGCTACTGTTCGCGTAGTATATTCACGGTTGCCATTTTATCGAGTATACTACGGAGATGGATTCAGTGATACCATCAAGGTATTATTCACTAGAATTGCTCTAAAAATAGCACCTATTCGTGATAAAGCTGTTAGTGAAGTTTGTGATCTCGTCGGTAGTGTATTTAATACCGCCATAGAGAAACTCATATCGCTGGTTCGAAAAAAACAAAAACAAGCAACAGTAAAACCACCGTCTACGGAACTAATGCCACCGTGTGTAAGTAAACTATTATAACTAAAAATAAGCTCCAATGATCCAATCATCGATGATAAATCAAGACGGTAAATCCCAAAGAAATAGTGTTGCAAATTTAATCGCTGGTAGCGGTTTAACAAGATCATGATTTAGATGGACAATTATATAATAAAATGTTCAAATCGATTTCAGATGAAGCATTGCATACGGACTCGCCGGTACAAAAACTGATTCTGTGGGGGATTATCAATTTTTCTCATATAATGCGATAAGTCCCAATTCTAGATCACGAATTGAACTTCGATTTGATGATACCTCTGAATCCTTCTTTCCGTTTTCATAGAGGTGAAGGGCGACTAGCTGATAGGACTACTGCAAATCCATTTCCTAAACTCTCAGCTACCTCAATCGGGTATGTCAATTATGGTATGATGGTGTTGTTTAGTAGCGCACAATATATGATTAATTCTAACAAGATAGAATCTATCAATAACGACGTTGATATTGCAACTACACTATTGGGGCTAACTCATACTCTGATGACTATATACAATACGCTGGTCAATCAATGATGTTCTCGATGGTTATAGCTGATAACGCTGACGATAATCAATTTATTGTAAGACGACCAATGTATCGTGGTACTCCAGCTGCTGGTGTTAATCCTGCTGTAAATCCTGCTCCTGTAGATGTCGAGGATATGATTATCAATAATAATCCTAAATATAATCTAGGATTTACAACTCGTAAAGCGATGTTAAACGACGAAGGGAGATTTTCCTGTGTGACTCCTTTGTCTCATATATTTGGATTTTGCAGAGATGTTAGAAAAGTTATTTTTAGAGCTAGTCATACAGTAGATATCGTATGAGAAAATGAAATTTCGATGATGCAATCTGGTGCGGTGCTACTGTTCACGACGACAGAGTGGACCTATCAAAATATACATTGTGGAGGCCAATAATGACCCCATCACTCGCCATAGAACAACGACTATTATCATTCATGGATCAGGGTGCTAAATCATTGATGTCGTGCTTGGATCTCACAACAGCTTCGACGTGAAGTAAAATTACTGGTACATTTACATGGCGAGTTGCCTTATAGAAATCTCTGCTCCTATATACATTTTCATTTCGATGCAAAACAAAAACAGAGTAGATGAAGATGATAAACAACAGCGTTGTCATTTGATATTTGATAAGTTAAGGGCCCGAGAGATATCGTTGGGAGTAAGTAATCAGCAAGAACCCGCCGATACTATTCGGATCGATTATTCTAATAATCAAATAGCTCGCGTGTGTCATTGTTTGTGGTCTTATGTGGGGCGTGATCAAGATATTGATACTGGCCTACAAATATCACAGTTGGAATTTAAAAATTTGTATCCTATCTTTTACTGTTCATTGCAACATCTTGGTCTGTCTAGACACTCCATCGATGACATAAAATTTCAAGTTCGTGTAGGAGAATTACCTATTATATCTGTGCCTGGTGTAAATTCACTTGTATGTGAACCATATAGAGTAGTCGCTGTTATTCTTATTGATAAATCGATGGCACTTGAAGGTGGTGGTGGAACGATGAGAGCAGTTGACACTCCAGTAGAAACATGTAATGTTTTCTATAAACATGTATCAATTAGATCAATCTATTATTTAAAAAAATGTCACACAATCATGTTGATGTCAAATTGACTCCTGATCAAAGAAAGAAATAACAATCGAAAAATGTTACTACGTGTGGCACAAAAATATCTTTGCGGCGAGAACAGATCGCTAGCGGTGAACCAAAAAAACTATCATTGACGTAAACTCAACTTATCATTTTAACAAAGCGCTAAAAGCAAACATCGGTGTACAGTTTGTGTTTTCACCCTCCGCGTTTAGCAATATGATAAAATCAGGAGGCATATTTCCATTCCTCGCCGTGATTATTGCGATACTTCCGCTCCCGCTGTTGCTAAAGATGCTGCACTAGACGCTGTTGGCACCGCCACTGGCATGGCATTAAAGAAAGCTTCCTTGCAAGGATAGAAAAAAAGCGACGATCCGTATGATTGGGTCAAAGACTACCAGGCAGTCGATAAGCCTGGTACGGAGTGGGATTGAGACTCCTAGGAAGCATTCGATTATTGCTCCAATGTCAAATTTTTATTTCGTCGCCCCGGTTGAACAATCCCCGATTAAACATTCAGAGGTGTTTTTTATGAAAGATCGATTCCCTACTCATCCTTCAAATCCAGAAACAGGTATAACTAATTTCGATGATAACACCGGACCTGGAAATCATTGGGTAGCGTACGCGATACATCCCCCAGGAATTATTTATTTTAATTCGTATGGGTTAGCTGACCGAGATAATTTCTCAAATATGTATCCCATCTAAATATCCCTGTTTGGTTCTCAACATTGCCTACACAGACATGAACTGATCATCCGATATGTAGTAACGAAGTCATTAATGTTCTCACCACGATTTCAGAAACATCATCTCCGCCTCATGAAACCGCACACAAATATACCAGAGATTTTAAGCGTATAATGGTAGATATTTGGTGAACATCTCTCCCGCGCGGAAATAAAAGAGATGGGGCTTCATTTGATGTTGTAACAAACGTATTGATGATGCGTTATCTGATATATTACATCTCGTAGATGTATCATCGGATGAGATAGTTCTATTCCTTGACCGCCAAGGTAAATTGAAAACGAGTAATATTTCCATCAACGACATTTTACTTAAAATCGACAACGCTGTTGAAAATTCCATCGCGGTATTTGATTCGACAGGTAAAATCGAACTCGCAGTTGCTTACTCGGTCATCGATAATAAACTAACCGCGTTAAACAACGAGTATATGTCATCAACGAATATATTAGCGAATCTACGATCTGATTTACACGCTCATATAAATAAATTTACCAGGTTACAAACAATAGTTAACAATATTCAAATTCTTGTTTATAATTTCTTTGGAATCCCATCAACGGTTCCGTTGAAATTCACCGATATAAAACCACCGTTGATAAACTAACAGCGTTGCGATCCGAGTATGATAATCATATTTCCTTCTACAACGATTATATAAAAGATCAAATACAAGTTAAAACCGAGTTGACAAAATGTCTAGGAAAACTACCGCCGGAGATAGTATTAGATATTATTACGATCCGAGTATGAAGATCATGTAAAACAATTTGGAAATGTTCGTAGAAATATGGTTCAAAAATTCTTTGTGACTCCAGTAGATAGTATTTCTATAAAACTTCCAGAAATTAAAAAATACATCGAGGATATTAAACAAACAAATGAAGATATCAAGGATGATTTCCATCGGATGATTAGCACATATGATAAGGTCAAACTCCCTCATACGATAAATATTAAAGCTGTATACACGATACAGCATGGATGCTTCTCTTCGACTCCATAAAGAAATGCATTATATATTACCGCAGAGACCAAAGGTGTCCACAGACTAACTTTAGTATCGCCGACACAATATAATATATCATCGAGCTCATCATCGGGAACCAATACTATTATCAGCGCGGTAACCGATACGGGATCAACTTAAATATTTACGATAATCACCACAGATACAAATTTTGAACGAGCATCAATTACATGGTACGTAGCATTCGTAACCGATTTAAGTAAACAGCGTAATTAAATAAAATGGCAACGCAACAGTATCGATATGAACAAGTCAGTGTGCAACAAACTAAACTTACTGGAACCGGTGTTATATTATCTCTGGTGACAATGATCCCCCCAGTTGTCCCAATTGGTATATCCGCGGCGAAAGCCATTGCTGGAGTAATATCAATTATCACAAAATAATACCATCGTCTATTGAGTGCTAACTACATGATTACATTCTTAAATTTCATACGTTATCAACCGCGTACTCGCAATAATTCCCAATGATATCATAGTCGCTCGATGACACTATCCGATAGTGAATTCTCTTCCATGGTAAGCATTTACGACTACGCGATGTCAAAATTACAAAAATGTATAGAAGATAATGTCATCGCCAACAGAACCACTTCAACGAATAGTCGTGAATACCACACGGGTGAGAAAAACAATGATATCAACCACGACAAAAACCCGTGAATTCAGTATTGAATTTCCAACTCCGATTCCAGTAAAGGAAATTGCGCTAACTCAATTATGGGTATATTATAGTTGGCCCAATATTAGATCAGAATCATTTGCACGAAAACCACCCAATAACACCTATGTGTTCGCGAACAATGTAACACCCGATTGGCAAAAAATATATCTTAACAAGAGAAGTTATGAATCGAAGATATCAACGAAGAAATTCAGCGCAGGATAAAATCTCTCACCGGTGTAGAATCTAAAATCGAGATAACTGTTCATGTACCGTTGTTGTCAACCGCCATCGAGATAAAATCTCCTTGAAACACGTAGATATATTTAACTCGTCGATCAGAACTATATTAGAATGGCCTAAAATCTCACCATATGGAGAAGAACCTCCCGTTGACAATCCACGTCCACGGGAGGCTAGCCAGGAAGATTATACCACAGATAAAAAAAATCATATAATGAAATTAAAAAATACACCAGAAAATGAAGTTCTTTTTTTCTGGTTTAAAAATATGCAAAAACAATATGACTGAAAAGTATGATATTTTTGATAGCATAAAAAGCTACTAATATTATAGTTACGGAGAAACGTATGGCATTTGGATTTACACCCTCAGAAAATAGTGATATACAAGGTTATTATATTTCAATAAAATCTTTAGTTTATATTTTTAATAGAATTAATAAATTATATCAAACTCAATTACAGCAACTACGACAATCTTTCCAACAACATCTTTTTGATATAACAAGTTCACGTGATAAAACCATTATACGGAAATATTAAACCAGTTTATATCCGACAATGAATATATAAATATGCGAGTAGTTAAAGTGATAATTTATGATTAGAACAAAAAAGACAAAAAAAAAAAAAAAATCTTGATTTATTAAAAATAACCAAACAGCAATTACCTAATTTCAAATTTCAAGGATATAATGCACCTGAACTAAAGAAAAAAATCAGCGATGTCATCGATGAATATTTCTCTCAAATACATTACGTGGATAAAAACATTACCACGTGCAACTATTCTCGGATTCAACAACGCTCCAGATGTAACAGGTAGACATGTATCCTCCGTCAACGTTGATATAACCTCGGTTATCGCAGTAAACCTTATATGTGATATCGTCATTATAAGCTACAACTCAAATACAGAGTTGTCAAATCAAGCCGATCAAGGATATATTCTATATACTTTTTCTCCTCAAGTATCTCCGGGAAGTTTGATCATACATAATCTTATCAATACTGTATATTAAGCATGCAATAATTCCTGGATAACAAAGATAAACTTTAAACGAACAACTAGAAATTAACCTATGATTTAAATCAAAAGGATTTCAATAATGTATCAGCACGCACGAGTATATGTCCACCATCGATAACAACTTGTGGCCGGAATCAGAAAATCATTCAAGGAAACAATCGTGGGAAATTTTAAACCTGTAATTGATGATATTTTTTGCTGACGGATCACCAACTGGAACATTTTTGACGTGACCATGTACCATTAAATAGTTATAACCGTGATCAGATATAATTTATGCTCACTCGTGTATATCTCTGGAAAACCTCAAGGAAATTTTATCATTGGAAAATCCAATGGGTACCCAAAAATATCATCGATGAAAAAAAATAAATTCAAAATTTAATTTTCATTATAAAAAAACACAGCAGAAATATAAAAATCCACAATTACTGACCATCAATATTACCATCATTTCTATTTTTCTACAATTTCCGTTATCGTTTCTATCTTATTATTTCTAGCATGATTGTTTTGCTAAAATGTTCTCGCTGTTATATATGAGAGCCCCAAGTTATCTTCACGACGAAGACGACGAAAAATATATTAATTGCGTTGCTGCACAGTGTAAACCGACCCGTCGAGGTCGCCAACAAGTATAAAATAGAACTATCAAGACTATATAAAATATGGTAAAAATGAGCCCATTTCCGCTATAACGCAAGGTAACGCTGAACGGTTCAAACAGGCTTAGCAACATTACAAGGCAAATAAACAAAAACTCCGATAAGAAATCACGGAGCTAAAGAAAATATTACTGAATTAACAGCGTTGCGTGATCAACTACGAACCACCGCGGAGAAAACCGTATCTGACTACAATGGAGAATTATCCGTGTTGAGAAAATCCAACGAGGAATATCATAAAATAGTATCAAATAATCAAATTGCAAATAGTGATTCGAATCTGGAATTGCCTAGTTGGAAATAGCCTATATGGAACTAACTGATCGTTATAAAAAAACGTGTCGTGGAGAATAACAAATTATAATCACAGAAATAAAATGTAAGGGGTGATATAGAAAGGATGGTTATCGAAATTAGAAGAACCTCGATTAAAGTTTAAATATTTCATGGGTACCTATTCGACATTGATAAAATTTTCACTTAGTTGAAATCTTCAGATTTTCCAATCATATATTTCTTTTCGATTTCTTTCGTTATGGAGTCTATGAGAGATTTTTGGTTGAATACATTCCCAACCTGTTTAATAATTTTTGCTATGATCGTAGACACCGCATTGAAATTTTCTTCCGCGACGATAGTTTTAATATGATTCGATTTCGTTCCCTGGAGATAATTTTAATTACACGGTACTCTGATTTATATGTCGACGAACTGAAGTATTTTTTTTCATTTTCGGCGTCGACGTAATCACAAGTAAATACATTACTGTCGTGGAGATGTTGTACACGATCGAGTTCGATTTTCAATTCGGCGATATTTTCGTCGTTCATATACCTATACAAAATCATTTGTTTAATTGATAGCATGTCTCGGGCAGTTATTGTATATTTCATTGATGTTGTTTTTTATCTTGCGGCGGGGTATCATCGGTGTTGAAAATTATCATTATGGTTATAAATAAACAATCAAGAAATTAATTTCCTCATAAAGAAATGATACCCATGATTTATATCTTTTTGAGTACGCTGCTAATTGTATATCGTCGGCAACGCGTTGTTTAGATGATTGACAAATATCATAGTATTGACCTGCGGAGTTTGTTGATTATAAATGTCTAATTTTGTTGTCCATAAATGGTCGTCGATTTCT
This sequence comes from Unio pictorum, assembly GCA_030141615.1. Classification (NCBI taxonomy): domain Eukaryota; kingdom Metazoa; phylum Mollusca; class Bivalvia; order Unionida; family Unionidae; genus Unio; species Unio pictorum. The sequence continues at coordinate 3,586,378 of JARLTB010000161.1, read as the reverse complement.
ACTTTATTGAGGATTTTGAATTTAAGCAATATTCTTGTTGAGAAATCGCCTTCAAATTGTCAATACGATTATCTAAAATATCTCTATTGATGTGATCAACAAGGAACCCCTTACAAATCAAACTATTATAGCATTCTTAAATAAATATTTGAGCGAGATAATTCCTTCTTTGACTCTACCTCCTGACAGTAATCAATAAATAACCTATATTATTCATCCAGCCGATTTGTTTTCTTTAGTTTATGATGCCTAATGACTCGACATCGAGATGCCCCGTAGTCGTTGTAAAAAGGATGAGATAAAAATTCAATTAGATCCATATGTTTCCTAAACAAAACAGCTATTTAATTGCTTTCCGCGAGAAACGCCAGTGACATAATCTTGAACATCGAACACATTATATTTCTTTGAGTTGTGACTAGAAAGCTCGCGATATCTTTCACCACCACAATCATAGCACAATCGAGTTTTACCTTGTACACCCTGACCACATTTTATGCAAACAATGATCCCTTTAGAACCGCGTTGAAACTAGTGATTATGCATCGCGCAGTATTTGCCTACACATTTTCTCGAATATGTACCTGCGTCTCCTTTAAATATCCACTTGCAATAATTTTGTTCCATCGCTATATTAATATATCATTGATCAATTTAATTCAACATATAATACATGGAATATATTTCCAATATTTTCCAAGATATAATTGTATCCACAACGACGAAGAAGGGATTTTAATCTCGATGATAAATTAAAACCACGAATGTGGAAATTTCCAATCAAACGAAGTATTTAAACAGCAAAGTATGAATTTCTTAAAGATGGTGCTGATTATACTTGGTCAACGTAGCGAACAAACTCGCAATGATAACACCATGACTGATTCTCGCGCCCGGGAAATATTATCAAAGATAGATTGCGAGTGTAAACAATATTACATGCAAGTAAAATTTAGTAGAGTTTCCAAACAAGGATGGAAAGTATATAATAAATATGAGCGTGTAATGACAGCAAATACAAAACTAGCAATTGTTAACAGTGAAACCAGACCAGGTACGCTAACCGGGATCGATAACGCATATTACAATATAGTATATCCGGTAACCGTAACAATATATGGATCTTCTTAATAAAACAACCAGACATTTATAAACTCCCCCGATGAGAGTTTCATCGGTATTGAATTGTGTAGCACAGCAAGTTACCGAACATTTCAATAATTTTAGACGAGGAAATGGATGAACCGAATCGAGAAAATCCAAGATAACCAAGAGGGCGGAATTAGTTAAGGAAACAGGAGCGCCAATAAACGACGTTGCCGAGTTGGGAAAGGAGTTAAGAATCCCGATAACAATAAAAACTATCACCGGAGAAATTTTATATATATTTCAGTAAGAGTATTTCCTCCTACAAGAACAATACAATATTACTACGGGGATATTTTTGATTATATCAACGAGATCAACCAAGCCGTTCCTATTATCTGTGTGGTTATTTAGCAGTGATGAAGAATAAGGATACGATCAATTTGTCAGATCAAACGGAGAGTTATATCGAACAGAAGAACTTCAAGGATATAGGAATAACCTCGCAACGAAATGGACAGACGACGTCGAAAAAATAAAAAAAATTGTTTTACAGTTCCATCGGCCGCAGCACATTTTGTCAGAGAAAAGAATTAGTAAAAACCGACTAGAAATGAATTTCTCAGTGATATACAAGCGAGTTGTATCGAATACGGACATGGCGGACTGTGGAATACAAAATATAATTTCGAGATATGATCTCCGTTGATATGGCAGCATGTTACCCTGGAAATTTCCTTGGGAGTGGTGAATGTAGCGAATACTTCATGAGAGTTGCTCATCACTCACATGAAATTACAAGGGTAGCCATAAATGGACCTTTACCCTATTTTGCTTTGACAGGGGATGTTAGTGTAACATCATTTAAATTTGCTGAAAATTTTCATTCTATATTTTATGTCGGATTTGGAAAACATTGTTCAACGAAGGACTGGGCTCCGATAGAATTATTGCGATTTATGTTAGATAAAAAAATGCGACGATTGGGTCACTAATTACCGACAAGAATGCGAAGCAAAAGATCACGGAAGAACAATAATTGGAACATTTACTCAGGGTGGATCATGCGATCATAAGCGACGTTGTACTCGATGAGTCTTCGATTACGCTAACTAGATGTTATAATCGATATACAACAGAAAATTAGATATTCTCCACAAGGAAAACACCTTATTTATCCAATAAGGATAAATTAGGACCTATCGTTGAATATTTTGAAGGCAAAACACCACAGTATACTCATTTAAGATCATCGATACTCGATTATGTCTCTTTGAATTTACTTTCGATGATAAATATATTCTCTGACTTTGCTGTTAGAATCGCAACTGATTCATGCTATTTTAATCGTTAAGAACGGAAAAACGTCGAGGAGTTTACTACGATATTAAACGAATTGGGGAACATGGAGATTAAAACAGGAAACATTTGATTGATATTGCGAATCATCTAATGTTCACATCCAAGATAATTACCGCGATGATACAAATATGGAATATCATCGTATCCATCAGTGTACGATCCAATAATTCGAAATAAAACTAGTTATTTGAACGGTTCAGGAGGGTGTGGTAAGACAACACGAGTAATCGATTTATTGGGGAAGAATTCCGACATGATTGTGCTGTCTCCAACTCACCGAATTGGCCGAGGAGTAAACGCTTGTACGTATCATTGTTTAATAGAATGGCAATGAGTTGACACCTGAGTGAATGGGAACAAAATACATTCCACAGATCATTATGTGGGATGAAGTATGCACAGTATCATTGCAGAAACGAAGAAATTATCACAGATCATCGATCACTCGACGCTTAGTTAACCAAGTTAACATTCGCGATAAGATTAAAATCAGATAAAGTTCAATGCGAAATAACACATAGAACAATACCTGAAACCCAGATTAGCGATTTCTGGGCAAAGTTGGAGCCAACATATTTGATAATCGCGAGCAGAAAAATAGGCCGAGATTTACTTCAGGGAGAATTATTTGACACGCACATATAAGCATTCCCAATGTAGGAAGTTCCGTCATGTTATAGGCCCACAGACACACGACGACAAATATCGAAGTGGATATACCTGGAGATTCAGAACGACAAGAGCTCGTGTTAAATGATATTGTGCCGGTTGATATCGCTGTTGTTGAAGACACATTACGCGCTAATAAATCTCCATGACTTTTAGAATGCGCAATGACGATACATTCTTCGCAAGCACTGACTATCACTGATACGAGTGTGTGGATCATCGATGATTTCATCGAGTGGTCAAATTTAGTTTATCTCGCAGTGTCACGAGTACAAATAATTAATCAACTTCATGAAATGTTATCGGTGTTGATGATATTAGTTAAGGTCATGTGGTGGTAATTGAGTATTATCTGGGATAATTTTTAATTGCTCACGAGTAAATCCGCGTTGTGGGGTTTTGAATCTAATCTATACATTGCTTGTCTGGTTTTAGGTGTGACAACACTAAATACTTTATGTGTTGTGATACTCCATATAGGATCAGTTGATCTTTTCCTACCACCCTCAAGTTCGCCAGGCTCAAAAAAATACCTAACGGTGATATTACTAAGTAATATCAGCGATGAAAAATCACGATGGGTTAACTTTGTATATTATTTAGTGATTTGATAACCAGTTTCATATTGATCCCTCGAGTGAATTTTATTGTTGAGAACGGTAATTACTCCTGGTAATCTCCTTACCCATTCACGTGATCTTTTATTATCGATGAACTTACGCGTATTGATAATGGACCAATATGTCTGCAAGTGTTCAGTTAAACTGCTCACCAAGTGCGTGATCACGATGTGTTGCAGTATGTACTCATCGTACCGCAGTGTTATGTTGCTTCATCATTGATGATACTTCACCCTGAAACGCTTTACCGGGATCATCGTGGAGGAAATTTGGCCATCGTAGAGGACCTCGACGATTAATTCTTTTAAACCTGGAGGAAACCTCAGATGAGGACTATGTTGATAACGGCTCAGCTTCTTAATATCTACTAGCAACTACTGTTAGCGCGTATTTGTACGTACGTGCAATGACAGTATCATGTGGCAAAAATAAGATATCGGCCTGATGAACTTTATTTGGGACACTAATATTAAACGACGCATATAAAATTTTATTCGACGGTAGTAGATAAATTTGCCATGTCGCCTGTTTTGGATAACCAATCTGCCACTGTGGTACTTTTAAACTTTGCAGCTGTAGCAAGTTTACTAATCGCAGCGTTGCCTTTCCAATATCCTGTTGGAGAATAATAAATCGATTCCATATAATTAAAAATTAGCTCTTAATACCAGTTTACCGTTCATCGCGGTTTTTATCAACCATTTAGCTATTTTGTCTTTGTAGGATTTATCAGGAATAAAACTCAATGCATGAATCAATTTTATATCTGCGAAATGTCGTTGCTGAATGTCTTTACTTCGATATACATCGTTAGCATGACAGGATTTATCGATAGCGTTTATCGGATATTCACCTGGTCGTGGTTGATCTTGATCATCAAGTCTAAAATATAGTCTAGTTCCCGGACCAAAGTAACTATATCCTGGAAGTTGTTTTTCTCCTGAGTATTTTCCACATGGAAATTGCTAACTTGGAGGCAATATCACCTCCGTGTTTTTCTTACTGACAAATCGGATTGTTTTTTATTCCGCACTGTGCACACTTGCCAGTGACTGCATCTCGGTTATTTTTAGTTGCGATAGGAGCTAATTCAATTGTTGACGTACACAATCTACATTTCACACAATATAAATTCATAATATATTTACGTTATATCTAATGGAAATTACTGACTTTTCCGCGTCAAGGAAACAAGAACATGTCAAACATCATTCGATGTTGACAAATTCAATTCGAATGATCATCATTGGCCCTTCAGCGGTAAAACACAAATACTACTTAATTTGATAATGAAGTGGATCAAATGGAATAAATTATGTTTGATAGAGCCGAGTGTAGATGATCAACACTGCTATACCGCACTAACAGATTATAACGAGAGAGCAGCCGAGATAAATGGAGAGGATGTTATTGAATTTATTACTGATATAGATGAAGCTCCTAACATCGATGATGTTGATTCCAGTGTTAACAATTTAGTAGTGTACGATGTTAGATAAACAAAATAATCCAGCTAGAATATTCTACCGGGGAAGACACAAAAACACTGATTTGATATATGTTACTCAAGGGAATACACAAGTACCTAAAGTGATCAGAGATAACTGTAATATCCTCGCGGTATTTAACAGAGTTGACACTTATATTTATCAAACCTGGTGATGCAGTGACCTGAACATTAACAAATTTAAAACTTTCTTTAGTGCTGTTCAAACAACTCCACACGGATTTGTAACAATACATGTGTGTGACCCTCGAACAAGATATGGAATCGGACTAGATAAAATGTATAGTTAATTAAATCGCAGCCTAATCGAGCACGATGACATCAATTATGCTACGAGTATGCAAATTATATATATATATATATATATATATATATATATATATATATATATATATATATATATATATATATATATATATATATATATACATGTATATATAATAAAGCCTTTATTTCATAAAAAAGAAAAAAGTATTCTACAAATGTGTGTGTTCAGCCTGCCTGCTGCTAATCCTTATAATTGCAATACATTGTCATTTCATTTCTTTATTTTCTCATTTTTATATCAGTTTTAGAGCTTTGATTGAACGTATGAATCCTTGTTGATGATACATATCTATTTATAGAGCAGAGAATTCTCAATCTCTATCGTTATAGCTAGGTCAGTATCAATAACAATTCTACATTGGTAAAGAATCTAAGGTTTTCAACATTCCAGAACTTGGTCGTGTCATTGTATCTAAATTATCGTATGTGATACGAGTTAAATGTTTAAATCAAAGGATGCCTTGTTTTGTTTGACAAATGCACAACTCTTGGGTTTGATGCTTTCATGAGTTCATTGTGACTTAACCGAATCGTTATTGTCCAGACACATGAGTAACCAAGTTTCGTTTCTTTAAATCAAATTATGTGTTTATTAAAAGTTTATGTTACCAAAGGCCGCAAATAAATGAAATTAAGTCTTTTTATAGTGGTGGGAGGTTAATATTCAAAAAGTGCAAGACATCGATCATGACAGTTACGATGTGGGAGTACCTGATCTATCTCCAACCCACACTCATATCGTAACTATCACAGTCGGCGTCTTACATTTTAGTCCAATTTTTATAATGTTAGTCTTTGAAGAACCCTCTCTCCTCTGAATCGTGATATCTATTTATATATAGTTTTAAATTCATTTGTAATTAGCCACAGTGAAATTGTTGCAAACGCAATGTTCTTCTTCGCAAACTTTAAATTTCTTAGCTTTCTTTCTTCAAATCTATTCAAAGAAAGAATTATTTATATATTGACAAAGACATCTTATTTCATTCTGTCAAATTAATTTCTTATATTTTCGAAATAAAATAAAAATCCTTTGTTTATTTCGTTGTAAACGAATGCAGTATGCATGCCGTAAAGTTCAGTGTTTGCATACCTTAGCACGTGACACTCTTTACAGAAGATAGTATAGAATAGTTCTCCGTACGGTTTGTACAGAAATACACGCAACTTTCTCACACAACAGCACAATTCGTTTATTTCCCATAACGAGTTCACGGGTTATTCTATCATCAGATTTTGTTTCATTTGAGTGAATGCATACATTTTACCATCCGTATCATCTTCATTGACTGGATCAACTAAGTCCGTCTCTGGTGGCATACTGTGTAAGACCAATGCCCCAGCTAACATGTCCTGGTTTTCGTCGTCGTGACCTCCCGGAAATACTATCAATGATTTTGTCTCTGGCGATTTATTATCATAGACGTGCGCGTTCAAACGTGTAATTGGGAAGGGCGATGTGGAGTTTACGAGTCGACGACAATATCGCGTCTAACATCGCAATATATTCCTTCCGCATATTAATTGGCTCTTTCATCATTTCCGTGCGTAACGTTGAATACTGAACAGGGACATCTCCAAATTATTTTCGTTGTATTAGCCCGTATGAATCCACGTATACAATGCTGCTACTTGAGCTAATAACTTATGCAACCCAATGTGTGCCTCGACCATCCTGGTCATTGAGATTAATTATACCGCGTTCAATTTTATGTTGTCGATCAGTCTAAGACTCAGTCCCTTGACAGACCCTGTCCATCTGATACCGCGTTCCGTCTTTATGTTTATATTACAACGTCAATTGTTCCACAAGCTTATTTGCTACTACCATATCCAGTGGCTTACACTTCAGCTGCATTAGCTACAGATATAGACACTGATGTCAACAGCACTTGTGTTACTGCATGAAATGGAAATATTCTACCAGTATTCACTATATCAACGATTACAGCTTCATAATAGATCAAAGTTAAATCCGATCTTCCTAGCTCAGGTGTCACTGGCGTGTCTGATTTGTCTGTCTGCGATCGTATTTAATAGAACCACCGCTCAACTGTGCGTGATTGAGCAACAACAATTGTCTGAGATATTTTGACAACGCAGACTGTAGCTTTTTAATCTGACCCGGTGTCAGCCTCGCGTAGATGTGTATCTTCGACAGTATATGTAACACCACTAATTAAATTAGCGGTCATGCAAGACCAACCGGGAATCAGCAACATGTTTAATACATGTATTGGTTCATCAACACCCTCAAGTATCTTCGCAATGACCGACATGACCAAAACGATGGCTCTTTCCAACACCATCCACGTCAAGTTCACCTCCTTGTAATTAATTACGTCTTGGGTGGCCAATGAAAATCAGAATAAAGCATCGCGGATTTAAGAATATCTTCTTTGTGAAGGACAGCTAAGCAGAGAACTGAGAGAAGGCACACACAAGACACGATGTAACCTGATAATAAAATCGGGTCAAACCTTAAAAACCTGCCCAATTTTTCTTGAAGCACTGACCATGTATCTCCTGGTGGAGATCTGCAGCCTGCCGAATAAAATCATATCAGCTGTGCCCCGGAGGAAAACACCTATTATTACTAACCATACATTGCATCACCGCTGAAGGTCCAAAACATCCTTATTAATGGTGAAAATAAATATAGTGTTGACTAGGGGTTTTATTTCTGTTTCAAAACCCATTTTGACAATAGTTTTATATTTCCCAATTTGATCCATTTCACCACCGTTTTAAACACATCTTCATTAACATATACATAAGACCGCTAAAAGAATCGAGGATTTCATTAGCCACGCTTTTGGATTCAGAAACGTACGCTATTTTTCAAATCATTTTTTGGATAGCGAACGTTTACAACCTGTGAAGTTTTCTTCTAATTAAGAATGTGGCTCAAAATGAAGTTAATAATAAAGATATCTAACTTGGCAGAATTTGATAATAAGTACATCCATGATATTCCAGATTGCCTCATTAATTATTGGGAGCTCCAACCGACCTTCCCCTGTTTCCGCTTTCGGACATTAAAATATTAGACTGTGGTGAAAACGTAAAGTGTCAAAAGTTGCTTCAGTTTCGACTTGACACCTCTCTCACGCTGTGTAACGTTTTTTCTCCCCATTGACGATTATTTTACCATAAAGTAGTGTGCAGAGCACACAATCCTTTAAATTCAGAAATGTATGCTTACATTAAAAACAGGGGTCAAATCCTGTTATCAGTGGGGTACCTTCTTACTAAAAGAAGTAGACTACATGGCCAAATCGCCGAACACGTCTCAAATTGAAAAATCATTCATTAGTCTTGGTAGTGTTTGACAAAGACACCAGCGAGTAATACGCATAATGAAGATAGTCAAAGATGGATCTATTAATTCCCGCCCAGCGTCTAAGTACGATATGATAATTATGCAACAAAGACAGCCTCCGGTGTCTTCCATCTTAATAATGCAAAAGCTAAGCTTGAGCTTTGCATCCTCCTCGCTGGGCAGCAATTAAAACATGACCCGATACCTACGTACATTGGTGAAAACTGCAGTAAAACAACTCTCGAAACAAACTGGCCGGCTCATCCTGGGATGCTAGTGCTCAGACACTCAAGACATCAGCTCTGGCCATCTGTTATCCAACAGTATTGTATTGCACTCCAATCTAGGCTCGATCATCCCACACCAAGTAAATTGGCGTCCAGTTCAAGACCACCACACGCCCTACTCCTTTACCATGGTAGCCGGTACTCAACAACACTCCTGTTACACGTCTGCGTCGCCAGGAAGCAACCACAAAAGTGTTAGCCAAGGTCTAAGCTATTGAGAAACTTCCACTGTACACCTGACACCAAGCAGTTTAAGTGACTTCGAGGCGACATATCTGGTTAGGTTCGTTGCCATATGTCTTATGACAGTTTTGTAATGCCTAGAGATCAGACGTAAAATATTAATAGACAAATTTATATTCGTGGGAAGAAAATGTGTCACACTGGATGTGACTTTAATAGTCAGCACGATGTTTTACGTCATCATCACCATTGTACCCTAGATGAAGTGGTTGGTGTAGAATTACCGAATATGCTGATAAATATCTAATTCCTATATGGATGGTGTCGAATTATAGAATATGCCGACCAATATCTGATTTCCGGATGGTTCGTGTAGAATTACAGAACATGCTGACCAATACCAAATTCCTGGATGGTTGGTTTGGAATTATAGAATATGGTAACATATATCTAATTACTGGATGGTTAGTGTCGAATTATAGAATATGCTGACCAATATGTAATTCCTGGTTGGTTTAGAATTATAGAATATGCTAAACAATATTTATTTCCTGAATCGTTGGTGTAGAATTATTGAATATGCTGATCAATATATAATTCCTGAATTGTGTGTGTAGAATTACAGAAGTAGTTAGTAATTCTCCTCGTGTCACGCTGATTATTTTGGTGTTGTGTGAACTGAAAGTTTGTAAAGAACATGAATGTGCACAGAAAACCTCGAGAAACCTTGCGAACTGAACGCTACAACGTCTACTACAGAATACCTTTCCTTTCTTGAATATTAAAACCTGTCATATACAAGGGGAAAACGAAAAGATCAGGAATATCAAGCAAAAATATTACAGCTTATATTGGATTGAATATTTCACACAAAACCTCGTAGAAATTCTCCAGTATCATCATATTTTTCACCCATGATGATGGTAATAATAATAATAATAATAATAATAATAATAATAATAATAATAATAATAATAACAATAATAATATTAACACTTGTCATCTAGGGCATGAAAACATAGTTGACGGTCAAAAATGTAAAAAATGTATGTACGGGTCATAAGCTGACTCATGAGTGAAATATTGACAAGACTACATTGGAGTAGTTAGGATTTTAAACTTAGACCGTAATTTTCAGCAATTGCTTAAGAATTTGATCTTCTTAAAAAATAACATGGATTTCATACAAAGCACGACACATTCATCTTTCTTTCAGGATATTTCTGTTACACCAGCGTTTTTATTACTGGTTATTATCAATATGGTTTAGGTCAGAGAAATAAGTTTAGCTTATGGAAATCAGATTCAACAAAACTTGTTGCGTTTGTAGTATATAACAAAACTATAGTTTAGCATGTTGGCGTTTACGCTGTTATTTAAGTACCCCCGTCAGACCTCCGTTTTTGTGTTACCCGTTCGTTCGATTATATAATTGCTCCATTTCAAGCCACTATATAGAGTGAAATAAAACACATGTGTATGGGTCGTAGAAAAGGGTGAAGCAACGAAATACATTATCTCTTTATGCAGGAATATTAAAAAATAGAACAAATTCACAAAATGCATATACTTTATTATTCCTGTAGTAAGGAACTTCCATTGCTGCAAGATGTCGACTCTGCTTGAACGAGTCAGCCTTATGGACTAATAATTGTTTTCGATATTTTGTGGTATATACTTTAAATCTTAAGAAAAGGTGTATAAACTCTAAATTCCACTTGAATTGTTTTGAAATTTAGATAGAAATATTGTTGAGTTAGAAACGGATTAATTGTTTCGATGATCCATATTTTGTCATTTTCATGCCAGTTTCATGATCATTTAAGTTTAATCTTTAGGTATTCTTCTTTTCTACTGCATTATTAGAGTTATCCCAAACATATGCCAGACCATATCACCAAATGCTAAGTTTTAGGACTCTATGGTTTTACACCAAGCAACTGAAGGAGGCGAATCAATCATATTTAGTGAATTCAACAAGGAAATATATTTTTCTAAGTTACAAAAAGAAATTTAAGAAGACTTTTACACCATTTGTAATTATTTCCCAAATAATTATAAAAGTTTTATCAGATGCCGAAAAGTATAGAGTGGTATAATGAATTCCAATATTGAATGTTCTGATATACCAATTGTTTTGACAATGTTGATGTGTCAACATTCCTGTTGTATTAAAATGATATAATCCAGAACGTCTTTAAATGAATTCGCTATAATCCAAGAATAGTTATTTAGTCCAAAATATCATAAAGTACACTGTAATTCCAATGAAAGATCTAAATAAATGCTTCATGCTATATCTGAAAACGATAGTAAAAAATTATACGGACTGTAATTAAAGGAGAAATTATTAATTTTGTCCACAACAACCGTATATCTTCTATTAAAACTAAACACAATGAAATGAACAGGAGGTGGATCAGAACTTCACTTCCAGATCATTCACAATTTTTAAACAAGAACTAGGGATTTAATTCATATCTCAGTATCTAACATATGACGAAAAGCAAGTACACACCAAATCTCAACACTTCATTCAAGGAAAATGATCGAACACAAATTAAATACTAATACCATAATATATTCTTCTTTTACTTTGATTTTTGTTGAAACATGCTAATGTAACCGTATCAGGCAGTTACAAATATCCATTACATGTATTTCTGAAATGCTTTTGTCTCTAATGCAACTTTCAATCGTCTGTCTGTTTTATTGGTTTTGAAATCATGGAATCTTCCACAAGATTTATCAATGTATAGAATTTTCATTTGTACACGCTAGATGAATCTCGTTAAATATTTCATTATAGTTTGTGAAACATGGGAAACCTATTTCAGATTCCTGCATCATGCTCTGTAGATGATGGCAGCGTACATATACATGGTTTAGCAAATTAAGTGCAGGTATATGTATATATCTCCATGGAGACTGATTACGAAGACCTACATCACAAGTTCTTCGCAAGAAATTCTGATTGCATACACGGCAGTGTCGCTTTCCTGATAATTTCTCTCCAATTCGGTATTGATGGATGGGTATAGCTTAATTCATGCCGACATCGACACATGTAATGATAATTTTATTCATGGCATATTGGCTGGCTATCCAGCATGCAGGTAAAATTTTTCTCTATCCTTCTATATCCTGATATTTTGTAATGCAGCATAAGAAGAAGGATGCTTGATTTAAAAACGCGTGTTAGACATGGGAAAATCGTGTTAAGTTAAGATTTAAAGTCACAATTTAAAAGCATAGTGTCCATATAATAATAATAATAATAATAATAATAATAATAATAATAATAATAATAATAATAATAATAATAATAATAATAATAATAAATATAATTATAAAAATAATAATTGGGTGTAACGCCATTTAACACCCCTACAATTGTTTTTTCCTTGTCACCTGAAATGGGGGTAGGGAATGCATTTGTGTACTAATTTTGAATACATTGAAATACATCTGCTTCCAAAAAAATTTTGCTTACATATATGCCTAGGTGTGCTAGAAACATCATTCGGCATCAGCATAAGGGTAAAAGATGGAGTTTTTTCTTCTTCTGACCCATCATTTTCCTCCTGGCCACTTTTTGCTTCCAATCTCCAATTTATCCTACTTTTGCAAATGTTCACCTGTATCTGCATAGCTCAGACCGGTGTGAATTAGATTGCAGGTAAAAAAGGTAAGACATCCGGAAACAAAATCTTGATTGCAACAATGGACATGTGCGCAAAATGGGGCAAAGCTTGCCCACTCCTTCCTGTACTCATGCATACTTTTTATTTTACAAACACCCTATCTGCGTACATGTGATTACCCTGTCCATTCTGTAGAACAGCCTATATTTATCCACACAGAAAAGACCAAGGATTAATAATATTATGTCTTTAATATAAGAGATAGTCCAACAATGTTGAATGTCTGGCTGCATCAAAGAAATAAGTTGCATAACTTTAAAAAGTTTTTCTATTGCCCATTAAAACTCAAACACCAATTGATCCCAGTCAAGCAGGTCGCATATTAGACAAATTACTATTGAGGTATATGTGTACATACATTATTAGTAGACCACCCACCAAAATACACAAGCATATGCATTTGAGTAAACCCCGCTTGCCCTTTCTATGAGTACTTAACGGGCAAACCATAAGTATCGCCTTAGTGTGGTTTGTATTTATAATACGATGTAGTCAATTTCTTTCTGTGATAACCATTATATCTTCATTATTTCAATTATACATCGATACTATATTTAAGATAAATTGTAATAACACATTTTTTACTTTTTTGATAATACACAGAAAAGGAAGCTTTTGTGGGAGCAACTTTCTGGTTCATACTCAAATACCTTCCAAAAATACCAATACAATACTATACATTACTTTTAGTTTAGTTTAGTTACATATATCATGCATGTATCATAATGGTTGTTTTTTGTATACTTAACCTAAATATTCCCCTTTTTTATATGTATCACAATTTTTATTGTTAGAATACTTTCTCAAATGGGTTGATAAAACTTTTAGACTTTTCCATCATAACACTTTCCTTCTCCTTAAGTTTTTCAACTGCAGACAAGACTAAATCCCTTAAAATAAAATTTTGAAATGTGTAAATACTAATGTTGAACTTGGAAATCTTTAGTTTGGTATCAAAAGAAAGCATTATCGTTTATCTTGGTTATTATGATGGGAATGATTATGTTTAAAGAAATAATAATAATAATAATTTATTGAAAGGAGTGACTAACTTAGTCAAAGACTATTCTAATTGAAGGCCCTTTAATAAAAATACAAACAACATGATGAGGAACATAACAGTAACCAAAAAAGACATGCTAACAAACAATTTACAACAAAAATATTATTCTAAATAAAACAGACCTTATTTTAACAAAATGTACAATCTTTACCAACTGCAAAATATGAAACTAATATAGAATGATACATTTCCAGGTAATTCTTTAGATGTGTATCTATTAAAATATTTGTAAACAAGTACATATACATAAAATTTAGTAAATGAAATAAGATATGGATATGGAAATAATGAAAAATCGACTATTTTATCAAAATTTCCGATACTAGCCTGAATTCAGCTTCAGTAACAGCCGTAATCGTAATTTTTCAACTAAATAAGTAATCACAAACTGAAAAAAGAAACATATAATTCATTCTTTTTACTTAGGTTGTATGCCTTTAAGAGGTTAATGTTAGTTTGCCTGAGTTTATCGTGGTATAAAACTATCAGTTGCCGACTCGCACACCAAATACTAAACTCAGAGAAAACAATATTTATTCCAGCAGCAGGAACGCTGAACCTTACAAATTTATAGAACCCCATTTTTGTTAAATAACGGCTTTATTTTATATATATAAAATTTGCATACTCACGTAAATGGTTTCATCGTGCACGATTAGTCTGCGATTTAATTAACTATATATTTAATAATATGGATAATGGCAAATATCGGAAAAGAAAAAATAACTAGTTTAACTAAAAAAACGATTGGAAGCAATTAAAAAATTTCGCCCGGTGAGAGATTCTTTTAGAAATAATTTACATGCTCGTCAAAAAGCTCGAGTTGATTTTACTTTAAAAAAAAAGCAAGAAAGATCCAAGAAAATGAAAGAATATCTAAAACCTCCTCCAGCTAATATAATCGCCGCACAACCTAAAGCGGAAAATGAAGGTAATTTTATTGAACCTCAGGAGGGAGATGCTAGTGACAGAGATTCTGTGATCGATAAACTTCGTCCTGTTAAATTTGATGAAATCAAACACATGAAATTTGATTCTATAAAAGATATGGCTGAATATTTCATTAGAAATGTCTCTCGTAAAAGAAGTTATTTAAAATCTGATTATGTTGCTATGAATAAGAAAAACATGGCAAAATGGATTATATCGTGCAATGACTGGTGCAACTCAAGCATCGGATAAGGATAAATCATATACAGGTCTTATGGCTGAAATAAAACAATCTGAATCTACAAAGGAGCAATCAGATCCTGAATCCCTCCGGTTACCTGGAACATACAAATTTTTAGATATAGAAAAATCTTCTTTGCAAGGAATATAACACCATCTAGAACTGTAAGACGACTAATGGATCGTGGTACTCCAGCTGCTGGTGATCATCCGGCTGTCCCTCCTGCTCCTGTTGATGTCGAGGATATGATTATCGATAATAATCCTAAATATAATCTAGGATTTACAACTAGTAAAGCGATGTTAAATAACGAAGGAAGATTTTCCTGTGTTTCTCCCTTGTCTCATATATTTGGATTTTGCAGAGATGTTAGGAAAGTTTTTTTTGGAGCTAGTCATACTGTAGATCGTATGAGAAAATGAAATGACGATGATGCAATCTGGCGCGGTGCTACTGTTCACGACGATAGATTGGACCTATCAAAATATGCATTATGGAGGCCAATAATGACCCCATCACTCGCCATAGAACAACGACTATTATCATCCATGGATCAGGGTAGTAAATCATTGATGTGGTTGGATGTCACAACAGCAACAACAACGTAAACTTACTGGTACATTTACATGGCAAGTTACCTTAAAGAAATATCTCTGCTCCTATATATATTTTCATTTCGTTGCAAAACAAAAATAGAGTAGATGGAGATGATAAACAACAGCGTTGTCATATGATATTTGATAAATTAAGGGCCAGTGAGATATGGTTGTGGGTAAGCAATCTGCAAGAACCCGCCGAAATTATTCTGATCGATTATTCTAATAACCAAATATCTCGCGTGTATTATCGTTTGTGGTCTTATGTGCGGCGTGATCAAGATATTGATACTGGACTACAAATATCACTGATGGACTTTCAAAATTTGTATCCTATCTATTAGTTTTCATTGCAACATCTTGATCTGTCTAGACACTCCATCGGTGACATAAAATTTCAAACTCTTGTAGGAGAATTACCTATTACATCTGCGGCGGGTGTAAATCCACCTGTATGTGGTCCATATAGAGTAGTCGCTGTTATTCTTAGTGATAAATCGATGGCACTTGAAGGTGGCGGTGGAAAGATGAGAGTAGTTGACGCTCCAGTAGAAACATGTAATGTTTTACAAAATCATGTAACATTTAGATCAATCAATTATTTAAATAAAAATGTCGTACAATCATGTTAATGTCACATTGACCCCTGGTCAAAGAAAGAAAAAACAATCGAAAAATGCTACTACGTGTGGCACAAAAATAACTTTGCGGCGAGAACAGATCGCTACGGTGGACCAAATAAACTATCATTGACGAAAACTCAACTTAAAATTTTAACAAAGCGTTAAAAGCAAACACCAGTGTTCAGTTTGAATTTTCACCCTCCGCGATTAGCAATATGATAAAATCCGGAGGCATATTTCCTTTCCTCGCCGCGATTTCAGCGATACTTGCCGCTGCGGACCCCGCTGTTGCTAAAGATGCGGCGCTAGATGGTGTTAGCACCGCCGCTATCAAGGCATTAAAGAAAGTTACCGGACAAGGATGCAAAAAAGAGACGATCCGTAGGATTTGGTCTAAGACTACCAGGCAGTCGATACGCCCGGTACAGAGCGGGATTGAGACTCCCAGGAAGCATTCGATCATTGCTCCAATGTCAAATTTTGATTTAGTCGCCGCGGTTGAACAATCCCCGATTAAATATTTCGGAAGTGTTTTTATGAAAGATCAATTACCATCTCAGCCATCAAATCCAGAAGCAGGTATAACTGATATCGATGATAACACAAGACCTGGAACTCATTGGGTCGCGTACGCGATACATCTCAGCGGAATTATTTATTTAAACTCGTATGGGTTAGCGCCACCGAGAGCATTTCTCAAATATGTATCCCAGCTAAAGATCCCTGTTTGGTACTCAACGTTGCCTACGCAGACTTTAACCGATCATCCGATATGTGGTAACGATGTCATTAATTTTCTCACTGCGATTTCAAAAACATCATCTCCGCCTCAAAATAAGTACACGAATATACTAGCAATATCTTTTAAAGAGATCTTAAACGTATAATGGTAGATATTTGGAGAAGATCTCTCCCGCGCGGATATAAAAAAAAGATGGGGCTTCACTTGTTGTAAAACACGTATAGATGATGCGTTATCTGATATATTACATCTCGTTGATGTATCATCGGATGAGATATTTGTATTCCATGACAGC
Source organism: Unio pictorum (assembly GCA_030141615.1). Classification (NCBI taxonomy): domain Eukaryota; kingdom Metazoa; phylum Mollusca; class Bivalvia; order Unionida; family Unionidae; genus Unio; species Unio pictorum. The sequence continues at coordinate 3,568,821 of JARLTB010000161.1, read as the reverse complement.
CAAGGTAAATTGAAAACGAGTAAAATTTCCATCAAAGATGTTTTAGTTAAAATCGACAACGCTGTTGGAAATTCCATCGCGATACTTGATTCGACAGGTAAAATTAAACTCGGAGCTGCTTACTCGGTCATAGGTAATAAACTAACCGCGTTGAACAACGAATATATGTCTTCATATTAGCAATCTGATTTACACGCTCATATAAATCAATTTACCAGGTTACAAACAATCGTTAACAATATTCATATTCTTGTTTATATTTCTTTTGGAATCCTATCAACGGTTCCGTTGAAACTCACCGATATAAAACCGCCGTTGATAAGCTAACAGCGTTGCGATCCGAGTATGATAATCATATTTCCTTCTACAACGATTATATAAAAGAGCATATCCAAGTTAAAACCGAGTTGACAAAATGTCTAGGAAAACTACCGCCTGAGATAGTATTAAAACTCAATGATATAAAAACCGCTGTGGATGAACTAACATTGTTACGATCCGATTTTCGTAGAAATATTGTTCAAAAATTCTTTGTGACTCCGGTAGATAGTATTTATATAAAACTTCCAGAAATTAAACAATCCATCGAGGATATTAAACAAACACATGAAGCTATCAAGGATGATTTCCATCGGATGATTAGCACACTTGATTAGGTCAAAATCCCTCATACGAGGAATATCAACGTTGTATACACGATACAGCATGGATCCTTCTCTTCGACTCCACAAAGAAATGCATTATATATTACCGCGGAGATCAAAGGTGTCCACAGACTAACTTTAGTATTGCCGACGCAATTTAATATATCATCGAGCTCATCATCGGGAACCAATACTATTATCAGCGCGGTAATAGATAAGGGATCAACTTAAATATTTACGATAACCACCACAGATAAAAATTTAGCTCGAGCATCAATTACATGATAAGTAGAATTCGTAACCAATTTAAGTAAACAGCTTAATTAAATAAAATGGCCACGCAACAGTATCGATATGAGCAAGTCCGTGAGCTACAAACTAAACTAAAGTCGCTCGCAGATGAGTATCAAACAAAAATTAAAAAATTTCGACGTAGGCTTACCTGTATCAATGTTATCGTGTACGCGGTTTCAGGTGTTATTACTGTAACCGGTGTTATATTATCGTCGGTGACAATGATCCCCAAATTGTCCCAATTGGTAATATCCGCGGCGACAAACATTGCGGGAGAAATATCAATTATCACAAAACGTATCATCGTCTATTCAGCGAAAACTACATGATTACATTGTAAATTTCATACGTTATCAACCGCGTACTCACAATAATTCGCAATGATATCATCATCGCTCGATGACACTATAATATCCAATAGTAAGCATTTACGACCCCAAGATGTCAAAATTACAAAAATGTTTAGTAGATATCATCGCCAATATAAATACTTCAACGAATAGTCGTGAATACCACACCGGTGAAGAAACAATGATATCAACCATGACAAAACCCCCTGAATTCAGTATTGAATTTCCAACTCCGATTCCAGTAAAGAAAATCGCTCTAACTCAATTACGAATATATAATAGTTGGCCAAATATTAGTTCAGAATCAATTGCACGAAAACGACCCAATAACACCTTTGTGTTCGCGAACAAATAGACCCTTAATGGAACTCCCGAATGGCAAACAATATATCTTAACACGGGAAGTTATGACGTCGAAGATTTCAACGAAGAAATTCAACGCAGCATAAAATCTCTCACCGGGGTAGGATCTAAAATTTAGATAACTGTTCATGAACCGTCGTTGTGAACCGCCATCGAAATAAAATCTCCGGAAAACCACGTAGATATATTTATCTCGTCGATCAGAACTATATTAGGATGGCCTGAAATCTCACCATATGGAGAAGAACCTATCGTTGACAATCGACGTTCACGGGAGTCTTGCAGGGAAGATTATACCACAGATAAAAAAAATCATATAATGAAATTAAAAATAAACCCGAAAATGAAGTTCCTTTGTCTGGTTTAAGAAAATACAAAAACAATATGACTGAAAATTATGATATTTTTGATAGCATAAAAAGTTATGAATATTAAAGATACGGAGAGATAGTACTGCATTTTGATTTACACCGCTCAGAAAATAGTGATGTACAAGGTTATTATATTTCAATAAAAACTTTACTTTATATTTTTAATAGAATTGATCAATTATATCAAATTCAATTACAGCAACTACGCCAATATTTCCAGAAACATCTATTTGATATAACAAGTTCACGTGATAAAACCATTACACGGAAATATTAAACCAGCTTATATCCAACATGCTATCTACCAATAAGCGAGTAGTTAAAGTGATAATTGATGATAAGAACAAAAAAGACAAAAAACACAAAATTCTTGTTTTTTTTTAAAATAACAGAACAAAAATTACCTAATTTCAAATTTCAAGGATATAATGCACCTGAACTACAGAAAAACCTCAACGATGACATCGATGAATATTTCCCTCAAATACACTCTGCGTGGATAAATACATTACCACGTGCAACTATTCTCGGATACAACAACGCTCCAGATGGAACAGGTAGACACGTATCCTCCGTCAACGTTGATATAACCTCGGTGATCGCGGTAAACCTTATATGTGATAACGTCATTGGAAGCTACAACGCAAATACAGAATTGTCAAATCAAGCCGATCAAGGATATATTCTATATACTTTTTCTCCTCAAGTATCTCCGGGAAGTTTGATCATACAGAATCTTATTAGTTCTGTGCATTTAGCATGCAATAATTCCTGGATAACAAAGATAAACTTTAAACGAACAACTACAAATTACCGTATGATTCAAATCATAATGATTTCAATAATGTATCAGCATGCACGAGAATATATTCACCATCGATAACAGCTTGAGGCCGCAATCAGAAAATCATTAAAGGAAACAATCGTGGAAAATTCTAAACTTGTCATTGATGAATTCGATAGTGAAGATTTGTTGCAGACGGATCACCAACTGGAACAACTTCGACGTGACCATGTACCATTAATTAATTATAACGGTGATCAGATATAAATTATGCTCACTCGTGTATATCTCTGGAAAACCTCAAGAAAGTTTTATCAGGGGAAAATATGAAGGATACCCAAAAATATCATCGATGAAAAAAATAAATTCAAAATTCTATTTTAATGATAACAAAACCAGCAGAAATATAAAATTCTACAATTACTGACCATCATTATTACCATCATTTATTTTTTTCTTCAATTTCCGTTATCGTTTCTATGTTAAAATTTCCACCAGTATTGTTTTGGTAAAATGTTCTCGCTGTTATATATGAGAACCCCAAGTAATCTTAACGACGACGACGACGAAAAATAAAATAATAGCGTTGCACAGTGTTAAACGACCCGTAGAGGTGGCCATCGAGTTCAAAATAGAATTATCAAGACTATATAAAATATGGTTCAAGGAGCCCATTTCCGCTATAACGCAAGGTAACGCTGAACGGTTCAAACAGGCTCAACAACATTACAAGGCGAATAAGAAAAACTCCAAGAAGATATCACCGAGCTAAAGAAAATATCACTGAATTAACAGCGTGATCAACTACAAACCAACGCGGAGAAAACCTAATCTGACTACAAAGGAGAATTATCCGTGTTGAGAAAATCCAACGAGGAATATTGTAAAATAGTATCAAATATTCAAATTGTAAATAGCGGATTTGAGTCTGGAATCGCTTAGTTGGAAAAAAACCCATATGGAATTATCTGATCGTTATTTTTTTTAAAAAAAACGTGTTACGGCGATTAACAAATGACAATCACAGAAATAAAATTTAAGCGGTGATATAGAAAGGATTGTTATCGAGATACGAAGAAACTCGATTAACATTTAAATGTTACAAGGGTACCTATTCGACATTGATAAAATTTTTGCTTAGTTGAAATCCTTCGGAGATTTTTCGTTGAATGCATTCCCAACCTGTTTAATAATTGTTGCTATGATCGTGGACACCGCATTGAAATTTTCTTCCGCGGCGATATTTTTATATATGATTTGATTTCGTTCCATGGAGATAATTTTAATTAAACGGTACTCTGAATTATATGTCGACGCTCTGAAGTAATTTTTTTTATTTTCGGCGTCGACGTAACCACAAATAAATATGTTACTGTCGTGGAGATGTTGTACACGATCGAGTTCGATTTTGTTCAATTCGGTGATATTTTCGTCGTTCATATACCTATACAAAATCATTTGTTTAATTGATAGTATGTCTCGGGCAGATATTGTATATTTCATCGATGTAGTTTTTTATCTTGCAGGTGGGGGTATCATCGGTGTTGAAAATTATCATTATGGTTATAAATAAACAATCAAGTAATTAATTTACTCATAAAGAAATGATACCCATGCTTTATATGTTTTTGAGTACGCTGCTAATTGGATATCGTCGGCAACGCGTCGTATTGATGATTGACAAATATCATAGTATTTACCTGCGGAGTTTATTGATTGAAAATGAATAATTTCGTTATCCATAAATGCAATTACAGATCTTGGTCGTCGATTTATACATTTTTGAGGATTTGAATTTTTTTATTGAGAAATCAATCTCAAATTTTCAATACGATTATCTAAAATATCTCTATTGATGTCATCAACAACGAATCCCTTACAAATCACCATATTATAACATTCTTAAATAAATATTTGAGCGTGATAATTCCTTCTTTGTCTCTCCCTCCTGACAGTAATCAATAAATAACTTATATTATTCATCCAGCCGATTTTTTTCTTTAGTTTATGATACCTAATGATTCTACATCGTTGTAAACAGGATGAGATAAAAAATTCAATTTGATCCATATGTTTTCCTAAGCAAAACAGCTATTTAATTGCTTTTAACGATAAACGCCAGTAATATAGTCTTTTTCATCGAATACAGTATATTTCCTAGCGTAGTGTCTAACAAGCTCGCGATATCTTTAACCACCACAATCATTGCGTTTTACCTCGTACACCCTGACCACATTTTATGCAAACAACGATCCATTTAGAACCCCATTGAAAATATTGATTATGCATCACGCAGTATTCGCATACACATTTTCTCGAACATGTATCTGCGTCTCCTTTAAATATCCACTTGCAATAATTTTGTTCCATTGTTATATTAATATATCATTGATAAATTTAATTCAACATATAATTTGTCTAATACATATATGGAATATATTTCCATTATTTACCAAGATAGAATTCTATCCGCAAGGACGAAGAGAGGTTTTTGATCTCGATGATAAAATAAAACCACGAATGTGGAAATTTCAAATTAAACGAAGTATTTAAACAGCAAAGTATGAATTTCTGAAAGATGGAGCTGATTATACTTGGTCAGCGTATCGAACAACCAGCAATGATAACACCATGACTAATTCTCGCGCCCGGGAAGTATTATCCAAGATGGATCGCGATGGTAAACAATATTACATGCAAGTAAAATTTAGTAGAGTTTCCAAACAAGGATGAAAAGTATATAATAAATATAGGAGTGTAATGACAGCAAATAAAAGACAATCAATTGTTAACAGTGAAACCAGACCAGGTACGCTAACCGGGATCGATAACGCATATTACAATATAGCACATCCGGTAACCGTAACAATATATGGAATCTTCTTAATAAAACAACCAGACATTAATAAACTCCTCCCTATGAGATTTTCATTGGTGTTGAATTGTGTAGCAGAGCGAGTTACCGAACATTTCAATAATACTATACGAGGAAATGGGTGAACCGAATCGAGAAAATCCAAGATAACCAAGTGGGCGCAATCAGTTAAAGAATATGGAGATGGCGGACTGTGGAATTCAATATATAATTTCCGAGATATGATCTCGGTTGATATTTCAGCATGTTATCCTTGACATTTTCTTGGGCGTGGTGAATGTAGCGAATACCTTGGTCATCCCACACATCAAATGACAAGGGTAGCCATAAACGGACCTTTACCCCATTTTGATCTGACAGGGGATGCTCGTGTAACATCATCTAAATTTGCTGAAAATCTTCATTCGATATTTTATGTCTGGTTTGGAAAACATTGTTCAATGAAGGAGTGAGCTCCGATAGTATTATTGCGATTTATGTTAGATAAAAAAATATTAACTTCTTTGACTGTACCCACCGCGATTATATCATACCGAGCGCAAACTTCTGTTTGGTTACCAACTCCTGAAAAATGCGACTATTGGTTCACTATTCACCGACAAGAAAGTGAAGCAAAAGATCTCGGAAGAAGAATAATTGGAACATTTACTAAGGGTGGATTATGCGATCATAAGCGACGTTGTACACGATGAGTCTTCGATTATGCTGAACTAGATTTTATAATCGCAATACAACAGAAAATCAGATATTCACCCCAAGAAAAACACCTTATTTATCCAATAAGGATAAATTAGGACCTATCGTTGAATATTTTGAAGGCAAAACACCACAGTATACTCTTTCAAGATCATCGATACTCGGTTATGTCTCTTTAAATTTACTTTCGATGATAAATAGATTCTCTGACGTTGCTGTTAGAATCGCAACTGATTCATGATATTTTAATCGTTAAGAACGGAACAACGTCGAGAAACATGAAGATTTAAACAGGAAACATTTCATTGATATTGCGAATCAGCTGATGTTCAAGTCGAAGACAATTACCGCGAGGATATAAATATGGAATATCATCGTATCCATCTGTGTACGATCCAATAACTCGAAATAAAACTAGTTATTTGAACGGTTCAGGAGGATGTGGTAAGACAACACGAGTAATCGAATAATTGGGGAACAATTCCGACATGATTGTGCTGACTACAACTCACCGACTTGGCCGAGGAGTAAATACTTGTACGTATAATTGTTTAATATAATGGCAATGAGTGGATACCTGAGTGAATGGGAACAAAACACATTCCACGGATCATTATGTGGGATGAAGTATGTACAGTATGATCGAAGAAACGAAGAAATTAACACAGATCATCGATCACTCGACAAGGAGTTAACCAAGTTAAAATTCGCGATAAGATTGAAATCAGATAAAGATCAATACGAAATAATACGTAGAACAATACCTGAAACCCAGATTAGCAATTTCTGGGCGATGTGGGAGCCAACATATTTATTAATCGCGAGCAGAAAAATAGGCCGAGATTTACTTCAGGTGAAATTAATTGACACGCATAAATAAGCATTCCCAATGTGGGAAGTTCCGTTATGTTATAGGACCACGGTCACACGACAACAAAATAGCGAAGTTGATATTCATGGAACTTTACAACGACAAGAGCTCGTGTTAAATGATATTGTGCCAGTTGATATCGCTGCTGTCGAAGACGCATTACGCGCTGCTAAATCTCCATGGTGATTAGGATACGCAATGACGATACATTCTTCGCAAAGACTGACAATCACTGATACGATTGTGTGGATCATCGATAACTTCATCGAGTGGTCAAATTTAGTTTATCTCGCAGTGTCACGAGTAAAAAGAATTTATCAACTTCATGAATTGTTATCAGCGTTGATGCTATTAGTTAAGATCATCTGGTAGTAATTGAATGTCATCTGGGATAATTTGTAATTGCTCACGTTTAAATCCGCGATGTGTGGTTGATGAATCTAATCTATACATTGCTGGTCTGTTTTTAGGTGTGACAACACTAAATATTGTATATGTTGTGATACTCCATATAGGAACAGTTGATCTTTTCATACCACCCTCAAGTTCGGCAGGCTCATACAAAGACAACACGGTGATATTGCTAAGTAATATCAGCGATGAAAAATCAAGATGGGTTAAATTTATAACCGATTTCATATTGATCGATCGAGTAATTTCATTGTTGAGAGCTGTAATTACTCCTGATAATCTCCTTACCCATTCACGCGATCTTTAATCATCGATAAACTATTTCGCGTATTGATTAAGAAACAATATGTCTGCAAGTGTTCAGTTAAACTGCTCAACACTTACCTGATCGTGATGTATTGCAGTATGTCCTCATCGTAACGCAGTGTTATGTTGCTTCATCGTTGTTAATACTTCACCCTGAAACTGCTTACCGGGATCAACGTGGAGGAAATTTGGCCATCTTAGGGGACTTCGACGATAATTATTTTAAACGCGGAGGCAACCTCAGATGAGGATTTTGTTGATGACGGCTCATATTCTTAATATCTACTAGCATCTACGGTTAGCGTGTATTTGTAAGTACGTGTATTGACAGTATCATGTGGCAAAAATAATATATCGGCCTGATGAACTTCATTCGGGACACTAATATTAAACGACTCATATTGAATTTTCTTCGACGGTGGTAGATACATTTGCCATATCGCCTATTTGGATAACCAATCTGCCGCTGTGGTACTTTTAACCTTTGCAGCTGTAGCAAGCTTACTAATCGCATCGTTGCCTTTCCAATATCCGGTTGGAGAATAATAAATCGATTCCATATAATTAAATATTAGCTCCTAATACCAGTTTACCTTTCGTCGCGGTTTTTATCAACCAACTTGCTATTTTGTCTTTGAAGGATTATTAGGAATAGAATTCAATGCGTGAATTAATTTTATATCTGCGATATGTCGTTCCTGAAGGTCTTTGCTTCGATATACAACGTCGTTAGCATGACAGGCTTTATCGATAGCGTTTATCGGATATTCAACTGGTTGGGGATGATCTTGATCATAAAGTCTGATATCTAGTCTAGTTCCCGGACTACAGTAACTATATCCTGGAAGGTGTTTTTCTCCTGGGTATTTCCCCCATGGAACTCCTGGGAAATTGCTAACTATATATATATATATATATATATATATATATATATATATATATATATATATATATATATATATATATATATATATATATATATATATATATAATAATAAAGCCTTTATTTACTAACATAAGGGTTCTACAAATGTGTAGGGTTCAGCCTGCCTGCTGCTAATTCTTATAATTGCAATACTCTATCATTTCATTTCTTTACTTTTTCATTTTCATATCTGTTTAAGAGCTTTAATTGAACGTATGAATTCTTGTTGATGACGTCAGATACTAAGCTATTTATAGAGAAGAGGATTCTCAATCTTGTCTTGTCATTGTATCTAAAGTATGATATGTGATACGAGTTAAATGTTTAAAGCAAAGAATGCCTTGTTTTGTTTAAAAAATGCACGATTCGTTTGTTTGATGCTTTCATGAGTTCATTGTGACTTGACCGAATCGTTATTGTCCAGACACATGAGTAACCAAGCTTCGTTTCTTTAAATCTAATTATGTGTTTATTAAAAGTTTAGGTTACCAATACCGCGTTCAATTGTATGTTGTCGATCAGTCTAAGACTCAGTCCCTTGACAGACCCTGTCAATCTGATACCGTGTTCCGTATTTATGTTTATATTACTACGTCAATTATTCCACAAGCTCATTTGCTACTACCATATCCAGTGGCACACAATTCAGCTGCATTAGCTACAGATATAGACACTGCTGTCAACAGCACTTGTGTTACTGCATGAAATGGAAATATTCTACCAGTATTCACTATATCAACGATTACAGCTTCATAACAGATCAAAGTTAAATCCGATCTTCTTAGCTCAGGTGTCACTGGCGTGTTTGATTTGTCTGTCTGCGATCGTATTTAATAGGACCACCACTCAAATGTGCGTGATTGAGCAACAAAATTTGTCTGATATATTTTGACAACGCAGACTGTAGCTTTTTAATCTGACCCGGTGTCAGCCTCGTGTAGATGTATATCTTCGACAGTATATATAACACCACTAATTAAATTAGCGGTCATGCACGACCTAACCGGGAATCAGCAACATGTTTAATAAATGTATTGGTTCACCAACACCCTCACGTATCTTCGTAATGCCCGACATGACCAAAACGATGGCTCTATCCATCACCATCCACGCCAAATTCACCTCCTTGTTATTAATTATGTCGTGGGTGGCCAAGGAAAATCAGAATAATGCATAGAAGATCCAAGAATATCTTCTTTGTGAAGGACAGCTAAGCAAAGAACTGAGAGAAAGCACACAAAAGACACGATGTAACCTGATAATAAAAACGGGTGAGACCTTCAAAACCTGCCCATTTTTTCTTGAAGCACTGACCATGAATAGGAGGGTGGAGATCTGCAGCCTGCCGAATAAAATTATATCAACTGTGCCCCGGATGAAAACACTTATTATTGCTAACCATACATTGCATCACCGCTAAAGGTCCAAAACGTCCTTATTAATGGTGAAAATAAATATACAGTTGACTAGGGGTTTTATTTGTGTTTCAAAACCCATTTTGACAATAGCTTTATATTTTTCCAATTTGACCCTTTTCACCACTTCTTTAACATATATATAAGACCACTAAACGAATCGAGGATTTCATTAACCTAGCTTTTGGATTCAATAATATTTTCGGATCAAAAAGTACGCTATTTTTCAAATCATTTGTTGGATAGGAAACGTTTTCAACCTGTGAAGTTTGCTTCTAATTAAGAATGGGGCTCACAAAGAAGTTAATAATAAAGATATCTAACTAGGCAGAATTTGATAATAAGTACATCCATGACATTCCAGATTGCCTCATTAATTATTAGGAGCTCCAACCGGCCGTCCACTTTTTCCGCTTTCGGATATTAAAATATTAGACTGTGGTGAAAACGTAAAGTGTGGAACATCTCGCACGCTGTGTAACGTTTTTCTTTTCCCCATTGACGATTATTTTACCATAAAGTAGTGTGCAGAGCACAAAATCCTTTAAATTCCGAAATGTATGCTTGCATTCAAAACAGGGGTCAAATCCTGTTATCATTGGGGTACCTTCGCACTAAAAGAAGTAGACTACATCGCCAAATCGCCAAACACGTCTCTAATTGAAAATCATTCATTAGTCTTCGTAGTGTTTGACAAAGAGACCAGCGAGTAATACGCATAATGAAGATAGTCAAAGATGGAATTATTAATTCCCGCCCAGCGTCTAAGTACGAAAGATATGATAATCATGCAACAAAGACAGCCTCCGGTGTCTTCCATCTTAATAATGCAAAAGCGAAGTTTGAGCTTTGCATCCTCCTCGCTGGGCAGCAATTAAAACATGACCCGATACCTACGTACATTGGTGTGACTCTGGACACATCATTGACATTCTACAATCACCTAAATAAAACTGCAGTAAAACAACACTCGAAACAAACTGGCCGGCTCATCCTGGGATGCTAGTGCTCAGACACTCAAGACATCAGCTCTGGCCATCTGTTATCCAACAGTACAGTATTGCACTCAAGTCTAGGCTCGATCATCCCACACCAAATTAATTGGCGTCCAGTTCAACATCACCACACGTCCTACTCCTTTACCATGGTTGCCGGTACTCATCAACATTCCTGTTCCACGTCTGCGTCGCCAGGAAGCAACCATAAAAGTGTTAGCCAAGGTCTAAGCTATTGAGAAACTTCCACTGTACACCTCACAACAAGTAGTCCACGTGTCGTCGAGGCGACACATCATGTTAGGTTCGTTGCCATATGTCTTCCCTCCTGGCTACAACATTAAAGACCCATCAGCAAATGTAATGGCAGAACCATGAATAGCAAATATAGTAGCAACAATAACAACTCAAGTAGCCGAGACAGAATCGGAAAAAACACTACTTGCACAGCCTTTGAAGACAACAACAGCCATGACAGCGAGAAAATAGCAAGCAAATCAGGAGCAGTCGTATCAGCAAAATCAATGGTGGTAGATTACATCTTAGACCATATTATTGAGCTTGGAAGGTGATTGGATATACCATAGCTCCAAACAAGACCCAGGGGCGGATCAGACCAAAATATATGCCGCCCGAACACCTGCGACCGTGTATGATCTCATTGCCAGAGGTTGGACCTTACTCCTTTTAAGAGCTACAGACCACACGTGCCTTATTATACCAAAGATTATCATTTCGACCTGAAACACCATTTTGATAATAACTGATTTAATATTCAAATATGTTCAAATATGCCACGTATTCTAATTTTACATAACTTTACCCTTCGTCTCCTATCCCGTTTCCGTGCATGCAAACTTGACACATTAAGGTGTCGATTTGTATGTTTGGTCATCGTGATGACATGGTTTTTGCTGGTGTCAACATATAATGAAGCATAAGTTGGCAATAAGGGAACATTGGGAAATTTTTTACAGCACGAATGTTTTCCATGCATCTATATATTGAAATTGTTCCACCTGAGATTTTTTCTGCTATGATCAAACGAGTGACCATTGTTCGCAGCCTCGAACTATCAACAATCCATTACACGGTATCTTATAATATCCAAACACTGGCGTTCTTGGCAAGTCCAGTCCAACAAATCTTACTCGGTCAACCCTTTATACGCCTTATTCAGTTCTCAGTCTGGATAACACGTGGGAATCCATACCATAAACATCCTTGAAACTCGTTCGCAGTATTCTAGATTTATGTTTCTCGCCAGGTTTATTCGCTTGACCCCGGCACAAATCCCCATTTTAAAAGACGAGATATACTTCCAATACATGTAGTGAGTTCTGGAGATTTTGTTATTTTCATTTAGAAAAGCCATCTTATTATCTGTTTTTCTTCTCTCTACCATAATGTAAATATTTTGTTTTCTACTTGTGTCGTTTGTTGGGGGAGTTGCTGTCTGTCTGTTGATGTATTTGAATGTCATTGAAGAAAACTTTGCTTTAACTTTGATGAACTGCATTATTTTCCCCGTTTTCCAAAGTTTTCGTTATATAACATATGTGATCATGGCTTCCATTCCTATGTAATCTTTACTTGAAACCGCAGTATTTCCTCTCTGAGAAACATGTGGTCATCATACAAAATTAACGTCAGTCGGTGACATACATGCATTGTTAGAATGATAACAACTTTTCAACGCACCATCTGATATTTTATAAAGACATTTTCATAGTTTTATTCTGACATGGGCTGATAGTCATGCTTTTCTTCGGACACCTCACAGTCTTCACTGAGACACAGGGATATGGTCATACTTTCCTACTGAGACCCTTACAGCATTCATAGTAACATTAGTCATTTCTACCGACAACTCAGTCTTGATTGAGACACAAAACGACTGGCTAGATATTCCACCTTATCATCCGTGATGCAACATTTCTGAAAGCACTTACCCATAGTCCGAGACACCATATTCAGCAGACAAATTTTTTCATCATTTACCGCCAGCCACGGTAGATATTGACAGTTTTGTAATGCCTAGAGATCAGACGCAAAATATCAATAGACAAATTTATATTCGTGGGAAGAAAATTTGTTACACTGGCTGTGACTCTAATAGTCAGCACGATGTTTTACTTCATCATCACCATTGTACCCTAGATGAAATGGTTGGTGTCGAATTACCGAATATGCTGATAAATATCTAATTCCTGGATGGTTAGTGTCGAATAATAGAATATGCCAACCAATATCTAATTTTCGGATGGTTAGTGTTGAATTACAGAACATGCTGTCCAATATCTAATTCCTGGATGGTTAGTTTAGAATTACATAATATGTTGACCAATTTAGAATTCCTGGATGGTTGGTGTAGAATTATAGAATATGCTGACCGATATATACTTCCTCTATTGTTAGTGTAGAAATATAGAATATGCTGACCAATATATAATTCCTGGCTGGTTGGTTTGGAATTATAGAATAAGATGACCAATATCTAATTCCTGGGTGTTTGGTTTGTAATTATAGAATATGATGATCAATATCTAATTCCTGGGTGCTTGGTTTGTAATTATAGAATATGATGACCAATATCTAATTATTTGATGGTTGTTTTAGAATTATAGAAGATGCTGACCAATATCTAATTCCTGGTTGGTTGATTTAGAATTATAGAATAAGCTGACATAGATCTAATTACCAGATAGTTAGTGTCGAATTATAGAGTATGCTGACCAATATGTAATTCCTGGTTGGTTGGTTTAGAATTATAGAATATGCTGACCAATATTTAATTCTTGGATGCTTGGTGTAGAATTATAGAATATGCTGAACAATATCTATTTCCTGAAATCGTTGGTGTAGAATTATTTAATATGCTGATCAATATATAATTCCTGAATCGTGTGTGCAGAATTACAGAAAGTAGTTAGGAATTCACCTCGTGTCACGCTGATTATTTTAAACATTAAGTATGTCAGTGTTTTGTGAACTGAAAGTTTGTAAAGAACATAAATGTGCACAGAAAAACTCGTGAACTGATCGCTACAACGTCTACTGCAGAAAACCTTTCCGTTCTTGAATACTAAAACCTGTCACATACAAGGGGAAAAAAAAAGATCAGGAAAATCAAGCAAAAATATTACAGCTTATATTGGATTGAATATTTCACACAAAACCTCGTAGAAATTCTCCAGTATCATCATATTTTTCTCCCATGATGATGATACTAATAATACTTGTAATGCTACTACTACTACTACTACTACTACTACTGCTAATAATACTAGTAATAATATTAACACTTGTCTCATCTAAGGCATTAAAACAGTTGAGGGTCAAAAATGTAGAAAATGTATGTACGGGTCATAAGCTGACTCATGCGTGAAATATTGACAAGACTACATTGGAGTAGTTAGGATTTTAAACTTAGACCGTAATTTTCAGCAATTGCATAATAATTTGATCTTCTTAAAAAATAACATGGATTTCATTCAGAGCATAACACATCATATGTTTCATCTTTCCTTCAGGAGCATTCTGTTACACCAGTGTTTTTGTTACTGGTTATTATGAACACAGTTTAGGTCAGAGAACTAGTTTTTAGCTTATGGAAATCAAATTCAATAAAACTTGTTGCGTTTGTAGTATCTAACAAAACTATAGTTTATATAATTCCTGGATGGTTGGTGTAGAATTATAGAATATGATGACCGATATCTAATTCCTCTATTGTTAGTGTAGAATTATTGAATATGCTGATCAATATCTAATTCCTGGCTTGTTAGTTTGGAATTATAGAAGATTCAACAAAACTTGTGGCGTGTGTAGTATCTAACAAAACTATAGTTTAGCATGTTGGCATTTACACTGTTATTTAAGTACCCCCGTCAGACCTCTGTTTTTTTATTACCCGTTCGTTCAATTATATAATTGCTCCATTTTAAGACACTATATGGAGGGAAATCAAACACACGGGTATGGGTCGTAGCAAATGGTGAAACAACGAAATACAGTATCTCTTGATGCAGGAATATTAATAAATAGAACAAATTCACAATATGCATATACTTTATTATTCGTGTAGTAGGGAACTTCCATTGCTGCAAGATGTCGACCACCCTGCTTCAATGAATCAGCCTTCTGGACTAAAAATTGTTTTAGACATTTTGCGGTATATACTTTGTATCTTAAGAAAAGGTGGATAAAATCTAAATTCCACTTGAATTGTTTTGAAATTTAGATAGAAATATTGTTTAGTTAGAAACGGATTAATTGTTTCGATGAACCATATTTTGTATTTTTATGCCAGTTTCATGATCATTTAAGTCTAATCTTTAGGTATTCTTCTTTTCTACTGCATTGTTAGAGTTCTCCCAAACAAATGCCAGACCATAACACCAAAGCCTAAGTGTTAGGACTATATGGTTTTACACCATGCAACTGAAGGAGGCGAAGCAAACATATTTAGTGAACTCAACAAGGAAATATCTTTTTTTTAGTTACAAAAAGAAATTTAAGAAGACTTTTACACCATTTGTAATTATTTCCCAAATAATTATACAAGTTTTATCATATGTCGAAACGTATAGAGTGGTATAATACCAATATTTTTGACAATGTTGATGTGTCAACATTCTTGTTGTATCAAAATGATATAATCCAGAACGTCTTTGAAAGAATTCGCTATAATCCAAGCATAGTTATTTAGTCCAAAATATCATAAAGTACACTGTAATTCCAATGAAAGATCTAAATAAATTCTTCATGCTATGTCTGAAAACGATAGTAAATAATTATACGGACTGTAATTAAAGGAGGAATTATTAATTTTGTCCACAACAACCATATATCTTCTATTAAAACAAAACAAAATGAAGTGAACAGGAGGTGGATCAGAACTTCTCTTCCAGAACATTCACAATTTTTAAACAAGAACTTGGGATATAATTCATATATCAGTATAAAACATATGACGAAAAGCAAGTGCTCACCAAATCTCAACACTTCAATCAAGGAAAAAGATCGTACACAAATTAAATACGAATACCATAATATATTCTTCTTTAACTTTGATTTTTGTTGAAACATGCTAATGTAACCGTATCAGGCAGTTACAAATATCCATTACATGTATTTCTGAAATGCTTTCGTCACTAATGCAACTTTCAATCGTCTGTCAGTTTTATCGGTCTTGAAATCATGGAAGCTTCCACAAGATTTATCAATGTATAGAATTTTCATTTGTACAAGCTAGATGAATCTCGTTAAATATTTCATTATATTTTGTGAAACATGGAAATCCTATTACAGATTCCTGCATCATGCTCTGTAGATAATGACAGCGTACCTAGACATATTTGAGCAAATTAATTTCAGGTATATGTATATATCTCCATGGAGACTGATTATGTAGACCTACATCACAATTTATTCGCAACAAATTCTGGTTACATACACCGCAGTGTCGCTTTCCTGAAAATTTCTCTCCAATTCGGTATTGCTGCATGGTTATTGCTTAATTCATGCCGACATCGACATATGTAATGATAACTTTATTCATGGCATATTGGCTGGCTATCCAACATGCAGGTACAATCTTTCTCTATCTTTCTCCATTCTGATATTTTGTAATGCAGCATAAAAAGAACGATGCATGATTTAAAAAGCGTTCTAGACGTGGGAAAACCGTTTTAGGATAAGATTTAAAGTCACCATTTAAAAATATGGTGTCCATAAAATAATAATAATAATAATAATAATAATAATAATAATAATAATAATAATAATAATAATAATAATAATGATAATAATAAAAATAATAATAGTAATAATAATAATAATAATAATATGGTTTAACGCCATTTTTCAGTACAACATAGGTTATATATGATGGTTATTATAAATGGTGGAGGAATAGCCCGTGAAAACCCTAAAAAAAACAACGGAATAACGAGAAGCCACTGGCTTTCTCAGATAACTTCGATGACGCACTTAAGACAAATAAGCAACTCGGGGTCCCGAAATGAAAAATAATAATAATAATAATAATAATAATAATAATAATAATAATAATAATAATAACAATAATGATAATAATAATAATGATAATAATAATAATGATAATATTAAATAAAAGAAAACGAAAAAAAGAAAAACAAAAAGAAGAAAAGAAAGAGAAAAAGAAAAAGAAATAAAAGAAGAATAAAGAAAAAAGAAGGAAAAAGGAAGAAAGAAAGAAGAAAGTAAAGAAGAAGAAAAAACAAAAGGAAGAAAAAATTAGAAAGAAGAAGGAGGAAAAAGAAAGAATAAAAAGAAGGAAGAAAAAGATGAAGGAAGAAAAAGAAACAAGACAAAGAAAAAAGAAGACAATGAAAAAAGAAGAAAAAGGAAAAAGAAGAGAAAAAGAAGCAAAAAGATTAAAAAGTAGATGTAGAAGAAGACATATCTTTAAGTGATTCTTAATTTTGTTTCACTCAGAAAGAGCAGCAAGAAAGGTGAGCAGATAAAGTTTTCAAACAAAAATAAATTCTTTACGAAGAGAGAGTACACAGATCAATTTTTCAAACAAATATAAAGCCTCTACGGATAGAGAGAGTGAACAGACCAAAACTAATTCAGTTAAAATAACTCAAAAATGACAGTTTTAGTTTCAACCAATGTTTCTGTTTGACAGCTAACACTGTTGAGAAATCGAAAAAACAAAAAATACCTCTGTTGTCGTGGATTTGTTAGTTGCTACAATTAAATAATATCATATAACAATAATGGTAGAGAATCATTAACAACTAGACTATCTGAAGAGAGATTAGATGCAATAAAAATAGATTTATCCTTGTGAGAGATTCTGTTAGAAATAAATTACAAGCAGGACAGGAATCTCAAGTTGATTTTGCAACAGATACTGCACAATTATTCAAACCGGTAGCTAAAGCTACTGAGAAAGCTGCATTGGCTACTGAGAAAGCTATATTGGGAGATATTATTGACGAATGAAGATAGCAAAAAAGGTAATCTTCCGTTTTTAAAACAGATCGCAGGATCCAAACCACAATCTCAAATTGACGTTGAAGAACATGACAGAGCTGTTGATAAAACTAAAAAAGGTGTTTCTTTTATCGATAAATTTACCGATGAAGGTAAAAATTAATAAAATAATTCAAAATAATAAAACCTAGGGTTTATCACACTTTAGGTGATTTTGCTGCTAAAAGCTATCATTCAAGAAGTGAATATTTAAAGATGAATATAAGAGAAATGGAATACAACGTGATCAATGGGTTGATTGGTTATATAAATGGAACAAGGGGATTGGTCGTATAAATAAAAAAGAATTGGGGTATATAAATTATCGAGATGGGATTACTGATTATGTTGAACAACAAGAAGAGCAACGTCAAAGACAAGAAGAAGAACGTCAAAGACAATTAGAAGAACAACAAAGACAAAAGAGAAAACGTCAAACACCATCACTGAGACAAACATGGAGACAAAAAAAAAACAAGAAGATCCTCTATCATTGCATATACCTTCCGATCGAGAGGAAGATGCTAATACGCAAGGCGCAATTGGTATTTTGAAGAAAAAAAACGGGTACGGGATTATCTTCATCTGGAACCCATGGTAGTGGTCGTTTTCCCTGCCCTAATAATAATCTCTCCGATATAGCACGATTAAAAGTTTTCATGGGGGTAAACGAGCCGGAAATAACTCACCGGAAATAATTCATGAAGCCACTGATATCTGCCGACGACAATTTGAAGGTGGTATCATGAATATTGGTGTGCATCGATAATTTATCGATGAACTCGTTGATAGCATTTATATAAAATGATCGTACACTACAACCACTATAAGCAAACTATGACCTACGTAGTAAATTCACGATTGCCTATTTATAAGTGTGAGTTTTATTCCTATAACGCAATGCAACCAAATAGTCGATCAAGAATCGAACTTCAGGTTCAAGATACAAGAAAATATTTTCTACGCGCTGAAGCATTTATTGAAGTAGAAGGGGACCTTCTAACAAATGCTGATGAGGAATATGACCCAAATTTGCCAGTTGGTTTTGTCAATAATGGTATTATGGCATTATTTAGTAGCGCTGGATATATGATTTATGGAAGAGAGATTCAATCTATTGAACATGATGTTGATGTTGCCACAACAATAGTGGGTTTAGCAAGATATTCTGATGATTATACAAGATCGGCTGGACCATCTATGATGTTCGCTAAGGATGCTACTAATAATGCTGATCCTAATCAGTATATTATAAGACAACCGAGAAATATTGCCGATACTGCTAATCTTGATTCCGAGAATCTGAGTATTAACACTAATCCTAATTACAACAACGGTTTGCAACAATCGTATCAATATTGCAAGGGCCGCGTATTTTTATGCGTGATTCTACTACCTCATATTTTCTGATTTTGCAGAAATGTTCGAAAGGTTATCTTGGAGTGAAACATACAGTAGTCCTCGTGCGAAAAGGTGATGATTATGATGCAATATGGCATGGTGCTGGTGTTACTGATGGTAATGTAAATATAACAAAACTCTCATTGTCGATGCCAGTAATTACTCCATCAATCATCGCAGAGGAAAAATTCCTAAATTTTATGGATACAGGTTGTTAATCATGGCTATCATGACCTAGCATGAAGAACAGATTTTATGGAAACTTCTGTTAACGGTATATTTACATGGCACATGACATCAAAACAGGGTGTTTCTGCACCGCGGCATGAATTTGTTGCGTTGCAGGATAAGACGCGATTAAATTCACAAACACGCAGCCATATGATATTTGATAAACTGGGTGTTACTGAAGTTTCATTAAGGATAAACGGCCAACAAGAACCATCCGAGGATATTTTACTTAATTACGGACAAATCCAAATAACACGCGCTTATCATCGTTTGCTGACATTTATGGGACGTGATAGTAATGTAGATACCGGTCTGCAAATATCCCAATTAGATTTTAGAAATCGATATCCGATGTATTACCTTTCGTTGGAACATCTTGATTTAACTAGACAATCCGTCGTTGACATACATGTACGAGCTCGTGTGACTCTTCCAACTAATTCAGCAGGTGATATCACTATCCCTAATTACAGAGCAATTGCTGTCATTCTCAGTGACGAATCAATGCTACTCGAAGGTGTTGGTGGACGAATGAGTGTAGTTGATGCGTCAGTAGAAAACATGTAAATGTTTAAAACATGTAGACAATTAGATCAATCTCGTATTAAAGGAAATGTCATATAGTGACGTTAGTTTTACTCTGACTCATGGTCATATTAAAAGGTTGTAATCGGAATCAACTAAAAAATGTGGCACTACAATATCGTTAAAAAACATTCAAATGTCTGGTGGTCAGATTAAACTATCACTGACAGTTCGTCAGATTAAAAATTTCAATTATGCTAACAAAGATAAAAAGGTGTTCATGTCACACACACTCTCTCTCTCTCTCTCTCTCTCTCTCTCTCTCTCTCTCTCTCTCTCTCTCTCTATCTCTCTCTCTCTCTCTCTCTCTCTCTCTTCTCTCTCTCTCTCTCTCTCTCTCTCTCTCTCTCTCTCTCTCTCCCTCTCTCTCTCTCTCTCTCTCTCTCTCTCTCTCTCTCTCTCTCTGCGTCCGCGATCAAAGACATGATAAAATCAGGTGGTATATTTCCACTTCTCGCTTTGTTACCAGCGCTAATTTCCGCCGCTGCCCCCCTCCCCCCGCGGTCGCGAAAGCTGCCGCTCTCGGAGCTGCTGGTACCGCCACTGGGATGGCACTAAAGAAAACGACTGAATGTGCATACAAATTAAGAGACGATCAGTAAAAGGAAAGGGTCTCAGACTACCAGGAACTCCGTATTCATGGTACAGCGGAAACGGCCGGAGACTACCAGGGACAGTTTACTAACTTCGCTGTCAAATTTGTGTTCACTCGATGCTGCCAAGGAATTAAGAATAAAAACGTTAGATGTGTTTCTATGCGGTATCAATTACCACAAACAAACAGCACTGAAACCGGTATCATTAATTTCGATAATAGCACCGGACTTGGAACTCACAAGGTTGCATACGCGATTGATCCGCGTGTAATTGTTTATTTTGATTCATATGGGTTAGCGCCACCTAAAGGATTTATGGGTTATATACATCAATTAAAAATATCGATCTGGTACTTCACGCTACCAACACAAGAAATGACCGACCCACCAATATGCGGCCATAAAATGACTGATCGCAAAATGATTGATATTTCTGGAAGGTCTCTCTCAAATCTTAAAAAACCCACCGGGGAAATATATG
Source organism: Unio pictorum (assembly GCA_030141615.1). Lineage (NCBI taxonomy): Eukaryota > Metazoa > Mollusca > Bivalvia > Unionida > Unionidae > Unio > Unio pictorum. Next base: position 3,547,201 of record JARLTB010000161.1, on the reverse strand, counting down.
CAACCATAGATGTAAAAAAAAATAATCGAAGATGAAATATCCGAGATATAAAACCTCGCAAATGTGGATCCAAAAGAAATAGTCGCATTTCAAGACAATCAAGGGAAATTGAAAACGATTGAAGTTTCCGTAAATGAGATTCTAGTTAAAATTAATGGAGTAACTGAAAACTCCCTAGCGGTGTTTAATTCCTTTGGTAATATAAAACCAAGAGTTATTTTACCAACTGTGATAAACAGTATCAACAATCGAGTAAAAAATTCTGGTGATACAATGACAGGTCCCCTCGACATGAACTCAAATCAAATAAACACACTTGACGATCCAACATTGGATACTGATGTTGTGACAAAAAATATGTAGATGTGTTAGACAATAAACTAACGTCGCTGCACGATAAGCATTAAACCACAGATGATAAACTAACAACACTGCGAGCTGAATATGATGTTGATGTAGGTGCGTTTACAAACCTCCGTAGGAATTTTAGAAAATCGGATGAAACCATGAATACTTTCTTTAATACTCCAATGCCTGTCCTAATGAAACTTTTTGATATTAAAACATCCATTGATACGATGAAACAAACACATGACGATATCAATGCTGATTTTCCTGCTATCGCGACACGGCTTGTTGAAATTAAAATACCACATAAACAAAATATTAATACCGCGTACTCAATATATTATGTATCTTTCGACCGGACACCTCAAAATAATATTATTAATATTACAGCTGAAGTCAAAAGTATCTTTAGATTGACCCTACTTTCACCGTTACAGTTTAATGTATCATCGGGTACGTCTACGGGAATTAATACTGTAATTGCAATAATAGATAAGGATGCCATTGAAACATTTACAACAACCACCACTAAAGTACTTTAGTTCGGGCATCAGTGGCATACGACGTAGAATTTGTAATTGATTTAAGTAAATAGTATAATGAATGTCCAACAATATCGATATGATCAAGTCCGTGAATTTCAAACTAATCTAAAAACTCTTATTGACGAACATAGCGCGAAGATATAAACATACTGCAGGCGAATTACCAGAGTTCACATTATTGTGTATTCGGTTTCAAGTATAATTGCTAGAACGGGTAAATTGTTATCAGCGATAACAGCACTGGTACCTGTAGTTGTCACAATTTGTGTGTCTTCGGCGACAACAATTACAGCGATTCTTAGAATCATCACAAAAACAATATCCACATGCAGTCAGAATAAACTACACGAGTATATAATTAAGTTGCATATTGCATCAGCCGCTTATAACCTATTGTCGTCGCATATAGCATCTAGTCTAGATGACAACAATATCACATAACGAATATTCCTCGATGATGAACATCTACCACAGCGCAATATCAAAATTAGAATAACAACACAAAAATAACAATATCAATGACAATACCAATGTCGATATCTACATCAAGAACGGAATTACTTCAGAGAATAGCGACAAACACAACGCCGCAAAAGACAACCATGATCTCAATAACCTTAACCAACCCTGAATTCAGTGTGAATTTTCCCATTGCGATTCCGGTTAAGGAGATAGCGCTAGCGTAATTACGAGTATACCACAGATGGCCAAATATTAGATCAAAATCATTTGGTGGTCAATAACCGAATAATTCCTTGGTGTTTGCGAGTAAAAATAGACCAGACGGGACTCCAGGTTGGAATATAGTTTCCGTATCATCTGGGTCTTACCAAATCGAACAGATCAATAATGAATTACAGCGTGGAATAAAATCCATTACAGGAAAAATAACAAAAATCGCTATAACAGTTCATGAACCAACACTATCATCCGCGATTGAGATAAACTCACCCGGATATGCTGTAGATATATATCAGAGTTTTATAAGAACCGTGCTAGGATGGCCTGAAATCCCACCTCAGGCACCATCTTATCAAAATTTACCCGAACCTAAAAAGTGTGATTGTACGAAAAGAACCCAGAGCTGAAAAATCTCCATCCTTGGATATCATTGCAGCATGATATGATTCATTATCCGAAGTACAATCTTACAGTCTTATTTTACTTCTGTGTTGCGCGGTGCAAAAAAAAATATTAACACATCTAGTGTCATTATCATTACCAGGTAGACATCAAAACTTCCTGGTAGCGAGTTGTTGTTTTGTTTTCAAACTTGCTGGTAGCGTGTTACTATAATTCGTTTTAAACTTCATGGTAGTGTGTTATTGGGTTTAATGAGCTCTTTTAATTGTTTCATTCGGGAATTTATCGTTTACTTAACTTCATAGTGTCTACAGAGGTCAGATCTAATGTTTTTTACTGTGGTAAAAAGAGGAATCAATCTATATACTGCGCTGTTATATGATAATGATTAGTTAACGGATTGTTGCATTTATTTAAATAAATCCGTACTAGTACGACAGTACATATATTTTACTTAAAGATATATCTTCGAGATATAGAAAAAAAGAGAAACTCTGATCACAATCTAATTTATTTGATAATTTGATTTCTTCATTTATTTAAATCTGTAATTAAAATGATTATTTCATTTATAATGTTGTAATTCATTATATATATATATATATCTAAAAAATAGGGGTCTAATGTCACCCGTTTTCGTTTACAAGTGTATATTTACAGCTTATATATACAATATTTACAGTATGTATATGATCTTAATTAAGGTATATAGAGACGGCACAACATATAATCTTAATTAAGGTATATAAGGCGTGATGATAACATATCCGAACACCTAGTCTGACAACAGTCTAGCAAGCCCAATATGAATGACGACAGCCTATCAGAATACTTAGCTTGTCAACAACAGTCTAGCGAATTCCAATAAGGCGTGGTTTGATAATTTCTTTTACAACATATAATCTTAATTAAGGTATATAGAGTATATAAAAAGCCGGCACATCAAATTATTTTAATTAAGGTATATAGAGACGGCACGAAACACAACCCGTCTAAGCCTTTAATCCGTTAACAGTCGAGAAACCCAGGAGGCCTTGGTTGGTGAAACAACCCCTAGCTAGGGGTGGATGAATGATGAATGATAAAACACTATTTCAGCTATATACAATTATATACACATATATACCTATTTAGTGGTATATAGAAATATTTACATATTTACAATAAGGACAGCACAGGACAATTCAACACATACGGGGGCTTTTCTCTACACTCAACTGAAACACTCTCCGTCATAAAAATCGTCCGGAGAGAATGTAAAAACACACATTCACACCACGCGAGAGCGTGACGGAGAGGTGTTCAGTTGAACTTCGATTGTGAAGACTTGCAGCCCCAATAAAAAGAACCGGCTATATACTATATAAGCTGACTAAAACACAGAAATCAACAACAAGGGGGTGTGATTTGTACTTTCGTTTTTACTTAATTGTGATTATTGGCAGAATCTAAACAAAGAAAGATTCCTGACAGAAGTATTAAACATAAGAATACCGTTGTTGTAGATACTTATTTGTTTGGCTCGTTTTCTGAAAGAATAAAAAAAAATAGTAGATGCACCAAATAAGGGTCTAATAAGTGATAGAAGCATGATAGTTAAAATCCATAAAAGGTTTAACGAATTTAAGCGCGACGGAGCATTTCATTGTTGGTCAACATTTCGAATTGATGGTTGTGTTGATGCTACCATGAACGATCAAACGGCAACAGGCATAATATCGCATCTTGACCATCGAACGTATTTTTTCAGAGTGATATTCATTATCCGTTCAGAAACAGGAAATTGGATTATTCGTGATAAATTTGATCCTGTATTGAAAAATAAAAAGAAATTGACACTGTGAGCCAGGATTCCAAACCAGGAGTGTTAACAGGAATTGAAAACCGTATTATGAGGGAGCTTATTCTGTGACCGCGGTTATTTATGGGATTTATCCGATAAGTGACAAACCGAGTTTTGAGAAATTAAAACCTATGAGACTGTCACCACTGACTTTGTCGAGTAGCCGAACGAATAATATAGCATTTTACAAATGCGTTACTTGGAAACAAATTGACACATCTAAGACGTAAAGAAATAAAAGAATGGGCACTATCAGTCTGGAATAATGGGAAAACAATTCAAAATGTACCTGCGTTAGAAAGGATATTAAAATTCCCAATAACCGTGGCGACGATAACAGTAGAGGTATTTTACGAATCGAAATATAAATCGGGGGTGGGTGGGCTCCAATCAAAATCATTGATCATAATGCACACGCGTGGTCGAACGCAGTAACAATATTTCCACAGGTTAGAACCATACAATATCTACCCTTATAGTTTTTTCCAGAGTTCTCTGGGGAGGAGAACTTGTCTGATTTTATTAATGCGGAAAGTAAAAACGATCCTGTGTCAGTGTGGTTATTTCAGAGTTTTGAAGACAAAGAATGTAAATTTGACCAATTTGTAAGACCTAACGGCGAAATATACCATACTGAATCTCTTCACGACGAGATGATAAAACTAGCGCGGAATTTTTCAACGGATTATAACGAGGAATTACTAAGAAAGTTGAACAAATAAGCTTCATGTTATCAACACACACAAAAAACTCACAGCAGAAAACAGGTTGAATATATAGAACACAACCGAAATATACTATCGGTTTTGCTTGGGTAGTATAGGCAATATAAATACAATCAATGATATTTTTTTAAATTCATATTTGTCTGAATAACTCATATCAACTTTGATATTTTTAATTTTTATTTCTCTAAAATATTAAGCACGCTTCCGCAGAGAAACCCAACTCAAAAGGAAATTGCACAGACGTTCTGCGATCTGATTTCCTTTATTTGTGCTGCTAACATTTCTAGGAGAATCTTCAGTTACTGCGTTACTCTATGAAAAACAAATACGCAAAGCATATCCAGGAATTGCGATACTTTCATATGAGTGTAAAAAATGAAGAAATGCTTGCGCATAGTTTCTTGCAATTTAGAAAAATATTTAACGGCCTTTTTTGATTTGCCATGGAAATAATAAGCAACATTAAATTGTCTGTTTGATGCATTTGAACTCAGTTATCTGAATATAATAGCTAATTGTAAGGTTTTCATTGTGGAAGTTATCCAACAGTGCACTGACTTGCCTAAGTATGGTTTACATTAATAATATACTGATTGATCGTTGAGTTGCGTCTAGGAAATAATGAAAACTCAGACATTTCATGATATTCCCGTTCTTTTGGCTGACTCACTGAAATTATTACACCGAGTAAAAACGTTCAACGTTTATACCTAAGGATAATTAGAAAATGTCAAAAAACGTTCAGTTGAAATCAGTGATATAGTCGATCGATCGCACTTTTTACATTTAAAGGAAAACTTATAAATATATAAGTCGATTCCAACTGATGTCTGAACTTTGTCGCATGTGAAAGTAACTCCATGAATATGTCTTTTTTTAGTGCTGAGTGCTGTGCCGACAGAAACAGCGATTAGACTCGTAAGTGTAATTGACACGCCCAATATCAACATTGGTGAGAAAAGCCAACTGAAAATAGAGCTTGACTTTCCGTTTGGTACAAGAAAAAATGTCAAAATTGAGATCGACTCCTCATTGTCAGCGATTGTTCTTGCCTTTGTGAAGGTGGTGAATGCCAGTGTGGGCTCCAATATTATGCTGGCCAAGGGAATGGCAGCTATGTTGAATAACCCAGTTGTCTACGCTGGACCTGAATACGTCTTTGCGGTAAGTGTCAGGACCATATTCATTCAAACATAAAAATATTATTTTGTCTTCATTTTAAAGTTGTTTTTATTTCACTTTAGTTGCTACATGAATAAATTAACAAAAACGTGACGATGGAGTGGTGGTAAAAGTGAACACATGACTAGCAAAGACCAATTACTCAAAATTATGGCTCTTGCAGTTGTAGAGGAGAGTTGGGATACACACTTGACATTTTGTCATGTTGCTTCTTAAGGTTCAGAAGTAGATGGGATGTTGTAACATAAAAAGCTGACACCCTTTGAGACTAGCCCGGATTTCAAGAAATAACAACACGTATGCGAGTGACAATGAAAATGTATTACCCTCTCCCACTAATGAGTAGGAAACACGAGAATACCATAAATACAAAGGTACATAATATGATAATAAAACAAAAAGGTAATTGGACTCAAGGACTACTATACTACACTCATGTAGTCAAACACTACTGTATGGAAGTTAAAGGCATACAACCTAAGATTTTCGACTTTTTTATTCTTGCAGATGCATGATATTATGAAATGTATAGTAGAAATAATGAGTAATTACAGGTCATTCAGTTTCAAAAATTGTACAACTGTAAGTTTAATCAATGAAAATATAATGATTTTCTGTACGGATTGCTAATTAATTATGCAGAAACGGAATTTACCGACAATCTCCGAAATCGCAGTGTCACGTGACGCGCGTCAACAAATATGGAAGTTGAGGTAAGCATGTGATTCTCTTTTGATGGAATTATTACCTTAATTCTCTTTTTCTTCGTCTGTCCTTCTCCTTAGTTCTTTATAGTCACCCACAATATATGTATTGCTTATAGATTTCTCATTATATATGATAAATTACAAGAAGTAGGCAAAAACGTCAATATGATGGCAAATCCTGACAATAAGGGGTTCCTTTAAGGGGCTATTCTTGAAAGTGTTTACTTGTCGTGTTTGTGTGATTGTGTTACATTGTAAGATAAACAAACTAAAAATATGATAATTTGTAACATGGTAATAAGAACAGCTATTAAAAGGTCTCGCTAAAGTCGCTTCTTAGGCTCAGAATAAAGTTGATTTTCTTGTGCATTTGCATTACCACATCACGCTCACGTATCCGATAGTCGATGTGATTTGCGCATTTGTTTGTATATTTACACGTTTGCTTCATTGCATAACACAAAAATTAATATTTTCCCACGTAACATTTAATGCATTTATTTTATTTGGAATGTTTAAAAAAATCTACACGACTTAGACCTGGTTGTTTTAGATGAAGTCATATTCTTTGTTGCACAGAGCTATATGCAAGATGCCCTGGCAGCAGAAGAAGATAATGATTATAACCAGGGGTAAAAGGCATACTTCTAATAGGCAGTTTATTTTATGGACTTAACGGATACCTAAGTACTGGCAACATACATTTCATTCCAAGCTGTTGTGTATGGCGTATAACGGACAAATAAGTTTGGCCAGTACAATGGCTTTACTCATGGAAGACTTGGGTGATCTATCCAATGATATGATGTGTGAATAATATAATTTATATTGATTTTAAGTTGTATAAAGCATTTCTTATGTAGTTTGCAATTTTTATTTTGCACGAACATGTTTTGTTAAATATTATTTTTCTACCTACCGACTAAAGAATGATTGTATGTATGGCTATGTTTTGAAAGCAACTGTGAGGAGACTATTTATTAAAACCATTGGATGAATTGAAGTTGACTAGCAATGTCTTGGGATGCAAAGGATGTAAAGAAAAAAAGAACACTGGTGAACATGATTTTAATCGTGCATATACATTAACACATTAAGTTAAATGTTAAATAACGCATGTTCATATTGAGTTGAGAAATCAAACCTTGTTGCAGTGTTTCATGAATACAGTTTGGCTTGTAAATGTCAATAGAACTACAAACACCAATTAAAAGCATCAATTTTTCAGTTTTTTAAAATGTGTTCATTTACTATAGAAATAATCATACCCTTTATATGAATACCAAGATGAATATACACAACTGCATACACTGTAGAACTAACTATTATATATTATGAAATGTACTAAACTTATATATTAAGTAAAAATGTGCATGTACAGACATAACATTAATTCAAGAATAGTCAGGCATAAAAAACTGAAGGATATCATATAAGAATAATTATGGCATATATAGAGGTTTTCCATGTTAATTCGGTTGGTGGGGTGCTCCCAATAGTATTTAAATTATTATAAAAGACTCCACAAGCTTGTTTTTGTGAGGACTTGAAGTTGTGATAGACATATACAATGCTTAGAGCCCCCAGTCAGTGGTGCCGACAGTTAAATTAATTAATACACAAAATGTGAAAGTAAAAAAAACAAGAATTTAATATCATTAAATAACAGTCATCTCTCAAATGAAATTAAAATTAAAACCCTATCGTTCGTCTTTAACTGAACCACGTTATGACCTATGTTATCATCTGACTTAGTGTAATAGATTTTCCTCCTGTCCTATGTTCCTATTCATTTGTATGATCTTTATCTGGACTGGTAGTCCAATTCCCTCCAGTCCGTCTAACTTCTGCCTCCGTTCTGCTTTTTTCATTGTCTCCCAGAAACTTTTATATGCGAAACTAGTGTACCATTACTATAAAAGATTGACTACAGGCATCCCATTCCAAAATACTAGACAGTTCTATAGAAATTACATTGATGTTTTAGTATCCTGTGCCTGGTTTCTATGCTTTTGACACAAGTGATTACCATTTACACAATGCCAAACGATCGTACATTACCTAAACAAACTACTGCAGTGAAACAAATATTGTTATATAATGTACGGAGTACAATGCAAATCTGGCTCAGATATACATATCAACCTACGCAGACATACAAACTCCTACACATTCACAGGGGTGTTTTAATAGCTAACTGACCATTAACCATGCTTGCTGGAATGTATCACAGCTGAATTCATGAAATTGGGCCTACTGTACAGTGATGAAAATATACCAAATTCTGTTTCAAAATTGTAACTGTGTGTATGATTTGTATTTTTAACATACCTTGAACAATTTTTCAGTCATATTGCTATGATGTTTGCAGTATGGCATTTTATAGTGATGTCTAGCACTGAGGCATCATGCCATAGACATGTAGCATGACATCCCACCCAGTTACATTATCCTGACAGTAGGATGACCAGTCCATACACTAAACTCTTAATGCTGAGCACGAAATGAGACAGCTGTTACCATTTTTGTGTCTTTCGTAAGATCTTGCTAGGGATCAAGGCCTCCACAACATCTTGCATCTGAGGTGGATGCTCTTACCACTAGGCCACTGGAACGGTCAACACCAGTATGTAAATAGCAATTAGTTGTTAACAAATACAATCGGTGAAGATCATTTCTAATTTATTTATTTTAAAAAAAACAGAACTTAACAGCTTTATTTTCTTTATAATATCAGTTTGAAACTGTATGTGAACATGCAATGGCAGACATCGCTGCACCTGTGATAAACCAATTCAGTATATTGTATTCTTAAAAAATTGGGCAAATCAATTCAGGAAAATATATAATTTAATTAAAACAAAATCTAATTTTTTTTAGAAGATTTAGCCTAAATATTTAATAATGTAGTCAGAAAGACGGGACAATACTATGTTGTGGAATTCGAAACAATGTTTTTAAACACAATGCTGTTTTCTGATGTAACTGATTTTCATCAAAACACAAACATACATACATGCATATATACATACATATAGATACATATATACATATATCATATATATGCATATATACAAATATATATAAATATATATATATACATATATATACATATAAATATATATATACATATACATATATCTATACATATACATATATATACATATACATATATATATATATATATATATATATATATATATATATATATATATAAATATATATATTCATTAACACATATCTATACATATATACATACACACACATAAATATATATATATATATATATATATATATATATATATATATATTTATATATATTTATATATATATAGATATATACATACACATATATATATACATATACATGTATATATATATATATATATAAATATATATATATATATATAAATATATACATATACATATATTCATTTATATATACATAAATATATATACATATTATATACAAATATATATATATATATACATATGTTCATATATACATATGCATGTATATATATATGTGTATATATATATATATATATATATATATATATATATATATATATATATATATATATATATATACACACACATATATATGAATAGTGAAGCAAAAACTGTTTTAAGCAACGCATATCGTTGCTATCAGTATTTAGGCAAATAATAAATCGATAAATATGGAATCCTAATATTGGATGTTTGTAAAAAAAAGTATAAAAAGTCGGTAGTTAAATAAGATGCACTCACATTGCACAACTCATGTTCTTTGATAGGTTTTGTTAGAAAAAAAGTGTCTAGTTCAGTTACATTTGAATTTTAATGCTTCAGTGTGTTGTTTATTGATAGCTACAGTAATATTTAGCGTTAGCAATGAAATCAAGACAATGAGTATGGATTGAAATCATTTGCCCCAATGTACATTTTCTCTTCTTCAAATTATGCTAGAAATATTTCTGACTGCTATTTTACACAGAACATTTTGAAGTAAAAAAAATGTAAAAGGTACTTTATTATGCAATAATACCGACTTGCGATTTCATGATTTTAATCTTTTTACTCCTATACGATTAAATTAATTAGATTGTATATTTTCTGCTGTGTTTTTCTTAATATATCATATGGCCAAAATACACTGCATTTAATTCAATCAAAACATACATATAAGACAAGTATAAATTCTGTTCAAATGCTTATTTTTTTAAGAGCTTTAAGAACATAATCAACAGTGGTCTGAAGGTAAACTGCTACATGGAAATCAAACTGATGCTGGACTTTTCTCATGGTAGGCACTTCATGAAAGACTTAATCAAAGTCTATATGGGTCTATGGTAGGGATCATTTGTTACCATTCAATCACTTGAATAGTCTCTCCATAACAATTTTATATCAATAGGTGTTACCTGACTAAAAGGTTTAAATCATTTTAACTTAAAATGAGATTTCTGCTTTGTAACAATCTCTTCTGTAAGTGTTGGTGGAATTGGAGCAAGTACATCAGATATTCACCTAGGATCATACATGTCCAAACAACTTGCTGGTTCATGCCACTCTATCATCTAACCTCATTTTCAATATTTTTATAATTATTTCTGTTCATCAGCTTTCTTTGGGTTTGCAGACCATCTCTCACTTTTTTGTCGAATGACCTTTGGTATCTGATAATAAAATGCAAGCATTGTTTTGACAATTTTTTTTAATATGTTTTTAATTCTCAAAAGTCCAAATAAAAACTGCATACAATTACATGTAACAAATCATTTTGCTACAAATGAAAACTTCAATATAGCAAACCTGTATCTTACCCATATGTCATAAAAATGTTTAGATTATTTACAGAATGATCTAATTAAATTAGACTAATTCTAACCAAAATTAGTTTATGAAATTTATTTTAAAAAATTTCTTCTATAAAAGATTAAATTGTACCACAAATAGATTGTTTACAAACTTTAAGGTAAGGCATTAATATTTTAACAAAAATGAATTATTATGTTAACAAACAAGAATTAAGTTTATTACCTTATTGTTCCATCTGTGTGTACAATCACATCTATGTCAATATGATTGTTATGATTAGGAGCTGCCAACAGATTCTTAGTTCTGAAAGCTGATGGCTTATATGAGCGTCTTCTGGAGGCATACAATAAAATTAAACTGCTGTACTTCTGGAACAAAGTAAAATGACTAAATAAATAAATTGATTCAAATGCAGAGAACTATTTCAAATTTATAAATCCCAATAAATCTGTTTTGATGAAAATGCAAATGTACAGTAGCATTATACAGGCAGAGAATAATCACCTCATCATACCATTACAATTTTCTTTTCCTTGTCACCTGAAATAAGGTTAGGGAAAGCATTTGTGAGCTAATTTTGAATACAACGAAATACATCTGCTTCCAAGAATTTTTTGCTTAGATATATGCATTGGTGTGCTAGAAACATCATTCGGCATCTGTATAAGGGTAAAAGTTGGAGTTTCTTTCTCTTCTGATCCACCAGTTTCCTCCTGTCCACATTTTACTTCCAATTCCCAATTTATCCTACTTTTGCAAATGTTAACCTATATGTGTATAGCTCAGACCTGTGTGAATTAGATTGCAAGCAAAAAAGTAAAAAGATCCGGAAACTAAATCTGATTCCAACAATGGGCATGTGCACAAAAATCGGGCAAATATTGACCCCCACCTCTCTGTACACATGCATACTTCTTTTTTTGCACACACCCCATCTGCGTATATGCGATTGTCCTCCCCAGCCTATATTTAATCCATACAGAAAAGATCAAGGATTAATAATAGTATGTATTTAATATAACAGATAGACTACCAATGTTGAATGTCTGGCTGCATCAAAGAAATAAGCAGCGTAAAACTGTCCGCTAAAACTCAAACACCAACTGAACCCAGTCAAGAAGGTTACATATTAAAACAATTACTATCGAGGTATATGTGTACATACATTATCAGTAGACCACCCAACCCCATACACAAGCATATGCATTTGGGTAAACCAAACTTGCCCTTGCCATGTGCACTAAACTGAAAAACCATAATTATTGCGTTAGTGTGGTTTGTATTTATAATACAATGTATTCATTTTCTTACTATGATAACCAGTATATCTTCATTTTGTCAATTATGCATCAATACTATATTTAAGATATATTGTAATTACACATTTTTAACTTCATACACAGCAACTTTCATCAACTTGGATCAACTTTCTGGTTCATACACAAATAACATCCACAAATACCAATAGAATACATGTATGTATGTATATATATATATATATATATATATATATATATATATATATATATATATATATATATATATATATATATATTTAGTATAATTAACACAAATATTCCATTTTTTGTATGCATCACAATTAAATTTGTTACTATATTTTCTCAAATGGGTTGATAAAACTTTTAGACTTTTCCATCATAACACTTTCCTTCTCCTTAAGATTTTCAACCTCAGACAAGACTGAATCCCTTAAAATAAAATTTTGAAATATGTAAATACTAATGTTGAACTTGGAAATCTTTACTTTTGTATCAAAAGAAAGTATTATAATTTATCGTGGTTATTATGATGGGAATGATACTGCTTCAAGAAAAAATAACAACAATAATAATAACAATAATAATAATAATAATAATAATAATAATAATAATAATAATAATAATAATAATAATAATAATAATAATAATAATAATAATAATAATAATTATAATAATGATAATAATAAAAATAATAATAATAATAATAACAATCATAATAATAATAATAAAAATAATAATTTATTTAAAGGGGTCAAAGTCTAATCTCCCTTGAGGCCCTTTAACTAAAATACATACAGCATGATGAGGAACATATCGTAACAAAAATGACATATGACAACAAACAATTTACAACAAAAATATATTCTAAATAAAACAAACCATATTGTAACAAAATGTACAATCTTTGCCAACTGCAAAATATTAAACTAATATACTATGATACATTTCCAGGTAATACATAAATTCCTTAGATGTGCATCTACCAAAATGTTTGTAAACAAGTAAATATACATACAATTTAACAAAATGTAGTATTTTTTATACAGATGTCATATCTGATTCTGATGTGGTTATATCAGACACAGCAGGAATTTGTATTGTGTATGAATTGTTGGCCTAGGTGTAGAGGTTGTCGCCATGTTTTTCTTTGACATTCCTCTCTGTTTCTGATGTTTTCCTTGCACTGCCATTAAATTCATCACTAATATAGCAGGGGAAATTAAATGTTTCATTAGGCACAATAATTATATATACTTTTCAAATAATAATATACATACAATGAAATTTACTGTATTGCTTTACTTTCATTTAGAGCTATCACCATTTACATTATATATAATTTGTATTAAAAAAACAGAAGTGACTGCTTGCTTCTAAATAAAGTCTTATGGTTGCGTGTGAAGATGAAGATGAACATTAAATCCCCTTTGGTTGCCTCAAAAACAGCAGCAGATATGTCATGGTGTACATGCGGGTTTCAACGATATTGTTGAAGGGCTGTGACATTTTATTTCAAGCTAAATGGAATAATGCCAGTTTATATCAAATATGTTATTTTTAAGAGTTTTGATAAAGAATTAACATTACAGAAATAAAATTGCGGTATGAAAACTTTCATTGTGCATTGCAAAATTGCGACGCACCTATCCAGCAAGAATTTGGCGACCTCTGGATTAAGTTTCAGGCTCAAAGTGGATTTCTTTTTATTCCATAGTTCATGCTGGTCACTAATACATATGCGTGTGCCGCCATAACCTGCCCAGAGAGATTTTTCTCCCTCCTTTCAGATTCTGATAGTTTTATCTTTCGATCTACGCCATTATTTTTGTAAACACGTGTTTGATCATGGCTAAAAATCTTAATCTTCGGGAAAGGTTAACTTAGAGGTTACACGAATATGGGCGTGGCAAATAGCGAATATTTGTCTGCCAGACAATAATGAAAAATCGAGTATTTTATCACAAAACTTCCGATACTAGCCGGATTTAGGCCTTAGTAACAGCCTGAGCAGCAGCGAGGGCGAATCCGACAACGTTTTAGAAGCATCTATTTGGTAAAACAAGGCTTCCTCCAAAATCGTAAAAAGAAGCGTCTATTTCGTAAAACAAGGATTCCTTCAAAATCGTACAAAATAAGTTTTCTTTGGAGACTCAAACTCATTGTCGCGTTCTCTCTGCTGCTATGGGGTTAAACAATCTTTCTTTACGATGAAAATCCTTTTAGGATTTCACAAACAGACTAATTTGTAAAACCTCACCATGTAAATCAATTAGATTTTTGGACTGGTCAGTGATTTTAAAATTAGTTCTCGTTAACGAATCATTATGGCATGGCATATAGACTGGATTAATTGGGTAATTTTTAAAAATTCGGGTGGAGTTGTTGGTGCAAATGAATATAAAATCTATCCCTGTTGGGCTTGATTTGATCTTTCGAGATTTTTTTGATAACTTCCTTCGATAACATCACATACTAGATTTATTGCAATCACCGAGGATATATTGACGTTTTGAATAGCAATATGCCTACCACCGTCGTCTGATTCATTATTATGTTTGAGGATTGTTGCCCTTTGTGGTTGTATGATGTTTTTTTACATGCGTCGTTAATCCTTTTGAAACAATCATCTATGGCATCATTGAGAGATTTTTTCATCTCTGAGATATTATATCCAGGAAACTTAAACGTGGGAATATCCTCTACGCGTATATTATATTTCTTTGCAAACTCTGTTCTCGTTTGGGGGTGATCGTCACTTATATAAATTGAAAAGTTCGCAAATTAAATTCTTCCATGTCGGCGATAATTTTGTTACATATCTCCATGTACTTGATGATATTCTTCCGGTTGGGAGGAATAGTATTAATTTCCGTTATGTGTATTTCTAATTTGCTCAAAATCGTTATTCATCGCTGTAAACTGTTTGGTAATATCTGGTGCTTCAATTGTAAGATATCCAGTATTATTAGCTTCTGATTTTCCTATTAAACGATTAAAAAGACTATCTAGAGGTAACATATATGTTAATTTATGACGAGGGGGTAGTGGGGGATTAAAAGATGGATAATGGATGATTGTGCTTTATTATAACCTTGATAATCATCTTTCGTTGAAATATAATCAGATTGTTTCGGTTCAGGTGGTAAATAAACGGTTTCTTGTCGTGGTGGATTTTCAGGCCATACTAACACGGTTCTTATAGAACTCTGATAGATATCTACGGCGTATTCGGGTGAGTTTATCTCAATTGCGGATGATAACGTCAGCTCATGAACCGTTATAGCGATTTCAATTCTTGTCCAGTAATGGATTTTATTCTACGAAAGGAATTCAGCATTGCTTTGTTCGATTTGGTAAGACCCAGATGGTAGCGAAACAACGTTCCAATCTGGATTACCATCGGGTTTATGCTTGCTCGCAAACACGAGGGAATTACTCGGTTGATGACCACCGAAGGCTGTCTAATTTTGACATCGCGGAATCATAAACACGTACCATCGCTGAAAACTCATTATCTGATAATAATGTGTCATCGAGTGACGACGATATCATCGAGGATAATTGTAAGTACGCGGTTGACACATCATGGAACCTAACTATGTAGTCTTGTAGTTTACGCTGGCTGCATGATTATATTTGTTTTGTTATAATCGAAATAATTCCCGCGATTGTGTCGCCGCTGATGTACAAATTGGAACAGCTATCTGGGCAATCATTGTCACCGAGGATAGTATTATACCGGCTCCGGTGATTACACCTGATACCGAATACACAAGTAACATCAACTGCGGTGATTCTTCGTCGGTATATTTTTTATTTTTACTTCATACTCCTCAGTGAGTGTTTTGAGTTTAGTTTGAAAATTTCTGAACTGATCATAGCGACATTGCTGTGACGTTGCCAATGATGACATTGTATTTATTATAATAGATTTCAAATTGCTGGCGTTAAATTCGCTAGCGTTGAAAATCCTATGGATTTTAATTCAGTTGTTTATTCAAATCCGCGACGAATTCCAAATTCCATGTTTTTGAAACCCTAGCCAAATTATTATCAGTGGATGTTATTGTGAATTGTTCAGTTGTTCCCTTGTCGATGATCGTTGATATCATATTGTGGGCGCCAGATGAACTCGTTTATGAAATATTAAATTGAGTCGGTGACACTAGTGTTAATCGATAAATACATTTTACGGTTGCGGTGATATTATGTTATTTTGTGGTGCCCACGTAAATGATCCGTATTGAATCGCGTACACGTTATTTATGATATTTTTTTGTTCGTGAGGGACTTTTTTTTTTCAACTTTTTCTATCAGCCTAGGTAGATCATCCTTGATGAAATCGTTGGTCGTTTTAATATCTGCGCGAATAACTCCTAATCGCTGTTATTTCATCGACTTTTGTGATAATATCAGCGAGATCTATTTTAACATCATCGGGTTTCGAATTTTGTTTACCAAAATAATTATCAATGGTCCTGTTAAAATTGTTACGTAACTTAGTAAATTGAGATACATGAGTATCATAATCTGATCGCAATTTTATCAAATTATCAATGGCTGTTTTTATCTCCGTGAGTTGTGGTGTGGTAACCGGTGGATCTCCAAAGAAATCGTTTAAGGGGACCTGAAAAGTGTTAATTGCTTTTTGTAACGCCGTAAAAGCATTTACGTGATTGTTGTATTCATCACGTAGTTTTTTTTTAATAATTCTTTCGCTGATGAATCATTATCACCGAGCGCTGTGTGGGTCGAAACAAGTACGACCGGTTTGAGTTTAACATGATCGGAAAACAACGCGAAAGTAACTTCTACTGCGTCGGGTCGTTTTGTCAAAATATCATCAAGGGAAACATTACTAGTTTTCAATTTACCCTGACGATCTTGGTATACGACTATTTCATTGGGATCAACACTTGCGAGGCTTAACATCTCAGCTATTTCATCTTCGATTATTTTTTTTAGATCACCTGTTGCAGATATTTCCGCGGTGGATTTTTTCAGGCTTGATAAATATCTCCCCCAAATATCAATCATGTTATTTTATATAATTTCTCTCTAAAAAGCGTTTACTCGTATTTTCGTGTACGGTTGTATGGGGTGGTTTTCCCGATGATGAAATAGCGTTGAGGATATTTAATACTTCTATGCTGCACATTGGTGGGTCATTCATTTTCTGTGTTGGTAGTGTAGAATACCAGATAGGAGTTTA
This sequence comes from Unio pictorum, assembly GCA_030141615.1. Classification (NCBI taxonomy): domain Eukaryota; kingdom Metazoa; phylum Mollusca; class Bivalvia; order Unionida; family Unionidae; genus Unio; species Unio pictorum. The sequence goes on along the minus strand of JARLTB010000161.1, from coordinate 3,529,470 downwards.
AGCGGTTTATAACACGCATAAATTCTTTAGGCAGCGCTAACCCATATGAATCGAAATAAACAATTGCACGCGGATCAATCATGTATGCAACCCAGTGAGTTCCAGGTCCGCTGCTGTTATCGAGATTAATGATACCGGTTTCAGCGCTGTTTGTTTGGTGTGGTAATTGACACCTCCAAATTTTTGGATCGCTAGTTTTTTAGCAGCATCGAGTAAATCAAAATTGACATGGGAACTATTGATGTTAGTAAACTGTTCCTAGTCTCAGGCCTTTTCCGCTGTACCATGAATACGGAGTTCCTGGTAATCTTGGACCCTTTTCTGATCGTTTCTTTTTTTTGTATCCCTGTCCGGTAGCTTTCTTTAGTGCCATCCCTGCTGCTGAACCAACGGCTCCTAGAGCGGCGGGTTTTGCTACCGCTGGGGCCGCGACAGCAATCAACGCTGATAACGCAGCGAAAAGTGGAAATATACGACCTGATTTTATCATGTTTTTGATCGCAGCTGCAGAGAGAGTGATCTGAACATCTTTTTTTATCTTTGATGGCATCATTGAAGTGTTTTATTTGACGAATTGTCAATGACAGTTTATTCTGAACACCAAACATCTGATTGTGCTTCAGCGATATTGTGGTTCCACATCTTTTAGCTGATTCCGATTGCAACTTTTAATTTCACCAAGACCTAACGTAACACTAACATGACTATATGACATTTTATTAATAACAGATTGATCTAATTGTTACATTACATATTTTCCACTGGTGCATCAACTACATTCATTCGTCCACAACACCTTCGAGTAGCATTGATTTGTCGCTGAGAATAACAGCAACTGCTCTGTAATCGGAGGGGGTGGGGTGGGTGGGTGAAAACACCACCTACAACCGGACGGTTTACACGAGCTCGAAAGTGTATATTAACGACAGATTGTCTGGTTAAGTCAAGATGATCCAGTGAGAAGTACTAGATGGGATATAGTTTTTTAAAATCCAACTGTGATATTTGCAGACTGGTATCTACATTATTATCGCGTCCCATAAATGACAACAAAAATGATACACGCGTGCTATTTGGTTGGTTTCGTAATCAAGTAAAATATTCTCAGTTGGATCCTCCTGGCTGTTTATCTTTAACGAGACTTTATTTACACCGAGTTGATCAAATATCATATGGCTGTGTGTTTGTGAACCCAATCGCGCCTTATCCTGTAACGACAAATATATGCCGCGGCTCAGAAATACCTTGTTTTGATGCCAGTTACCAAGTAAATGTACCAATAATAATACTATCCATGGTATCCGTGGTAGTTGTTAGCCATCTTAGTAATGATTTGCCGCCTGTACTCATAAACGATAGTAATTTTTGCTCTGTGGTGATTGATGTGTCATTACTGGCATCCACAGTGTTAGTTTTGTTATATTCACCTTGCCAGGGTCATTATCCGGATGTGCAGGATCTGCTGAAATCCTCCAGATTGCATCATTATCACTACGTTTTCTCACGAGTGCAACGGTATGTTTCGCTCCATAGATACCTTTTTTAACATTTCTGCAGAATCCAAATATATGAAGCAGTGGAATCGCACATGAAATTTGTGGACGCTGCCCTTTCAACATTGATACGCGTGTTGCAAACCCTAGATTGTAATCAGGATAAGTATTTATAATCATAGTTTCGATATTAACAGGAGCAGGAGGAACAACAGTAGCAGCTCCAGCAGCAGGGGTACCAAGATCCTTTGGTTGTGTTATTTCATACTGAGCGGGTTCAGGTTGATCATAGATGGACATACCGATCTTGTATAATCATCGGAGTATCTTGCGAACCCCACCATTGTTGTGGTAACATCAACATCACGTTCTATAGACTCGATTTCTCTTCCATCATTCATGTATCTAGCACTCTCAAATAGCGCCATGATACCATTATTGACAAAGCCGACTTTGGTATCAGGTGCATATGGGGGATCATTAGCAACATGATTATCTGTTACAATTTCTCTTTCTACTTCGATACACGCTTCAGAGGGTATAAAGTATTTGCTGGTATCCTGGACTTGAAATTCGATTCTCGATCGACTATTTGGTTGTAGTGCATTATAGGACAAAATACTGAAAATTGAGTAGAAAATCATTTTTGGGCACTGGGGCGTCCATATCAAATGCTGAGTCAGGGGCTGATTTGAACATATTATTATATATTTCTTGATCTAAATCGTGATCTCGCTCGCTCAAACCACTTCCCGCTATCATATTTGCAGTAATATTATCCTGGTTCGCTGCTCAGTGATGCTATTTTTTGATCCACTGTTTTATTTTTTATTTTTCTAATACTTGCATGCATAATTTCCATAGATGGTAGTGGTCCTAGTGACTTTGTCATCGGTTTCCTTCGTTGCCGAACTAACGCTACTAGTTTTTCCTTAGCCGCGGAAAATGCCCTGCCGGCAATATCACCAACAGCGCTAATACCCTTATCACGAATAACATCAATAGCTTTCATTGATACTTTTTTTGCGATTAGTGCTATTTTGGGAGCCATTCTTGTAAATAACCCTGCAATGGTATTACCGAGACCATCTCCATAGTACGCACTATAAACAGGCAATCGTGAGTTTACTACGTAAGTCATGGTTGGTTTATTGTGGTTGTAGTGTATGATCATCTTATTTAATTGCTATTTATCTAATCGCAGGAAATCTTCGATTTCCCACCTTTGGATTCTTGAAGAAGTCAACAAATTTATCACTATGGTAACCGTCTGTTAACTCATCAATAAACTCTCGGTATACACCAATATCCATGATACCACCCTCAAATAGTCGTCTGGAGATATCAGCTGCCTCATTAATTACTTCCGGTGAGTTATTTCCGGCTCGTTTCCCTCCTATGAGAACTTCTAAACGTGATATATCCTCGAGAATACCATTAGGACAATGAACTAGACCACTACCTGAAACCCCCCTTGGAGTTCCACTCTAAGAGAATCCCTCCCCACTACCATAACCAGCTGTACCCTGTGTATCCCTTTCCTGATCTTGTAAATGACTAAACGTTCATCATTAGATACATCTTGATCAGATGGCATATACAATGATTGATTATCATCATCGTCAGGTGGTAGTTGTCGTTGAGGTGAGAAAGATGTTTTCTTTGAAGGCTGTTGTCTTTTTCTTTGCAATCTTTGCGGTTTTTGTTTTTGTTTTTAGTTCTTCATATTGATCATTCACTTTACTCACCGCATTGAGATATACAGTGTATGATGCATTGCCTTTATCAATTCGACTTGTGTTAGTTTTGATGTTGTAAATCACATCAGCCCAATGATCCATACTTTTAATATACGTGTGTTGTCCTGATTTCAACATCTGTTTTCATAAGTCGTAACAACAAGTGTAGGAATTTTTGCTGGATCGGTCTGATCAATTGCTGCTAATCCCTCCTCATTAAATCTCGCACATGAATCCTCTACTTTTTTGTCATTGTTTTATTTTGGACCAGGAGGGGTTTTATGTAACAGCGCTGATCTTTTCTCAGTTTCCTTTGCTATATTTTCAAGTATTGGTACAGTATCCTTAGTAGCAGTGGTTACTAGTTTGAAAAGCTGTTCAGTGTCTGCTGCAAAATCACTTTGAAATTGCTGTCTCATTTGGAGCTTATTTCGAACGGAATCAAGAACTGGAATAAATTTCTTAATCGACGCTAATCGTTCACGTGCTAATTTAGTTGTTAGTGCTTTATTTACCATTATAAATAATATACTATTTCAATTGTAAGGGGAAAAACTCACCCCCCAAAATTCATTTGTGTGTTATACTTCCGCGTAGTGATTAAATCACCAGTGATAAATCACCTGTCTATAGAATTTTGTTCTAGATGACTAAGCGCATACCTGTCTATAGCATTTCCGTACCTGTATTACTCATGTATGTATGGTGTGTTTACTGTGATGAGGCAATCAAAGGGGATTTTTCATTTTGGTGAATAATCTATTTTATTGTTTTGATTTTCGAGTTAATTGTGCGTTTGATTTCATATTGTTTCCCCAATTCACTTCTGAACTTTTCGACAGCAATCAATAACGGGAAGAACTTGTTAATGTCGTTACAGAATGCAAGGGAGTCATAAATAGCGTGTTGAATTCTCTTCATAAAAGAAAAGGATTTCGATAACACATACCTGTTATTTCGAGCGCTATCATCAATATCTTGAAATTCAGAAAGAATCTGATTACAATCTAATTTATCTGAAAATTGAATTCCTTGATTTTTCAAACTTGAAATCTCGTTAATAATGACATTTATATTTTCCAAATTCATATAAGAAATATTATGTATTTAATATGAAATAAAAAAAAACAAAAATAAACAATATCTATGATGAGCGGCTATCATTAACTGGGTCCCTAATTGGCTTTGTGTCTTTCATAGGGTTCCTTTTCTCTTTGAGATTTCTCTCTTCTTTTTTCTTTGAGATTTTTTCTCTTTGAGATTTCTCTCTTCTCTTTGACCTTGACCTTATGACCGTTTCGTTTAGCCGATAGTTGATTCTGAACCATCCTGTGGGTTTACCCTAGTGTGATATAGAGCTTTTTGCATCCATGCTATTGTTTATTTTGGGAGCGCCTATTGTTGTTGTACACCTCCCCAGAAGAATTTAAATTCCCGGGGGTGTAAAATCACACCGTCACGTATTTGGCGTGACTGGAGCTGTACACGAAGTACCCTTTTTGGACTGGCGCCCCAATCATATAGAAAAACCTCCAAAACGGTACCGATGGGCCCCAGGACGAGATTCCATCTGTGTATTGTATACACTAGAGATCTTAATATACAAATCTATAATTTTGAATACGATAAAGGCGTATCATGTGAAGGGTTTAATGAATCATAGATGAAAACTCGTAGATGGATATCAATGATCAAAAAACTTTGATGGAAATCGTAGATTTCACTGTAGTTAAAAATCGTAGACAAAAAAGCCATTATCCCATTGAGATATGTGACTACAACAAAAGAGTTATCGTTGTTTCAGGGTTCGCAAATATAGAAATATTTTCCAGCATCATTCATTTATTGAAATATTCTTTCTTCGTTATTTTCTGTACTAAATGATTTTATGGGTTCCGCATTTTTCGAGTGTTTTCCATTCCCTACTCGTTTGGAATTCTCACTTTGTGAGATAGCTTGTAGATGATCTAAAGAATTATCAGTTTTTATACCATTGATGTGATCAATAACAAAACCATCCTTGATCAATCCATTGCAACATTCGAACGTAAATCTATGATTAACATGATTTTTACTTCGAGCGGTAAATATAAAAAATCCTTGATTATACACAAAACCGACTGATTTCTTCAGTCTGCGGTTTCTGACAATACCGTCACGATATGCTTCATAATTGGTAATCACGGGATGTGGTTGAAATTCTTTTCTTCATTTATATACAATAATATTATTTGTCTAATTCATTATTTGGTTTAATTATTACTTAGGAATCTATCAATATAGTCTTGAGGTGTTCTTATGATTTTGTCAGGGACAGAGTCATTGACGGAGTCTTTAACTCGTTATCATAATAGTGTTTTAGTTCTCTGTATCGCTTACCACCGCAATTCAGACATAACTGTGACTTACCCCGCACACCTACCCCACATCGTATGCAAGGTTAGGGCCCAAAACTCCCACGAGGTACGCTTTGTAAATGATATCCACAGAATTCATTTTTGCATGATTTGTTACAAGCGGTCACTGATCCTATCATAAGCCATTTGCAATGATTCATTATATAATAAATTCTTTATTTAAATACTTGTTTTAATTATAATATAAGGAGTTCGAGAGATTATCGAAAATTACACCTTGGAAAAATGTTGAATTCAATCTCGATAGAGTCTCCACTGAAGTACCAAACAGTCTAATAAGTCATAAGTGAAAGAATAATGTTGTTTTAATGAATTCAAGCGCGATGGAGCATCTCACTGTTGGTCAACATTTCGAATTGATGGTAGTGTTGATGCTACCATGAATTACGAAAGAGCAGCAGTGATAATCTCACATCTTGACAAAGAAAGTATTTTTTTAGTGTGAAATTCATTATCTGTTCAGAAACGAGAAATTGAATTATACGCGACAAATTTGAACCCATCCTGAAAAATAATAGAACTGTCACTGTGAGTCATGATTCCAAACCAGGAATTCTGACAGGGATTGACAAACTTTATACACGAGAGATCCTATCCTGAAACAGCAGTTGTTTATGGGATCTATCCGATAAATGATAAGCCGAGTATTGAAAAACTAAAACCAATGAAATTGTCAGGGATAATAAATTGTGTAGCAGAACGAATAATAGAGCATTTTACAAATGCGTTGCGTGGAAACAAATTGACGGATCTAAGACACACAAAAATAAATGAATGGGGATTAACAGTAAAGCAACAATTCAAGATATAGCCAAATTAGAAACATCATTAAGATTCACAATAACGATAATGACGATAACAGGAGAGGTATTACACGAATCGAAGTATAAATCAAATGGAGCTCAAATCAAAATTATTGACCATACTGAACACGCTTGGACATCCGCAGTAACAATATTTCCGCGGGATAGAACAATAAAATATCAACCCGTGGAGTTATCCGGAGAAGAACTCTCTGGTGGAAATTTATTTGATTTTATTTACGAGTTATGTAAAAACGATCCTGTGTCAGTGTGGTTACTTCACAGCTTTGAAGACGAAGAGGATAAATTCGATCAATTTGTAAGACCCAATGGCGAATTATACCGTACTGAAGCCCTCCACAACGAGACGAAAAACTAGCTAGTGGTTTTTCAACGGATTACGTCGAACAATTACTAACAAACTGTTTTACAATTCCGTCAGTTGCATATCATTTCCCATAGAAAGAGAAATCTATGGAAACCAACACGCACAGAATTTCTCTCAGATATCGAATCAAGCTGCGTGAAATATGGCCATGGTGGATCATGGAGTACAAAATACGACCCTAAAAGTATTATTTCGGTTGATATGATTGCGTGTTATCCAGGGAGTTTTCTTGGGTATGGAGAGTGTTCTGAGTACTTTAAAAGATTTGGACAAACCACACACGAGATGACGCGTGTTGTGATTAATGGACCTTTGCCCGATTTTGATTTAACCGGGCTCGCTCGTGTGGTATCATTTGAATTGGCTAAAGGACTTCATCCGTGTTGTTATGTTAGGTTTGGTAGACACATCTCTGAAAAACACTGGATGCCAATAGTGTTATTACGGTATATGATTGATTCTAAAATGCTGATATCTCCGATTGTCAGTGAAGCAATTATATTATAACGGAAACAAACTGAAGTCTGGTTACCACAACCCGTTAGTCTAGATAGTATAATTAGCGAAAACAAAAACCAATTCCCCGATCTCGACGAAGAAAATATCGGGAAATGGTCAAGGAAATCTTTGAAGTTAGAAATAAACACGCAAAAGATCTCGGTAGAAGAATAATTGGTAAGTTCACACAAGGTGGAAAATACAACCATAAACGACATTCTTCGCGGTTGATTATAAATTACGCTTAATACGATTTTATAATCGCATATGTAACATCTAGGGGTATATAAGTCGATCGTAAAGACTAGTTCTTGTCCGATGGAACCAAATTGGGTACAATTGTTACTTACACAGATGGAGAAAATCTTCAATACACGTACTTAAGGTCGTCTATGCTGGCCTATTCTTCTATTAATTTAAATTCGATGATAAATAGATTCCCTGAATCCGCAGTTAGAGTCGCCACTGATTCATTTTATATAGACGTAAAACATAGCGAAGCAGTGGCTGAATTCACTACTTCAGCCGAGAGTTGGGAATCATGGAGAATTAAAAAAGAAATACTACGTGAATACTCCAAATCAGCAGATGTTACAATTGAAAACAATTACTTGAAAGATAATCAGATATCAGAACTATCTAATGCACCGTCGTGTTCCGATCCAATATGTAGATATAAAACCAGTTACTTAAACGGCTGTGGTGGGTCAGGGAAGACGACTCGTGCGATTGAATTATTTCGAGGGAAATCAAACATGATTTTGCTAACACCAACACACAGACATGCTAGAGAGATGAAACGAGGAATTAATGCTTGCACTTATCACAGTTTCTTTCGAAGGAAAGGTGACGAATGGACTCCTGATCGAATGAGTGAGAAATATTTTCTTGAAATAATGATTTGGGATGAGATATGCACAGTGTCGTTAGATGTATTACAAAAATTTCTCGATTGGTTATTGCTAGCAAATACAAAAGTGATAATGTGTGGCGTTCATGTTCAGCCACCACCATTTGTCGGTGTATCCCCACATAATTGGATGAAGAATTTTGTATACTATTACGAAGAAATTAATACCGATCATAGAGCACTTGATACACAATTACGCTAGTTCAAAAAACTAATCAGATTACAACCAGATAGAATCCAATGTGAAATAGCGCGTATAATAATTTCGGAAACCCCATTAAATCATTTCTGGGAAGCGTGGAGACCAAATGAGTTGATAGTGGCAAGTAGAAAGATAGTCAGAGACACACTTCAGATGAAGTTATTTAACACTCATAAAGAAAAATTTGCAACGCTTCCAGTGCCGCTGTGTTATAGACCCAAGGATACACGAAGACACAATATCGACGTTCATATTCCTGGCCAGACAAAGTCAGTGACAGAGTCAAGAAAACAAATTCTCGTGTTAAATGGTACTGTGTTGGTTGATAATCCTCATGGACGCTAGGATACGCAGCGACCATAAATTCTTTGCAGGGGTTGACTATATCCGATACAATTGTTTGGATCATAGATAATCTCATCGAGTGGTCGAATTTAGTTTATCTTGCGGTGTCCAGAGTACAAAGAATAAATCAACTTCGAAGAGTTGTTTTAGACTATAATGACACTACAATAAGTGATATTGTCAGCGATGACATAATCAGAAAAAAACTCTCTGGTTATAAACAATAGGACAAAAAATATAACAGAAAATTTGATATTGATGTCGAATTTATAATCACACTGAAACAACAACAGAATAATCACTGAGCGATTTGCAATTGTATAATGCGTTGTGATAAAGATCCTCGACAATTTACCGTAGACAGGAAAAATAGCAGCGTAGGTCATACCAGAGATAATGTGATGATAACTTGTCTTGAGTGCAACAGATGCAAAGGTGCTAGTTAAGATCACTCGGCGGTAATTGAGTATCCTCGGGTAACACTTGTAGTTATTCACGAGTAAATCCTCGCTGAGGTGTAGTTGAATCCAAACTATAGACTGGCGTTCTACCTGTAGATCTCGTAATAGATATTTTATGTGCAGTAACACTCCAAATAGGATCAGTAGCTCTTTTTTCCCCTTCGAGCTCTCCTGGTTCATATAAATATCATACAGTGACATTACCGAGTACTGGTTGTTTTGAAATATCGTTTTGCGGTTTTACGGGTATATACATCATTTTGTTAGGTTTCAGATTAATTGTTCGAGTAATCTCATTATTCAACGAGGTACTTACGCCTGGTAATCTCTTGACCCATTCAAGATATCGTTTATCCTGAATAAATTGCATCGCGTATTGATATCCAAATAACCTATCAGCAAGTGTGCGATTAAATCGTTCATATATTGCCTGATCGCGATGTAATGCAGTATGTCCTCGTCTGATGGTGACATTATGATGCTTCATTGTTGATTACACTACACCCTGAAATTCCTTGGCAGGATCAACTTGTAATAGATTTGGCCAATCCATTTGGGGAATGCATTTGGCCAATGCAGAATCAACTTCAGTTGATAATTTTGTCTTTAGAGGTTCTGCTTGTTTGTATCGACTCGCAACATCAACTACGGTTAGCGCATACTTGTAAACACCATCATGCGGCAGAAATAATGTATCAGCCTGATGAACCCATCATGTGCACTGACATCAAAATGCGAGTAGTTAATTTGTTTAGGTGGTGGTAGATAAATGTGCCATATCGCCTGTTTGGTTAACCAATACGCTGCTAAAGTATTTTTCACCTTTGCGGCGCTAGCCAGTTTACTGATTGCTGATTTACCCCTCCAGTATCCTCTTGGAGAATAATAAATTTATTCCATGATGTTAATAATTACCAGCACCCAACATCAATTTACTTTTCATCGCCGATTATATCAACCATGAAGCCAACTTTTCTTTGAAGGATTTATCAGTGATAGAATTTAACTCATGAATTAATTTCACATCTGCGATATGTCTGTGTTGCAAATTACTACTTTTATAAGCAACATCATGAGCATGACACGCCTTATTACTAGCGTTTATTCGATACTTACCGGGGCTGGTTTTGATCATCGAGCCTGATATCGATTCTGGTCCCGGGACCTCAATAACTATATCCTGGAAGGTGTTTTTCTCCTGGATACTTTGCCCATGGTGTTCCTGGGAGTTTTACTAACTTGGCTGCAATATCATCTCCTCGTTTTTTTTTAAATCCTTGATTTTATAAAGGGAAACAAATCTAAATATTTTTGTACCACATTCTACACACTTACCAGCAAGTGCTGATCTGTTATTAGTTGTAATCGTTTGTGCTAGTACGCTTCTTACATTTCACACAATATAGATCCATAATTTATTTATAATAACATGAATGTAATTGATTTTTCGGCGACAAAAACACGAGAACCAGTTAAGCATCATGCAGCGCTACCAAATTCTATACGCATGATTATAATGGATAATCTGGAAGGGGCAAGACGCATCTGCTACTTAATTTGATAATGAGATGAATTAATTGAGAAAAATTGTATTTAGTAGCCCCAAGTGTAGACGATCGGCGATGTTACGAGGTATTAAAGGATTTTAACGAGAAAGCAAAATCGGAAATCGATGAAGATATTATTTAGTTTATAACCGATATCTAGGAAGCACAGAGCATTGATGATATTGATGGAAGTATTAAGAATTTAGTCGTATATGATGATGTCATGTTAGATAATCAAAAGAATCCCACTAAGATATTTTCCAGAGGTAGGCATAAAAATACCGATGTGATCTATGTCACTCCACGATACACTCAAATACCAAAAGTGATCAGAGATAACTGCAATTTTATTGCTGTATTCAACGGAGTTGACACACATACGCTACGAAATATTTGGCAAACTTGGTGCGGCAGTGATATGGGTCATGGTCACTTTAGAGATTTCTTTAGTCGCGCTCAGTCAATCCCCAATGAATTTGTAACAATAAATTTGCATGACCCTATATAAAGATATCGTATCGGACTTGATCAATTAGTCTGTTTGTGAGATATTAAATTGCTAGCAATTTCAAGGATTTTCGTCTTAAAGCATTCATCGTAAAAGGATTTGTAACCCCATAGTAGCAGAGAGGACGCGACAACGACCTTGCGTCTCCAAAGAAAACTGTTTTTTGTACGATTTTAAAGGAAGCCTTGGTTTACCAAAAAGACGCTTTTTAATGATTTTAGAGGAACCCTTGGTTTACCAAATAGATGCTTCTAAACAGTTGTCTGATTCGCCCTCTCTGCTGCTGCCTGAGTCGTAGATTTTCATCTAAATAACTGATCGTGAACTGACAAAAGCAATATATAATTTCATTAGTTTTTACTTAGTTTGTTTGCCTTTAAGTAGTCAATCACTTCTGTTATTAAATTTATGTAGTCACACACTACCGTTATTACATTCATGTAGTGAAACTCTACTGTTAATAAATTCATATAGTCAAACACTACTTTTACTAAATTCATCTAGTTAAACACTAATGTTATTAAATTCATGTAGTCAAAGACTACTGTTACTAAATTCATGTGGTCAAACACTACAATTAATCACTACGACGACATTACCACATGCGTATCCAATGTTGACTCGGCCCTCTTTCCGGCGCGGTCACTCCCAACCTCCATACATTCATGCACCTATAAATGAGCATTTAAGTGGTGGTCTAACGTCGTAATTGTGCACCAGATATCTTCATGTTCACCCTTTTATATGGTTATTCACAACTAGTGAGCTGAATATGGAATAGAAACAACTTTCCGAATAGTCTGCTTGAATTGTAACTACATTAAAATATATGACGGTTACGAAGACGTTAATATAACCCGCCTCGAATATTTATCAATTACTACTGTAACGTAGGAATGGTATGATATTAAAATAGAAATACGATTTACTAAAACATTAATACATACATAGTACGTTTTCAACATTAGTTATAATAGCGACCAGATAAAATTATCAACAGGAGTATGCACATGTGTCCATATCCCTGTTAATAATCCGATTAGTATCATCTCTCTACCAAATTACATAGGTCATACACTCTTAATAACTTAACTTACAAGTACAACAAAATAACGTAAACGTATAATGCATCGTTGCACGTGTTTTACGAAACTGAATATTATTTTTTTATAAAAAAAATTGATTAAAAAGCATACAATTCACAACTCTTTGTCTCAAACTAAGTGAAAATGGCAATGCCGCCCCGCCTTCGAACTACATACATTAGAGCTTCTCTCTAGTAGCTTTCTCATTCAAGATTCCTACATGATATATATATATATATATATAAATATATATATATATATATATATATATATATACTCGTGCGCATTGATATGGAACACGCACGTTCTGCGCAAGCAGCGAAGGCGTCACGCGATACAAAGAAAAAGTATATTTATAAAACTACTAATGCGTGCAAAACACGACACCTTGGTAATTAATAACAACATATTTGTTATTCTCCAAAAGGATACTGGAGGGGTAAAGCAGCAATTGGTAAACTCGCTTACGCCACGAAGGTAAAATATACCACTACAGCGGAATGGTTATCTAAACAGGCGATATGGCAAATTTATCTACCGCCGCCTAAACAAACTAACTACTCGCATTTTGATGTGACCGTTCATAATGAAGTTCATCAAGCTGATATAATATTTCTGCCGCATGATGGTGGATACAAGTATGCGTTAACTGTAGTTGATGTTGCAAGTCGATACAAACAAGCAGAACCGCTAAAGACAAAATCATCAACTGAAGTGGCTTCTGCATTTGAAAGGATTTATCGAAGGAGTCCTCTGCGCTGGCCAAACCTGTTACAAGTTGATCCTGGCAAGGAATTTCAGGGTGCAGTGTTATCAACAATGAAGCATCATAATGTCACCATCAGACGAGGACATACTGCACTACATCGCGATCAGGCAATTGTTGAACGATTTAATCGTACACTTGATGAGCGGTCATTTGGATATAAATATGCTAAGGAATATATTCAGGATAAACGATCTCGTGAATGGGTTAAGAGATTACCAGCTGTGATTACCGCTCTGAATAATGAGATTACTCGAACAATCAACATGAAACCTAACAACGCCATTAAAAAGAAGTCTATAACCGTACAACCACAAAAGGGTTTTTCAAAACAAACAATACTCGGTAATGTCACTGATAGGTATGTATATGAACCAGAAGAGCTCGAAGGTGGTAAAAAAGAGCTACTGATCCTATTTGGAGTGTCACCGCGCATAAAATATCTAGTATAACACGATCTACGGGTAGACCAGCAATCTATAGAATGGATTTGACCGCTCCTCAGCGAGGATTTACTCGTGAACAACTGCAAGTGATACCCGAGTATACTCAATTACCACCGCGTGGTCTTAACTAGCACCTCTTCGTCTGTTGCATCCAAGACAAGTTAGCATCACATTATCCTTGGTATGGCCTACGCTGTTATCGTTTCTGTCAAGGTAAATTGTCGAGGATCTTTATCCGACCAACACCAAAGCATTATACAATTGCAACTCCTTCAGTGATTATTCTGTTGTTGCTTCAGCGTAATTATTAATTCAGCATCAATATCAAATTCTCTATTATTTTGTTTATCCTGCTGTTTATAACCAGAAAGTATTTTCTGATTATATCATCGCTGACAATATCACTTATTGTAGTGTCGTTATCATCTAAAATAACTCTTCGAAGTTGATTTATTTTTCGTACTCTGGATACTGCGAGATAAGATAAATTTGACCATTTGATGTGATTATCCTCCATCTAAACAATTGTATCTGATATAGTCAATCCCTGTGAAGAATGTATCGTCGCTGTGTATCCTAGCGTCGATGGGGATTCATCAGCTGATATCAACCAGCACAATAGCATTTAACACTAAATTCTGCTTTCTTGACTCTGTCAAGCCTGGAACATCAACTTCAATATTCTGTTTTCGTGTATCCGAAGGCCTATAACACAACGGTACTGGAAGTGTTGCAAATTTTTCTTTATGCAATTTAAATAACTTCATTTGAAGTGTGTCTCTGACTATCTTTCTACTCGCCACTATCAAATCGTTTGGTATCCACGTTACCCAAAAATATTTTAATGGTGTTTCCGAAATTATTTTACGCGCTATCTCACATTGAATTCTATCAGGTTGTAATCTAATTAGTTTCTTAAACTCGCGTAATCGTTCATCAAGTGATCTATGATCAGTATTAATTTCTTCATAATAGTCTACTAAATTCTTTAGCCAATCAGGTGGGGATACACCGACAATTGGTGGTGGATGGCCATAATCGCCGCACATTATTACTTTTGTATACGCTAACAATAACCAATCGAGAAATCTTTGTAATACATCTAATGACACCGTGCATATCTCATCCCAAATAAAGACTTTAGGAAAATATTTCTCACCCATTCGTTTAGGAGTCCATTCATCACCTTTCTATCGAAAGAAACTATGATATGTACAAGCATTTACTCCTCGTTGTTTCATCTCTCTGTCGAGTCTGTGTGTTGGTGTTAGTACAATCATATTTGATTTCCCATGAAATAACTCAATCGCACGAGTCGTCTTTCCTGACCCGCCACAGCCGTTTAGGTAGCTGGCTTTATATCTACATATTGGATCAGATATCTGCGGTGCATTAGATAGTTCTGATAACTGATTATTTTTCAAATATTTATCTTGACTCGTAACATCTGCTGATTTGGAATAGTCACAAGGTATTTCCCGCTTAATTCTCCTTGATCCCCAACTCTCGTCAGAATTAGTGAATTCAGCCACTGCTTCGCTGTGTTTCGCGTCTATATAAAATGTATCAGTGGCTACTCTAACTGCGGTGTCAGGAAATCTATTTATCTTCGAAAATAAATTGATAGAAGCATAAGCTAGCATAGACGCCCTCAAATGTGCATACTGAAAATTTTTTCCGTCTGCGTAAGTAACAATTGTACCAAATTTTTTTCCATCTGACAAGAAAGCATCTTTACGATCGACATATGAACCTTTAGACGCTATATCCGCGATTATAAAATCGTACTCAACACTATCTATAATCAATCATGAAGAATATCGTTTATTGTCGTATTTGCCACCCCGAGTGAATTTACCAATTATTCTTCTACCGAGATCCTTTGCGTCTTTATTTCTGATTTCAAATAACTGTTTGGACCATTTCACGATATTTTCTTCGTCAAGATCGGGAGACTGTTTTCGTTGTTCGCTGATTATACTATCTAGATTGGGTTGTGGTAACCAGACTTCAGTCGGAGCTCGATATGATATAATCGCTTCACTGACAATCAGCGATATCACCATTCTACAATCAATCATATACCGTAACAACACTATTGGTATCCAGTGTTTTTCAGATATATGTCTACCAATCCAAACATAACAGCACCGATGAAGTCCTGTAGCCAATTCAAATGATACCACACGATCGAATCCGGTTAAAACAAAATTGGGTAGTGGTCTATTAATAGCAACACGGGCCATCTCCTGTGTTGGATGTCCAAATCGTTGAAAGTATTCAGCGCATTCTCCGTACCCGAGAAAACTCGCCAGATAACACGCGACTATAGCAACTGAAATAATACTTTCACGGTCATATTTTGTATTCCATAATCCGCCGTGGTTGTATTCTATACGACTTGATTTGATGTCTGTGAGAAACTCACCTCGCGTTGGTTTCCATGTGTTTTTCTTTCTCGCAAAATGAGCTGCAACCGACGGAATTGTAAAACAGTTTGTTAGTAATTGTTCGTCGTCGAAACTCTTCGAGAAACTACTAGCTAGTTTTTTCATCGCCTGTTGGAGGGTTTCAGTGCGGTATAATTCTCCATTGGGTCTAACAAATTGATCGAATCTACCCTCGGAGTTAAGTAACCACACTGACATGGGGTCGTTGTTACTCAACTGGTGAATAAAATCAAATAGTTTCTCTTCTCCGGAAAATTCCGCTGGTATATATTTTATGGTTCTATCCCGCGGAAATATTGTTACTGCAGATGTCCATGCGTGTTCGTTATGATCAATAATTTTGATTGGAGCTCCATTTGATTTATATTTTGATTCGTATAATAACTTCAACGGTTTTTGTCATTACCGATATTGGGAATCTTAATGATGTTTCTAATTTAGTTATATCTTGAATTGTTGCCCCTCGCTGTTTCACTGTTAACTCCCACTCGTTTATTTTTTTACGTCTTAGATCAGTCAATTTGTTTCCACGCAGCGCATTTGTGAAGTGTTCTATTATTCATTCTGCCACACAATTTATTTTTGATAGTTTCATGGGTTTTAGTTTTTCAATAATCGGTTTATCATTTAACGGATACATCCCATAAACAACTGCTGTTACAGGATAAGATCTCTCGTAATACGGTTTGTCAATTCCAGTCAGAATTCCTGGTTTTGAATCTTGACTCACAACGACGGGGTTTTTTTATCTTTCAAGATGGGTTCAAATTTATCCCGAATAATCCAATCTCCCGTGTCTGAACGGATAATGAATCTTATTCTAAAAAAATACCTTTTTCGCCCAAGATGTGAGATTATCTTGGCTGCGCTTTTATTGTTCATAGTAGCATCAACACTACCATCAATTCGAAATGATGACCAACAATAAGATGCTCTATCACGCTTGAATTCATTTAAACAATCACGGATTTTACCTTTCATGGTTCTATCACGAATTTTACCCTTTGGTGTATCAGAGACTTTATCGAGATTGAATTTATTATTTTTCCAAGACGTAATTTTTGATAATCTTTCAAACTCCTTCATATTATAATTAAAACAAGTATTTAAATAGAGAATATATTATATAATGAAACATTGCAAATGTCTTATGATTGAATCATTAACCCCGTATAGCAAATCATGCAGAAAGGAGTTCTGTGGGTATCATATGCAAAGCGTTCGACGCGGAAGCCTTGGTTCAATTCCATGTATAAGATGTGGCGTAGGGGTGAGAGGAATATCACAATTGTGTCTCGGTTGTGGTGGTAAGAGATACAGAGAGTTGAAGCGCTACCATGATAAACGAATTAAAAAATCCATCAATGACTCTGACTCTGACAGTGTCAAAATCATAAGAACTCCTCAAGATTACATCGATAGATTTCAAAGTAATATCATACTTCAACCAAATAATGAATTAGACAAACAATAATATAGTATATAAATGAACCAAGAATTCAGACCACACCCTGAGATCAGAGATTACGAAGCATACCGTGACTGTATTATCAGACACTGCAAGCTGAAGAAACCGGTCGGTTTTGACTATGGTATGGGATTTTTTATGTTTAGCGCTGGTAAGAAGAAATATTACTGCCATCGTTTCGTGTATGAAGTGTATAACGGATTGATCAAGGATGGTTTTGTTATCGATCACATTGATTCCAATCCTAGGAACATCTCTTTGAATAATCTAGAAGTTGTTACACAGAGTGAAAATTTAAAACAAGGAAAGACTGGGAAATATAGAAAATGCAAGGTCTGTAAAATCTTTTAATACAGCAACTAACGAAGAAATTATATTCCAATCAATGCTTGAAGCCGGTAGATATTTTGATATTTGTATACCCTCAGTACGAAAAGTAGAAGAAGGACTTTATAGATCAGCTTTTTCAAAAAGGATTGGACAAATAATACAGCTCATTTATGTCTAATCATGTTTTATATAACACCATGGGAGATAACTCGTTTAAGTATATTTACGGCCTATGAAAGAGTTATGGATCTCAATTGGTTTTTCCGATTATTTCTCAGTGGAAATATAATATATTTTGTAAGAAAACGAATAAAATATGTATTCTTTTACAAATAATTTTTTTTAAAACTTGTTTTTGTTGTTTTACAAATATATTTTTTTTGTTTTACAAATATTTTTATTTTTACAAATTTTTTTATTATTTGTTTTACAAATATTTTTTTTTCAAGTATTCTGTTTTGTTTCATACAAGAAAGGTATATGGATTCGTTCGTGGTTTTGTGATCGATCCACTGACGTCATCACACCTGTTCGTTATTAACTTTATTAGCTTACCTATATATTATATTCAAAAGCATACAGCTGTATATAAGAACCATTAGCTCAATCGGTAACGTGTCGCGGTGCCATACTCACGGCCATGGTTCGAAACCCGTAACAGGCATTATTGCTAACGGTGGCCGACAGATGGTTTTAATTGGGGGGTGGGGTACCTCCGAAATTCAAATTGCAAACCATATATACCAACCACACCGAGTCGTGGTGTGAATAATTTTTCATTCAACCCAGGGTGATTTTGTGGTGGGTATATATGGTTTGCAGTTTGAATGTAGGAGTGTCATCATTCATTATCATTGTATATATCCATCCATTCATTCATTGTTATATGTCGTATTGTCCCTGTGCTGTACCTTATCATTCATTCATTGTATATACCCATCCATTCATTCATTGTATATATCCATCCATTCATTGTATATATCCATCCAATTCATTGTATATATCCATCCAATCATTCATTGTATATATCCATTCTTTATGTATGCCTAGGAAATACCCAAAACAATACCCAAAACCGTAGTAAGGCATTGTGCTGTCCATTCACTAAACATACCCTCTTTTGACGAGTTAGATTTACTCTTAGGTGAATATGCTTTATAAATGTGCTGTCTCTATACAATTGCCAAAACACTCGAATGGAATTGTATAATCATTCATTGACATCATTCATTGTATATATCCATCCAATTCATTGTATATATCCATCCAATCATTCATTGTATATATCCATTCTTTATGTATGCCTAGGAAATACCCAAAACAATACCCAAAACCGTAGTAAGGCATTGTGCTGTCCATTCACTAAACATACCCTCTTTTGACGAGTTAGATTTACTCTTAGGTGAATATGCTTTATAAATGTGCTGTCTCTATACAATTGCCAAAACACTCGAATGGAATTGTATAATCATTCATTGACATCCTTTATGTATGCCTAGAAACTACCCATAACCGTAGTAACGTCATTGTGCTGTCCTTAACATGTTTGTGCTGTCCCTATACAATTGCCAAAACACTCGAATGGAATTGTATAATCATTCATTGACATCATTCATTGTATATATCCATCCCTTATGTATGCCAAGAAACTACCCAAAACCGTAGTAATGGCATTGTGCTGTCATTAACATGTTTGTGCTGTCTAAAAAACGGGTCAAAATTGACCGCCATTTTTTTGTTTTTTTTTTGTATAAGAAATATGTATTATCATATATGAATTCTGAAAATATCAATAAGATTATATCCGAGATTTCAAAATTTAAAAAAACAAGAGATTAAATTATCTGACAATTTAAATCCTGACCAAATTATGCCTGACTTTCAAGATATAGAATACGGTATTATTACTAACAAATATATGCTGCCAAAAAAGTATGCGATAATACAATAATCCATAATTCTATTCGGGACTCTCTTGCATTCTGTAGTGACGTAAGTGTGTTTGTCCAGTTATTTACTATTGTGGAAGGAATACGAAAAGAATTGGGTCGAGATTATGAATTGAAAAAGGAAGTTAATTCGAAGATTAGAAATATACGGGCGTTAATTCAAGAAAATGAAAAAAACCCGTTTGATACAACTAACGATTTGACAGTATAGCGTGTTAGTATAAATACATCACTGTTGCAAATACAATGGAAAGGTATATTTGATCAAACAACACGGAAGTAAATTAACTGAAAAATATTTTAGTGAGTGTTTTTTTTTTTTGTTACTTGTCTATCTGAGTCGGTTTAAAACGTAGAAATCATTTGATGATGACAAAATCATTGTACATTAATTGGAAATTGCTTTACTGTTTCAATAATGGTCAACGAAGCATTAACTACAAGACTAGCGAAAGAGAGATTGTCTTCAATTAAGAAATTCTTACCAATACGCGACTCTGTCAGAAGTAAATTACAAGGCAGACAGAGTCTTCAGACCGATTTTTCTGAGGGATCTGAAGATTTGTTTAGACCAATTACCAAAACAACGAAAGGGGTAGAGCGAGCTATATGGGGGGATGACCCCCGAGACGGGGGAAAAAAGAAAAGAAAAGCCTCTTATTGGTGAACTTGAAAAAATAGCAACGGAAACTGAAAAAATAGCACGAAGATCCAAACAAACCAAAAAATCTTTAAGAACACTTCCTGGTGATATAATAACTGCTTCAAAACGACGAGAGCAACAAGAAGAGCAACTTCAGGAAGAAATAGAACGATTAGGTGGTATTGATATTAGATCCCCACCACCTGAACGACTTGAACAAGAAGTTAGCGCGCCACCTGAACCACTTAAAGAACAACAAGGCGCTGTTGCAAGAAAAGAATATCCACCTGAAAAGATATTTACGAATGATGCGTTAACTGAAATTAGAAATTCCCTTGACGATAATGAATTAGCTGAATTTGCCAAAACTAAATTTAAAACAAGAACAGATTATATAAAAGACGAATTTAACCGGTTTATAAAAGACAGCGACATTTTGGAAACAAAAGTGTATTTAGCAAAACATGGTGGAATTAGAATCTCAAAAACAAAACAACCTAATTATAATAATTATATGGCTATGATAAAAGGTATCGCACAACCACCACCGGGTTATACAGTAGACAACCCAAACCCGGATGAAATACAAATAATGGCAGAAGCTGATTCTGAGAAAAGGTGCAACTGGTATCACTAAAAAATCATCCGGGAAGGGATTTTCTTTGACTGGAATTTAAGGTAGTGGTCTTATTCAATGTCCTGGTAATGATCTTGGTGATATAACACGATTAGAAGTTCTCATCGGAGGGAAACGAGCTGGAAATAACTCACCGGAAGTAATTAATGAAGCAGCTGATATCTGCAGGCGGTTATTTCAAGGCGGTGTTATGGATATTGGCCTATGTCGAGATTTCATTGACGAGTTAGTTGAAAATCCTACGGATTATCATAGTGATTAATCTGATGACGAAGTCATTGCATTAGATAAATATCATTTAAATAAGATGATCATACACTACAACCATGACAAACCAACCAGCGTATATGTAGTTAATTCACGGTTTCCAATTTATAACGCGTACTATGGTGATGGTCTCGGTGATAAAATTGCAGGGTTATTTGCAAGAATGGCTCCAAAAGTAGCACCAATCGCAAAACAATTATCGATGAAAGCCATTGATGTTATTCGTGATAAGGGTATTAGCGCTGTTGGAGATGCTGCCGAGAAAGCATTTCCAGCAACAATAAGTTACTTGTAACCGCATACCCCTCAAGAACTATTCAAAATATTGTAAGGAAGTTTGGTCTAAACATTGACTTACAAACAAAAATGCGAATTGCAGGTGTTTTCTCCACTTTACCATTTCGATAATTGGTATAGCCCTTGAGATTGACTTCATATCTTCACATGGGTGTCGCTTGCGAACCGGCCAAGATCAATAACCATCCAGTACATCTTAATACAATTGGTATTAATTTTATCTCATAAGCCTCCATATCCCTTTGAGGTGTTTGATCTTGTATACTCAGTTATAGATATAATTGCGCTCAGTTAGAAAACCTTCATTATTGTTTGAAACTGGTACCACCGTAAAACATGTCTGCATATCCATATTAAAATTATTACTAAAAGTGTCACTTTCAACTAGGTGTGTGTTTTATGGACTTTCTCAAAGGAGTTATCCCTTGACGATCAACATCGTACAACCTTTTGGGATGCTGTTTATATATGAGCTGGAATTGAAGCATTCCATGTCATCATTTATCAATGTAATGATTGTCCATTTTCTTCCTTTGATATTTGTTTCCTCTTAAACGCTCCCATAATTAGAGCCCTAAAAAAAAAATTTGTGTATGTGTATATATGCCATCATTATATTTGGATGAATGAATTAAATTGCTCTGATCCTATCCTCATGTTTTAGGGAGCAGTATTTGCTGAAGCTCTTGGAAATGATTCGCCATCGCCAGGATTTCCCGCAATGGTGATGGCTTCCATCCAAACCCCTCCTGAGACTGGCCACGTGTACGAGATAACTGTGTCTACCTTCACGACCTCTGGCAAAGATCCTGCCCTTAGCGTGCTGGCGCTTACTTCCATTGTGCACTCCACAAATATGCCATGTTCGTACTCGGATTTTAAAGCTGTAGATTCATCTGTTTTCCCAAGTGTGCCACCTACTGTAACGTCCAAAACATTTACATTTACTCTACATAATATCGGTTATTTTAATGATAGCACGGCCAATACACTGAACTTTACCATAGTATCGTTACTCATGGACCGGGTTGACGTTGCGCAGAATGACACGCACTTATTGACCATTACGGCCAAATCTTCTGGAGGCACCGCCTTGGAGGGAGCTACCGTTACGTTCACTGTGGGAGAAAAAAAAGCGTATCCGGTAAACAAGACATCATGCACTGATTTGTTTTCCGTTTGTACCTTCACACACTAGTGAGAGAGAGGGGGGGGGGGGGTGAGAAAGATCAACTTGTTGGCGCTTTTCAGTCTCACCGAATCGTTGAAATAGACTATTGCAACAATGCAAATTTATCTTCGAAGTTCAATACAATCAAATGTTATATTTAACATTTTGAAACAATCCTTACATTAAACATATCATCGTATAAACGTTTTGTTATTTCAAACTCTTTCTTTCATGTGTATTGTTTGTCTTGTATGGCAAAGAGTTATAATTCTTATAAAAGACTCATTCAAAGCATAAAGCGTTTAGGCTTCCTTCAATCTAACTTTGCATTGTTCGTTGTCAGTTATGTTTATATTTGTTTTAGTCAACTCTAATACAAGCTACATAACAATTCTTTAATTCTTTTAAAATCATTTTAGAATTCGGCGAAGCACGAGTTTCAAATATTATCAGAATGCAAGGACAACAATTACCTTCAAGACACAATAATTTCAGTGAAAATTCTTGTAGACACGGAAAAGGGTGTGGTCAGTGGCCCGATGGTATTTCAGCTTCCGATTTCACAAAACAACACGACATAAAGACTCTATTTTCGAAAAGCCGAGGCTGTGGATGTCGGGAAGAACGTCATTTGTGTCCGTCCAGATTCTTGCTTTGAACTCAACGTTACTACATGGTAACTAGCTTGTGTTATTTATTTTTTTGGGGTGGTAAATCTACTCGAAACCTTTTTCTAAAGACAAACGATGTGATATTTACGACGAATTGGAATATTTAATTAGCGACATTGATATATCTTTAAAGTCAAAAGCCACGACATATGTTCTCACCTTGAAACATTAGTTTTAATCATATTATCATATAAAAATGTGTTAATTACCAAAGAACCATTTACCTAAAGTGTAGCCAAAATATATGTAAGATATAGTAACCAGTATTTCAGAATTGTCAAATACGTTTGTTTAAATTGAAATACGTCCAATATCTCAAATATTAAACTATCATGGCCACACAACTTAAACGTGAACCATTCCCAGGGATTAAAACGCATTCTAAAATAATCTCTGTAGAAAAGGAATTGTCAAGGGATATAATCAATAATGACAAGAGCACTATTGATCAAACTAATCAAAACTCTAATTCAGGAAATTTAAATTTCCGATATAAAGTTAAACAATTCGTAGATCCGTAGATCTTATAGTTTCATATCATCAGAATATAACTTATATTGAACACTGAATTTGTACTTAAACGTGTTAGCAGTTGTTTAAATACATTTTATCATACATATATAAATCTATATGTCTTATAACAGTTATTTCTTTTCTTCATTTATGAACTATGAACTCCTTACTGAACGAAAACATTTTCTATTGAGCTTGACCATTAATCTATCAAGATAAGAGTGAATAATTATATGCCTTTTCGAAAGATTTTAACATTCATATTGCATTTGAAATGTATAGAGCATATATAATTGCTTTATAAGGGAGGATAAGATGTGTTGCTTTCCTGGAGATACTGCATGTCTAATTTGGTATCTTAACCTATGCATAGTACAAAACTGGAACACACGTTCTACTCTAAACTGCTGGCGTATATCTCTTGCTGATCAATTTAACATAACAAAAGTAGTTGAATCCATTTCACCCAACAATTTGTGAAGTAGATTTTTCATGGAAGAAAACATAACAATATGACCATGTTTAATTATATGTCCCTTCATTTTTCTGTGCGATTATATTTTTTTATACCAGTCCCCACGCACATGTTTTGCTTGAGGGCATGAAAAATGCTATTGAGTTGTGCATTTGACCGAGAATGAAAGCTAACAGCGCAAACGGCGCACAAAGCAAAGACGGCCACAGTTGTGGTTAATTGATTGTGCTTTACATAAACTGTTTAAATAGTCAGAACAAATGAGGAATATATATAACCTTCCTTCAATATGGACACGGCTAAAGGATAACTTAACGCACCCTTAAGTGTAAAACAACGGAAGTCAGAGAAGAGCATGTTCCTTCTCTACTAAATAAAATTATTTCATATGGTCGAGCAGTCCGTTGTTCATCTCGATTATATCATGGTTCATACTTGACTATTGTGAGGTAGTCGATAATCAGGTAATATTTCTGTACAAAGGGTAATAAGATGTTCCCACAGTATTCTAATAGTAACTTAGGTCTACCTGATAGACAGTAATGTAGCAAGTTCAGTGGTAACAACACTAATACGTATCTAGAGCAACTGATAAGACGTAGGAAGATATACAAATGTTTTACTTTTCTTAGCCATTACTGTCATAATGATTGTGAGAACGGAACGGTTAACTTATATACTTGTATTGCATCAAAATGGTTACATATACATATTTGTCATTCTAGGGACGGATCTATCGATTGGGAAAGAGGTATAATAACATTTCCGGTTATCTGTAACGTCAATCTCTCCAGCGATCCACTTGCCAACCGATTTGTTTTAAAAGTGGACATAGGGATTATCGGCACAGAATGGGATCGAAACGGATCCCACAGCGGCTATTTTGGATACAGTGCTAAATACTCGAAGACCCAGAGATGGGAGGGTTGGTTAGCCATCGATGTACATCAACCAGTAAGTATGACAGGTTTAGTGAGTCTCTCTTCACGCAAGTATTATTGTCCCATGTCAAGAGAAGTCACTAAACAGTAAACTCAAAAAAACATCAAAATAACAATGGACATTTACATTTGCAGGCAACGGAGTCTCTTAGGAAGTTTTAAATAAACCAAATGGTCCGTTTTTGAAGGGTTTTACAAAACATGTCATCATGTACATGGTGGTCATGATTTTGTGATGAAAAAAGAACTCCTTAGAAACATGGGAAGAACGACCAACCCAAAGAAAACTATTCTCAATCTGTCTATTTTATCAAAGTTGGTCGAGTCAAGACAGAGCTGAGTTGTATGAGTGATTTCAGAAAGTGAATGTTAACGACAATGGCAACTAGTTCATCTCATTTAACACACCACAACTGAGATGATATGTTTTATCAAATCTCATTTGTCTTCTATCTGGGACGGGGAGATTGTCGGGGAAAGAGGATGCTTTTATTTAGTTAAACCCTCGCATTATTCCGTATAGTTTTACTTCTGTGCTAAATGTCATTTTTTTATTGTTCTACACGTGTCATTATTTGTGTGTCTGTGTATGTATTTCATCGTCATCTGAGTGAAACCCATTGTTGCTAGCCAAGTTTTCGATATGTTAACCCATTTAAACCTTGACGGTGCTTCGGGTCTGTGAGTTTCATTAAACGCGACGGCAAGCCACCGCATTCAATCAAAATCAAGATTGTTCAGATTCGAACACTATTTCTATATGATTGAGATAAGGGGATCATGCATTTGGAATAGACTTATAAACAAGAAATGTTCTAACGTCGCTCCACTTTTGTACAAATACATCATTGTCCCCAAATACAACTAACTGTTAAGCCTTGTATCAGGTATGCAGTCATTATTTCGAAGTTAAACTTACAAAGTATCTATTTGAAGTCAATTGCCACTACCATTTTCTGTCGAAGTACAGTGCACTACTGTTACACGCTATTGGCTAATTGGTATCACATACTAAATGAAACAAGTATAAAATGCAATAGGTGTCATTTGGGCAAACTACTGAATTATCAGTTCGGTCCGCCAAGGTGTAGATAGGGTTAACGTATCGAAACGTTGCTAGCGAAGATCAGTTAGACCTTGTTTATTGTGTCCGCTGCGCCGTTGTCCAACATGTGTGTGTGTTTAAATGCACACACATGCACACGCATACAAACATTGATAACCGTATAAATTGAAAACAGATTCCCAACCTTTCGGTCGAAATTAACTCTTTATAAAAAGGCCTTTACAACTTACATCCACAAAACAAACACTAAACACACGAGTCATGAAATAAGTTTAAATTTCCTCATGTTTAAATGCCAATGGTAATTTATAAACAAGAATTTTAAAGAAAAAGGAGAAACACATTTAAAATTAATTGTAAACGGACAGACTAAATATACAGTTTGTACTACCATCATATTAATTTAGTTCTATAACAAAAATTAAATAAGTGATGCACGTTTCTATCTCACAGAGAAACAAACAAACACGAAATAAATTTTCACTTGTAACATAGTTTAAATTATTTTATTTTTTTAACTGTCTGGCTGGGACTGCTTCATTATATATATATATATATATATATATATATATATATATATATATATATATATATATATATATATATATATGTGTGTGTGTGTGTGTGTGTGTGACCTTGCACCATTTGCCTTAGTCATGTTGTTCCATACCAGTAATTTGCCATCAGACGTATTAGAAAAGCATCTTCCTGATACATTTTCTTGTTTTTCAGCCAACTCTCAATGAAACGGCAATAATAACAGGGATACTGGTGAATTATAGTGCATTGATAAACGTGACCTGGCCAGACCGATACATTGTGCAATACAGTGCAGATGGCATAACATTCACTGATGCGCCAAACCTGACTGATTTTGTGTGTACAGCACTGAGAGAGAGAGAGAGAGAGAGAGAGAGAGAGAGACAGAGAGAGAGAGAGAGAGAAAGAGAGAGCACATTTAATGAGTGGGATTTCTGCAACAGTATACGTTGGACGAATAATATTTTACGTATATCTGCTAAATCATATATGTATTTTTTTGGGAAAGAACAAAGTACATTATAGTAGTTGATAAATCGAACGTGCTTCAGTCTGATAGGGTGCTTGCATAATTCATTGTTTCTTTATATAGGCGGGTCTATCTTTTCGTCAGGTAGAGCATAGAGAGGGTAGCATAATGACAATTTTTCACATTTCAGTGGAATACGAAAGGCATGAGAGTCAACACGAACTTGGAGTATCTCATAAGTGTGCCCATCATATCGAAGTATGTTCGTCTGAGCACTGACCCAAATAAAAGTGGCTGCTGGATCAACAACTATTTTGTTGCAACACCCGGTGAGTAGGAGCAGTTATTTTCGAATCGTTGGACACCAATTTTTACAGGTAGATCTGAGGTTTATATCTGTACACACGTTAAGCACTATATCCGAGCTTTCTGACTGTATTTAATGCACACTAATTTGAATATTTATACAGATACCACATCTGCAGCATCATTTCGAATCTTCCAGCAAGCAGTTGTATCCTGCAAAAATATCGGCTAGCTGACTTCTTATAAAATCCCGATGATCTTGAAATAGTGATCCAGTCCCAAAGTACCAAGGAATACGTCGCAATTCCAATGAATAATTTAAAACTATATATCGTCTGTTACAAAAACTAAACCCAACTAAAAGACGGATTCCACTTTAAATATGTATATATGATGAGTAATAATACTAATAATATTACTACTTCTACTACTACTACTACTACTACTAATACTAATACTAATAATAATAATAATAATAATAATAAAAATAATAATAATAATAATAATAATAATAAATAATAATAATAAATAATAATAAAAAATGAGGACTTTGTTTAGCGCCTAATCTTTCGAAGCTCGTAACGCTTTGGAACATTAGAAAACACTTAAAACATATAAAACAATATGAATTAAAAAAATAGAAAAACAGCATACAATTAGAAAACAGAAAACATGCTATAAATATTTTAGCTAAGTAAACATGAATAGTTGTTTAAGTCTGTTCTTGAACACCATAATATAAAAATCTAAGACACAATGAATAGACCGTGATGATATTCATATTAATGGAAACTTCCATCAAAATGGAACATAATTCGTTTCTTGAGAATCAGTGCTGTATGTATAACCCCAAACCAAGTAAACATGTTTACTCTACTTGAGATTAGTCATGTGCTGTATGCAGAACCCCAAACCAAGTAAACATGTTTACTCTACTTGAGATTAGTCATGCGAGCCCAATCCCGTAATCTCAATTATGGATAAAGGTTAATTTTAAAAAATCAAATTAGATACACATAACAAGGAAGAGTAATTGTATCTATAGCTAAGCAATCATGGGGAAATATATTCATAGAGTCACTAGCGTATTGCAGGAAGTTCTGGAGGCGAAGATATTCTGGAGGGCGAAAGGGTGCGTAATGAAAACGTTAGTAGATATATCAATGCGATTATAAATTACCATTTTCTGGCATGGTGCAATTTCGTTTCCATCATTTTGCTTTGCATTGTATTTGTTTGTTATAACATATAAATGTTAACACCTTGACGATACTTAGTGTGTGAATGGTATGTCTCTCAAACATTAATGTTAAAGACAAAAATCTATATTTCCGAGTGTATTATCAACAACAAAATTGCTGAAAACAATATGTATTTTTCCCATTCTTTTCAGCTGCATCAGTTCTGAAGATCTGGGGAGACGTGAATGACACTCTTTTGTTTAAAATGAATAAGGTTTTGACAGAAACTCAACCACCTGCTTCATCCCACCAATTAATGGGGTAGACACAAATCCACCAATGCTGTGGTTAAGAATGAACCTTTCCATCTTTAATCTGACATTGGGGGCCCCCTATAACGTGAAGGTGATTGGAGAGAACCTCCTGTGGGACAGACATTCCAGTCCTAAATCAATGCATGTACGCAAAACTACCATCACATCCTATTTCTGCATCTAACCAGTCAATGCTGAAAGATCTGGTTTTATTTAGATGTATTTGTATTACTTAGTATGGAAAAACCAAACACAAGCTTCTTCTCACATTTAGCATCTTCGTGTTGTTGAAATACATATATCTGAGTTTTTAAATTCCAAAATAATTTTGTTCTGCTGAGAAATCAAGCATAAGGTACTGTATGATTTATACTCACACGGAATTAAGAATAACATATGTTGCGTCTAATTATTCTTTCATTAAACAGTCACGTTATGACAGTTATCCCATTGGATGTCTTTGTAAAGACATTAAATACTTTATTGTAATGGACTGTAAATGTATTAATAGGCCAGCAATGGTAATATTTTGCTTGAATGGTTACGTTTTTCAGAACTTTGGTAAATATGTTTTGGGCAATAAATCTAACACATATCTTCTTGATTAACTAATTTATTGTGGTGCCTACTACCAATGAACATTATCTGAGATTAAATATTCGTGTCAAAGTGAATTCACGATTTACAGATTATTTTTTATTTTGACAGGTGGCCTATCCGCATGAGACGAGAAGAAATTATGATTTCGAAGGGTACATTAGATTCTGCACTTTGTCTGGCAATGACTCCTCTACTCAGTGTACCTTCAACTGCCGTTGCACAAACTCCGTCTCATGCAAGGAAACATTTCTGTACATGCGCAATGACGGAGACACAATCAACCCAGCAAGGCTGTGTGAACTTCAAGTAACATTGGCTTAAGGCAGAAAGTACTGCATGTCTGATTTTGACATTTTCCTTCCTATATTAGCGTTAAAAATGTAGATTGCTTGTAACTTTTGTACTTTTTAGCACAGAACAATACTTCAAATTTGTAAAAATGTTAGTTGCTGCATAATTGTAGGTGCTGATATAGACCATTAAATGACGGTGTATTTCGTAATAAAAAAAAGGAATCATCAATGAAACTAGCAACACGATTCAGACATCAGACCCATATTGTTAATGAAGCCGTATAGTTCATGGCGGATGGAGGTGATAGGACTTAGGATACACATGCCGGACACAGAGGCACTTGTGGTTAGGTGTGTTGCAGGACTGAGAAGATTTTTAAAGGTCAACGTATTTTAGTTATTTGACTGATTGACTTGTATGGTTTATCATCGAACTTGATATCTCTATGGATGCATTCCTTTCAATCACATGTTACCTAGCATGTATACTGCCAAAGCAAGTGAAATTCCAATTAGCTTCATGAACTAGATGAACTCTTGATTTTTGTTAAAATTCAGCTAAGTTACTTTCTCGTGTTATTTTTGTACGGGATATTCAGTCATAAAGATACAAAAAACTTGCCGAAGTGATTATAATTTCGAAAATAAAGTTAATATTCTTGACTTTGGCAATAACTATTCCAATGTTGCATGACTGATATACATAATGACCTTCCGAATTGAATGTTAGATTAACTCTCTGTGAGATGATTTATTTAGACATTATACTATCTGTCCTATTTATTTATTAACTTAGATATACTTTGAATATGCTTTACGTATTCTACGCCTAAATATTGTCAATTTCGCTTCGTTTCAATAATCTGTAGTGTTGACACCCACTTGAGTTCAATAGAACAAGCATACCGTATTCAAAGTTAAAACGTATAATACATTTCTTAAATATTCCACAATATCAAGAAAATGAACAGGCATATCCATGTTCAACTGGTAAAATTTGTATAGTTGTAGTCTTTGAACCCATTTCGAACTAGAAAATTTGTAGAAAGGAGGGATGAGATAGTACATAAACTGGAAAACTTGTTGGGAAAAGAAACAAAACGGCAGTCTGAAACAAGATAAAGAGGGTACCAAAAATGGAATACAAAATGTTATTCTAACTGGATTGTTAGAGGAAATGGTCAATACAATATGGAAAATGGTTTTTCAAACAATACACAGAATTACGAGAGAAACGAATACGGACGAAATAATTGAAGAGGCAGAGCTGAAATCAGGAAAATATAAATGCGTTTATATGGGATGGGGGCAGTGCAACTATAAATAAAGAAATGTCTAAATCAATTAAATCGAAGGTACAAATACTGAGTATTTTTCAGAAGCATATAGTAAGAAGATAATGAACACAATTTGATGGTAATACAGAGTTACAACTTAAGTTAAAATTCATACTTTTAAACATGACATATTACGAGTTTAAATAATTGAGCAATATGGCATACTTAGTAATGACCTTCCTGAAATAAGCATGGTAAAAGAGAAAACGATAGATGCTATTTCAAATAAGCAAACCAATTCTTCATTGCGATTAAAATCAATGGATGGAGCTAATCCGCTAATAACATTTTGGGACTAGGTTGCTATAAGGCTGTATTATAATATAAAGATGGACATATCTAGAATAACAAATTTATGTGTGAAACTAATAAAAACAGCATCAGCACGCTATTACTGAAGAATTACATCCTGTTTAAGTTGTAGATAGTGAGAAGTTTAATGTAATAAACGTGCGTCATATTAAATAATGAACATAAATGCTTAAAATATTTTCTATAAATGTGGATAAAGAACAAACTGAAAGATTAAATGATTCTTGCTCAATGAAACATCTTATTTGTGCCAGAGATACTAGATCTATATAAACGTATCCCATCAGAATACCACATGCTAAAAGACAGGTTGTCTAGAATGAACACATATATAAGCCAGAATATTGCATTGAAATACCAGTAGAAAAATGTCCCAAGGCCAACAGAATTGTGGATAGAAATGATGGCGATACGTGGACATTGTCACGTTGTGTGAAATTCTAATTCCCGCCCATATTTATGTCTTCTGAAATTATTTCCTAATTCAAAGTACTTTGGGTAATGTTAATACGTATTAAATGATATTAAACGTGTGGACGTATTTTGAAACAAAGGAAATACTTGTCCGTGACTTAGCCATTGCGTTAACTTCAAATTCCAGGTTATCTTCTTTAAATAATTGCCAGAAACTCTGGTTGTTTGAAATTAACAGTGATGTCACCGGTTGAATTAGGCTTATAGGCCTGTAATCCGATATTGTAAAATCTGTGATATTGCTGCTAGCTATTCATTAAAAGTCAGCTTGTTTTAATAAGTGGTTAGAAGTCTAGGTGATGCTATTATTGAAGGTGGTGCTTGTATATGTACAGATAAAATCAAAACAGTACGACAATATCAAACACATACAAATGGAAATGAAGGTGGAAACATTGTTTCTTAGGCAGGTTATTTCAGATAGAGTGCTTATCTATCTTGTATCTTTTCAAAGGATATACACTGAACTGTCTTACACAGCTAGTTAATTCGTTCGGACTGAAATGTGTGATAAAAACATGTTCCAATATATGTGTAATCTTGGCGTTCACATCCGAAAATGATCAATTAAATGTTTTTCAGGCAGCAGCACTTTCCAAAGTCTAGAAATGGCATGAAAAGTAGTTACCTACTTTAGTAAATGATTCGAGACCATTTATATAATTAAATAAATACAAAACAGGTTACTGCATTTGTATGTGAAAATATGTAATAGTACTTGGTTATACTTGTATGAACATGAATTTTGTTCAATGGATATTGGACAGAATGTTGAATTATCGATGAAACTATCCATGGCACAACAACAAAATGTTTATGATTTATGGTAAATCTGATAGTGAATTAGATGAACACGATATTCAGTTAGAAGAATCAAACAACTAGTGTAATCCATGACAAGATGAGACAAAAGTAAGAAAATTATAAATTATAAATCTAGAGAAGTTAAGAACGAAGGATTAAAGAGCAATAAATAGAATATCAGAATATCTGAAAAACAAAAGAAGGAAAGAAGGAAAATTTAACATTAGAAAAGGAAAATAAAATGGAGAGGAAAGTTATCAACTAAGAAAACAAAGATATGACAACACCTATATAACAAAACAAATAGAAATAACAAGAAAAAAATAATGAACAAGCAAGTACTTTTTAAAAAGAAAGTACATGAATGAAGTCCAGAGAGTGTACAGGAAAAGGAGGAACGCTGCTAATTTATGTCATTAAAAGATAATTGTTAATCTGTGGGAAATGAATTTGTACCTAAAATTACAATCATGAATAGACTAGCAGGCACATTACCATCTCCTCCTTCTGTAGATTTTAACGGTCGTGAATATAAATAGTTATGAGTATTTGGATCATATTGTAGAATCCAATTGTTCATATGAAGAAGCCTTGAGGAGACATTACAGATCGTTCTGTACTCAAATACTCATGCTTTTACGCAAGTTTAAGAATGGTTCATTGGATATCAAAATTGGATATCAAAAAAAGATTATTCAAATCTGATTGCTGAACAATGTATTGTGATCCTCTGTGGATAAACTTTAATGAATGTTTGGAGGGAAAAACTTGATCTTGGTTATAAAAATTATCTTCCTTTTATGTATGATCGTCCTAGATTAAATAATGCCTACATCATGTTTTGGAAATTATAACGTATTTAGCTTTAATAATGTGACGAGAAAGTATGAGTTCTCAAAGTATGACTAGAAAATCTAATTGTAATAACTGTATTTTAATAATAATAATAATAATAATAATAATAATAATAATAATAATAATAATAATAATAATAATAATAATAATAATAATAACATTAATATTAATAATGAGGACAATGTATAGCGCTTACTCTTTAGAAGCTCTAAGCGTTTTACAACATCCATAATGATGTGACTACACTACAGAAAAACAAGAAAAAACCTCCATGAAATTTGAAAACATACAAACATGCTGAAAACATAAGATATTTTGAAGTCTCTATGGAGCTATCATATTCATTTAAATTCTAGTATTATTGGTAGAAGACATTATTCTTTAAATGTGCTACGTAAGGGTATTGTTAATGTCAGTATGTGTGTATTATGTATGTATATATATATATATATATATATATATATATATATATATATATATATATATGCGCTTTGATGTATACAATACTTTGACTTAATATCTATATTTTATTTCAGATTTTTGGACGATGTTGTCAGAAATAAAGAAATCGTTTTCTTCTTATTATTATTATCCAAGACCACGATCGATCAAACTAGGTCATTTTAAAACGGACTTTTTTTAAGAACAGGTACAAAACTTTTCTGAATGAATGATGACAACAAGCGACGAAAGCGATAACCCTTAGGCAGTCCCCACGTCATGTATAATATTTTGATTCTTTTAAAAATGAACATTAAATACAATACAAAAGTATAGCATGTTAAGGTGAATGTATTTTATAGATATAAGTGAAAACCGGGTTCCGATAATCCAATATTCGTTAACAGTTTATTTTATATTTCCGGGGTAAAAACTTATACAGCGACAAGTTTAAGCAAATGTTCATTTCCTTTTTCTCAAACCAAAAGACTTTAAAAAATGGCATTAACAGCTGCCTTGCTTGGCGCTCAGCATTAAGAGCTTAGTGTTAAGACTGGTCGGCCTGGTGTCAGGATAATGTGACTGGGTTGGACATCATGATACATGTCTGCGGCATGTTACCCCAGTGCTAGACATCACTATAAACATCCTCACTGCAGATATCGTAGCGATATGACTGACCGATTGTTAAAGCTACGTTAAAAATCATAAACAAAGAAACAAACAAAATTCTTAAACAATGCAATTCACATTATATTGTACACCATTCCCGTTCGTCTGCCACATATTGGTTACGTTTTGGAGCTCCGCATATTTCCAAGAACTGTTATGGGGTAACTGTGTTTCACGAATCGATGACTGCAGACAAATAAATTTCGTTATTTTCATATCAAATTCTTCACTCATCAGTTTCTCGTATATTTCATGCGCAATCTACACAATATTTTTACAAAAAATGAACACAAATTATATACCTCTAAGCAATAATTAGACATTTTCAACTATTCTTTGTTTAAAATGTTTTCTGCATACAAAATATACTTTTGATATCCTCAAATATGTTGAAGTGGACACTAATATTTATCTTCAATGCCTTGCTATCAAATCCTTAGAACATGTTTGCATATTTGTGACCTTAATCAAAAGGCCACTGCTATTTCTTAAGGCATGGTGCATACGAAAATCATAATGACATTTCATCTGATTCTCCAAGGACGCGTGGTCAATAGTTTAGAATGCTACTCCAATCA
The DNA here is from genome assembly GCA_030141615.1 of Unio pictorum. Lineage (NCBI taxonomy): Eukaryota > Metazoa > Mollusca > Bivalvia > Unionida > Unionidae > Unio > Unio pictorum. The sequence goes on along the minus strand of JARLTB010000161.1, from coordinate 3,493,808 downwards.
ACCATCAGTTTTTGTAACATATACAAAATTACATTTATATGTATAATTCATGTCATGGAAATAGTGTATATGGATAATTGGAATTGAAAACAATTAAAGGACATATAAAATGATTTTACAAAACACCCTGAAGAGTGACGTGTATATACAGGTAGCCAAGCGTGCAGTGACACGAATGCCAAATGATTGATTGCTTGCAAATAATTGACGCATCTGTTACAATGTATCAAGTGCATCACAAAATATATTCAACATGTGCTTTTAAAGTGATAGCTCAGCACGTTCTATCGTCTGAATGGAAAGAGGTTGTGTTGTTCCTCCTCACATATTATTTTTAAATTCTATACTTACCTCTAGAAATGTTGTACACGTACACACTATGGTCAACAGGTGTTGGTTTCTTGACTGGATCTTAGGTAAATTTCAACAAAATCTACCATTAATTTGTTAAATGGTAAATCAAATGTAGGATTACGTTGCAGTTGGGTCTTACGTTTTGATTAGGTTTTTCTGCAATTTCTGTAAGTGTGACACTATACACAGTATTTGCAAACATCTCTTTAAGTTGTGTCCAGTTAAAGTGATTCAAGATCTTTGATAAGCCTACTAACTGACAAATGACTGGCCAAAGGAGAAGCTTTATAATCATGATCGTCCGTTTCAGTCTCTTGACCTAGCGTGGTCGTTGAGGCACTGTGCTTCTGAACATCTGACCCGTTCCATCCACTTGTCACGATCATGTACCAATGTTCGTATCTGCGCAACAGGTTTCCTGGTCCATTCTGTGATGTTGTCAGTCCACGTTCTTCTCTGTTTATCTTCTCTTCTGCCACTCTTGACGTTGCTACGAAGTTCTGTTGTGGATGGACTGTTGGCTTTAGTGACATGGCCATTTCATTTCAGCTGTCTCTTTTTGACAGTGGTGAGAAGGTCTTCATAATGGTCTACTTTGTGGTTGATGGTGTTACGCACTTCTTCATTTGTTATATGTAAGAGATGCTAAGGATGGTTCTGTAGCATCTCGTTTCAAGTGCATGGAATGTCCGTTGTAATTCTTCTGTCAGAGACCAGGCGTCACATGCTTACAAAACAATTGACATGAATAGTGCAATCGAAGGTCTGATTTTAGTTTTCAGACAGATATTCTTGTCTCTCCAGATGGGTCTTAACTTTGACATAGCTAGCAGCTTTATGGGTGTTCACTAATAGACCTCTGAACGAAATCCAACATATCAGCATCGTGTTCATGGTCGACGATGCTAGCTTTTGACATCCTGATTAGACTAAAGAAGATGAGTAGCACAAATAATATCAATACATCTTGTTTCAATAATACAGGGATATTTAATCATATTACTGATCGCTACATATTTCAGCTAAAGGAATAATCTTCTTAGCATTAGTGTCAAGAGATCTTTTGCCATATCTCTAGTTACTAGTAACTGAACAATTGAGGATACCAATCAGGGATTTCATTCTCAAGAGGACCAACGTCGTGACTACATCAAGCTTCCCAGTTAAACTAGTGGATTAAACACAACCTTATCTCCAGCTATGTCATTGGCGTGTTAAAAATAATACTCTTAATAGTCTTAGTGGTAAAGAAGTCACTCCTACGACAGTGACGGGTTCAAGAGTAAATCTGACACCAAAAAAAGTTTCACACTACCCCTTAATAAAAACACTTTAACTGTCACCTGACTTTTTAGAAAAAGGGGAACACAATATCTCTATGTTTTAATTATTTTCCATTTTGTAGCATTCAGAATGAGCAGCAGAGGGGGCGAATCGGACAACATTTGATAACCATCCATTTAGAAAACAAATGCTTCCTCCAAATCGTAAAAAAGCGTCTATTTGGCAAACCAAGGCTTCCTCCAAAATCGTAAATAAACGTTTCCTCTGGAGACGCAAAGTCGTTGTCACACCCACTCTGCTGCTATGAGGCTAAAATCTTTTTCTACGATATCAACCGAATATTTGAGCAAGTCCGATACGATATCTTGATCTAGGATCATGCAAATTTATCGTTAGAAATCCATGTGGGATTGACTGAGCGTGACTAAAGAAATTTCTAAAGTGATTATAATCCATATCACCGCCGTACCAAGTTTGCCAAATATTTCGTAACGTATGTGTGTCAACTCCGTTGAATACAGCAAGAATATTGCAGTTATCTCTGATCACTTTTGGGATTTGAGTGTATCGTTGAGTGACATATATCAAATCGGTATTGTTATGCCATTCTCTAGAAAATATCCTAGCGGGATTCTTTTGATTATCTAACATGACATCATCATATACGACTAAATTGTTAATACTTCCATCAATATCATCAATAATTGGTGCTTCGTCGATATTGGTTATAAACTCAATAATATCATCATCGATTTCCGATTTTGCTTTCTCGTTAAAATCCTTTAACACCTCGTAACATCGCTGATAGTCTACATTTGGGGCTACTAAATACAACTTGTCCCATGTCATCCATCTCGTTATTAAATTAAGTAGCAGTTGCGTTTTGCCACTTTCAGATGGTCCGATTATAATCATGCGAATAGAATTTGGTAGATGATGCTTAACTGATTCTCGTGTATTTGTCCCCGAAAAATCAATTACATTCATGTTATCATAAATGAATTATGGATCTGATATCTTGTGTGAAATGTAAGAAGCGTACTAGCACAAACGACTTGACTAGGATTACAACTAAAAATAACAGATCAGTATTTGCTGGTAAGTGTGTACAATGTGGTACAAAACAAATTAGATTTGTTTCCTTTTATAAAATAAAGGATTTAAAAAAACGAAGAGGAAGTTAGTAAAACTCCCAGGAACACCATGGGCAAAATATCCAGGAGAAAACATTTTCCAGGGTATAATTATTGTGGACCCGGTACCAGACTCGATATCCGACTCGTTTGTCAAAACAATCCCCGACCCGGTGAATATCTAATAAACGCTATTGATAAGCCATTCGAAACTCAAACCGTGAAACCACCGGGTGATTTTGTTAGGGGTATGGTGGTTTCAGTTTGAATGTAGAACAACCCTCATGTGTGTGTCCTATTGATATATCAAACGAAACCATATTGGATTTCGCTAAACTGTTGTCGTACAGGTTAGTTAATCTGATATATATCATCATGTATGTATGTGTGTGCCTTACATACCTTCTCCACAACAGAGGTCAAAGGCTGTGTTGTCCTTAATTAAGTATGAATATATCAAAAATGAAAAAAGGGTCAAAATTTACCCCTAATCTTTTTAATTTCATATTAAATACATAATATTTCATATATGAATTTCAAAAATATGAATGTCATTATTAACGAGATTTCAAGTTTGAAAAATCAAGGAATTCAATTGTCAGATAAATTAGATTGTAATCAGATTCTTTCTGAATTTCAAGATATTGATGATAGCGCTCGGAATAACAGGTATGTGTTATCGAAATGTTATTCCTTTATAAAGAGAATTCAGCACGCTATCTATGACTCCCTTGCATTCTGTAACTACATCAATAAGTACATCCCGTTATTAACTGCTGTCGAAAAGGTCAGAAGTGAATTGGAAAAACGATATGAAATCAAACGCATAATTAACTCGAAAATTAAAACACTAATAGAGATTATCCGCCAAAATGAAACTTTCCCTTTGATTGCCTCATCACAGTAAACACGCCACACATACATGAGTAATACGGACATTCCATAGAATGGTATGAGCTTACTCACCTAAAACATAATTCTATTGACAGGTATGCGCTACTCACCTAAAACAGAATTCTATAGACAAGTGTCACCGGTGATTTATCACTACGCGGAAGTATAACACACAAAAGAATTTTGGGGGTGAGTTTTTCCACTTACAATTTAAATAGTATATTAATTTATAATGATAAACGAAGCACTGACAACTAAATTAGCACGTGAACGATTACCTTCGATTAAGAAATTTATTCCAGTTTGTGATTCCGTTCGAAATATGCTCCAAACGAGACAATTTCAAAGTGATTGTGCAGCAGACAACGAACAGCTTTTCAAACCACTGCAACGGGAAAAGTCGGATCAACCACTGAAAAAGCCATATGGGGAGATATTCCTGAGAAACAACGAGAGAAAGAAAAACCAGCCCTTCTTCCTTTCCTTGAAAAAAATAGCAAAGAGATCCAAGCAAGCAAAGAAATCTTTAAAGCACTTCCTGGTGATATAGTAAACGCTGTACGACTTCAGGAACAGGGTGATGTTGATACTATCCCACCCCCTGAATTTGATGACAGACCCGAACAACAACAAGAGGATGAGAAAGAAGAAGAAGAAGAAGAAGAAGAAGAAGAAGAAGAAGAAGAAGAAGAAGAAGAAGAAGAAGAAGAAGAAGAAGAATAAGAAGAAGAAGAAGAAGAAGAAGAAGAAGAAGAAGAAGAAGAAGAAGAAAACGAAGAAGAAGAAGAAGAAGAAGAAGAAGAAGAAGAAGAAGAAGAAGAAGAAGAAGAAGAAGAAGAAGAAGAAGAAGAAGAAGAAGAAGAAGAAGATATTGTCAGTGGACGAGTTGCATTCAATGATAAATTCATTCCGGGTAAATTAGATGAAATAAAAAAGAGATTTAGTACTATTGAAGAAATAGCCGAATTTGTCGTTAGGAGTTTATGCCACAAAAGAAAGTATATCCACGAAGATTATAATCTCCCTAATGATAAATCATGGATTAATGGAATATATCGTGTGTTTACAGGTGCATTTAGGGCGCTGATGAAGGATACAACATATAGAGAATGTATTGAAGAAATAGAAAAGGCTACATCATCAACAGAGAAGCAATCAGATCCTGGATTTCTTAGATTACCAGAACAATCAAATTTTTTTAATATAACACAATCCTCTTTGCAGGGAGCAACTGTTATCACTAAAAAAGATGGAGTTGGATATCAAAGGGGTTTTTAAGGTAGTGGTCTAGTTTGTTGTCCTAATAGTATTCTCGGAGATATATGACGATTAGAAGTTCTCGTAGGAGGTAAACGAGGTGGTAATAACTCACCAGAAATAATTATAGAGCCACCTGATATATGCAAACCATTATTTGAGGGTGGTATCATGGATATCGGTGTATACCGAGAGTTTATTGATGAGTTAGCCGAAAATCCTACGGATTTTTACGGTTACCATAGTGATTAATTTGATGACTTGCTTGAAAATCCAAAGGTGGGAAATCAAAGATTTCCTGCGATTAGATAAATAGCATATAAATAAAATGATCATACACTACAACCAAAGCAAACCAACTATGGTCTATGTAGTAAACTCACGATAGCCAGTTTATAGAGCGTACTATGGAGATGTTCTCGGCAATACCATTGCAGGGTTATTTGCAAGAATGGCTCTCAAAATAGCACCAATCGCAGAACAATTATCAATGAAAGCTATTGATGTTATTCGTGATAAGGGTACTAGCGCTGTTGGTGATGTTGCCGAGAGGGCATTTTCCGCGGCTAAAGAAAACTAGTAGCGTTAGTTCGGCGGCGATGGAAACCGATGACTTCGTCAATGGGATTATTACCATCTACGGCAATTATGCCTGCAAGTATTAGCAAAATAATAAACAACGCGGTGGATCAAAAAATAGCATCACTGAGCAGTGCACCAGGATACATTTACTGCAAATATGATAGCGGGAAGTGGCTTGAAATCGGCTCCTGATACAGCGTTTTATTTAGATGCCCCAGTGCGCAAAGATGATTCTGTACTTAATTATCAGTATGTTTCCTAAAAGGCAGTAAAACCGAATCTTCGATCAGGAATCGAGCTTCAAGTCCAGGATACTAAGAAATTCTTTCTACCCTCTGAAGCGTTTATCGAAGTAGAAGAAGAAATTGTAACAAATAATCGTGCTGCTAATGATCCGCCATAGGCACCTGATGCCAAAGTCGGCTTTGTCAATAATGGTATTATGGCGCTATTTAACAACGTACAAAACTAAATAGTATGCGCGTATCATCGTTTGCTATCATTTATGGGACGGGTTAATAATGTAGATACCGGTCTGCAAATATCACAGTTGGATTTTAAAAAACTATATCCCATCTATTACTTTTCGTTGGAACATCTGGACTTAACCAGACAATCCGTCGTTGAAATATACTTTCGAGCTCGTGTAACCTTTCCCCCACACCACACCCCACCCCTGGTGGTTACAGAGGAGTTGCTGTTATTCTCAGTGACAAATCAATGCTACTCGTAGGTGTTGGTGGACTAATGAAAGTAATTGATGCACCAGTGGAAAATATGTAATGTAACAATTAGATCAATCTATTATTAATAAAATGTCATATAGTCATGTTAGTGTTACTTTAACTACTGGTCAAATTAAAAAATTGCAATCGGAATCAGCTAACAAAATGTGTAAACACAATATCACTGGAGCAAAATCAGATGTCTGGTGGTCAGAATATACTATCATTGACAACTCGTCAGAGAAAACACTTCAATGATGCCATCAAGGATAAAAAAGGTGTTCAGGTCTCTTTTTCTGCGGCCGCGATCAAAGACATGATAAAATCAGGTGGTATATTCCCGTTGATAGCTGCTTTACCAGCATTAGTTTCAGCAGCGGCCCCAGCGGTAGCAAAAGCCGCGCATTAGGAGCCGTAGGTACAGCGGCAAGGATGGCACTAAAGAAAGCAGCCGGACAGGGATAAACAAAAAAGGAAACGATCAGGAAAGGGTCTAAGACTAAAAGGAATTCCGTATTCATGGTACAGCAGAAACGGCCTGAGACTAGGAACAGTTTATTAACAATAGTTCCCATGTCAAATTTTGATTTACTCGATGCTGCTAAAAACTTAACATTAAAAACTTTAGAGGTGTCTTTATGAAAAGAGCAGAGGGGGAGGGGACAGACCAACTTTATAGGCGTCGATTTGGCTTCCTCCTCGAAAATACTTAACAGAAGGGTCGATTCGGCAAACCGAGGCTTCCTCGTAAATGCTTAATAGAAGGGTCGATTTGGCAAATCAAGGCTTCCTCGTCAGGGTGAATTTGGCCCAAGACAAGACGCCAATGTCGTTGGCACCCCCTCCCTCTGCTGCTATGGGTTAACCGAATATTTTATCAAGTCCGATAAGATATCGCGTCCGAGGATCTGATAAATTTATCGTTACAATTTCATGTGGGTTTGATTGGGTGCTACTAAAGAAATTTTAAATTGATTAAAATCCATATCGCTGCACCAAGTTTGCCAAATATTTCGTAATGTATGGTTGTCAACTATGTTAAACATACATAACAAATTGCAGTTATCTCTGATCACTTTTGGTAATTTAGTATATCGTTGAGTGGCGTATATCGCGTCGGTGTTTTTATGTCTGCCTCTGGAAAATATCCTGACAGGGTTCTTTTGATTGTCTAACATCACATCGTCGTATACGACTAAGTTGTTAATACTTCCATCGATATCATCAATGCTCGGTGCTGATTCGATATCGGTTATAAACTTAATAACACCCTCGTTGACAATCTGTACGGCTCTTTCGTAATCTTTTAACATGACATCGTCGTATGCGACTAAATTGTTAATATTTCTATCGATCTGTGCTTTCCCGATCTCGGTTATAAACTAGCTGGCCGTCTTTATGGCTTTTTCATTGCCCCTAATGAGGTCCATCAGGCTGATATATTATTTCTGCCGCATGTTTATTTTTAAAAGTACGCGCTAAACGTAGTTGATGTTGCTAGTCGACACAAACAAGTAGAACCGCTAAAGACAAACCATCAACTGAAGTGGCTTCTGCGTTTGAAAGGATTTATCGACGGGGTCCTCAGCGTCGGCCAAATCTATTACAAGTTGATCCTGGCAAGGAATTTCAGGGTTCGGTTCTATCAGTAATGAAGAATCATAATACTGCGTTACGACGAGGACATACTGCATTACATCGCGATCAGGCAATTGTTAAACGATTTAATTGAACGCTTGCTGAGCGGTTATTTGGATATCAATACGCGAAAGAATTCGTTCAGGTTAAGCGATCTTGTGAATGGGTCAAGAGATTACCAGCTGTGATTACTGCACTGAATAACGAGATTACTCGAACAATCATCATGAAACCTAATAACGCGATTAAAAGGAAGTCTATACTCGTAAAACCACAAAAGGATTTTTCAAAACAACCAATGCTCGGTAATGTCACTGTTAGGTATTTATATGAACCAGGAGAACTCAAAGGTTTGCAATAAAAGAGCTACTGATCCTATTTGGAGTGTCACCGCACATAAAATATCTAGCATAACACGATCCACGGGCAGACCAGCAATTTATAGATTGGATTCAACTGCTCCTCAGCGAGGATGTACTCGTGAACAACTGCAAGTGATACCCGAGGATACTCAATTATCGCCGCGTGGTCTTAACTAGCACCTCTTCGTCTGTTGCATTCAAGACAAGTCAGCATCTTATTATCTCTGGTATGACCAATACTGCTATTTTTTCCGTCTACGGTAAATTGGCGAGGATCTTTATCCGACCAACACCAACTCAGTATACAATTGCAACTCGCGCAGTGATTATTCCGTTGTTGTTTCAGTGTAATTATTAATTCGGCATCAATGTCAAATTCTCGTTTTTATTTTTGTAATCATGTTGTTTATAACCAGAGAGTTTTTTTCTTATTATATCATCGCTGACAATATCACTTATTGTAGTGTCATTATAGTCTAGAACACCGCTTCGAAGTTGATTTATTCTTCGTACTCTGGATACTGCAAGATAAACTAAATTCGACCACTCGATGTGAGTATCTATAATCCAAATTGTATCTGATATAGTGAATCCATGTGAAGAAGAACCTAGCGTCCATGGGGATTTATCAGCTCGCAATGCATCTTCGACGACATTGATATCAACCAGCACAATATCATTTAATATGAGAATTTGTTTTTCACTTTGTCCTGGAATATCAACTTCGATATTCTTTTTTCTTGTATCCTTGGGTCTATAACACTGCGGCGTTGGAAGTGTTGCAAATTTTTCTTTATGTAATTCCAATAACTTCATCTGAAGTGTGTCTCTGACTATCTTTCTACTTGCCACTATTAAATCGTTTGGTCTCCATGCTTCCCAGAAATTATTTAATGGTGTTTCGAATATTATTTCAAGCGCTTTTTCACATTGGATTCTATCCGGTTGTAATCTAATTAGTTTCTTAAACTCGCGTAATTGTTCATCAAGTGTGCTATGATCGGTATTAATTTCTTCATAGTAGTCTACAAAATTCTTCAGCCAATCATGTGGGGATAAACGTCAAATGGTGATGGTTGGCTATGGTCGCCACACATTATCACTTTTGTATTCGCTAGCAATAACCAATCAAGAAATTTTTGTAATACATCTAACGATACCACGCATATCCCATCCCAAATTATGACTTCAGGAATAAATTTCTCGCCCATTCAATCAGGAGTCCATTCATCGCCTTTACACCGAAAAAAACTGTGACAAGTGCAAGCATTAATTCCTCGCTGTTTCATCTCTCTGGCAAGTCTGTGTGTCGGTGTTAGTACAATCATGTTTGATTTGGAAACGCTACCGTGAAAATCCGTAAGATTTTTCCCACGAAATAATTCAATCGACGAGTCGTCCTTCCTGACCCACCACAACCGTTTAAATAAACTGTTTTATATCTACATATTGGATCAGATATCGACGGTGCATTCGATAGTTCTGATATCTGATTATTTTTCAAGTAATTGTTTTTAATCGTAACATCTGCTGATTTTTAATAATCACGCGGCCTTTCCTTTTTAACTCTCCATGATCCCCAACTCTCGTCTGAATTTGTGAATTCTGCCACTGCTTCGCTGAGTTTCGCGTTTATATAAAATGAATCAGTGGCTACTCTAACTGCAGTGTCGGGAAATCTATTTATCATCGAAAATAAATTGATAGAAGCATAAGCTAGCATAGATGCCCTCAAATGTGTATACTGAAGACTGTATCCATCGTTGTAAGTAACAATTGTGCCCAATTTGGTTCCATCGGACAAGAAAGCGTCTTCACCATCGACATATATACCCCTAGATATTACATCAGCGATTTTAAATCGTATTCAACACTATCTATAATCAACCGTGAAGAATATCGTTTATTGTCGTATTTTACACCCTGATTGAATTTACCGATTATTCTTCTACCGAGTTTCTTTGCGTCTTTTTTTTCTAAGTTCAAATAGCTGTCTGGACCATTCCATAATATTTTCTTCGTCGAGATCGCGAAATTGTTTTGTGTTTTCGCTGATTATACTATCTAGGCTATCAGGTTGTGGTAACCAGACTTCAGTCTGCGCTCGATATGAGATAATCGCTTCACTGACAATCAGCGATATCAGCATTTTCGAATCAATCATGTACCGTAATAGCACTATTGGCATCCAGTGTTTTTCAGATATATGTCTACCAATCAAAAACATAACAGCACGGATGAAGTCCTATAGCCAATTCAAATGATACCACACGAGCGAATCCGGGTAAATCAAAATCGTGTACTGGGCCATTAATCGCAACACGGGTCATTTCATGTGTGGGATGTCCAAATCGTTTGAAGTACTTAGCACACTCTCCGTACCCGAGAAAACTCCCGGGATAACACGCAACCATATCAACCGAAATAATACTTTTAAGGTCACATTTTGTATTTCATAATCCACCATGGCCAAATTATATGCAGCTTGATTTGATATCTGATAGAAAATCTGCGTGTGATGGTTTCCACGTGTTTTTCTTTCTCTTTATCTATTTTTGTAAGAAAACGAATCAAATACGCAGTATTTACAAACAATTGTATTTTTTTGTGTGTTTCTTTTCTCAAGTATTCAGTTCTGCTTCAATGTTGTCAATAAGCACACGAAAGGTATATAGATTCATTCATTGTCATATCATTATATAATCCATTGTAAAATGTTCTATTGTCTTATACCATTCATTCAATACCACACCATTGACGTCATTCGTTGTATATTGTACATTGACGTATTAACTCACATATACATTATTTTCAAAATCATATACCTGTAATAAGAACAGTTAGCTTATTCGTAACGCGTTGCGGTTTCGTCCCAAAGCCTATGGTTCAATCCCCGTAACAGGCATTTTGTCGACGGTACCGACAGATGATTTTAATTGGGGGGGGGCACCTCCGAAATTCAAATTGTGAAACCACTATACCAACCACACCTCGCCACGGTGTGAATGCTTTTCATTCAACCTGGGGATGATTTTGTGGGGGAGGGGGGGAGGTTAGTGGTTCAGTTTGAATGTAGGAGCGTACTATCATCCATTGTCATTGTATATATCCATCCATTCATTCATTGTTATATGTCGTATCGTCCTGTGCTGTCTCTTATCATCCATTCATGCATTGTATATATCCATCCATTCATTCATTGTATATATCCATCCATTCATTTATTGTATATATCCATCCATTCATTGTATATATCCATCCATTTTTTCATTGCTTATATATCCATCGATTCATTCATTATATATATATATATATATATATATATATATATATATATATATATATATATATATATATATATATATATATATATATATATATATCCATTCATATAATACCACGCCATTGACGTCATTCATTGTACATCTGACATAAAACTCGTTTGGAGTTGTGTATATATATATATATATATATATATATATATGTAAATGTGCCTTCTATACCTCTTGGCCTGGTTAGATGTGTAGACACCTGACCGGAAGCTATGTCATGTGGTGTTGTCGTATATATGTAACCTCTGGGCGCCTCCGATGTAAATAGCACCGAAGGGGTTCCAAATGGGGTTAATCGCATAATATCCCTAGACGTGCTAAGATGATAAACACCTTAGCACGGAGAAGGTTCATTTTTTAAAGAAATATATTATATATTTTTTGCATTATAAATATATAATTATCATAAATATGAATACTGAAAATATCAATAGGGTTATAACCGAGATTTCAAATTTGAAAAACCAAGGAATACAATTATCAGATAATTTAAATTGTGATCAAATTATTCCGCGCTCAATTTATAAAGGCGGTTTTAGAGTATAATAGCGATTGAAATTCTATACTGGCGTTTATCAATGAAAACGCGTAATAAAATTTTCATAGTAAATACCTTTTTATTGATTTTAGTCATTGCTTGTCATTTTTTGGGTGATAAAATCACTGCATTTAGATTGAAATTACTTTGTCATTCAAATTGAAAAATTGTTTACGATTTCAATAATGATCAACGAAGCATTAACGAAAAGATTGGCTCGTGAAAGATTAGCGTCAATTAGAAAGTTTTTACCCGTACGCGATTCTGTCAGAAAAACAATTACAAGCTAGACAGAGTATTCAATAACCCTCGGGAACGAAGGGGGTAATATCAGCCACTGAGCGAGCAATATATGGAGATGCCCCCAAGGAGGGACTAAAAGAGAAGAGCCTCTTCTTCCTGAACTTAAAAAAAATAGCAAAAAGATCCAAACAAACAAAAAACTCTTTAAGAACACTTCCTGGTGATATAATAACTGCCGCAAGACAACAAGAACAACAAGAACGAGAACAACAAGACCGAGAACAACAAAAACGAGAACTTCTTGAAGAACTCGAAGAAGAACTGGCTAATAGACCACCACTTAACACACCACCTGAACCACTTGAACAACAAGGCGCTGTTGCAAGAGAAGACTATTCACCTGAAAATATATTTACGGCTGATGCGATAAGTAGAATTAGAGGAATCAAAACAGACTCTGATTTAGTTAATTTTACCCAAGACAATTTTAAAAGAGTATAAGAGATACCTGAATACAAGATGATTTTGAAGATTATATAAAAGACAAAGACACCTGGGAAAAAAATTATTTTTAGCAAACCGTGGTAAAACTAAAATCACAAAAGAGATATGTGATGATTTTAATAATTTTATGGCTATGGTAAAAGGTGTTACACAACCACCACCAATATATACAGCAGACCCAGTCCCGGATGAAATAGGAATAATGGCAGAAGCTGATTCTGAAAAAGATGCAACTAAAAATACAAACGGAAAGTGATTTTCTAAAAATGAAAGATTTTCCAGTGGAATTTCAGGTAGTGGTCTTATTCATTGTTCTGGTAATATTCTCAGTGATATAGCACGATTAGAAGTTCTCATATCAGGGAAACGAGCTGGATATAACTCACTGGAAATAATTAATGAAGCAGCTGATATCTGTAGGCGGTTATTTCAGGGCGGTATCATGAATATTGAAACATATCGAGATTTCATTGATGAGTTAGCCGAGCATCATGGTTATTACAGTGACTGAGCATCCTTTGGATTTTTCATTTGATGACTTCGTCATTCGATTAGACAGATAACAATTAAACAAGAATGATCATACACTACAACCATGATAATAAAAACCAGCGTCTATGTAGTTAATTCATGATTGCCTGTTTATAGAGCGTACTATGGTGATGGTCTCGGTGATACAATTACAGGTTTATTTGCATGAATGGCTCCAAAAGTGTCGCCGCTAGCAAATCAATTATCGATGAAAGCCTTTGATATAAGGGTATTAGCGCGATTGGAGATGTTGCCGGGAAAGCGCTTTACACCGCGAAGGATAGACTAACAGTTCTAGTTGGACGGCGAAGGAAACCACCAGCGACTCCATCTACAGGTAGTGTTGATGGAGCATAGTTACTATGTGTGACCACTACCATCTACACAAGTAATGCCTGCAAGTGTTAGTAAAATAATAAATAACGCAGTAGATTAAAAATTAGCATCATTGGTGACTTCATCATTGACAGCAAGTGACCAACATAATATTACTGCAAATATGATAGCGGGAAGTGGCTTAAAGCCACGAAGACGACGATAAAAAGCATGATTTAGATCAACGAATATATAATAAAATGTTTAAACGGCCACTTGATCCAGCGTTTGATATGGACGCCCCAGTACGCAAGGATGATTCTCTTTTCGATTATCAATTTTATTCTTATCACGCAATACAACCGAATCTTCGAGGAAGAATCGAACATCAAGTTCAAGATACCAGCAAATACTTTTTACCGTGTGAAACGTTTATCGAAGTAGAAGGAGAACTTGTAACAAATGCTGATGCACCATATGACGATGCCCCATTTATCCGAGTGGGTTTTGCTAATAATGGTATCATGGCGTTATTTAGTAGCGCTAGATATATGATTGATGGAAGAGAAATTGAAACCATTGAGAACAATGTTGATGTTGCCACAACAATAACAGGGTTAGCAAGATACTCCGACGATTATACAAGATCGGCAGGTCCATCGATGATGTTTACAAAGGATACTACTAACCACGCTGATCACATCCCGCATATTAAAGAACGTACAGCGCAAGCTACTGCAGAAGCTCCACCACTTGATTCTTTTGAACATTGAGCAAGACCAGCAGCTGCGTTTGATATTAAACAACACGTTAATATTGATTACAATCTAGGATTTGCAACACGTAAATCGACGTTGCAAGGACAACATTGACGATTTTCATGCGCGATTCCACTACATCATATATTTGGATTCTGTAGAAATGTCAGAAAAGTTATCTACGGAGCGAAGCATACAGTAATACTCGTGAGAAAGAATGATGATAATGAGGCAATCTGGCATACTGCTGATGTTCCTGCCGGTAAAGTTATTTTATCAAAATTATCACTGTGGATGCCAGTGTTGACTCCATCAATCGCCGCAGAGGAAAAATTACTATCATTTATGGACCAAGGAGGAAAGTCGTTGCTGAGTTGTTTATTTCGATTCATACGGGCTAGCGCCGCCTAAAGAATTTATGCGTTATATAAACCGCTTAAACACCCCTCACTGGTACTCAACGCTACCAACACAACAAATGAATGACCCACCAATATGCGGCAACGAAGTATTAAATGTCCTTGACGCTATTTCATCATCGGGAAAACCACATCACCGGGTCGTAAATGAATATAGCAGTAATCGCCTTTTAGAGAGAAATTATATAGAATAGCATGATTAATATTGGGGACAATCTTTATCAACACTGAAGAAACCCGGCACCGATGGCACTGCAACCGGTGATATAAAAAAAATAATCGAAGATGAAATAGCTGAGATGTTGAACTTAGCAAGTGTTGATCCCAATGAAATAGTTGTATTTCAAGATCGTCAGGGTAAATTGAAAACGAGTAATGTTTCCCTTGATGATATTTTAGTTAAACAACGCGGTGTAACAGAAAAGGCCATCGCGGTATTTTTCAATCAAGGTAAACTCAAACCATGTTTACTTGTTTCAAATATTGTGGATGCCCAACTAAAACTACAATCAGAATACAACGATGTTATAATTAATTTTGGTCGATTGCAACAGAATATAATTGATAACACTGAAACCACCATAAACAATATTTTAGGGGTTCCACGTTCGCAACCAGAGTTCCATATCATACAAGTAAAAACCGCTATCGTTGATTTAGCAAAATTGTTATCCGAGTATGACGCTCATGTAGATCAATTGAGTAATCTGCTTAAAAAATTTTAAAAGACTGATGACGCCGTCGAAGAATTTTTTGGTAAAGACGTGAAACCCGATGATATTAAAATATATAATGCTGATATTATCACTAAACTCGATGAAATACAACACTTCCTCCAGGATTTCTAATCATTGAGGATCCAACTAATCCAGTCTATATGCGATGTCATAATAATTCATTAACGAGAATTATTTTCAGACTCACTGATCAGTCTAATAACCTAATTGATCTACGAGGTGAGGTTTTACAAATTAGTCTGTTTGTGAAATCCTAAAGGACTTTCATCATAAAGAATTGTTAAACGATAGCAGCAGGGGGGAGTGCCAACGACATTGGAGTCTTTTTTTTTGCCAAATGGACCCTTACGAGGAGGCCTTGGTTTGCCAAATCGACCCATCTATTAAGCATTTAGGAGGAAGCCTCAGTTTGACGAATCGACCCTTCTATTAAGTATTTACGAGGAGGAAGCCAAATCGACGCCTATAAAGTTGGTCTGTTCCCCACCCCCCTCTGCTGCTTGAAAGATCAATTACCACAACAACCAATCAGCGTTGAAACCGGTATCATTAATCTCGATAACAGCACCGGACCTGGAACTCACTGATTTGCATACGCGATCGATCCAAATGAAATACTAGTAGTTGCATTTCAAGATCGTCAGGGTAAATTGAAAACTAGTAATGTTTCCCTGGATGATTGTTTAGTTAAACAACGCGACGCAGTAGAATATACTATCGTGCTTTTATCTGATCAGGGTAAACTCAAACCGGGTGTACTTATTTCAACCATTGTGGATAGACTTAACAATTTAGAACCATTAAAACATACTACGTGATGAATACGACGACCATATAACTAAATCCCATCGGTTTTCTGAATTACAAAGAAATATAATTGACAAGATTGACAAACCTCTATTAGATTATTTTGGAAATCCACCAGTGACCACACCGAAACTCACGTAGATAAAAAACACTATCGACGTTTTGACAAAACTACGATTGGATTATGACGCTCGTATCGAACAATTTATTATGTTACGTAAAACATTAAAAAAAACGATGATGCTGTCGATAAAATTTTTGGCAAAAATGCTAAAACCGAGGAAATCAAAACAGATCTCACTGGTATTATCACGATACTCGATGAACTAACAGCGATTAATCGGCAAATAGAAGTTGCTCGCAAAGATATTAAAACAAACAACGATGTCATCAGGTATGATCTAAAGAGGATGATGGAAAAACTTGAAGAAAAAAAAATCCCTCACGAACAAAATAATATCATAAATAACGTGTACGCGATTCAATACGGATCATTTACGTGGACACCATCCGAACCGCGATTAAATATCAGCTCGGCCGTCAAAAGTATTTATCGATTATCACTAGTGTCACCAACACAATTTAATATTTCATCAACGAGTTCATCTGGGGTCAACAATATGATTTCAACGATCATCGACAAGGGAACAACTGAACGATTCAAAATAGCATCCACTGATAATAATTTGGCTAGGGTTCAGTAACATGGTATGTGGAATTCGTAGCGGATTTAATTAAACAACTAAATTGAATTCTGTTGTAATAAATAAAATGTCATCACCGCAATATCGCTATGATCAGGTCAGAGAATTTCAGACTAAACTTAACACACTAACTGAGGAGTATCAAGTAAAGTAACAAAAGTATCGACGAAGAATCGCCGCAGTTGACGTTACCGTGTACTCGGTATCAGGTGTAATCACCGGAGCCGGTGTAATACTCTCCTCGGTGACAATGGTTGCCCTTATACCTGTTCCAATTTGTATATCAGCTGCGACAACAATCGCGGGAATTATTTCGATTATAACAAAAACAATATAATCATGCAGCCAACGTAAACTACAAGACTACGTAATTAAATTCCTTGTTGTGTCAACCTCATACTCCCAAGTATCCTCGATGATATCGTCGTCACTTGATGACACATTAATATCCGATAATGAGTTTTCAGCGATGGTACGTGTTTATGATTTTGCGATGTCAAAATTAGAAAAACAACTCGAATATAATAACAATGGCGACATCGCAAGAACTACTTCAACGAATAGCGGAAAACACATCCCCGGTGAAAACCAGCATGATTTCAATAACCTCAACGAATCCTGAATTCAGTGTGAATTTCCCTACTGCGATTTCAGTGAAAGAGATAGCACTAACGAAGTTACGAGTGTATCACAGTTGGCCTAATATTAGATCAGCACCTTTCGGTGGTCTACAACCAAATAATTCCTTAGTGTTTGCGAGTAAGAATAAACTCGATGATACTCCAGATTGGAACATTGTTTCGCTACCATCTGGGTCCTACCAAAGCGAACAGCTCTATAATGAATTACAACGCAGAATAAAATGCATCACTGGAAGAGACTCGAAATTCCCAATAACAGTTCACTTGCTGACGTTATTATCCGCGATTGAGATAAACTCACTCGAGTATGCCGTAGATATCTATCCGAGTTCTATAAGAACCGTGTTAGATGGCCTGAAAATCCACCTCGACAACAAACCGTTAATTTACCACCTGAACCGAAAAAATCTGATTATATTTCAACGAAGGAGGATTATCATGGTTATAATACAGCATAATCGGCCATTTTTTCCCATATTTATTCCTTCCCCCCTAATACCCCTATCCTCTAGTCCTAAATTAACATATATGTTACCGCTAGATACTTTTTTTAATCGTTTAAGAGCAATAGCAGAAGCTAATAATACAGGTTATTTTACAATAGAAGAACCATAAATTACCAAACAGTTTACAGCGATGAATAGCAATTTTGAGCAAATAAAAAATAAACTTACAACTTAAATTAATACAATTCCTCCCAACCGAAAGAATATCATCAAGTACATAGAGATATGTAACAAAATTATCGCCGACATGGAAGAATATAATTTGCGAATTATTCAACTTACATTAGGTGATGATCACCCCCAAACGAGATGTGAGTTTGCAAAGAAATATAATATACACGTAGAGGATATTCCCACTTTTAAGTTTCTAGGCTATAATGCACCAGAACTAAAACAATCTCTCAATGATGCCATCGATGATGGTTTCAAAAGGATTCACGACGCATGGAATAAATAACACAACAGCAAACAACAATCATCAAACATAATAATGACCCAAACAATGGTGGTAGGCATATCGCTCCTATAAACGGCAATATATCCTCGATGATTGCAGTGAATTTAGTATGTGATGATATCGAAGGAAGTTGCCAAATAAATCTAGAAATATCAAATCAACCCAGGAGGTATATATTTTATATTCATTTGCATCAACAGCTCCACCCGTATTTTTAATAATTGAGGACCCAATTAATCAAGTATATATGCGATGTCATAATGATTCGTTAACAAGAATTAATTTCAAACTCAATGACCAATCCCATAATTTGATTGATTTACGAGGTGAGCTTTTACAAATTAGTATGTTTGTGAAATCCTAAATTGATAGCAATTTCAAGGATTTTCATCGTAAACAATTTTTTTTACCCCCGTAGCAGCAGAGGGGGTGCGACAACGACTTTGCGTCTCCGAAGGAATTTTTTTTTACGATTTTGGAGGAAACCTTGGTTTGCCAAATAGACGCTTTTTTACGATTTGGAGGAAGCTTTGGTTTCCCAAATGGACGCTTCTAAAAAGTTGAACGATTAGCCTACTCTGCTGCTGTATGACTTGTCTTGTTTTCTTACGAGAAATACACGTATACAAAGATATGAATTTACGAAAAAATCTGCTTGAAAGGAAGACATATTGACGAATAAATCACTTTGTATGCAATTTCTCAATTCCTCAGCTAATATGACCTGTCTGGGGCTTGGTTAATCATTATCTGGTGTGCCGATTTAAATTTCATTAATTTAGCTTGCATTTGTCATTCTTCTATCCTAATTCTCTCCCTCTCCCTTCCTCTCTCTCTCTGTCTCTCTCTCTCTCTCTCTCTCTCTCTCTCTCTCTCTCTCTCTCTCTTTACATTTACTTCTCTATTCTCTATAATACAACTTTACTCTACTTTTGGTTTTTGATTTTCATCATTCCTTTTTTAAAGTGAAGCCTTCTAAAATACGTTTCCATCTGCGTTTTTAACTGCAGTTCTGATAATGTCTGATCGAGGCCAGATACAGATCAACTAATGAAACCAAAACCCTTTTATTCAAAACATACTTTCCACAATATATAGGATGAAAATTTCTCTTGCTTTGTAAAAATCTTTTCTCTTCTGAAAGGTGTCTGGAAAATTAAAAAAAACTCGTCCATTTCTCATAAACGCTTTAATGAATGGATATTATTTAAAATAAAGCTATCCACCTTAGATGGCAATGTACAATCTTGTTGGTTTTACTAACGATTTCTCACATTTACGATAATTTTATATGAAAGCTTCTGTTTTAAGAGGAATATAGGAAAATCAGACAAGGCAAATTTAAATTAATGTTAGAAATATGTGAAAGAAATGTTACAACTCTATTGTCTTAAACCCCTCTAAAAAGCGAGACCATCACTTTTATTTTAATCTTAAAAAAATATGTTTTTCTCTAAGTTAATAACTGAACATTTATGTGTAATTTACAGTATTTTCAATTACATCCCAAATAATCAGAACCTTTTATACATTTTCAAATCTGAATTATACTGAATATGCTGATGTGCCGGTAGTCTTGAATACGCTGATGTGCCGGTAGTCTTGAATACGCTGAGGATGATTTGACGGTAGTCTTGAATATGTTGATGCGCAAGGAGATTTGAGATAAAACAATGATGTATCCCATAATGTCTTTGATTGAATTCACAATAATCTCTAAAAAGTGATTTACTGCAAAATACGAGTTATGTTCTTAGGAATTTCAATGATCAATTCAAATAAATGCTTTACCTCAAGTATAACTGAACACGACAATAAATAAATATACAAACTGAAATGAACAGTAAATAATTTGTTACAACAACATTATATTAAAACCAAGGACACGCTAAAATTACCAGGAGGTGGTCAGAAGTTCACTTCCAAACAATTCTAAATTTTCTATCTAAAACATTTGAACTTGATGTAACAGGATAATCTGGTGGAATTTCAGATGTATAACACAACTGATGGTCATACAATTACAACATTTAATGAAAAATAATTTGAATGAAAAATTAATTATGATATTGAATCAATTAACGTAAAACACACAGACCTAAATAATGAAAAAAACCCTGAACAAATACATGACCTTCCACGATACAAGGAGTAAAAATTTAAAATTGATTTTACCACAAAAAGAATACGTTTTACTCAAACAGTAACAAATTTAGTATTTTACCGTTATAGTCAGAAGTATTCACTCAAATAGTGAAATTATGTAAACAAACAAATATATTTACAAATTATCTCTATAGTCGCTTAAACACACTGTTTTACGAACCCCAAAAAAAGCCCACGGTTAAACGAGTATATGCATGGAGTTATTCACTCCGCCACCACAATCACACTCGGCTACCAGTCACACTGGCCAATCAAGCCGTCAGTATTCCAGTTTGGCCAATCAAGCAATGAGCGCCCACCAATATTTGTCAGCAATGCTACTTAACCAGAATCCCTATTCAGCCCTACGACTACAAAGTTTCTGCTTTTGCAGCTAATATGTTAGACGCTGCAGATTATACCAAGTCGACCTCAATCATTCTGATCACTATTCACTCTTGGTCAGTTCTATAACTGATCTCTCCAGTCACTCTGGCCAAACTCAGATCCGATCACTCTGGTCAGCTGAAAATGTATCTAACGTCATATACTATGCATGACAGGGGCATATATGATAACACATAATGACGTTACATAACCTATGCAAACTACATTATCGCCAAAATAATAACAAACCCAGACACAAGTTCAGACGAGAACTGAACCGTGCCGGATAAGAATCCTATTGTACTAAACGTTTCTTAAAAATGGTACTTTGTATTGCCAATATGAATCTCCTGCTAAGTCAAAGTCACGAATATAACATTTTTTTCATTATACTACGTATACTGAACATATTTTGAAAATGTACAAAGGTAAACATGGTAGTACTCTACTGGTGAAGATGTGCAAGTCCTTCAAGAAAACTACTGACTGCCACAACGGATCGTAATGTAAAGATTGTTACCTAATGTGAGGCACGTATACACAGATATCGTGTGTGCACACAAACGAAACCCCAATTTATACATTAGAAGCATCACAAATAGCAAAATACACATCAATCCTCAAGTCTCAGCTAAGGAATAAATGTCAAGCACACGATACAAAGGAAATATACATAACATAAACCATATTTCTTCATTTGGATTCTATTCGAAACGTGTCAAAGTAGCCTTTTCAGTTAGCATACCAATTTATATTACACGCATGTCATTAATGCATTAGCGAGTCAAGATTGCAATTTTAAATCAGCTGTCATTTGTTTTCGCCTCCAAATATATTGTCAGGTGGGTTCCACACTATATATATATATATATATATATATATATATATATATATATATATATATATATATATATATATATATATATATATATATATATATATATATATATATGTATATATCTATATATATATGATTGTCCTATGTATCTGCTTAATCGGATTTCGTTTAATTTTTCATTATTGCTTGTCCAACATGGGGATACAAGTAAATCATTCTGAGAACGTGTTTTTTGAACTTATTATTATAATTATTTATAATCATCCATACGTACACAATTCCAAAGAGACTGCTTAGTTAGCAATTTATTCCCAACAATAGCGGGTTGCAGAGCGGGCAGAGTCACTTTCCTGATACGACATTCCCATCTGAGTACTACTTGATGGGTAAGATTTAATTCATGCCAACATCGACACAAAGACTGTCAACCTTATTCATGCAGCATTGGTTGGCCATCAACAATACAGGTAAAATAGCCCTATATCAAACATGAAAATGTAGAATGCATCCAGAAAAGAAGGAACAATAATGCAATACTCCAGTCAATAAAAAAATTGCTCCACCCATATACCACTACTACTACTAATAATAATAATCATGATGATCATCATCATCATCATCCTTCTATCCCTTCACTTCTTCACTTACAAAGACACACAAAGACAAACACACCCACATCCAAATCCATCCCCACATCCACCCACACACACTTGTTCTCACTTTGAATCGTCAACCATTGTGTCGTGTTTGCATAAAACACTATGTTGAGTTATGAATAGGAAGTCTTACATTATTTCTTGGATACGTTTGACGTATTGTTTGATTTATCATCTTGTTTGCGTAATAATTAGGTTTTAAGAATGTAATGCCTTACATTAGTTAATATGATTTACGAGAAAATATATGAATTCAAAGAATTTGGATTTCACATATGATTTAGCGTCAGTGTGTATTGACTAGGAATATGGAATGTATTCAATTTATTTGCTGTGTAAATTAAAGTTGGGCCAGAATTCAAAGCATTGAAAATGGTGTGTTAATTTGTAAGGTCAAGGCGTAACGAATTTGCAATTTGACTAACTCCGGCCATTTGAGGACACGTGTAGTTGATTAATAGCGTTAAAATCTTTTTACACTGATATAAATATCTGATTTTGCAACCAGGGATAATGTAAGTTATCAACCGTATCAATGTATCAAGAATAACGAGAGATTTATGGTGTTGTTTAATTTCATTTAAAAGGGAGAATATAGATTTTTGGACGTATTGATGTTACATAAACTGAGACGTATACTTAGAAAAAGAAAGAAACTAGAGGGAAGGGCAGTGGGACGCATACTCCAGTGGTCAAATCCGGCATCTTGCTGAAATTATACGTGTTCATAGTGTATCCTGAGACGGATAGTATAAAGTGTGATAGGCCTAAATTCTGAACAGCACATAAGAAACTTAGACTGCGGTCTATGAGGTTATGAGATCGCACAAGGCGTTGACTTCGATTGTTTCACGCGATTATATGATGCTCTAGAGCTGTCAGTAACAGTTGCAATCAGATTTGAAGTGAAATACTGTATAGGATTAACTGTGTTGCATACTGTATCACTATTTAGTCTACTTTTACATACTGTTTCAAACGTAGCACAGTCAGCCTTCTTTATATTACATTGTAGAATTGCGTCACCAATTTTAGTGTTAATTTTAAGGTTGATTTGAAAGTGATCACTGCTGTGAAGGTTACTCATAAACCAAACGCAGCTAAGGAGAGCACATTGTCAAATCAATGAACGTGTATGTGCCCGTTCCTGGGTGTAAATATGTCGGTGAGGTAGTAATATAGAAACACAGATCGTATCTAGAAATGGAATCTTCTACCTTTTGGCCTCATTCTTTTATGTCATTTGATTCCTTTAGAATGTTATGGGCGTTATCATCTCCGAATAAAAAGAAGGACGCGGGGAGTTGTGGAACACGATTATATAATTCGTGTGATACTAGGTTGGTGTTTGGAGGTAGGTAAATAGAGCAAAAGGTAATCACTCGACGAAAAGTGATGCTTATGAAGTACCTTTTGGTACGGCGCCCCCAATTATATAGAAAAACCTTCCAATCGGTACCGTCGACAATGATGCCTGTCACGAGATTCGAACGATGGGCCCCAGGATGAGATCCCATCCCTGTATGCATTAGTATTCGTAATCTACAAGTCCATACATTTGAATACGCTATATGTGTATGTCGTAAAGAATTTAAAGAATCATATATCAATCATAGATGGAAATCATAGCTGGAAATCGTAGATGAAAAATGTTAGATTTTTTACTGTAGTTAAAAATCGTAGACAAAATTATAAATTTTCTAGTCCAAACCAACACAAAAAATGACATTCAATCGGACTATGATCCCACTGAGATACGTGACAACAACAAAAGCGTGATCGTTGTTTCAAAAAATATAACAAGCCCACACAAGTTATTCCCTTTTAAACATCAAATATCCTTGATTATTCACAATACCCACTTGGTTTTTCTGCCCGTGGTGTCTGACAATACCATCACAAGATGCTTCATAATCAATGATCGTAGGAAGTGGTTGAAATTTTTGGACGATAACAGGAGAGGTATTACACGAATCGAGATATAAATCAAATGTTGCTCCAGTCAAAATTATTGACCATAATGAACACGCTTGGACACCTGCGGTAACAATATTTCCGCGGGATAGAACCATAAAATATTACATGGGACATTTATTTGATTTTATGTACGAGTAAATTAAAAAACGATCCTGTGTCAGTGTGATTACTTCAAAGTTTTGAAGACGAAGAGGGTAAATTCGATCAATTTGTAAGACCCAATTTCGAATTATACCGTACTGAAGCCCTCCACAACGAGATGAAAAAAATAAGCTAGTGATTTTTCAACGGACTACGACGAACAATTATTAACAAACTGTTTTACAATAACGTCAGTTGCAGCTCATTTTACGCGAAAGAGAAATCTATGGAAACCAACACGCACAGAATTTCTCTCAGATATCGAATCAAGCTGCGTTGAACACGACCATGGTGGATTATGGAATGCAAAATACGACCCATAGAAGTATTATTTCGGTTGATATGATTGCTTGTTATCCAGGTAGTTTTCTTGGGTATGGAGAGTGTTGTGAGTATTTTAAACGATTTGGTCACCCCACACATGAGATGATCCGTGTTGCGATTAATTGACTACTGCCCGATTTTGATTTAACCGGATTCGCTCGTGTGGTGTCATTTGAATTGGCTAAAGGACTTCATCGTTGCTGGCACGGTATATGATTGATTCTAAAATGCTGATAAAATGCTGATATCGCTGATTGTCAGTGAAGCAATTATATCATATTGGAAACAAACTGAAGTCTGGTTACCACAACCCGACAGTCTAGATAGTATAATCAGCAAAAACAAAAAAAAACAATTCCTCGATCTCGACGAATAATATCGTGAAATGGTCCAAATAAATCTTTCGAAGTAAGAAATAAACACACTAAAGATCTCGGCAGAAGAATAATTGGTAAGTTCATAAAAGGTGGAAAATACGACCACAAACGATATTATTCGCGGTTGATTAATGATTATATATGATGCTGAATACGATTTAAAATCGCAGATGTAACATCTAGGAGTATATACGTCGATCGTAAAGACGCATTCTTGCCCGATGGAACCAAATTAGGTACAATTGTTACTTACACAGATGTAGAAAATCCTCAATATACGTACTTCAGGTCGTCTATGCTGGCTTATGCTTCTATTAATTTACTTTCCACGATAAATAGATTTCCTGACGCCGCAGTTAGTGTAGCCACTTATTCATTATATATATATACGTAAAACACATGGAAGCACTGACTGAATTCAATAATTCAGACGGGAGGGAGGTGGGGATCATGGAGAATTAAAAAGCAAATACTGCGTGATTATTCGAAATCAGCAGATGTTACAATTGAAAACAATTACTTGAAAAGTAATCAGATATCAGAACTATTTAATGCACCGTCGTGTTCTGATCCAATATGTAGCTATAAAACCAGTTACTTAAACGGCGGTGGTGAGTCAGGGAAGACGACTTATTTCGAATTATTTCGAGGAAAATCAAACATGATTGTGCTAACACCAACACACAGACTTGCAAGAGAGATGAAACAAAAAGGGGCGAATGCTTGCACTTATCAGTTTCTTTCGATGGAAAGGTGACAAATGGACTCCTGACCGAATGAGCGAGAAATATATTCCTGAAATCATCATTTTTATCACTTGAAGTATGCACAGTGTCGTTAGATATATTACAAAGGTTTCTCGATTGGTTATTTCTAGCGAATACAAAGTGATAATTTGTTTCGATCATGGTCAACCACCACCATCTGTCGATTTATCCCCACATGATTGGCTAAAGAATTTTGTAGACTATTATGGAGAAATAAATACCGATCATATAGCACTTGATAAACAATTTCGCGAGTTCAAGAAACAAATTAGATTACAACCGGATAGAATCCACTGTGAAATAGCACGTGAAATAATTTCGGAAACACCATTAAATGATTTCTGGGAAGCGTGGAGACCAAACGATTTGATAGTGGCAAGTAGAAAGATAGTCAGAGACACAATTTAGATGAACTTATTTAACACGCATAAAGAAAAATTTGCAACACTTCCAGTGCCGCTATGTTATATACCTACGGATACACGAAGACAAAATATCGAAGCTGATATTCCAGGACAAAGTGAAAAGCAGATTATAGTGTTAAATAATATTGTGTAAGTTGATATCAGTGTTGACGAAGATGCATAGCGTGCTGATAAATCCCCATTTAAGCCAGGATACGCAGCAACGATACATTCTTCGCACGGGTTGACTATATCCGATCCAATTGTTTGGTTCATAGATAATCGCATCGAGTGGTCGAATTTAGTTTATCTTGCGGTGTCCAGAGTACGAAGAATAAATCAACTTCGAAGAGTTGTTTTAGACTATAATGACACTACAATAAGTGATATTGTCAGCAATGATATAATCAGAAAAGAAACTTTGTGGTTATAAACAACAGGACAAAAGAAATAACAGAAAATTTGACATTGATGCCGAATTTATAATCACACTGAAGGCAGTTTTACAGGTATAAACTTTTTTTAAATCGCGTTGTTAGGTTTTATATTAATTGTTCGAGAAATCTCATTTTGCAGCGCGGTAATTATGCCTGGTAATTTCTTAACCCATTCACGAGATCGTTTATCCTGAATAAATTCCTTCGCGTATTGATATCCAAATAACCGCTCAGCAAGTGTGCGATTAAATCGTTCAACAATTGCCTGAACACGATGTAGTGCAGTATGTCCTCGTCTGATGGTGACATTATGATGCTTCATTGTTGATAACACTGGACCCTGAAATTTCTTGCCAGGATCAACTTGTAATAGATTTGACCAATGCAGAGGACCCCTTCGATAAATCCTTTCAATCGCAGAAGCCACTTCAGTTGATGCTTTTGTCTTTAGAGGTTCTGCTTGTTTGTGTCGCCTCGCAACATCAACTACGGTTAGCGCATACTTGTAAACACCATCATGCATCAGAAATAATATATCAGCCTGATGAACATCATTAACTACGCTGACATCAAAATGCGAGAAGTTGATTTGTTTAGGCGGTGGTAGATAAATTTGCCATATCGTCTGTTTGGATAACCAATCCGCTGCAGTGGTATTTTTCACCTTTGCTGCGCTAGCGAGTTTACCGATTGCTGATTTACCCCTCCAGTATCCTCTTGGAGAATAATAAATAGATTCCATGATGTTATTAATTACCAGCACTAAAACATCAATTTACTTTTCATCGCCGATTTTATCAACCATGAAGCCAATTTTTCTTTGAAGGATTTTTCAGTGATAGAATTCAACGCATGAATTAATTTCACATCTGCGATATGTCTGTGTTGCAGATTACTGCTTTTATAAGCAACATCATGAGCATGACACGCCTTATCAATAGCGATTATTGTGTTTTCACCGGGTAGGGGATGGTTTTGATCATCGAGTTTGATATCAAGTCTTGTCCCGGGTCTACAATAACTATAACCTGGAAGGAGGTTTTCTCCTGGATATCTTGTCCATGGTGTTCCTGGGAGGTTTACTAACTTGGCTGCAATATCACCTCTTCTTTTTTTTTAAATCTTTGATTTTATCAATGGAAACAAATCTAATCTTTTTTGTGCCACATTCTACACACTTACCAGCAAGTGCTGATGTGTTATTCTTAGATGTAATCATCGTCAAGTCGTTTGTGCTAGTACGCTTCTTACATTTCACACAGTATATATCCATACTTTATTTATAATAACATGAACGTAATTGATTTTCGGCGACTAAAACACGGGAACGAGTTAAGCATCATGCAGTGCTACCGAATTATATTCGCATGATTATAATCGGACCATCTGGAAGTGGCAAGACACAACTGCTACTTAATTTGATAACGAGATGGATGAAATGGGACAAATTGTATTTAATAGCCCCTAGTGTAGACGATCAGCGATGTTACGAGATGTTAAAGAATTTTAACGAGAAAGCAAAGTCAGAAATCTATGAGGATATTATTGAGTTTATAACCGATATCGAGCAAACACCGAGTGTTGATTCTCTTGATAGAGGTATTAGCAATTTAGTCTTATATGATGATGAGATGTTAGATAGACAAGCAAGCCCTGCCATGACCTTTTCCAGAGGTAGAAATAAAAATACCGATGCCATATATGTAACTCAGAAGTATACACAAATACCAAAAGTGATCAAGGAAAACTGTAATGTTCTTGCGGTATTTAATGGAGTTTACATTCATACGCTACGAAATATTTGACAAACTTGGTGCGGAGTTGATATGGATTATAATCTCTTTCTTTTGTCACGCTCAGCAAATTCCACATAGATTTGCAACGATAAATTTGCACGACCCGTGATCAAGATGTCGTGTCGGACTTGATCAAATATTCGGTTGAAATCGTAAAAAAGAGTTTTACCCCCATAGCAGCAAAGGAGTCGCGACAACGACTTTGCGTCTCGAAAGGAAACTTTTTTTTACGATTTTGGAGGAAACCTTGGTGTGCCAAATATACGCTTTTATACTATTTCGGAGGAAGTCTTGGTTTGTCAAACAGACGTTTCTATAAAGTTGTCGGATGCGCCCCCTCTGCTGCTGAGAGAGAGAGAGAGAGAGAGAGAGAGAGAGAGAGAGAGAGAGAGAGAGAGAGAGAGAGCATTTAGCGACTGGAATTGGACAAATAAAAGTCTACGTCTATCTGTTAAATGGTATATGTATTTTATTTGGAAAGTACAACGTACAGTATAGTACTTGATAAATCGAACATGCTTCAGTCTGATTGACTGCTTGGGTATGGCTTTAGTTCTTTCTATAGGAGGGTCTATTGTTTCGTCAGGTAGAGCATGGTAGCATTATGAAAATTTTTCACATTTCAATGGAATACAAAAGGTATGAGAGTCAAAACGAACTTAGTTTATTTCATGCGTGTGCCAATCATATCGAAGTATGTTCGTCTGAGCACTGACCCGAAAAAAGTGGATGTTGGATCAACAACTATTTTGTTACAACACCCGGTGAGTAGGAACAGTAATTGTTTAATCGTTGAACACCAATATTTAGAGGTATATCTGAGGTTTATATCTTTACACCCCTCAAGCACTGTACCTGGGCTTTCTGCCTGTATGTAATGCACACTACGTCCAATATGTATACAATCTCATCTGTGGGCTTGATTTCGAACCTTTCAGCAATCATTTGTATCCCAATTTCATACTATAACTTCATGACCAGGTAAACAATTGTGAATACATTTTGTTAATGGTCGTTGCCTTTAAGTTTGGGTTTTTGCTGAGGCTCTCGGTTTAAAAAACAAAACATCTTTTTGTCATGGTGCCAAAAAGGGTGGACTGCGCTGGTGTAAGAAATACATGAAAAAGATATTCACCAAAGTACTAAAGCAAAGTTCGATGCAAAAAATAATTTTGCCATTCTCAAATCTTCAACAATTTAACTAAATATTCCTAAATATCTCACATTCTACCTCACCTCCCAAGATAGTGACCCACAGGTTATAATCCAAATCTGTTA
This sequence comes from Unio pictorum, assembly GCA_030141615.1. NCBI lineage: Eukaryota > Metazoa > Mollusca > Bivalvia > Unionida > Unionidae > Unio > Unio pictorum. Next base: position 3,463,560 of record JARLTB010000161.1, on the reverse strand, counting down.
GATATATATGTATTCCTTGTATAGCTGAATATATAAAGCTTGTTAAGAAAATATTTCACAATGCTTTCATACTGATAGTCTTGTACGTCTTACCTTCAACCCCAACTAAAATCCCTAGTGTAGTACACACATATCATACATGATATAGGTTTTGTACTTTGCCATCTTGCTTCCGTATACTCCATGTGTGGGAGCTAACAGCACTGCTCTCACAGATGAACAATGTTTTGTATATTTACCCGTTGATACGCCACGATTGGGAGTCAATCACACTGCCCCCTTCGAGACGATCCAAAGTTTCCGAAATTCAATCCAGTCTCAGGAGGTATATAATTTAGTAATGAATAAACATGAAAATGGAACGAATTAGGGTATCACAGCAAGAATAACCTATGTAAAATCTAGGTATAAATGTGATTTCTATAAAACACCGACATAGTATATGCAAAACCTAAGTATAAATGTGATAGCTCTACGCCTCATCGAATATACATAACATTATTATTTCTAAATGATGATATTTCTACAATAAATAGAATCACATTCCATATACAAATTTCTCAGTATTTTTCATCTGACGAAGCAACAACAGATGAATAGCCATCTTTTTGTATTCGTGGTTTACGTAGTAGGTTACAATGCAACATTTTAACAGCAGCTAATGTAACAGAAAATATAGTCAGGCAACATTTTTTTATGGTTTCATCATATTTAAATACTATTTTTATATTAGACAGCTTGAAATGTACAAAGCGTTTTCAATTGAGAATTTTAATAGAAAGCAACATATTTACCACAAATCTACCGATGTGTCCTACTGACTATATTTGTAATTTAGAATATTGAAATGACCAGGAAATTTAAACCTGATGGCAATTTGAAGCGACACTATGAAAAAAGTCATGAAGAGTTTGCATCGCGCGGTATCCACTGCAATCTGAATTAAGAAAAAGCAAGCTTGCTGCGTTAAAATCTGGAATGTGTCAGCAACAGACACTACTTTCAGCTTTCTGCAAAGAAGGTGTCAGATCAACTGAGGCAAGTTATGCCATTGCTTGGAATATTGCTTGCTAAACGACCGTATTCTGATGGGGACTTTATTAAGAAGAATACAGAGGAAGTAATTTCAATATTAGTCGAACGATGTAAAGAACTGTGTAGCATTCAGTTTGGCTCTTGATGAATCAACAGATATTCAAGATACGCCACAATTGGCGGTATTCCTTCGTTATGTTTCATTAGACGTAGCTGTAAAAGGAGAGCTGTTAAACGTAGTGGCACTAGGAGATATAACTCGCGGTATTGATGTCAAGAATGCACTTGATAAAACGCTGATGGATGCTGGTGTAGCTCTAAATAAACTTGTAAGTGTGGCATCAGATGGAGCACCGTCAATGCTTGGTAAAAATGTAGGTCTGATGGGGGCTTCTTAGTGTACACTGCATCATTCACAGAGAAAGTCTTGCAGCCAAATATTTTAAATTCGAAAGTGTAATGGCAACGGTTCTACAAATTGTGAATTTCATTCGTTCAAGTGCAAAAAAATCACCGGCAGTTCAGAAACTTCATTGCTTAGCTAGATCTCGAAGACAAACCAGATGACCTTTCATTCTACTGTATTTTTAGGTTGTTGTCTACCAGCAAATGTTTTAAACAGATTTGTAGACTTGGTTGAACCCATTGCTGCTTTTCTTTGAGAAAAAGACAAGACTTATCCACAGATAGCAGGCAAATATTCGATGGATGATTTGATGTTTTTAACTGACATTATGCAGCATCTATAAAATCTGAACCTGTCATTGCAAGGAAAGGATAATCTTATTTCGGATCTTATACAAACTGTTTTTAGCTTTCAGACAAAAATACAAATTCTTCAAAGACATTCCTATCATGTGAGTTTAAGAACTTTCCTAGTCTTCAGAATAGAATTAGCTCATACTCTGATGGCGGAAATCATCTTAGAAAGCTTGGGTCATATAGAGATATTTTACAAGGAATACTGGAAGATTTCCAAGCCATGTTTAATGACCAACTAAAATCCTGGTCCGCTTTTCTCATAAATCCATTCATGATAGACGTAATCAAAGATGGTTTCCAGCTTCCCAAGACCATTGTTATGGACACTTCTGCTGCAGAAATGGAACATTTGGAATTACAGGAAGATCAGGGTTTGGAGATAAAACACAAGTCACAATCTGTGATGGATTTCTATAAGCTCGTGCCAGAAGTAAAATATCCTCAACTTAAGAAAACTAGTTTCCGACTTATATCCATTTTCGGTTCAACCTACTGCTGTGAATCTTTATACACCACAATGGCGTTCATAAAATCAAAGCATCGAACAGTAACTAGTAAGCAACATCTGACATAACCTCTTCGCAACACAACTACAAGCTGCCAACCAGATTTAAAGAAACTTGCTAGTTCAAAGGTTTCAAATTGAATCTTATATGCAGTGTGTTTTATTCATAAATTTTACATATTGAAATATTTGTTAATTAATTCAATTGGTATTTGTATTCATTTAAACTTTATTCAATAAAATTTACCTGCATACAAATATCAATTGAAATAAAATAACTATTAACCAATTTACTATGTCATATTAAATTCTACAGATAAAGTCAGAAAAACCTAAATAATATGAGATTAGTGGAAAGACAACAAGGACTGTGTGCATTTGTCAGAGCTGTGGACAAGGCTTCTTTTATATTTTACACTACAACAAGCAATGGTATTGATTTTTTAACCTTAGTGACAATTAATAGTAATTCAATAAAGAGACAGAGGCCTATACAGGTGTTCGAACAATGTACAAAGCAGAGCATAAAGGTGTTAATTTGGTTGTTCCTATCATGGCTACACTCTTAGGTAGTATGGAATTAAAGCAGCTTGATCAGGTGCGGCAGAAATAGTTCCATATATGGGTTTTTCTTTGGGTTTATGGGTATCGTCTAATATTGATACGATAAAGTGCACATACATTCAAGGACAAAATGTTGATCTTCAGCAATGATTTAGTCTATTATGTGATTGTAAAATCTGCAATACAAAGTTAACAGTATAATTGACACGATAAGCAAGGACAAAATATACAAAAGAAGAATCTTAATGAGTATATTTAATTGTTAGCAAGTATGACAGATTTAACAGAGGGAGATACAAAGCGCAATAGGAAACAAATTAGACACATATAAACCCAAAAGACATAACATTTCTTGGCTTATGAAAAGAAACGGATTCCGTTGAACCAAAACAAAAGTTAACGCATCTTATATCTGTCTCTATATTAATTCCTTTCCTTTTATCAATGTTAACTCTGTCCTGTTTAACATTCCTCATTTCAACTGGAAAGTTTTGTGGCAATAGTCGGACATGTTGAAAGTGAAAAAATATTTGCATAATCTAAAAAATATATATAATATATTTACCTAATCCAATGACAACATAAATATCTTTACATAATCTATTGACAACATAATATTATTTACAAAATTAAATGACAACATAAATAGTATTTACACAATCTAATGAAAGCAAAAATGTATTTAGATAGTCTATTGAAAACATCAATGTATTTACAAACTCGATCGACAACATAAGTGTATTTACATAAATGAATGGCAACATAAATATAGTTAGATAATCTAATGACAACATAAATATATTTACAAACTCTAAAGACATCATAAATGTATTTAGATACATTAATGGCAACATAAATATATCTAGGTCGTATAACAACAACATATACGTTATTCATAATCTAATGAGAGCCCAAATTTATTTATGTAAACAAATAACTACAGAAATGTTAATCTGTTGAATCGATACAAAACGTGATTGACTGTGGCTGAATACGGAATGTTACATTGAATCAGGAACACAAGATAATTAACTAAAACGAAATAATAATAAACAAGAATCTCTTATCCCGGATTATTTTACGAGACAAATATGTATATGAAAAAAATGAATACCTTCAGTTGATGTCAAAGATTAATGAATTATGTGAAACATAACCCTAAGATTAAAGTCTGTATCACCGTATACAAGGCTAAATTACCGCGTTGGCAAGAATTGCAATGTTATATACTCAATCAGTCATTGTTTTTAGATTTGTTTGTAGCAAAATGGTATTTCTTTACCTTAACCAAACATCGAAATGATAAACATTTACCTTAACTAAACTAATAACCAATACCAGGTTTATCTTAACTACATCTATAACTAATAAGGTTTACTTTAACTTAATCAATAGGAGCAAAAGATGTATATTTATCTTAACCAAATCAATCCAATAAATGATGTTCATTTACCTTAACCGAATCAATAACCCGAAAGTTATACATTTACCTCCATCAAATCAAGAACCCGAAATATATATATATATATATATATATATATATATATATATATATATATATATATATATATATGTTTACCTTCCCCAAATCAGTAACCTAAATTGTAAGCAGTCACCTTCTCCAAATAAAAATCATAAAAAGGTTTTCAATGGTAATGTATCAATAATGTAAACATTCAATTTTATTAGATTCGTTGCCTGTGAAATTTTATTTACCACTGAGCCATTGTTTCATGAAAGATTAATGGTCTTAATACGCAATTACATTTGTTTTCACCGAACAGATGAAAATTAGCATAAAAGTTGGATAATGAGCTGGGGACGTATGATTGTTATGTCATATAACTAACAAAATGAAAACAAATGTTTTACCTTACTAGGCACTTTTGTTTTCCGTTGAGTACTTTAAAACACAAGAGTGGCATACACTGCAATTCTAGATCGAATGATTAACATTGACTGAAATATCGACAATATCTGTTTCGCATATTTGCATAATTCTCTCAAATTGTTTAAGATATAGGTTTTTCTTTAGAAACCGTTCAAGCAGTAACGAAAAGATCAGATTAATCAATAACAATTCAACAATATTGATAGATAGTTTAACAGAGGATAAACAGTGAAACAAGACGAGATATTGTGGTTGATATTATTAACGATTTTTATGAGATTTTTTTGTTTTGTTTTAATCAAATGTACAGAAAAACGTCTTTTATTTAAATGTTTAGCTAAAATATAACAAAGAGAATAATCTGTAAACTTGCATACATTTCTTTTTAAAACAATATGAATTATTAACCATTGGGTAATTTATTAATTTAAAATATGCTTTTTTCACATTACCACTATATTCATTATGAAGTTTTCATACGAAAATTGTTTTATCTAATTAACGCTTGATAACTGACCTTTTGATTAACAAAACAACCGGTGTACATCTTGCATTTTAAATTAAGGTTTTTTGCCAATGTTTTCCTGTGCAAACATTTATTCCTATCCATTGGTCCCAATGAATTAGCCTTATATATCCATCGCCTTACATCATTTTCCCTCAGATTAGTTGGATAATCAAACAATTCGCAGATCAGTAATTACAGGTTTGTTTCATTTCTGCAAACATAACTTTTATGCAGTGCTACATGAGTAGTCAAGGCCCTAATATCCTGATATGCTAATACATGTAACATAAATAGAATGCCCGAATGACTCAAAATTCCTATCAAAATTTAAAATGATAAATATGTGCAGAGCTATCAACTGGATAAAAAAATCATCTTGGGTCAGTATCTTCACTTTCTCTATAAAACAAGGATAGTGTTATATAAAACACTGTCAGGTCACAATTGGTATGCGCATTTTGAGTTTCATATCTCTAAATATGTCTTTGTTTTTAGTCAAGACTTGGGATAAACAGTGCCATTACAATAACTTTGAGACAATGTTTACGGATATAATAAGTCTTCATTTCGTTTATACGATTACGACTTATTGCTAAAATCTTAATGTTCAACTTAATTCATGTAGCGAGAAATATAAAGGTGGTAAATGTGACACCTTTAATACTACTAATTGTTTCAGATTTAAAACGTATAATACATTTCTTAAATATTCCATAATATCAAGAAAATGAACAGGCATATCCATGTTCAACTGGCAAAATTGTTATAGTTTTTAGACTTTGAACCCCTTCCGAACTAGAAAATTTATAGAAAGGAGGGAAGAGGTAGTATATAAACTGGAGCACTTGTTGGAAAAGAAATAAAATTGCAGTCTGAAACTGGATAAAGAGGGTACCAAAATGGAATACAAAATGTTATTCTAACTGGATTTTTAACAGAAATGGTCAATAAAAAAAATGGGGAATGGTTTTTAAAAAAATACACAGAATTACAAGAGAAATCAAAACGGACGAAATAATTGAAGAGGCAGAACATAAATCAGGAAATTATAAATGCGTTTAGAGGGGGTGGGGACAGCTCGACTGTAAATAAAGAAATGTCTAAACCAATTAAATTGAAGATACAAATACTAAGTATTTCGTAAATATAAAAGTAAATCGATAGTGTTGCTTGTTGTGTGATACTGGAGAAAATGCTAAAGTTCTCAGAAGCATTATAGTAAGAATATAATTAAAACAATGTGATCGTAATGCAGAGGTACAACTTAAGTTCAAAATGCATACATTTAAACATAACGTATTATGAGTTTAGATTGAACAATATGACATACTTAGTAATAACCTTCCTGAAATAAGCATAGTAATAGAGAAAACGATAGATATTACTTTAAATAAGCAAACCAGTTCTTCATTGTAATTAAAATCAATGGATGGAGCTGATCCGCTAACAATATTTGGGGACTAGATTGCTAAGTAGTAGCAAGGCTGTATTATAATATAAAGATGGACATATCTAGAATAACAAATATGTGTATGTGTGAAACTAATAAAACAGCATCAACACGCTATAACTGAAGAATTACAACTTCTTCAAGTTGAAGATAATTTAATGAGACGTTTAATGTAATAAACGTGCGTAATATTAAATAATGAGCAGAAATGCTTATTTTTTCCCATACATATGGATAAAGAACAAACTGAAAGATTAAATGATTCGTGCTTAATGAAACATCTTATTCATGGCAGAGATATTTGCTCTGTATAAAAGTATCCCATCAGATTACCAATTGCTAAAAGACAGGCTATTGAATTGAAATACCAGTAGATAAATCTCCGCAAAGCCAACATAATTTTTAATTGAAATGATGGTGATATGTGGACATTGTCACGTTGTGTGAAATTCCAGTTACTGCTGATATTTATGTCTTCTGAAATTATTTCCTAATTCAAAGTACTTTGGGTAATGTCAATACGTATTAAATGATATTCCACGTGTGGACGTATTTTGAAACAAAGGAAATACTTGTCCGTGATTTAGCCATTGCGTTAACTTCAAAATCGAGGTTATTTTATTTAAAGAACTTGCAGCGGGGCGAAAAACTCTGGTGTTTGCAATTAACGGTGATATCACCGGTCGTATATATGTGATATCGCTGCAGACAGATATCACAGACTGGTATCAAATCAGAACTAAGGTAATCGAGTTTTGGGCGTGATTCTAACACAGCCAGACATTGTTAAGATTAATTAATTGTGAAAGAGCCAGTGCACGTCTTAACATCGGAGAAACAGATGATAGGGAAATCGGACTAGGCTGCACTCCGAGTGTCAAATTTGATCCCTCGTTTAAAATTGTGGTAAATTAGTTCTTCATACGAGATTGGAAAAAGGTTTCTGAGGTAAGATATCTTCACCCGGATCGGCGTCACTTTCTAACTAGGTATCATAATATTTATACGTTATTATGTGGATTTATTGATAGAAATTGAACAGTCCATGTGTAGTTGAATTATCAAAATTTCGCAATTTATTATATAGCGAATTAGTGATCTATTCAGTATTAATGTGTGTAGTTGTTAGGATACAATCAGCGGGAATGGTGTAATCTGCTACGATGTTGCATCATGGTGCAGAACTGATTTTATTAGGGAGTAGTTAGGACCTCTTACATGTTTGCATTCGATTACTATTCGAGTATATACTTGTGGATTGTGCAACGTTATGCGTTGTTGACCTAATGCATGTATGAATAGGCATTTGTAATTGTATGTGTTTTTATAATTTGTAATGTAGAACATGTATATGAATACTTTTGATGTTGATATATATATATATATATATATATATATATATATATATATATATATATATATATATATATATATATATATATATGTATTAGAAGTCGTGATAATAATGTTATTGTTATAGCCTATATTATAGAATAATCCTGTGTGGAATATTTAGATGTGAGTGTATGAGTAGACAGCGTGCTCCTATTGCCGTTATGCTTATGAATTATCTGTGAGGGTGTGTTAATTCTCGTGTTCGAAAAAGGAGGCACCATTGTACGTGTACCATTGTATATAATCCACAGGACGCTCTCCGGGTGGGAGAAGATGACATCCGATGATTAGAGAGGAGAAGACTTGGATAGTACGTAGCGATACTCTGTTGTGCGAGGAAAGATGGAGGAACACAGAAAAGATGGCACCGGAAGTACCGACGAGGAGGGTCGAGAGAACGGACGAAAAGGGTACCAGAAGTACTCATAAGAAAAACCGGGAAATGAATACTAAGCAGAAGTTACAGATGACTAACATAGAATGGACGCGGGAAGGAAACACTCACCTTTAATTTCGCGGGATGAAATATTTGACAATTTGGACAGGTCATGGATTGATTGGAAGCAATTGCATTGAAAAAGGTGTCCTATATTTGTGGAATATTATGATACAGTTTTTTAAAATGCTATACCTTCCACGTTATTAATTTTATATTTTAACGCCAATACCGTTGGCTTTGCTGGGTGGAGGCTCTTAGCTATTTAACTCTTAAATCTTCCGTCCTACTCCGGGGTTAATAATAATTCCGTGTAGAGCACGTGCAATACGTTTAGTGTGCTGATGGCAGGTAAGATAGACGTAAACAGAAGATCTAAAAATGTAATCACTATAACATCAAGGGAACAAAAACAATGGCACACATTATCAGTATTGCACAATTTACTTTTACGCGTCATGTCCAGGTCGTATCATCGTATCATCATAACATTACTTGCAAATCCCTTGAAGACCTCTTAGCAGCGTTAGTTATAATTTTAAAAAGATTTAAAATGATAAATTGATAAAATGCTAGTTATTCGTTAAAGGTCAGTTTGTTTTAATAAGAGATTAGAAGTCTGGGTGATACTGTTATTGAAGGTGGTGCTGGTATATGTACAGATGAAATCAAAACAGTACGAGATTCTCAAACAAATATAAACGGAAATGAAGGTAGAAACGTTATTTCTTAAGCACGTTATTTCAGATCGTGTGCTTATCAATCTTGTATCTTTTCAAAAGATATACACTGAACTTTCTTACAAAGGTATTTAATTTGTACGCACTCAAATGTGTGAGCTGTGCTTCAGTGATACAAATGTGTTCCAATAAATGTATAATCTTGGCTTTCACAACCAAAAATGATCCATTGATTTTGCTACTGCTCCGCATTGAATGTTTGTCAGGTAGCAGCACTTTCCAAAGACTAGAAATGTCATGAAAAGTAATTGTCTACTTTAGTACATGGGTCGAGATCATTTATACATGTATATAATTAAGCCTTATGTAGAGCATAAAATTGAATTTATACAAAACAGGTTACTGCATTTGTATGCGAAAATATGTAATAGTAGTTGGTTATACCTGTATGAACATGAATTTTGTTCAATGGATATTGGACAGAATGTTGAATTATCGATGAAACTATCCATGACACAACAACAAAATGTTTATGATCTATGTTAAATCTGATAGTGAATTAGATGAACACGATATTCAGTTAGAAGAATCAAACAACTAATGTAATCCATGACAAGATGCGAAAGAAAACTAAATAGATAATGTGACAAATGTAAGACAATTATAAATCATAAATTTAGAGATGTAAATAACGAAGGATTAAAGAGCAATAAATAGAATATCAGAATATCAGAAAAACAAAAGAAGGAACGGATAAAAATTTAAAATCAGAAAACGAAAATAAAATGTAGAGAAAAGTTATCAAATAAGAAAAATAAAAAGATATGACAACACCTATATAACAAAACAAAATGGAATAACAAGAAAGAAATTAATGAACAAGAAAGGACATTTTTGAAACGAAAGTACATGAAGGAAGTCCAGAGAGTATAAAGGAAAAGGAGGAACGCTGCTAATGTATATCATAATAGGATAATTGTTAACCTGTGGGAAATACATTTGTAACTACAATTACAACCATGAATAGACTAGCAGGCATACAGTCTGCATAGGCAGTTGTTGCAAGAGAGAGAGAGAGAGAGACAGAGACAGAGAGACTGAGAGAGATAAATATGCATACATCATACTACAAGGATGTAAAGTCACAATCACCGAGAATCAGTTTGGTGTCAAAAAGCAACAATCAACAGATTCATGTCTCGCTTCCTTTAAGGCAAATGTCAGCTATTATGTTGACCATGACAGTCCAGTGTTTGTTTGCAGGCTTCTTAGTCATTCGATATTCTTTAAACTTTGCTTGATATTTAAATGCCTGTCAGCATAGTTCAGACATTATTTAACTGGAATAGCAAACAGTTCTACCGTGTGTGCTGCAGATGTGTAATATCCGGTTTTTACAATGCAACCAATGCAGTGTGGCAGGAATGTGTTCTTTCCCTCTCATATGTAACATATCCATTGATGAGTTAAACTGGGTCAGTGTCAAAGTGGGGTGACGTACGCCACCAAATGTTTCATTTCTTAAAAACTTTTTTTCTGCGGATATATCATTGACAAGTCGTATATCTCATGTTGAAGGATATTAATACAGATCTGTGTACAATACGCATTAGATAACAACAAACATCGGAATGAATGGTCTTTCAGTCAACTTCTTTCAAATTACCATCTCCTTCTTCCGTACATTTTATCGGCCGTGCATGTAAACAGTTATGAGTATTTGGATCATATTGTAGAAACCAATTGTTCATATGAAGAAGCCTTGAAGAGACATTACAGATCGTTGTGGACTCAAATAAACATACTTTTACGCAAATTTAAGAATGGTTCATTGGATATCAAAGCTGGATATATCCGTCATTGGATTATTCAAATCTGATTGCTGCGAATTGTTATGTGCTTCTCTGTGGATAAACTTTAATGAATGCATGGGGGGAAAAACTTGATCTTCGTTATAATAATTGTCTTCGTTTTATATATGGTCGTCCTAGATGGAACAATGCTTCCATCATTATAATTATAATTATAACGTATTTAGCTTTAATAAGGTGATACGAAAGTATGTGCTCTCCAATATAACTAGAATATATAATTGTAATAAATGTATTTTAATAATAATAATAATAATAATAATAATAATAATAATAATCATAATAATAATAATGACTTTGTTTAGCGCCTACTCTTTAGAAGCTCTAAGCACTTTACAACATCTATAATGATATGACTACACTACAGAAAAACAAGAAGAAAAATACATGAAATTGGAAAACATACAAACATGCTGAAAACATATAAGATATTTTGAAGTCTCTATGGAGGTATCATATTCATTTAAATTCTCGTATTATTGGTAGAAGAAATTATTTTTTAAATGTGATACGTAATGTTATTGGTAATGTCTGTGTACTTGTGCATTATATATATATATATATATATATATATATATATATATATATATATATATATATATATATATATGTGATCTTTGATGTTTTCAATACTTTTACTTAATATCTATATTTTATTTCAGATATTTAGACTATTTAGTCTGAAATAAATAAATCTTATTATTATTATCATTATTATCAAACAACACGATCGAACAAATTAGTTACGGTATATCAACATTCGTTCATTTTTAAAGGAACTCTTATTTTCAGAACAGGAACTTAACATTTCTGAATGAATGATGGCAACAAGCAACGAAAGCGATAACCCTTAGTCAATCTCCCCGTCATGTATAATATTTTGATTCTTTTAAAAATGAATATTTAATACAAAACAAATGTGCAGCATGTTAACATGAATGTATTGTATGGATATAAGTGAAAACCGGGTTCAATAATCGAATATTCATTAACAGTTCATTTATATTTCCGGGGTAAAAACTTATACAGCCATAATTTTCACAAATCACGTTTCTTTTTCTTTTATCATTTATAGGTAAAGGATATCTAAAACAAGGCACTCCGCTCTGGTGGCCTAGTGGATAGAGCGTCCGCCGCGGAAGCGGGAGGTCGTGGGTTCTATCCCGGCCGAGTCATAATAAAAGATTTTAGAAAATGGCACTAACAGCTGCCTCGCTTGGCGATCAGCATTAAGAGCATATGACTGAACAATTGTTATAGATACGTTAAAAATCCTAAGCAAACACACAATAAAGCTCTTAAACAATGCAATGCTCATTATATTGTATACCATTTCCATTCGTCTGTCACATTTTGGTTACGTTTTTGAGCTCCGCATGTTTCCAAGAACTGTTATGGGGTGTCTGTGTTTCATGAATCGATGACTGCAGAAAAATAAATTTCATTTTTTTCCATATCAAATTCTTCACTCATCAGTTTCTCGTATATGTCATGCACAATCTACACAATATTTTAGCAAAATATTAACACAAATTATAAACCTCTGAGCAATAATTCGAGATTTTCAACTATTCTTTGATTAAAATGTTTTCTGCACACAGCATATACTATTTGATACCCTCAAATATGTTAAAGAAGACACCAATATTTATCTTAAATGCCTTGCTATCAAATCCTTAGAAAATGTTTGCAAAATGTGATCTTAATCAAATTTGAGCATTTCTTTTTCAAAGGCCACTGATATTTCTTAAGGCTTGGCGGCTTTTGAAAATCCCAATGACATTTCATCTGATTCTCCAAGGTCGCGTGGTCAATACTTTAAAATGCTACTCCTATCAACCATCACTTTTTGTAAGATATAAAAAATTACATTTATATGTATAATTTATGTTTTAATAGTATATATGGATAGTTTGAATTGGAAACAATTAGAGGACATATAAAATTATTTTACAAAACACCCCGAAGAGTCACGTGTATATAGCTAGCCATGCGTGCAGTGACACAAACGTCAAATTATCAATTCTCTGGCAAATAATTGACGCATCCTTTACAATGTATCAAGTGCATCACAGAAGATATTCAACATGTGTTTTTAAAGTGATAGCTCAGCACGTTCTATCGTCTGAATGCAAAGAGGTTGTGTTGTTCCTCCTCACATATTCTTTTTAAAGTCTGTTATTGCCTCTAGAAATCTTGTAGACGTACACACTATGGTCAACAAGTGTTCGCTGCCTCACTAGATCTTAGGTACATTTCAACAAAATCTACCATTAGTCTATTAAATTGTTCATCAAATGTAGGATTACGTTGCAGTATAGTCTTACGTTTTCATTGGGATTTTTGTACAATTTGTAGCATTCAGAATGTCTTGTCTTTTTTCCTTACGAGAAATACACGTATATAGAGATATGGATTTACCAACAAATTGACGAATAAATCACTTTATACGCAATTCCTGAACTCTTCAGCTATTATGACCTGTCTGAGGCTTGGTTAATCATTATATGATGTGCCGATGCAAATTCGATACATTTAGCTTGCATTTGGCATTCCCCCCCCCCCTCTCTCTCTCTCTCTCTCTCTCTCTCTCTCTCTCTCTCTCTCTCTCTCTCTACATTTACTTCTCTATTCTCTGTAATATCACTTTTCTTTACTTTTGGCGTTTGATTTTTATCATTTTCTTTTTAAAGTGAAACCTTCTAAAATACGTTTCCATCTGCGTTTCTAACTACAGTTCCGATAATGTCTGATGAAGGCCAGATACAGATCAACTAATGAATCCATAACCCTTTCATTCAAAACATATTTTCCACAATATATAGGATAAAAACTTATCTTTCTTCGTAAAAATGTCTTCGCTTCTGAAAGGTATCTGGGAAATTTTAAAAAATCGTCCTTTTTTCAGAGACGCTTTAACAAATGTATATTATTTAAACTAAAATTATGCACCTTAGATGACAATGTACAAGATTGTTGGTTTTACTAGCGATTTCTCACATTTACGAAAGTTTTATATGAAAGCTTTTGTTTTTAGTGGAACATGGAAAATTCAGACATGGCCAATTTAAATTACTGTTAGAAATATGTGAGAGAAATTCCGATCGATTGTAAACCACAATTGTATGTTACAACGCTATTGTCTTAAACAAAAAAAAAGCGGGACCATCACTTTTATTTCAATTTTAAAAATATATGTATTTCTCTAAGTTTGAAACTGAATATTTATATCCCAAATAATCATACATTTTGATCACATTTTAAAATCTAAATTATACTGAATACGCTGATGTGCCGATAGTCTTGAATATGCTGATGTGCCGGTAGTCTTGACTATACTGATGTGCCAGTAGTCTTGAATACGCTGTTTAGCCGGTAGTCTTGAATATACTGATGTGCCAGTAGTCTTGAATACACTGATTGCTGATTTGACGGTAGTGTTGAATAAGTTGATGCACGAAGATATTTGAGTTAAAACAATGATGTATCCCATAATGTCTTTGATGGAATTCACAATAATCTCTAAAAAGTGATTTTTTACTGCAAAATACGATTTATGTCCTTAGCAACTTCAAAGAATAATTCAAATAAATGTTTCACCTCAAGTATATCTGAACACGACAGTAAATAAATATACAAACTGAAATGAACAGTAAATAATTTGTTACAGCAACATTATATTAAAACATAGGACACGGTACAGTTACCAGAAGGTGGTTAGAAGTTCACTTCCACACAATTCTAACTTGATGTAACAAAATAATCTGGTGGAATTTCAGATGTATAACAACACAAAAATGGTCATACAATTACAACATTTAATGAAAAATAATTTGAATGAAAAATTGAATTTGATTAATATTGCATGTATACGATTAAAATATTGAATCAATTAACGCAAAACGCACAGACATATATAATATAAAAAAACCCGAACAAATATATGACCTTCCACGATTCAAGGAGTGGAAACTTAAAAGTGATTTTACCACAAAAAAAATACGTTTTACTCAAACAGTAACAAATTTAGTATTTTACCGTTATAGTCAGAAGTATTCACTCAAATAGTGAAATTATGTAAACAAACAAATATATGTACAAATTATCTCTATAGTCGCTTAAACACACTGCTTTACGAACCCAAAAAGAAGCCCACGGTTAAACGAGTATATGCATGGAGTTATTCACTCCGCCACCACCACCACACTCGGCTACCAGTCACACTGACCAATCAAGCCGTCAGTATTCCAGGTTGGCCAATCAAGCAATCAGTGCCCACCAATATCTGTCAGCAATGCTACTTAACTAGCATCACTATTCAGCCCTACGACTACAAAGTTTCTGCGTTGCAGCTAATATGGTCGACGCTGCAGATTATACCAAGTCGACCTCAATCATTCTGATCATTATTCACTCTTGGTCAGGTCTATAGCTGATCTCTCCAGTCACTCTGCCCAGACTCAGATCGGATCACTCTGGTCAGCTGAAAATGTATCTAACGTCATGTACTATGCATGACAGGGGCATATATGATAACAAATAATGGCGTTACATAAGCTATACAAACTATATTATCGCCACAATAATTACAAAACCAGACAGAAGTTCAGACGAGAACTGAACCATGCCCGATAAGAATCCATTTGTACTAAACGTTTCTTAAAAATGGTACCTTGTATTGCCAATTTGAATCTCCTTAAGTCAAAAACACGAATTTAACATTTTTGCATTACACTACGTATACTGAACCTACATTGAAAATATACAAAGGTAAACATGATAGTACTCTACAGGTATATATATATATATATATATATATATATATATATATATATATATATATATATATATATATATATATATATATATATATATATATATATATATATATATATATATATATATATATATATGTATGTGTGTGTGTGTGTGTGTGTGTGTGATCTTCCTATAAATCTGCTTAATCGGATTTCGTTTAAAATTTCAGTATTCCTTGTCCAACATGGGAATACTAAAAAATCTTTCTGAGAACGTGGTTTTTAAACTTGACTGCATACATGGAAAGTATTCAGTAAATTATTTATAATCATCCAGACGTACATAATTCCAAAGAGACTCCTTAGTTAGCAAGTTATTCCCAACAATAGCGGGTTGCAGAGCGAGCAGAGTCACTTTCCTGATACGTCATTCCCATCTGAGTAATGCTTGATGGGTAAGATTTAATTCATGCCAACATCGACACAAAGACTGTCAACTTTATTCACGCAGTATTTGTTGGCCATCAACAATATAGGTAAAATAGCCCTACATCAAACATGAATATGTAGACTGCATACAGGAAAGAAGGAACAATAATTCAATACTCCAGTCAATACAAAATTTGCTGTACCCATATACTACTACTGCTAATAATAATAATTGTCATGATCATGATCATGATCATCCTTCTATCCCCTCACTTCTTCACTTACAAAGACACAAAAGGACACACCCACCCATACCCAAATCCACACACACACACACACTTACTCTCTCTTGGAATCGTGAACCATTGTGTCACCTATCTTAGAGATACCACTGCGTATTGCATTATTCAACGCACACTGAGGAAGACTACCGGAAAAGCAAACATAAATAGTTAATTTTATCAAAGCTTGGAATATCGACGTATACTTCCTGACAGAAACATGGCTAAAACATTAGGCGATGAACACAAGCGCGTGGATCTAACACCCACCGATTACTCAATCAAGTAGGTACTCCGCCACTATCGCGAAGGTGGAATTGCTGTCATCATAAAGAATTCCAAGATAAAATATCTTAAGTATAATAAAGCCTTATATTTATGTCATATATCGCTGAAACTAGTCCAAACAACACTTACACTGGAACAAATATTGGTCCAATTTTTCTGCCTCTACCGCCGTCCTGCTAGTAGAAAAAAATCAAGCTTACTGAATCTTTCTTTTCGAAAAGTTTCCGAATCTCCTGGAGTATGGAAATTTGATAGGTGGCAATCTGATTATTCTCGGAGATTTCAACTTTCACTTTAACTATCCTGGAAATGCATGCAGATCAAAACTCCTAGATTCCATTAATGTTTGTAACCTTAAACAGTCCGTTATCCTACCCACTCATAACATGGTCACATTTTAGACTGGATTCTTCATAGACCTGATGGCATTATTCTTCGATCCAACCTTGTATCCCACAATCCACCATTGTATCCCAGATCACCTCTGCATTATAAGCCATCTGGAAATATCAGTCCTTAACCCTCAACATTTATTTGCTCCTAAGAGAAACATCCGAATGATAAATGGAACGAAACCAATGTATGTCATCCAAGCAAACATAACAAGTTGCTTACCTCCTACAGCAGAACAACTCAATAACTCTCATTATTCATTGCATGAAAAACGTACCTCAGATACCAAGTGCAGAGTCTCGATTTAAAAGTGTTATACGTGGTATAGCAGTGTTAGGGACCAGCTTAGCATTGCTAATAGAGACCGCCGTAAAACAGAGTCCAGTTAGCCAAATTATCTAACTACATTACTTAGATCACAAAGATAATCAACAAACTAATGTCAAGGAACCAATATACACCACTTCCCACTACCTTCTTTCCAGTAGACCATCCGGACCTATTTGCAAATTTTCTTCCGTGACAAAGTACAAACCAACACAATTTCAATTTAGAACTTTGACCTTAAAAGTGTTCTGATTGTCAGTGATGTTTTGGATTTGTGTAGGGTTAATCTTTTCTACCATAGCCACTTCCAAATGGGTCTTATGACTCAATAGGTTGGCCTGAGGTAATTAGGCGTGAAACAGCACACATTATTGGGGTAAAACACATCTATGGAACTGTCACTGGGTAATGTTAAGTAAAATTGGTTATCCATAAATCCAGAGTTCTTCCATCTGAGGAGTCACTCAAGGTCAGAGGAGTGTCTAAAAGAGGAGTGTTCCTAGTGTGACTGTTGGGAGAGCGAGTGATTTTTGGTCGCAAGACTCCCGTTGTGACCGTTGGAGTTTTATAGAGAAGGATTGCGGAGAACATAATCACTAAAATTGCTCAATAAACTATTTTGACAATTGTTTGTTCCTTTGTTGCAGGCTCAAATTGTCAATGGCAGCACTGATGACACAACACATCAAAAACACTCGGTAAGAAAATATTTTTTGGCTTTTAAGCAGACGTTATACACACCCAGATGGGCTACTTTTGAAGAACTGGGAAGAGGAGTGGTCACTGTGGTGATTGAGGATGTGTTTAAGGGCATGCTGGTTACATTTTTATAGTCGATGACTTACGAAGCGTTGCTCCAAGAGTCAAATTGCGGCTTATATACATTACAATGTACTTTGATTTCTTATGCAAGACGTTTTCCCACATTTAGGGGTCTTCGATTGCAAATGCTTTCGATGTCGTACACTTCATCGTCTTTTTGTTCACTCGTTGTAACTCGGGCAAGTGAAATGCTCCTTTCATTATTTCCCCGTTCATGTGCTCCAATTTATAGACGGCAGGATGACAGCCATGCACTCTTCAAGTGCCACTAAACAATTCAGTGTTTAAGTTGCATAAGTAACCATTGTCGAAAGTGCCATTGGTTTTGCCAATCCGCACCCTATCTTCCGTCGTAAACACTCCACCTTTCCTGGGGACAGTCACATATTCGAACGTACCAAGCAAGCACTCATTCGAAGACGGTCATTTCTTGTCGGGAGTCACTTCTTGGAGAGCACATTCGATGCTGCGATGGTATAATTGGTTGTACTCTTTGACTATGTGCGGCACGATGTCGATGTATTTGACAGTGTGTTGATGTGTAAAATTAGTCCACATGCGTTGCGTTCTTTCAAAGTGTCTTGAAAATGTTTCACGATGCTGGCTTTGGCCTCGGGATTGTTGTTCGTGTTGTAATTGGTTCATCTCTGTCAAATGAAGATTGGGAGCAAATGCGGTGTCTGCTGTTCTTACCAACGATGTATTCAAGCCATCGCTTTTAAGATACTAAAGCCAGTTTTCATCCTTCCATTGAATATCAATGGTCACTTCTGATAAATAGTTTCACACCAGAGGTCCCTTACATATTCTTTTCCCTTTTATTTTGGATATATGGTGGGTATAACACTTCCAAAACTCCCACAGTAAGTCCTACTATTATGTCCGAGATTTGTATAGTCGACGATGGGTACGTATATAGGCTTTCCATCTTACCATCAGTTGTGTAACATATATGTATGAAATTGCTGATAATAAATGTTTAATGGGTTTTAAATCCACGAGTAAATAGGAATGTGGGATTTGAGTTGCATCGTCGTACGCACGAGTCACGAAATCCGTACCTATCGCTTTGGATAAGACTTGCTCTTGCGATTTATCTCTAGTGTTTTTAAACAAGACCACGTAATGAGCATTTATGCTTACTGTAAAATTGGCTTTACTTTGTGGAAACAAATTTTGAGTTATGAAAATGACACGACATTACGATGATGCCATTTACGCGTTAGCCACAGTTTAATTTCTTCTTCGTATTCTCCTAACATGTGATCGAACATGACCCAATGGGTTTGACTTGGGTCAGACAGAATCTCGTCCTCTTCTCCAAGAATGTCTTCTACAAGCACAAAGAATAGCCTTGACTTTCTTGGAAGAGACAGTATGCCAATTGCTACTCTTTATAAACCATACAGTTGATTCGTTGAGGTGCACGATCAAATAAATGATGTGTATGTTCGAGTTAAGTTAAGTTTTACTTGAACCAATGGATTTGGCATTTAACATGCTTAAAGGATGGCAAAGATACAAGAACTCCCAAAGCCAGCGGAATCTAATTGTTCGTCAATGACATTGAAAGTAGAGAAAGATGGAGCAGAGACAGTAGATGTAGCCATAGCGTAGAGAATCTCACTTTTGACGTCAAGACAGTCACAGGTATAGTGTAACAATTCCATGTAATTTGTTGATGCGATTTACATAATGTTTGCTTTAGTTTACAAGTCGTGCATGATTTCATTTGATACATTTGTATAATAATGTGCTTTTGAATGATATCGATGTTGAGTTATAAATAGGAAGTCTTACATTAATTCTTAGATAAGGGTGACGTATTGTCAGTTTGTGTCTTGTTTGCATAAAATAAAATGTTGAGTTTTGAATAGGAAGTCTTACATTATTTCTTAAATACGTTTGACGTATTGTTTAATTTATCATCTTATTTGCGTAATAACTGTGTTCTAAGAATGTAATGCCTTTGTTACGTCTTTTTGATTTAAATTATTTATTTATAATTGTCAAATTCAAATTTATCATTAAAATTCATTAATTGGGAGATGTTTATTCTTTAAAATTCAGGTTGACCTAGACTTTATTTGTTAACAACAGAGGTTGACATCATTTCTGACCCTGCTTCAGAGAGTGTCAAGCTTCTAAAAAATTGGCTAAATCCAAGGACATCTTTTTATTTTTAGTTATTGGGGAGTGGGAAGTGACTGATTTTCTTCTAGATCATTCTATTACTATGTGTTTTTATGATCTTATATATATATATATATAGCTGTGTTTTGGAAGCTAACAGTAGTAGAATCTCTGGGCTTTAAATTAATAGTTGTGTTTTGAATCATATTGGAAATTGTATCAATTCCTTGGAGCAAGAGGAATTATTTCATTTATCTTAAAAGAATATGTGCTAATAGATTTTTATTTGGATTATTATTAAAAAAACAAGAGCTGACTAAATCACGTGACATCATCGTCCATATTGGATTACATCGTCAAGTTTCAAACCGGGAACTATTAGGACATTTATTTATCAAGACTCTTGTAATTCCATTAGTGGATTATTTTTGTGAATTCTATATTTGATTATTTTTGGACTTGATTCTCTAAAACCGTAAGTTTATTTATATTTTCTTATGAAAATATTTGTACATAATAAATCGTTTGTTAAAGTTTTACAAGCTTGTTAGTTTTCACTCTTTCTGTGTTGCTGCTTATTCGAGCCTAAGTACGTAACACCTTACATTAGTTAATATGATTTACAAGAATCCATGTGAATTCACCGAATTTAGATTTCACATATAATTTAGCGTCAGTGTGTATTGACTAGGAAGCTGGAATGCATTCAATTTATTTGCTGTGTAAATTAAGGTTGGGCCAGAATTCAAAGCCTCGAATATGGTGCGTTAATGTGTAAGGTCAAGGAGTAACGAATTAGCAATTCGACTAACTACGGTCATTTGATGATAAGTGTAGTTAATTAATAGCCTTACAATATGTTTATTACTGATATAAATATCTGATTTTGGAACCAGGGATAATGAACGTTATCAACTGTAATAATGTATCAATTATAACGAGAGATTTAGGGCGTTGTTTAATTTCTTTTAAAAGGGAGAAAATATATTTTTGGACGTAGTGATGTCACGTACACTGAGACGTATACTTAGAAAAAGAAAGAAACTAGAGGGAAGGGCAGTGCGACGCATAATCCAGTGGTACAATACGGCATCTTGCTGAAATTATACGTGTTCATAGTTTATCCTGGGACGGATGATAGAAAGTGTACTAGGTCAAAATTCTGAACAGCACATAAGAAACGGAGAGTGTGGTCTATCAGGTTATGAGATCGCACAAGGCATTGACTTCGAGTGTGTCATTCGATTCTATGATGATCTAAAGCTATAAGTAACAGTTGCAATCAGATTTGAAGTGAAAGGCTGTATAGGATTAACTGTGTTGAATACTGTATCACTATTTAGTTTACTTTTACATAGTGGTTTAAACGTAGCGCAGTCGGCCTTCTTTATAGTATATTGTGGAATTGCGTCACCAATTTTAGTGTTAATTTTAAGGTTGATTTGAAAGTGAACACTGCTGTGAAGGTCATTTGCAACCTTCCATTCATAAGCCAAAAGCAGTGAAGGAGAGCACATTGTCTAATCTATGCACGTGTATGTACCCGCTCCTGGGTGTAAATATGTCGGTGAGGTAGTGTTATAGAGACACAGATCGTGTCTACAAATGGACTCTTCTACTTTGTGGCCTCATTCTTTTATGTGATTTGTTCCCTATAGAATGTTATGGACGTTATCATCTCCGAATGAAACGAAGGGCGGGGAGTTGTTGAACACGATTATCTGATTTGTGTGCTACTAGGTTGGTGTTTGGAGGTAAGTAAATATAGCAAAAGGTAGCAGCCGATTTGTCGCGACAGAGCCCAAACCACCCATCTAAGAAAAATATAGGCCAAAGCAGTGTGTTGCATTGGAAAAGCCTCCGTTCAACTATCAGGATCCTTTCATGCCTGTGATACGGATCGCAACCCACGGAAACAGGTTGTCTCTACTTAGTCCCCTCTTATGACACGTAGTGAGGCACGTCGGGCCAATTCTACAAACCTGAACCTGGAAGGAGAGAGATTTTTTAGAAGTTGTTTGTTTAATAAAAACAAATACTACAAGTCAAAGATTGTGGATTCTGAATTTGATTAAGTGAATAAAGTTTGTCTGTTTGTTTTCCTAACGGCACATCATCATGTTTAGGCTATTTAGCGCCATACAATAGGTTGTATGTATACATGTTTAAAAAGACAAAAATGTTTAACATTTAAGAAAGATCATGATATCATTTTAATCACACTAATAACAATACTGGTGTTTATACATATGTAACAAAGACACCTGCGACTGAAACTCAAAATATGTATGTCTTCAGACATTAACGGTAATGTGCATAAAATTGCTCTACCATTATTTATATAATCTTCCATCTCCCTGGCCGACTTCTGCATTGAATGTAGATCTAATGTTGCACTACGCCATAGAGAAGTCCTATGTGATATTTGTAAACGTTGACAACATCGCAAACGTAATAGTAGTATTACAAGGGAAATGTACAGACAAACAATTAATGGAGTTACACCAGGAGCTGGATGTGTATCTGCTTTTAGATCTTCGACCCATATCAGATTTATACATATTTCACAAACCGGACCAATAATATGACTAATTAGAACAGAACAGATTGGTTCAGCGTTTACAGACTGAAAACTACATAAGTTATCATCCATCGATATAATATCATAATCCAACTCTAATCCAGGAAAACTAAGACTACCGAAATTAGACAACTAATCAGACCATGGCCAAGTGCCATTACTTCACGACAGTGATTCATATTTAGACAATTCAGTTTCAACTACACACTTCATGCTCCATGCACCTGCAACAAACTCAGGAAGCGAATGAGTCTCAACCAACAGGAAGACACCAGTGCAGTCGACCACACTTTTGACGTCATTAATTGGACGGAGAACATCGTTCCTATCTCTTGAAATAAAGTTAGCTTCATAGGGATTGATGAACATGTAAAAGGTTTCACGCCCTCGCTAAATAAAAGGCCTCATTTGCTAATTTGGGACAAAGTACCAAACGACAACTGTCTGATGGTTCTCTGTTGGGGCGGTATGCATTCGTCTATGTACCAGGTAATGCCACAATACCAAGCGTCTTACAGTGATTAAAATAGTTATATTTTAGGACAACCAGACTCAATGTGTATTAAATAGAAACAGAAGTTTTGAAAAACAGTTGCACTTATTTGGAACTCTTCTGAGTTCACGCTTTTGTGAATTATCTAATAAGGAATGGGCTTGTATTTGCAACGTGAAAATTATTGTATCAACAATGTTCGTTTCTTAGCCTTCATAATTTTTCTAGTATTAGAGCACTGTTTCTTCTCTCAATTATATTGTGATACAAGGGATATATTTAGACATTGTTTGTATTATTTTAATGAAAACAGTTATATTTCTTGGAATATGAACACTATGGCGTGGTTATCTGTATTTTCTGCCGATACTGCACAGAGAGTAATGAGGCAGTGATTCTACGTTGGGAGTGAAATATGTGATCTTACGCGTTGCTTTGTTTACAGTACATCCTATCAAAGAAATGCCGGATAATCTATGACAAAAACTTCATCATCGATGGTATATTAGATTAATATTACTTTGTTATGACTTAAATACAGGAAAATTTCCTACTAAGAAACAAATGAAGAGACTCTTCATCTCATCCACACCAGTCATAATGAGTTTGGCCCTATTTCTTTAGGAAACAGAAAAAGTGATAAACTGTACAATTTGATAGCTACCTAATAAATTGTTTACCACTATTTGATCTTAAATTGTTGAAAAGGTGTCAATAGCATAATGTCCATGCAATGAACATTAATTGGATTTAATTATATAGCTTTGCAAACCAAGTGACTCAATTATGTTGCAGAATCTTCCCCATAGTTTTACGACAAAATTACCTGCCAATTTTAAGTATGTGCTTAGAAAAGAGAACCAAACTTGGCAAAATATATCCCTCGACTTGACCCACTCATGAATATTATGAATATTACATAAGTAGACAGGAATTATCTTCCCTGACATAGTGAAACCTGAGTATCTCAAAATATGTTAATACATTATGATGGGATCCCCAAATTGTCTTTTCCTTCAGCCTGAAAACCTTCCAGATTTGATTTCATGGTTTAAAAACAGAACATTTGAAATGTTTATAGTGACATATGAGTATTATATTTCATATATAATAGATTGATTTCAAGTGACTTAACAATTTTGTAAATTGGATGATTATATTGATATAAGGTTTTCACTAAACGAATTATTTTGATCTCCAGTCGGTTCTAAATAAAAGTGGTGCCGACGTGACGTTCAGTTTAACTACAATGGCGGTCATCTTGACAATCTGTTATTGATATTTCCCCTGAAGGGATAGATATATCTTGTTGTTTTTTATCCCCTGAGGGGATAGATATATCTTGTTTTTTTTTATCCTACCGATCCTACATCAAGTATGGCTACCGCATTGATGATCCTGATATCTTGGTATTGTTACCCTTCCTATTAGGATGGTGATATTATATGGAATTTGGAGCATGCGCATTTAATAGAGCCCCCTTTTTAAGGAAATCTTAGATTTATGTGATTGCTTGTGTGATTGTTAGAATTCAGTGCAATGGAAATATCCCTAGCCCGAACTAATTAGACAATTACTAGGAGTAAACGTCACGGAGTAGTGTTAATGAACGGTAATTGAACGTAGTGGAATATATTGTTATAATGTCACACAAATGAAATATGTTATACGCTATATCTTTAATTGTTTAACAGATCATAGGCGTGTATCTGGCAATGTCGCATATACTGTGCTACATTTTATGTAGCGAATGTAAATTTAATTTGTGAAGTCATATGTTGCAATATACTTTGCATTTAATACGCGATTTAATGTTCCCATGCACACATACAATATTTGAACAGATCTTTAGTTTTTTAATTTAATATATTCTTCATACATGTTTCACCTAATAACTTAGACCCAAGAGAATGCATGAAAAGGAACGAATATAGACATCCAACTAAGGCAGAAGATGTTACCAGGTATTTGGGTAAGGTTCGTAGATAGGGTACATGTGATTTAGGTAAATAGCGGATTAGCAATATATATAGACAGGTTGAGTGATTGGTTGGTTGAATGGCTGGACGGGGAATATTCATGATTCCCGTAATAACTACCAGACTGTCTCAAGTCTCCTGTCTAATTTGAAACATTCCCCATGTGACACCTAACTTATATTGACATTTCATGATACCTTGACTGTTATTACATATCCAAGGACTCAGATACCAGACCTATAGCTTTACTGTGAAAATGGAATTCAGGTTTGTTTCAACATGTGAAATCCTTGCAACTGAATATCTTATCAATTATTTGATTTTACTCTATTGTTCTCTAAAGATCAAAACCAAAGTTAAATGTACTGTCTGTTATGGTTATGCAGGTTCTTAATTTGTAGCTACCAAAGTAAGAAGTCGACAAGTCTTCTTCTTGCGTTTGCCTGACATAGACCTCATCGTTGCCAAGCAAAGAAGTTGAAAAGTATTTTATCTTGTCCTTGCACCTGCTTGAAATATACCCCATCGCTGCCAAGTTAAGATGTTAACTAGTATTATTCCTTGTACTTGCATTAGATTGACCCGTAAAATGAGATGTACCTTTCACATCAATTGAATATATGCAGAAAACAAAACATAGTTAAGAAATGTACTTGGGAAAATAATCCTGAATTCAAACTTTTAACAAACTATTCATTTTATAAAATGGTCTGAAGTTTCCTTCTTTCCAAAAGAAACACATTATTATTAGTTGTACAGTTAAGGGTTATCTTGAATAGAAATCCTGAATAGTCTTATCTATGTTGCTCATATTTAGGGCTCTATGACTGGATTAGAGATATTAGCTAATGGGTATTGACTTTGTTATTACTTTTTTTTACCATTATATGTACGCAGGTTAAATAAATCACGAATATTTCGTTCTCTGTAATGTTTAATAAGTTCAAAATTCTGAACTCATTAAACATATCATTTAAACGATTGGCCTATGGATATGATATATATCTATAATAAATATACCAACTTAATCCATTGAAGAGATGTAAACAACATTAAACGGAGAAAACGGACACAATTAATTGATTGTGATAGCAAAGTACCTGTTTGAAATTCACACGGAAATTTACAAGTAGATTTCGAAACATAAAAATGAATATTTTGTCAATGAAATACGTTAGACAGGTGAATAAAATCCACGCATTGTTATGGTGACAAATAACACGTTGTTGACAGTTTACATACAGGATAATTCAAAACCAATATTCTAAAATGTTACGTTATGTCACCGAGTGCCCTATACAAATAATTATGTCATTACCTAACTTACCTGTACCCTATCTACGAACCATATCCAAATACCAGGTAACATATCTTCTGCCTTAGTTATATATCCACATTCCTTTCTTGTCATGCATTCTCTGCGGTCTAAACGTTTTTCTTTAATTTTGAAGATTCTAATATCGAATGGGCATACAAGTTATATATTAATGTCAACAAATGTGGTATGGTAAATATCTACATTTCGTCTTGGTTTTTTATTCAACGAGGCAATGTAGGCAAGGAGACTCCATATCTTCATATATATTTATCATTTGTGAAAAGACTAGTGCATACATGAGTATACTTTCAGAGGCGTAACGAGGGGGGGGGGGGGGCGGGGGTACATATGTCCCCGGGCGCCAAGGTACAGGGTCGCCAAAATGAGGCTTGCAACGTTACATTATAATAAGAAAACAAGGGTAATAAATCTGTCACAAGATCGCTGGGGCGCCAATTTTATAGTTTGTCCCCGGGCGCAAAATACCATGGCTACGCCTCTGTATACTTTAAGTGTTTAAAGTAAACAAAAAAATGACAGAGAATATATTATCTCAAAATGTTAAAAATACTTTTCACTCTGGATGGGAATAGTAAAATCTTGAAGTGAGCCATACATCTTTTATTGTGTTATTCCTACGTCACTGGACTTCGCATAAATTATAATAAAATTAATGTGTTCTGTCCTAAAAGTAACACTAAACGTGAATATCGATTATGTCAGTTCTCTTAAATGAATCTAGAAACAGTGAGTTTACTATGCCATATATAAAATGTTCAACTAAACTTGGAATCGTGATACAAAATAATGATGAAAATAGAACTAAAGAACTAAACAACATTGCACCATGTGAACATAAAACTTTATTTGGTTGGATCAAAGTTATAAAATAGTTTACACAAGCTAAAAAAAGCCTTATATCCTTACCATCACAATCAAAACATTCCGATTTAAATTAATAACATCATATACCACTTTACGTGGAATAATTCAGTTAATACAATTAGAAGAAAAGTTGTTCTAAATGATTAAGGTTTGGAAATAATATGTGCATTTCCATTCGTGAAAGCATTTCATCTCGCTTATATTATGAAACTAAAGCGTCACAATGGAAACATATTAGAGGCATCTGCTAATTTCCATCTGTTTAGGATACCACAAAAAACATCAAAACAAGTTACTTCATGCTTTTTTCCAGAAAGGTTTTGGACGTATGGATCCGTTGCAGTTAAAACACCTTTAGATAGTTCCATGTAGGACAATTAGAATATTAGTGTAGGTTTTAATCGCTAAGAACTAGAACTAACAGTGTGAAAGTAATATTAGTGTCTGTTTTAATCAGTGTGAACTAGAGCTGTGTGAAAAATGCAAATGGAATGAAATAGTGTTCTTGCCCGGACTGTAAGTATTTTTGAAACTATAAATGCGTTGATGATACGCTTAT
This sequence comes from Unio pictorum, assembly GCA_030141615.1. Classification (NCBI taxonomy): domain Eukaryota; kingdom Metazoa; phylum Mollusca; class Bivalvia; order Unionida; family Unionidae; genus Unio; species Unio pictorum. The sequence goes on along the minus strand of JARLTB010000161.1, from coordinate 3,435,218 downwards.
GCAAACAAACGAACCTAAAATAGATAATCTATACTGACTATATTTTTTCCACGAAATGAAATGCTAAACACATCATTATTGTTATAACCTAACAGCACCAGTTTGCACAATAAAGTCGGGAAAATATTAAACGGAAATATTTTTCTTCCAAATAGTTGAGGAATCATTCGATCTGTGTTTTTTTACAGCTTAGTTTAAATGAATTTATAGCTGTAAAA